>LR778279.1:42398545-42442353 GCA_902810595.1 Coregonus sp. 'balchen'
GGGGGGGCAAAAGGGGGGAACTGAAAAAACAGCTTGTCACAGCCTCTCAGATGCCATTGAAGAGACACATTCTAGAACACAGAGCATCAGCACTGCAGTTCCATTCTGCCCCAGAGTTCTGTGAAACTCCATAGTAGGACGTGCGAGACTTTTCCATTCCTTTGAAACAAACATGCTATAAAAGATTGAAAATAGTGACAGTATTACAGTATATTGCTGTTTCAGGTTTACCTAGAAACAGTTCTGCACGAGGAGCTAATGTTATCTAACATTAGAGAGATAGGCAAATACATCCTGCTGTTACCTATTGCTGATCCTAGATTAGGGCAGGTTTGCATGTCCCCATATTCAAATATCAGCAGTAGCCATGCTCAATACACATCAAACAACGAGGCATTGGAAATTATGCAAAGAGAGAGAGTGTGTTTTGTGAAACATCAAATGTGATTGCGTGTCGTTGGCTGATGCACTATCTAGGTTTTTCAGCACACGGTAGGTTGAAGTTTGTTTTGAATCTGCGTGTTACCGTCTGTCTCTCAAGACCACCATCAAAAACCCTCCAGCTTCATAGGGTCTCAGAGTAGGAGTGCTGATCTATGATCTGGTCCCCCCCCCCCCCCCCCGTATCAATGTAATCTTATTCGTTATATTCTAAAATGGATCATCTCTCCTACTTTGAGGTGCTAGGCCTATATGTTGTTATAATGTTCCTTTTAACCCTGTACTGTGTATGTGTCTGATTGTGTTGTAAGGGCTGGTCGTAAGCCATGTGTTCGTTCCATTCCAGAGGAGGCTGGTGGGGTGGACGACTCATAGTAAAGGCCGGAATGGAGTTAGTGGTGTCATTCCATTGATTCTGTTCCAGACATTACAATAATATGCCATTTAATATGCCATTTAGCAGACGCTTTTATCCAAAGCGACTTACAGTCATGTGCGCATACATGTTTACGTATGGGTGGTCCCCGGGGGATCGAACCCACTACCCTGGCGTTACAAGTGCCGTGCTCTACCAATTGAGCTACAGAGGACCGCCCATACGTAAACAAGTATGCGCACAGAGTTGATTTAACACACACAGAGTTAATTTTTACACTCACATAGTTAATTAACACCTGAATCTACACTAGAAATGTGATACTTAAAACCATTACTGAGTAACACCAGCCAATTTGCTGTGTAGGCGACTGAGGCTTCAGTATGCAAAGTGCCAATACCAGCGCAACAATGCGCAACAATGCCTCACACCACTCATTACATTTAATAATCATAACCCATTTTTTTGTAAGTTTTTTTTTTAGGGGGTAGATCAGCTTTAATATTGCAGATAGATTGTAGCTTCCATCAATGTAATTGTCTGCATCACTTCATACCCCCCCATATATATTTTTTGCAAATATATATATATATATACACATATACATACCGCAGGAGATTAATCATGAACCTAAATTGAGAACCTTTTGTTTGATTAAGAGTGAATTCGTGTTTGAGAGATATATTATGTTTAACTGAACTGAAAGCTAGAGATGTGTGCACAGGTAAGATCAGGGACACTGCGTATTGAAACAGGTCGGTATTGTGGTGAAATGGAAGAGGAAAGACTATGTAACTATTGTGACCTCGAAGAAATAGAGAATTAAATGCATTTGATCCTCTATTGGCCTTTCTACCACGATATATACTCTTATTCCAGAAAGCACACCAGATATACCCTGGCATTATGTAGCTGAGGAGACAGACCACCAGATATACCCTGGCATTATGTAGCTGAGGAGACAGACCACCAGATATACCCTGGCATTATGTAGCTGAGGAGACAGACCACCAGATATACCCTGGCATTATGTAGCTGAGGAGACAGACCACCAGATATACCCTGGCATTATGTAGCTGAGGAGACAGACCACCAGATATACCCTGGCATTATGTAGCTGAGGAGACAGACCACCAGATATACCCTGGCATTATGTAGCTGAGCCATGAGGAGACAGACCACCAGATATACCCTGGCATTATGTAGCTGAGGAGACAGACCACCAGATATACCCTGGCATTATGTAGCTGAGGAGACAGACCACCAGATATACCCTGGCATTATGTAGCTGAGCCATGAGGAGACAGACCACCAGATATACCCTGGCATTATGTAGCTGAGGAGACAGACCACCAGATATACCCTGGCATTATGTAGCTGAGGAGACAGACCACCAGATATACCCTGGCATTATGTAGCTGAGGAGACAGACCACCAGATATACCCTGGCATTATGTAGCTGAGCCATGAGGAGACAGACCACCAGATATACCCTGGCATTATGTAGCTGAGGAGACAGACCACCAGATATACCCTGGCATTATGTGGCTGAGGAGATAGACCACCAGATATACCCTGGCATTATGTGGCTGAGGAGATAGACCACCAGATATACCCTGGCATTATGTAGCTGAGGAGATAGACCACCAGATATACCCTGGCATTATGTAGCTGAGGAGACAGACCACCAGATATACCCTGGCATTATGTAGCTGAGGAGACAGACCACCAGATATACCCTGGCATTATGTAGCTGAGGAGACAGACCACCAGATATACCCTGGCATTATGTAGCTGAGCCATGAGGACACAGACCACCAGATATACCCTGGCATTATGCAGCTGAGGAGACAGACCACCAGATATACCCTGGCATTATGTAGCTGAGGAGACAGACCACCAGATATACCCTGGCATTATGTAGCTGAGGAGACAGACCACCAGATATACCCTGGCATTATGTAGCTGAGCCATGAGGACACAGACCACCAGATATACCCTGGCATTATGCAGCTGAGGAGACAGACCACCAGATATACCCTGGCATTATGTAGCTGAGCCATGAGGAGACAGACCACCAGATATACCCTGGCATTATGTGGCTGAGCCATGAGGAGAAACTCAAATAGTTTTTTGTCCGTTGTGTATTTCCGTTTGCGGAATATTTAGATAAAGCTTGGAATAAAAGAAAAAAGGGCTAGCTATAATTAAATTGTAAAAAATATTTAGCTTCAGTGTAGTAAATGGCCCGTGTGTATATACATTGTGCATAGGCTGAATCTTCTCTTTGTGCCAGACTAGGTTCAAATGACTTCTGTTTCTTTTGTTACCTGTATTTATTTATCTGTATATATACAGTGTGTATGTATGTATGTATGTACACTACCGGTCAAAAGTTTGGACACACCTACTCATTCAAGGTTTTTTCTTAATTTTTACTATTTTCTACATTGTAGAATAATAGTGAAGATATCAAAACTATGAAATAACACATATGGAATCATGTAGTAACCAAAACAGTATTAAACAAATCAAAGTATATTTTATATTTGAGATTCTTCAAATAGCCACCCTTTGCCTTGATGACAGCTTTGCACACTCTTGGCATTCTCTCAACCAGCTTCACCTGGAATGCTTTTCCAACAGTCTTGAAGGAGTTCCCACATATGCTGAGCACTTGTTGGCTGCTTTTCTTTCACTCTGCGGTCCGACTCATCCCAAACCATCTCAATTTGGTTGAGGTCGGGGGATTGTGGAGGCCAGGTCATCTGATGCAGCACTCCATCACTCTCCTTATTGGTCAAATAGCCCTTACACAGCCTGGAGTTGTGTTGGGTCATTGTCTTGTTGAAAAACAAATGATAGTCCCACTAAGCCCAAACCAGATGAGATGGTGTATCGCTGTAGAATGCTGTGGTAGCCATGCTGTCACGGATTCTGCTGAGACTGTCCTTCCTTCTGGTTCAGGCAGGCTTCGGCGTTCGTCGTCACTGGAATACTAGCTGCTGCCGATCTATGTTTCTATGTTTCTATGTTCATCTGGTTGTTGTCTAGTGTTGCACACCTGTTTCCCATTATAGTATTATGTCCTTCCCTATTTAACCTGTTCGCTCCCACTGTGTGTTGTGCGTGTTTGTTACTTGTTTCGAGTGTCGTTTGTGAGCGGGTTTGCTCCTCCCTGTGTTGGAGGTTTTGCTTGTTTCTTTACTATACAGTAAAGTAGATTTTCATTCTGTGTCCTGCGCTTGACTCTGGCCTACCGCATTCCACAGACATTCATGACAGAAACACGCACCACTATGGAGTCAGCAGGAACAGCCGGGTTAACCGAGATGATGGAGGAACGAGTCCAACAACAAGAGAAGATGATTCAGACTCTCGGTATCACCATGGAACGAGTGTTCCAGACGATGGAACGATGGGAGAGAGGTGGTATCCCGTCACCATCTCCAACCACTCAACCACCTACAACACTGGTCGCCACTCCGCCACCTGGGTCCAGTGGGATTCGGCTCTCGCTCCCGAGGGCATATGACGGTACACCTGCCGGGTGCCTGGGATTTCTCCTCAAAGTAGAGCTCTACCTGGCCACCATTCACCCGGCGCCCTCGGGATACGAGAGCGTGTCCGCCCTCATCTCCTGTCTATCGGGGAAGGCGCTTGAATGGGCCAACGCCGAGTGGGGAGGAATAAACTCGAGAACTGTCCGCCACGAGGATTTCCCCGCCGCTTCCGGGCAGTATTCGATCATCCACCAGAGGGGAGAGCGGAGGGTGAACGTCTGTTCCACCTACGACAGGAGATGAGGATCGTGCAGGAGTTTGCGCTGGAGTTTAGAACTTTAGCAGCCAGCGCGGGATGGAATGAGAGGGCCCTGATCGACCATTATCGTCGCAGCTTAAGGGAGGACGTCCGTCGGGAACTGGCCTGCAGGGACACCGATCTCAACCTGGACCAACTGGTGGACATGTCCATCAGGTTGGATAACCTGTTGGCAGTCCGCGGACATTCTGATCGGGGGCCGTCCATTCCATCCCCCAGCACCTCCAAGCCTACCCCCATGGAGCTCGGAGGTGCTGCGGTTAGGGAGACGGGGGGAGGGGGAGAGGGACCGTCCCCTGCACCAACTGTGGCCGCAGAGGACACACTGCTGGTTGGTGCTGGGGAGGGTCCTCAGGAGGTCGAGGCAGCAGGCAGAGCACTGGTCGACCGTCTCAGGTGAGTAGGCACCCGACTCACCCAGAACCCCCTGTTGCTAATCTGTGTATTGATATTGTTTTTCCAGAGTTTTCCCCCCATTCCCAGCATAAGGTGCTAGTAGATTCAGGCGCGGCTGGGAATTTTATTGATCGCCAGTATGCTCGTAGTTTAGGGATCCCTACTGTGTCTGTTGATAAACCTTTCCCTGTGCATGCATTAGATAGTCGCCCGTTAGGGTCAGGCATAATCAGGGAGGGCACCGCTCCACTTCTGATGAGGACACAGGGGGGTCATGAGGAGAGGATTAGCCTCTATCTGATTGATTCTCCTGCGTATCCTGTGGTGTTGGGACTTCCCTGGTTCAGCATTCATGACCCCACGATTTCATGGCAACAGAGGGCTCTCAAGGGATGGTCCGGTCAGTGTTCAGGGAGGTGTGTAGGAGTTTCCTCGGCTGGAGCCACGCGTCAGCAGGGGGTACTGTCACGGATTCTGCCGAGAATCGGCATTCGTCGTCACCGGAATACTAGCTGCTGCCGATCTATGTTTCTGTGTTTCTATGTTCATCTGGTTGTTGTCTAGTGTTGCACACCTGTTTCCCATTATAGTATTATGTCCTTCCCTATTTAACCTGTTCGCTCCCACTGTGTGTTGTGCGTGTTTGTTACTTGTTTCGAGTGTCGTTTGTGAGCGGGTTTGCTCCTTCCTGTGTTGGAGGTTTTGCTTGTTTCTTTACTATACAGTAAAGTAGATTTTCATTTCATTCTGTGTCCTGCGCTTAACTCTGGCCTACCACATTCCACAGACATTCATGACAAATGCTGGTTAAGTGTGCCTTGAATTCTAAATAAATTACTGACAGTGTCACCAGCAAAGCACCACCACACCATAACACCTCCTCCTCCATGCTTTACGGTGGAAAATACACTTGCGGAGATCATCCGTTCACCCACACCGTGTCTCACAAAGACACGGCGGTTGGAAGCAAAAATCTCCAATATGGACTTTAGACCAAAGGACAATTTCCACTGGTCTAATGTCCGTTGCTCGTGTTTCTTGACCCAAGCAAATCTCTTCTTCTTACTGGTGTCCTTTAGTAGTGGTTTCTTTGCAGCAATTATGATCATGAAGGCCTTATTTACACAGTCTCCTCTGAACAGTTGATGTTGAGATGTGTCTTTTACTTGAACTCTGTGAAGCATTTATTTGGGCTGTAAATTCTGAGGCTGGTAACTCTAATGAACTTATCCTCTGCAGCAGAGGTAACTCTGGGTCTTCGATTCCTGTGGTGGTCCTCATGAGAGCCAGTTTCATCATAGCGCTTGATAGTTTTTGTGACTGCAATGGAAGAAACTTTCAAAGTTCTTGAAATGTTCTGTGTTGACTGACTAATTTCTTAAAGTAATGATAGACTGTCGTTTCTCTTTGCTTATTTGAGCTGTTCTTGCCATAATATGGACCTGGTCTTTTACCAAATGTGGCTATCTGCTGTATACCCCCCTACCTTGTCACAACACAACTGATATGCTCAAACGCACTAAGAAGGAAAGAAATTCCACAAATTAACTTTTAAGAAGGCACACCTGTTAATTGAAATGTATTCCAGGTGACTACCTCATGAAGCTGGTTGAGAGAATGCCAAGAGTGTGCAAAGCTGTCATCAAGGCAAAAGGGTGGCTATTTGAAGAATCCCAAATATAAAATATATTTTGATTTGTTTAACACTTCTTTGGTTACTACATGATTCCATATGTGTTATTTCAGAGTGTTGATGTCTTCACTATTATTCTATAAAGTATGTATATTATTTTACTGCTCTAGGGATATAATTATTGTTTGGTTAACCTTATGTACTATTATGTATTGATTTCTACCATACATTTTTTCACTCCTTATGCAATGCGCAATGCAGAGAACACTGGAAGTAGAATGATCATTTAATTACCACAGTGCATTATTGAAATGTTTGTTTTTGTGTCAGTTAATGTCATAAGGGATGGGTTGCCAATTGGCGATTTGACATGAAAATAAAATGTCATTCATTCCTTCATACACATACATACATACACAATACATACATACACACATACACATATACAGTGGGGAGAACAAGTATTTGATACACTGCCGATTTTGCAGGTTTTCCTACTTACAAAGCATGTAGAGGTCTGTAATTTTTATCATAGGTACACTTCAACTGTGAGAGACGGAATCTAAAACAAAAATATAGAAAATCACATTGTATGATTTTTAAGTAATTAATTTGCATTTTATTGCATGACATAAGTATTTGATACATCAGAAAAGCAGAACTTAATATTTGGTACAGAAACCTTTGTTCGCAATTACAGAGATCATACGTTTCCTGTAGGTCTTGACCAGGTTTGCACACACTGCAGCAGGGATTTTGGCCCACTCCTCCATACAGACCTTCTCCAGATCCTTCAGGTTTCGGGCTGTCGCTGGGCAATACGGACTTTCAGCTCCCTCCAAAGATGTTCTATTGGGTTCAGGTCTGGAGACTGGCTAGGCCACTCCAGGACCTTGAGATGCTTCTTATGGAGCCACTCCTTAGTTGCCCTGGCTGTGTGTTTCGGGTCGTTGTCATGCTGGAAGACCCAGCCATGACCCATCTTCAATGCTCTTACTGAGGGAAGGAGGTTGTTGGCCAAGATCTCGCGATACATGGCCCCATCCATCCTCCCCTCAATACGGTGCAGTCGTCCTGTCCCCTTTGCAGAAAAGCATCCCCAAAGAATGATGTTTCCACCTCCATGCTTCACGGTTGGGATGGTGTTCTTGGGGTTGTACTCATCCTTCTTCTTCCTCCAAACACGGCGAGTGGAGTTTAGACCAAAAAGCTCTATTTTTGTCATATCAGACCACATGACATTTTCCCATTCCTCCTCTGGATCATCCAGACGGTCATTGGCAAACTTCAGACGGGCCTGGACATGCGCTGGCTTGAGCAGGGGGACCTTGTGTGCGCTGCAGGATTTTAATCCATGACGGCGTAGTGTGTTACAAATGGTTTTCTTTGAGACTGTGGTCCCAGCTCTCTTCAGGTCATTGACCAGGTCCTGCTGTGTAGTTCTGGGCTGATCCCTCACCTTCCTCATGATCATTGATGCCCCACGAGGTGAGATCTTACATGGAGCCCCAGACCGAGGGTGATTGACCGTCATCTTGAACTTCTTCCATTTTCTAATAATTGCACCAACAGTTGTTGCCTTCTCACCAAGCTGCTTGCCTATTATCCTGTAGCCCATCCCAGCCTTGTGCAGGTCTACAATTTTATCCCTGATGTCCTTACACAGCTCTCTGGTCTTGACCATTGAAGAGGTTGGAGTCTGTTTGATTGAGTGTGTGGACAGTTGTCTTTTATACAGGTAACGAGTTCAAACAGGTGCCGTTAATACAGGTAATGAGTGGAGAACAGGAGGGCTTCTTACAGAAAAACTAACAGGTCTGTGAGAGCTGGAATTCTTACTGGTTGGTAGGTGATCAAATACTTATGTTATGCAATAACATGCAAATTAATTACTTAAATATCATACAATGTGATTTTCTGGATTTTTGTTTTAGATTCCGTCTCTCACAGTTGAAGTGTACCTATAATAAAAATGACAGACCTCTACATGCTTTGTAAGTAGGAAAACCTGCAAAATCGGCAGTGTATCAAATAATTGTTCTCCCCACTGTAAATACATACATGTACACATACATACATACATACATACATACATACATACATATACATATATACATATATATATTTAAATATATTTTCCTTTATTACTTTCCAACTCCACCACCCCTCCCCTAATTGGAGTAAACTAGTGAATAACAATGCTTAGGCCTCTACTTCCAGCTTTATACATAATATATACATTTTATGGACACAGTCTCTTTTACAATAGTTGTATTTTGTTTGTTTTTACTCCTGCCCTTCCTCTACCCTCAACCTCTCCCATCTATTTCTGATGTCCATCAAGTTTGATTTCTATATGCCATGTCTTTCTAACTGTGCCCTTTCACAAAAGTTATTTTAACCTATAACCTATATACGTTTTACGGACACAGTATGTTTTACATTAGTAACCTTGTTGTTATTAGTTGGGATAACCATTGTAAAGTGGTCATCCCACTGGCTATAAGGTGAATGCACCAATGTGTAAGTCGCTCTGGATAAGAGCATCTGCTAAATTACGTAAATGTCAATGTAAATGTTGTTGTTAGTCCCAACCTTAAGCTCCATTCAACCCATCCCATCTATCTTTTAACACCATCCATATTGAATTTCTATTTGCCATATACAGTGGGGGAAAAAAAGTATTTAGTCAGCCACCAATTGTGCAAGTTCTCCCACTTAAAAAGATGAGAGAGGCCTGTAATTTTCATCATAGGTACACGTCAACTATGACAGATTAATTGAGATTTTTTTCTCTCCAGAAAATCACATTGTAGGATTTTTATGAATTTATTTGCAAATTATGGTGGAAAATAAGTATTTGGTCACCTACAAACAAGCAAGATTTCAGGCTCTCACAGACCTGTAACGTCTTCTTTAAGAGGCTCCCCTGTCCTCCACTCGTTACCTGTATTAATGGCACCTGTTTGAACTTGTTATCAGTATAAAAGACACCTGTCCACAACCTCAAACAGTCACACTCCAAACTCCACTATGGCCAAGACCAAAGAGCTGTCAAAGGACACCAGAAACAAAATTGTAGACCTGCACCAGGCTGGGAAGACTACATCTGCAATAGGTAAGCAGCTTGGATTGAAGAAATCAACTGTGGGAGCAATTATTAGGAAATGGAAGCCATACAAGACCACTGATAATCTCTCTCGATCTGGGGCTCCATGCAAGATCTCACCCCGTGGGGTCAAAATGATCACAAGAACGGTGAGCAAAAATCCCAGAACCACACGGGGGGACCTAGTGAATGACCTGCAGAGAGCTGGGACCAAAGTAACAAAGCCTACCATCAGTAACACACTACGCCGCCAAGGACTCAAATCCTGCAGTGCCAGACATGTCCCCCTGCTTAAACCAGTACATGTCCAGGCCCGTCTGAAGTTTGCTAGAGTGCATTTGGATGATCCAGAAGAGGATTGGGAGAATGTCATATGGTCAGATGAAACCAAAATAGAACTTTTTGGTAAAAACTCAACTCGTCGTGTTTGGAGGACAAAGAATGCTGAGTTGCATCCAAAGAACACCATACCTACTGTGAAGCATGGGGGTGGAAACATCATGCTTTGGGGCTGTTTTTCTGCAAAGGGACCAGGACGACGGATCCGTGTAAAGGAAGAATGAATGGGGCCATGTATCGTGAGATTTTGAGTGAAAACCTCCTTCCATCAGCAAGGGCATTGAAGATGAAACATGGCTGGGTCTTTCAGCATGACAATAATCCCAAACACACCGCCCGGGCAACGAAGGAGTGGCTTCGTAAGAGCATTTCAAGGTCCTGGAATGTTCTAGCCAGATCTCAACCCCATAGAAAATCTTTGGAGGGAGTTGAAAGTCTGTGTTGCCCAGCGACAGCTCCAAAACATCACTGCTCTAGAGGAGATCTGCATGGAGGAATGGGCCAAAATACCAGCAACAGTGTGTGAAAACCTTGTGAAGACTTACAGAAAACGTTTGACCTGTGTCATTGCCAACAAAGTGTATATAACAAATTATTGAGAAACTTTAGTTATTGACCAAATACTTATTTTCCACCATAATTTGCAAATACATTCATTAAAAATCCTACAATGTGATTTTCTGGAATTTTTTTTCTCATTTTGTCTGTCATAGTTGACGTGTACCTATGATGAAAATTACAGGCCTCTCTCATCTTTTTAAGTGGGAGAACTTGCACAATTGGTGGCTGACTAAATACTTTTTTTCCCCACTGTATTTTTCAACTGTGCTGTGATGTTTCACAAAAGTTCTGAACCTTTCTATTCTCATTGTTTCTACAGTTTGTAAATTGACCAAAAACAAGCTACATATGGACAGCACCAATACAAATGATCTACAGCAGGGGTGTCAAACGTACGGCCCGCGGGCCGGATCAGGCCCGCAAACGGGTTTAATCCGGCCCTCGAGATGATTTTGAATTTTTTGAATTTATTAATATATATATATATATTTCAAAATCAATTTTTTTTGTAAAGTATAAAAATGCGCTGCAATTTTTCTATAAAATAAACTGCTGTTCCAATTGCGTCCAATGGATGGCACAATAGCAATTGTGTTAAGCAAGCAAACTGTTTATACAGGGGCAGAGCAAGTAGGTCAAGCACGTGCAGCCAATGAGCTACTTTGTTTTGCCCGCGATATTTATTACGGCTTCTACTTTTAACATTATGTGCTTTGGCACCCTCATTGCCCCAATATGTCTCTGTCAAAAAAGAGAAAAGTGGACGCAGAGTGCAGAGTGTTCCAAGAAAAATGGTCATCCTATTTAATCAGGGAATTTAATGGGAAAGCTGTATGTTTGGTGTGTTCAGAGCATGTTGCAGTGCTGAAAGAATATAACCTTCGTCGCCACTATGTGAGTCTTCATGCCGACAAATATGACAACTTTCAAGGACAGCGGAGATGAGAGAAGGTGAATGAACTGTTGGCGGGTCTGAAGAAACAGCAGTCTGTGTTTACTCACAGCCGAGACATCAGTGACGCTGCAGTGAAAGCTAGCTACCTCATTGCTAATGAAATCGCAGTGGCTTCAAAACCATTTAGTGAGGGTGAATTTGTAAAAACATGCATGATGAAGGCAGCGGAGATTGTGTGCCCTGAAAAGCGGCAGGCTTTTGCAAATATCAGCCTGACAAGAAACACAGTTGCAGACAGGATTTCCGATCTTTCAGTGGATTTGGACAGCCAGTTGAAGCAAAAAGTAAAGTCATTTATTGCGTTTTCGGTTGCAATTGATGAAAGCACGGACATTACAGATGTTGCACAATTGGCCATTTTTTCATCCGCGGAGTTGATGACACATTGATCGTGGAGTTGGTGCCGATGACAGATACAACGACAGCAGCTGATATTTTTACCGCACTTGTCGGCGCGCTGGACAGGGTCTGAGTGGACTGGTCCCGTGCTGTCAGCCTGGCTACAGATGGTGCGCCCTCAATGATCGGGAAAAAAGCAGGCGTTGTGACAAAGTTCAGAGAGAAAGTGCAATCTGCAAATGGAGGATGTGATTTTTTGACTTTTCACTGTATTTTGCACCAGGAGGCTTTGTGTTGCAAGTCATTAAAGATGGATAACGTCATGAAGGTGGTCATCCAAACTGTTAATTTCATCCGATCCAGAAGCCTGAATCACCGTCAGTTTGACAGCCTTCTCAGAGAGAAAGACCACATCTATGGCCTACAATACCACACTGAGGTAAGATGGTTAAGCCGAGGTGCTGTGCTGAGGCGTTTCTTTGATTTACGACAAGAAATTGAACAGTTCATGGAAGAAAAGGGCAAACCAGTGTTAGAATTTCATTCCGCAGAATGGATGCCGGACCTTGCATTTATGGTGGATGTTACAGAGCACCTGAATAACTTGAACAGCTGCAAGGGCACAACAAAGTTGTCACGCAGTATTATGACAGCATACGTTCTTTCAAGTTGAAGCTGTAATTGTGGGAGACGCAACTTGCCGGTGGTGATGCAGCTCACTTCCCCTGTCTGAAAAATGTGTGCGCGACCCCAACATGTGGCAGACATGAAGCGGTTCAAAGATAAAATAACGGGACTGTTACGGGAGTTTGAGCAACGCTTTCAGATTTATGTTTATATGTTTTTATGTTGATGTGCTATTGTTTTTAATTGATTTTATTTTATTTGTATATTTAACCTATTCTTGACTCTGTGGTTCTTGCACTTGTTTGGGGAACAGGATTTCATTATTTGTATCTACATTTCTGCCTGAGAAATGACACCCTGATATAGTTCTGTGATCTGTGAAACAGTTCTGTTAATCACTGAGGCATTGTGTGTTTGTGTGTTCTTTTTCTTTAGAATTTTCAAATAAACTTGACGTGTTTTATGATTAATAGTGATGTTGTGCTTGTACTATTTTGGACACACTGTCCTCAGGCTCCAGCTTTATGTTGTATGTTGATCGTATTAAAACAAAGAAAACAATCTGAAGTTGTTGTTTTTAAGTTATATATACCATGATTTTTCCGGTCCGGCCCACTTGGGAATAGATTTTCCTCCATGTGGCCCCTGAGCTAAAATGAGTTTGACACCCCTGATCTACAGTGTCTTGCAAAAGTTTACATCCTCCATGGTGTTTTTCCTATTTTGTTGCATTACAACCTGTATTTTAAATGGATTTTTATTTGGATTTCATGTAATGGACATACACAAAATAGTCCAAATTGGTAAAGTGAAATGAAAAAAATAACTTGATACAAAACATTTTTTACAAAATAAATAACGGAAAAGTGGTGCGTGCGTATGTTTTCACCCCCTTTGCAATGAAGCCCCTAAATAAGAACTGCTGCAACCAATTAACTTCAGAAGTCACATAATTAATTAAAGAAAGTCCACCTGTGTGCAATCTAAGTGTCACATTATCTGTCACATGATCTCAGTATATATACACCTGTTCTGAAAGGCCCCAGTGTCCAACACCACTAAACAAGGGGCACCACCAAGCAAGCGGCACCATGAAGACCAATGAGCTCTCCAAACAGGTCAGGGACAAAGTTGTGGAGAAGTACAGATCAGGGTTGGGTTATAAAAAAATATCAGAAACTTTGAACATCCCACGGAGCACCATTAAATCCATTATTAAAAAATTGATAGAATATTGCACCACAACAAACCTGCTAAGAGAGGGCTGTCCACCAAAACCCACGGACCAGGCAAGGAGGGCATTAATCTGAGAGGCAACAAAGAGACCAAAGATAACCCTGAAGGAGCTGCAAATCTCCACAGTGGAGATTGGAGTATCTGTCCATAGGACCACTTTAAGCCGTACACTCCACAGAGCTGGGCTTTACGGAAGAGTGGCCAGAAAAAATCCATTGCTTAAAGAAGAAAATAAGCAAACACGTTTGGTGTTCGCCAAAAGCCATGTGGGAGACTCCCCAAACATATGGAAGAAGGTACTCTGGTCAGATGAGACTAAAATTGAGCTTTTTGGCCATCAAGGAAAACGCTTTTGTCTGGCGCAAACCCAACACCTCTCATCACTCCGAGAACACCATCCCCACAGTGAAGCATGGTGGTGGCAGCATCATGCTGTGGGGATGTTTTTCATCGGCAGGGACTGGGAAACTGGTCAGAATTGAAGGAATGATGGATGGCGCTAAATAGAGGGAAATTATTGAGGGAAACCTGTTTCAGTCTTCCAGAGATTTGAGACTGGGACGGAGGTTCACCTTCCAGCAGGACAATGACCCTAAGCATAATGCTAAAGCAACAATCGAGTGGTTTAAGGGGAAACATTGAAATGTCTTGGAATGGCCTAGTCAAAGCCCAGACCTCAATCCAATTGAGAATCTGTGGTATGACTTAAAGATTGCTGTACACCAACCTGAAGGAGCTGGAGCAGTTTTGCCTTGAAGACTGGGCAAAAATCCCAGTGGCTAGATGTGCCAAGCTTATAGAGACATACCCCAAGAAACTTGAAGCTGTAATTGCTGCAAAAGGTGGCTCTACAAAGTATTGACTTTGGAGGGGTGAATAGTTATAATAGTTTGTTTCACCCCCAAAAAATATTTTGAATCTTCAAAGTGGTAGGCATGTTGTGTAAATCAAATGATACAAACCCACAAAAAAACTATTTTAATTCCAGGTTGTAAGGCAACAAAATTGGAAAAATGCCAAGGGGGTGAATACTTTCGCAAGCCGCTGTAATGATTATGTCTCTTCGCAGCAAAATCTGCAGAATGTTCTGGAAGGTTAGAGCCCCCATATAAATAACATTATATTGGTTGCAAGAATTTTGTATAGTAATTGAAATAAAAAAAGTATACGTTTTGAATCTGGCGTCGTTTTGCATATCAGTTAATAAACCCTCTGCCATGGAATCGGTACGTCAAAAATCTCTTCCCAACTATATCTATGTGGCACGGCTGTCAATTTTTTTGTCCTTAAATTAAACTGGTTTTACTTTTTTATTCATCACAATTTTCTTTAACAGATTTTGGTCTTTAATGCAGGGCCGACAGACAAGTTCCCTACTTTTTCCCCCTTCCACTTGCCTCTTCCATTCCTCTTCATAGCCCAGTGTTTGTTCCTCTTCTGTGGAAAACAGGCCTTCATTGTAATACTGATTACATTGTAGGAAAATACACACACACACACACACACACACACACACACACACACACACACACACACACACACACACACACACACACACACACAGAAAACAGATAAACTGTGACAAGTAATTGCACTTATTAGGACCTTTCAAACAAGTTGTTGGAGCTCAAAGTGCTGTTTCAGGAAAACTGAAAAACAGTGTATTATCAGATAGACATGTTGTTTCTATAAATACTCTTACACCTACAGCTTTTACCTCTCTCCACTTCCAACGGGTTTCACCGTTTATTTTCCCTCTGTGATATCTGTGCTCTCAAACACCCACACACCAGACACACAAACTACACACACACAGATACACACACACACACAAGCAGCAGCACGAACAACAAGCCAAGTAGAACTTTTAAAAAGGCTTTGACTCATATGCTTCGTCCCAAATGGCGCCCTATTCACTATTCCCACTATATGCACTATATAGGTATTAGGGTGCTACATTTGGGACGCATCTATATTCATATACAGTAGGCCACAGGAGGACAACTCCTGTCCTCAAGGGCTCTGCAGTCCTGCTGGTTTACGCTGCAAATAGTCTCTATTTTTCTTTAGTATATTTTGATTGATTTGATACAAACACAGAGATGAGCACAGGACACTTATACAGCCGACGAAATACACCACATTACCAAAAGTATGTGGACACCTGCTCGTCGAACATCTCATTCCAAAATCATGGGCAATTAATATGGAGTTGGTCCCCCCCTTTGCTGCTATAACGGTGTTCCATGGTTTGTGTGGACCCCAGGAAGAGTAGCTGCTTCTTTTGCAACAGCTAATGGGGATCCTAATAAAATACCAAAAAATTCCAAATACCACAAAACAGCCTCCACTCTTCTTTGAAGGCTTTCCACTAGATGTTGGAACATTGCTGCGGTGACTTGCTTGCATTCAGCCACAAGTGCATTAGTGAGGTCGGGCACTGATGTTAGGCGATTAGGGCTGGCTCGCAGTCGGTGTTCCAATTCATCACAAAGGTGTTCGATGGAGTTGAGGTCAGGGCTCTGTGCAGGCCAGTCAAGTTCTTCCACACCGATCTCGACAAACCATTTCTGTATGGACCTCGCTTTGTGCGCGGGCGATTGTCATGTTGAAACAGGAAAGGGCCTTCCCCAAACTGTTGCCACAAAGTTGGAAGCATATAATCATCTAGAATGTCATTGTATGCTGTAGTGTTAAGATTTCCCTTCACTGGAACTAAGGGGCCAAGCCCAAACCATTAAAAACAGCCCCAGAACCATTATTCCTCCTCCAGTTGGCACTGTGGCAGGTAGCGTTCTCCTGGCATCCGGCAAACCCAGATTCGTCAATCAGACTGCCAGATGGTGACGCGTGATTCATCACTCCAGAGAACGCGTTCCCACTGGCCAGAGTCCAATGGCATCGAGCTTTACACCACTTCAGCCGACGCTTGGCTTTGCTCATGGTGATCTTAGGCTTGTGTGTGGCTGCTCGGCCATGGAAACCCATTTCTTGAAGCTGCCGACAAACAGTTATTGTGCTGACGTTGCTTCCAGAGGCAGTTTGGAACGCGGTAGTGAGTTTTGCAACCGAGAACAGACCATTTTTACTCGTTATGCGCTTCAGCACTCGGTGGCAGCCATTGTTGCTCCTAGAAGTTTCCACTTTACAGTAATAGCACTCACAGTTGACCGGGGGGGGGGGCAGCTCTAGCAGGGCCAACATCTGACGAACTGACTTGTTGAAAAGGTGGCGTCTTATGACGGTGCCACGTTGAAAGTCACTGAGCTCTTCAGTAAAGACATTCTACTGCCAATGTTTGTCTATGGAGATTCCATGGCTGTGTGCTCAAATGTATATACCCGTCAGCAACGGGTGTGGCTGAAATAGCCGAATCCACTAATTTGAAGGGGTGTCCACATACTTTTGAACATACAGTGAGGGAATGAAGTATTTGATCCCCTGCTGATTTTGTATGTTTGCCCACTGACAAAGAAATGATCAGTCTATAATTTTAATGGTAGATTTATTTGAACAGTGAGAGACAGAATAACAACAACAAAAAGCCAGAAAAACGCATGTAAAACATTTTCTAAATTGACTTGCATTTTAATGAGGGAAATAAGTATTTGACCCCCTCTCAATCAGAAATATTTCTGGCTCCCAGGTGTCTTTTATACAGGTAACGAGCTGAGATTAGGAGCACACTCTTAAAGGGAGTGCTCCTAATCTCAGCTTGTTACCTGTATAAAATACACCTGTCCACAGAAGCAATTAATCAATCAGATTCCAAACTCTCCACCATGGCCAAGACCAAAGAGCTCTCCAAGGATGTCAGGGACAAGATTGTAGACCTACACAAGGCTGGAATGGTCTACAAGACCATCGCCAAGCAGCTTGGTGAGAAGGTGAGAACAGTTGGTGCGATTATTCGCACATGGAAGAAACACAAAAGAACTGTCAATCTCCCTCGGCCTGGGGCTCCATGCAAGATCTCACCTCGTGGAGTTGCAATGATCATGAGAACGGTGAGGAATCAGCCCAGAACTACACGGGAGGATCTTGTCAATGATCTCAAGGCAGCTGGGACCATAGTCACCAAGAAAACAATTGGTAACACACTACGCCGTGAAGGACTGAAATCCTGCAGCGCCCGCAAGGTCCCCCTGCTCAAGAAAGCACATATACATGCCCGTCTGAAGTTTGCCAGTGAACATCTGAATGATTCAGAGGAGAACTGGGTGAAAGTGTTGTGGTCAGATGAGACCAAAATTGAGCTCTTTGGCATCAACTCATCTCGCCGTGTTTGGAGGAGGAGGAATGCTGCCTATGACCCCATGAACACCATCCCCACCGTCAAACATGGAGGTGGAAACATGCTTTGGGGGTGTTTTTCTGCTAAGGGGACAGGACAACTTCACCGCATCAAAGGGACGATGGACGGGGCCATGTACCGTCAAATCTTGGGTGAGAACCTCCTTACCTCAGCCAGGGCATTGAAAATGGGTCGTGGATGGGTATTCCAGCATGACAATGACCCAAAACACACGGCCAAGGCAACAAAGGAGTGGCTCACGAAGAGGCACATTAAGGTCCTGGAGTGGCCTAGCCAGTCTCCAGACCTTAATCCCATAGAAAATCTGTGGAGGGAGCTGAAGGTTCGAGTTGCCAAACGTCAGCCTTGAAACCTTAATGACTTGGAGAAGATCTGCAAAGAGGAGTGGGACAAAATCCCTCCTGAGATGTGTGAAAACCTGGTGGCAAACTACAAGAAACGTCTGACCTCTGTGATTGCCAACAAGGGTTTTTCCATCAAGTACTAAGTCATGTTTTGCAGAGGGGTCAAATACTTATTTTCCCTCATTAAAATGCAAATCAATTTATAACATTTTTGACATGCGTTTTTCAGAATTTTACATACACCTTAGCCAAATACATTTCAACTACGTTTTTCACAATTCCTGACATTTAATCCTAGTAAAAATTCCTTGTCTTAGGTCAGTTAAGAATGTGAAATGTCAGAATAATAGTAGAGAGAATGATTTATTTCAGCTTTTATTTATTTCATCACATTCCAGGTGGGTCAGAAGTTAACATACACTCAATTAGTATTTAGTATCATTGCCTTTAAATTGTTTAACTTGGGTCAAACATTTTGGGTAGCCTTCCACAAGCTTCCCACAATAAGTTGGGTGAATTTTGGCCCATTCCACCTGACAGAGCTGGTGTAACTGAGTCAGGTTTGTAGGCCTCCTTGCTCGCACACACCTTTCAGTTCTGCCCACACATTTTCTATAGGATTGAGGTCAGGGCTTTGTGATGGCCACTCCAATACCTTGACTTTGTTGTCCTTAAGCCATTTTGCCACAACTTTGGAAGTATGCTTGGGGTCATTGTCCATTTGGAAGACCAATTTGCGACCAAGCTTTAACTTCCTGACTGATGTCTTGAGATGTTGCCTCAATATATCCACATAATGTTCCATCCTCATGATGCCATCTATTTTGTGAAGTGCACCAGTCCCTCCTGCAGCAAAGCACCCCTATGGCATGATGCTGCCACCTCCGTGCGTCACGGTTGGGATGGTGTTCTTCAGCTTGTAATCCTTACTGATGTCTTGAGATGTTGCTTCAATATATCCACATAATGCACATGTGCAGTTGCAAACCGTAGTCTGGCTTTTTTATGGTGATTTTGGAGCAGTGCTGAGCGGCCTTTCAGGTTATGTCGATACAGGACTCGTTTTACTGTGGATATAGACACTTTTGTACCTGTTTCCTCCATCATATTCACAAGGTCCTTTGCTGTTGTTCTGGGATTGATTTGCACCAAAGTATGTTCATCTCTAGGAGACAGAACACGTCTCCTTCCTGAGCGGTATGACGGCTGCGTGGTCCCAGGGTGTTTATACTTGCATATATTGTTTGTACAGATGAACATGGTACCTTCAGGCGTTTGGAAATTGCTCCCTAGGATGAACCGGACTTGTGGAGGTCTACTATTTTTTTTCTGAGGTCTTGGTTGATTTCTTTAGATTTTCCCATGATGTCAAACAAAGAGGCACTGAGTTTGAAGGTAGGCCTTGAAATACATCCACAGGTACACCTCCAATTGACTCAAATGATGTCAATTAGTCTATCAGAAGCTTCTAAAGCCATGACATCATTTTCTGGAATTTTCCAAGTTGTTTAACGGCACAGTCAACATAGTGTATGTAAACTTCTGACCCCCTGGAATTGTGATACAGTGAATTATAAGTGAAATAATCTGTCTGTAAACAAATGACTTGTGTCGTGCACCAAGTAGATGTCCTAACCGACTTGCCAAAACTATAGACTCCAACATAAGTATATGTAAACTTCCGACTTCAACTGTATATCACGAGGCCATACTTTTGACAGCCTAGTTTTACCCCAACACAGTGGTCTGAAACTCCTGGTTTGCTGGCCAACTCGGGCAGGTCACATTATTCTGGATTGCAAATAGCTGACTAAACTCCACTCCATGGTGATGGAAGTTCCTGATGAACTCCACCAATGGAGTGGAGCCGAGACCAGGCTTTGTGGAATTCAGCTCCGACTACAATAATAGGTCAATAAAAAAAATAAAAATAAAAATACAAAGTGATATATAATACCTATTGGAATCCAGCCAGAGTTAGGATATCCAACCTGCATTTAGAATGACTGCCAAGGTGGGGGTAAATATATAAACGTGACTTCCTAAACCATCTAAACATGGGAAAAACCATCTGGGAACAATCATCTCAGTAATAAAGTCCAACTACTAACAGGTTGGATTAGTTTTGTCATGTTAATTAACTTTGTGTGGCATAAGATCAATCAATCAACGTGCAGAAACACTGATATTGAAAACAAACAATTCTAAAAACTCAACCTGAAATAGAGCATGCTGGGAAAATATGATAATGATGGGCGTAGTTTTTTGAGAGTGTGTGATGATTGGACCTTTATATTCAAAATATTGTTTACAACGATATACCATTGTACTAGATTATCCGTACCATGTGGAGATTATAAGTGTACCTTTGAAGGTACATGATGTGTATTTTGATCTTTATGTCACGTAAGGGAACAATGTTGTACCCTAACCGTACCCTTATTTCTGAGAGTGTAGATATGTCATATTTTCTCTTGGAAAGTAGAAAACATGACACGAGGAAAGGATACTGTGTGTCTGTGTGTTCACTTTCCCTCATTATGTCAGCCTACGGCTGTGGCAGTCACGACATTTCGTCAGCCCGGTGATTGTCAAGCAAATAACTGTCGGTCTCACGGAAATTGACCTTTAATTAACAGAAACACATTTAGCATCTCCTGGCTTCCACACATAGCCTACAAGCCACTGATGCTGACCTTTAGAACATCTAAATTTTAAAAAGTCTAATCCATGTAATACAGCCTACAGCTTCACAATAAATCTATTATTTATTTTAGACAGGTAAAAAGAAACATGATATGAAGAAAATGTAGTCTATTTCAGAAGAACAGCATAACATACTCTGAGTTGTCCTTATGTTAGTTCCTGATTGTCACGCCCTGGCCTTGAGAGGCCTGTTGTCTTTAGTTGGTTTGGTCAGGGCGTGAGGATCTATGTTAGAATTTCTATGTTTAGGATCTAGATGTGTATTTCTAGGTTTGGCCGGGTGTGATTCCCAATCAGAGGAAGCTGTCGCTCGTTGTCTCTGATTGGGGATCATACTTTAGTAGCCTGTTTGCCTACCTTAGTTGTGGGATCTTGTTCCGTGTTTTAGGCTTGTATGTGTATAGCCTGAGGACTTCACGTTACGTTGTTTCTTGTTTTGTTTATGTTTATCGAGTTTAATAAACATGTTCGCATACCACGCTGCACCTTGGTCTGACCCGTCTCTCAACGATCGTGACACTGATGGCTGTGCAGACAAGATTTGCTTAGAATTCCGTGGCATTGTTTGATAGTATGAAGAATACAATTGAACAAAGCTGAATAAAATACGAAATATATTTTCTCCAAACGATTTGAGGGAGTGCGCACATGCAGCTATTCTGTGTTGAGCGGTTAACCAAAAATTGGTATTCCTAAATGCTTAATTTAGAGTTATTAATGTAACAAGTGTTGGGCTATATGTTTTGATTTTTAATACATTGTAAGGCTGCATGATGCAACTCTAATGATGATTTGAAGAAAGTTGCTTGAAAGGCATGAGCTCTGCTTTGTTTTTTTTTGCGCAGGCTGTACACACTACATCAGTCACTCATTTACAATTTGACATGCACTTGATAATGCCTAGAATTTCACGGCGGCGTCCCCTTTGTGTGGCCATAATGCACCCTAAAAAAATACATGCCTATTGCAGCCAGTGGCCGTTGTGCCCTTCTCCCAGACTGCTGTGCGCGCCATCACATGATCGGTCTTTCTCACAGGCTACAAGTGAAGACAGACACATCGCACGCGTCCTTATCCAATTCCGAGGTGCATATTGAAGATATCGGAAGAACTGTCCACATTTACTTTTCGTCAGCCAACAAGATGAGTAGGCCTAACGAACAGAAAAAAAGCACTAGCCTATGTCAATCTACTATCCCCCATAGTACAAAGGTCGACCTATTCTATTCTGTGCGAGAAATAAATACTCCAATTAAATTAAAACATATAGGCCCATGGGCTAGGCTACATGAGGTGTGCGACTATAATTTTAAAAAAGTCGCAAAGAAAATGCATTGTTTCTCATGCTGGGCATCATTCACAAGTGATAATATATAATTCACAAGTGATAGGCTAATATTGTCACCCATCAGACTATTCTTGATTTAATCTTGTCTTTACATACACTAAATAATACATGTGTGAAATTTGCTTTGATTTGGAATGGACCTGTATCGAAACAGGGGCAGCGGGAAAAAATACATGTGATCTATGCAATTAAATAGCGATTGGAGGACGCTTTTCCCCATGGTTTATTTTCATGCCAGCCATAACATCGCATTAGTATAACATCTCATCAGTTTAACATCTCATTAGTATAACATCTCATTAGTATAACATCTCATCAGTATACCATCTCATCAGTATAACATCTCATCAGTATGACATCTCATCAGTATGACATCTCATTAGTATAACATCTCATTAGTATAACATCTCATTAGTATGACACCTCATTAGTATAACATCTCATTAGTATAACATCTCATTAGTATAACATCTCATTAGTATAACATCTCATTAGTATAACATCTCATTAGTATAACATCTCATTAGTATAACATCTCATCAGTATAACATCTCATTGGTATGACATCTCAGAGAGTCTAACAGTCACATGTACAGGCTTGCAGATGTAATTACAGGGTACTGTGAAATACTTGAGCTCCAAGCTCCAACAATGTAGAACAAAGGGAAATAAAACAATACTAATCCAATAATAATAGATATTAAAAAGAAAGGGGACAGGGGAGGAAGTAGCTGACTGGTGGTGGCTGTTCAGCAGCCTGATGGTCTGAGGGTAGAAGGTATTGGCAAGTCTTCCGGTTTTTGCCACGATGCTCCTGTACTGCCCGCATCAGAGTTATGGAAATGTGAAGAGCAGGCCATGGCTCGGGTGGCTCGGGTCCTTGATGATCTTCTTGGCCTTCATGCGACACATGCTCCTGTGGAACACTGTGAGTGACCTCAGGGACATGCCGAATTTCTTCAGCATCATGATGTTGAAGTCGCTGTCGTGCCTTCTTCACCACGGTGTCCGCGTGGTTTGAACATTTGAGCTCCTCAGAGTTGTGTACACCGAGGAACTTTTGACCGTCCCCACGGTGGCCACGTTGATGAGGATGGGTGCGTGCCAAGCCTGGTTCCTCCTGAAGTCCACAATCACCTCCTTTATTTTTCTGACGTTGAGGGGAGAGGTTGTTTACCTGGCACCACGCTGTCAGAGTGCCTACCTCCTCTCTGTAGGCCGTCTCGTCATTGGTAATCAGGCCTACTACTGTCGTGTCGTCAGCGAACTTGATAATGGAGTTGGAACTGTGTGAGGCCACACAGTCATGGGTATACAGAGAATACAGGAGGGGACTGAGAACGCACCCTTGTGGGGGCCCCCGTGTTGAAGATCAGTGTCGAGGAGGTAATGTTGCCTTCCTTCACCACCTGGGGGCGGCCCGTCAGGAAGTCCAGGACCCAGACGCATAGGGAGGAGTTCAGTTCCAGGGCAGTGAGCTTTGTGGTGAGCTTAGAAGGCACATAGTGGCACACTATGGTGAGCTGTAGTCGATGAACAGCATCCTCACATATGCATTCCTTTTGTCCAGGTGGGTGAGGGCAGTGTGCAGTGCAATGGCGATTGCGTCATCCGTGGATCTGTCAGGGCGGTAGGCGATTTGGAGAGGGTTGAGCGTGACGGGGAGGGAGGAGGTGATGTGGTCTTTGACTGGCCTCTCAAAGCACTTCATGATGACGGAAGTGACTGCCATGGGTTGGTAGTCATTCAGTTCAGTTACTTTCCCTTTCTTGGGCATTGGGATGATAGTGGGGACAGCGGCCTGAGCTGGAGAGAGATTGAAAATGTCTGAAAACACAACAACCAGCTGGTCTGCACATGTTCTGAGGGCACGGCTATGGATGCCGTCTGAGCCGGCAGCCTTGCAAGGGTTTACACGTTTGAATGACTTACATATGTCCTCCGTGGAGACTGTAAGTACGTTGCCAACGTTGTCCTCAGGCGCTCAGCGTCGTCATTGTGCTCGAAGCATGAGAAAAAGTTGTATAGTTCGTCCGGTACAGCGGCGTTGGTGTGCGCGATGTGGCTGGTTTTCTTTTTGTAATCCATGATCGTTAGGAGCCCCTGCCACAGACGCCTCGTGTCCGACCCGCTGAATTGCTCCTCCTCTTTGTCCCTATACTGTTATCTCACCATCTTGATCGATCTGCGTAGGTTGTATTTGTACTGTTTAACAAAACTATTTTCCCCGGTCACCTTGCCCTGTTGACAAGCAACATATCTCTCCTTCCGTTTCCCTACAAGGCAATCCACGGTTTTTGATTCGGTAAGTTTTGAAAGTCACTATTGGTGTCACCTGTCCACATTGATACTTTGAAATTAGATAATTGTATATAGGGTAAAATGTGTTGTGTAATTGTAACCCAGTTATATTGGTTAAACTGACTCCTCAGCTTGACATATCACCATCCCATGTCGCAGAATTGCTAGCTTTTCAGTCCCGCAGCTGCTAAAGGTGTTTCCAGAGGGCATTCTCGTGTGTTTGCGAGACAGAGGATGTAAGATCAAGGCCTGGTAAGGAGGAAGAGGTACTCGTGAAGCACAATGAGTAATGTCTGCACGGAACACAAGTGTCTCTGGATGACAGCATTGGCTTTAATGACCAAAAATGTATGGAAATATAAATGGAAATGTTGCATCAACTAAAAGTCTACTTGGTGTCAAAGTTCAGCTTTGTATCTGTCTCCCCATTTGCCTGCCCAGTCATTACAGGATATCATATGGTTCTGCTAGCGTCACCATGTCCTGGCGGTGCCATAGTTCATTTGATTAGTTGATATGAGCGTGTGTGTGTGGGGGTGCGAGCGCGTATGTACACAGTGTATGACAACAAGACAATAAACCTCACGTTCTTTTGCAGAGAGTGAAGGAGGAGGGGACAGTGACATGTACCTGTATAACACACCTGTCGCAGAGAAGACAGAACCACTCAGAGGGAGAGGGACAGCTGACAACAACCTTAACAAACGACAACCCACAACATCAGGTGACAGAATCATTCAACAACAACCACAGCATCAGGTAACAGAATCATTCAGCAACAACCACAACATCAGGTAACAGAATCATTCGCTTTTTCTGTATTTACTTTAACAGAGTGAGGTTATATATGTTTAGTAAATAATATAAATGTGTATAATGCAATTATTCATGCATTTAACAGCAGAACAATCATGTTTTATGTGCAACAGAAACACAAAATGTAATTTATAACAAGGGTGAATTCCCCCTCAAAAGTGTTATTTCAAATATGCATACTGAGTATCTTGTAGTTCTCTAAAATGCAGATGTGGCCAACTTTTGTTTATAGCAGTGTTTTGGATTGCGTGAATCCAATAGGTTTTCCTCTCCAATCTCCAGGGATGGACCAATCTCTGTTCCTCATCCTGGTGTTCTCAGGTTAGTGTTTATTTCTGTGTGTGCTTCTCTGTGTGTGTGTGTGTGTGTGCGTGTGTGTGTGTGTGTGTGTGTGTGTGTGTGTGTGTGTGTGTGTGTGTGTGTGTGTGTGTGTGTGTGTGTGTGTGTGTGTGTGTGTGTGTGTGTGTGTGTGTGTGTGTGTGCGTGTGTGTGTGTGTGCGGCCATATGTGTTTGTCCGTGTGGTGTGTGTGTGTGTGTGTGTGTGTGTGTGTGTGTGTGTGTGTGTGTGTGTGTGTGTACTGAACATCATGTGCTGAACCCTAAATTGAGATGTGTGTACAGAATTGACAGCAGTATTATGTACGGTATCATGCCAGTTTATTAGGTATACCAGTGGGAGCCTTTCATATACACACAGTGGCCAGTTTATTAGGTATACCAGTGGGAGCCTTTCATATACACACAGTGGCCAGTTTATTAGGTATACCAGTGGGAGCCTTTCATATACACTCAGTGGCCAGTTTATTAGGTATACCAGTGGGAGCCTTTTATATACACTCAGTGGCCAGTTTATTAGGTATACTAGTGGGAGCCTTTCATATACACTCAGTGGCCAGTTTATTAGGTACCAAAGGGAGCCTTTCATATACACACAGTGGCCAGTTTATTAGGTATACCAGGGGGAGCCTTTCATATACACACAGTGGCCAGTTTATTAGGTATACTAGTGGGAGCCTTTCATATACACTCAGTGGCCAGTTTATTAGGTATACCAGTGGGAGCCTTTCATATACAGTGCATTCGGAAAGTATTTAGACCCCTTGACTTTTTTTGTTACGTTACAGCCTTATTCTAAAATGAATTAAATAAAACATTTTCCTCAGCAATCTACACACAATACACCATAATGACGAAGTGAAAACAGGTTTTGAGAAATGTGTATTAAAAATAAAAAACAGAAATACCTTATTTACATATGTATTCAGACCCTTTGCTATGAGATTCAAAATTGAGCTCAGGTGCATCCTGTTTCCATTCATTATTCTTGGAATGATTCTACAACTTGATTGGAGTCCACATGTGGTAAATTCAATTGATTGGACAAGATTTGGAAAGGCACACACCTGTCTAAATAAGGTCCCACTATTGACAGTGCATGTCAGAGCAAAAACCAACCATGAAGTCGAAGGAATTGTCCATGGAGCTCTGAGACAGGATAATGTTGAGGCACAGATCTGGGGAAGGGAACCAAAACATTTCTGCAGCATTGAAGATCCCCAAGAACAGAGTGGCCTCCATCATTCTTGAATGGAAGATCTTTGGAACCACCAAGACTCTTCCTAGACTGAGCAATCGGGGGAGAAGGTACTTGGTCAAGGGGGTGACCAAGAACCTCATGGTCACTCTGAAAGAGCTCCAGAGTTCCTCTGTGGAGCAACCATCTCTGCAGCACTCCACCAATCAGGCCTTTATGGTAGAGTGGCCAGACGGAAGCCACTCCTCAGTAAAAGGCAAATGACAGCCCGCTTGGAGTTTGCCAAAAGGCACCTAAAGATTTTCAGACTATGAGAAACAAGATTCTCTGGTCTGATGAAACCAAGATTGAACTCTTTGGCCAGAATGCCAAGTGTCACGTCTGGAGGAAACCTGGCATCATCCCTACGGTGAAGCATGGGGGTGGCAGCATCATGCTGTGGGGATGTTTTTCAGTGGCATGGACTGGGAGACTAGTCAGGATCGAGGGAAAGATGAACGGAGCAAAGTACAGAGAGATCCTTGATGAAAACCTGCTCCAGAGCGCTCAGGACCTCAGACTGGGGCGAAGGTTCACCTTCCAACAGGACAACGACCCTAAGCACAAAGCCAAGACAACACATTAGTGGCTTCGGGACAAGTCTCTGAATGTCTTTGAGTGGCCCAGTCAGAGCCCGGACTTGAACCCGATCGAACATCTCTGGAGAGACCTGAAAATAGCTGTGCGGCGACGCTCCCCATCCAACCTGACAGAGCTTGAGAGGATCTGCAGAGAAGAATGGGAGAAACTCCCCAAATACAGGTGTTTAGCTTGTAGCGTCATACCCAAGAAGACTTGAGGCTGTAATCGCTGCCAAAGATGCTTCAACAAAGTACTGAGTAAAGTGTCTGAATACTTATGTAAATGTGATATTTAAGTTTTTTATTTTTAATAAATTAGCAAAAATCTCTAAAACCTGTTGTTGCTTTGTCATTATGGGGTGTTGTGTAAATCGATATGGAAAACAACAACAATTGAATACATTTTAGAATAACGCTGTAACGTAACAAAATGTGTAAAAAGTCAAGGGGTCTGAATACTTTCCGAAGGCACTGTAGGTGTAATTGACAGTACAGAACGTGAGCATGTATTTGTGTAACTGTGTATGTTTGTCCAGTAATGTTGGTTTGTTCTCCACAGGGCTGTCCATCCTCCCCTCATGCCTCCCTCATCAGTTCCACTTTGTGAACATGAATAAGACCTGGACTGAAGCTCAGAGATTCTGCAGACAGAACTACACTGACCTGGCCACCATAGATGACACGGCAGATATGGAGAAGCTCAATAACACTGTAGCAGCTAGTTGGAGTGGATCAGCCTGGATAGGGTTGTATAATAACAGCTGGAGGTGGTCTCTGGGAGACAGAGAGTTAGAGGGGGAGAGGTTTTGGGACAAAGGATATCCAAATAATTATCCCAACAACAAGGAGTTATGTGTGTATATGATGCTAAATCAGTCTTGGCAAAATTACAACTGTGGCGAACAATTTTATTTTGTCTGCTATGATGGTGAGTTCACCTGTCTATTTCCTCGTCAATCAGAGATGTTGTCAAATACTAAATCATTTTATTCAGATAAGAGATTAATATTTATTTATTTTTACAAACAATTTATTTACAAACATTCATCTGTATTGGTATTTTGTTATATATATTTTTTTCTTTCTCAAATAGACAAAAAAACGACCAATAAGTACATTCGCATCGAAAAATATCAAACTTGGAGTCAGGCTCAGAGCTACTGTCGGGTGAACCACAAAGACCTGGCCAGTGTGAGGAACAAAACAGAGAGTGAGGCCATAAGGAGGATCTTACCTAACATCACTGTTATGTACAGAGTGTGGATTGGCCTGAATACATCTCCTGGAGTCTGGAGGTGGTCCGACCAGAGTGACTTCTCTTTGAAGAACTGGGACACAGACGGGTCAAACACGACAGGTGGGAGACAACAGAACAGAGAGTTCTGTGGTGAAGTTAATTTCCCGTCTGGAGAGTGGACTGATCAGAATTGTACCACCGAACTTCCTTTTATCTGCTATGATGGTGAGCCACTGACAAACACTTTAAATCGTCAATATAGACTTAGTTTTAACATTTGGTATTACTGTAACGTTGTGATGAGAGGGACTGAACAATAATGTACAATGATGAATCAAAGTTAAATGAATATATGAATAATTAACATGAGTCTGTTTCCCCCTCTTCCTCCAGATGAGCTGGTCCTGGTCCCAGAGAACAAGACGTGGTCAGAAGCCCTGTGGCACTGCAGAGACATGGACATGGAGCTGGTGTCTGCCCACAACCAGAACATCCAGCACTGGGTCCGACAGAGAGCCAAGAAGGCCTCCACTCCCTTCGTCTGGCTGGGCCTGAGGTACACCTGCACCCTGGACTTCTGGTTCTGGGTCAATGGAGAAGAGTCCTGCTACCACAACTGGGCCGACGGGGAGGGCTACAACACTGGCAAGGAGCAGTGTGGGAACACAGGGGCCATTCAGAGAGACGGGGGGCAGTGGGTCGGTCAGCCTGAGACTGAGAGATTCAACTTCATCTGCAGCAAAAGTGATGGTGAGATTTGATGTCTTTGATGTGTTGAACCTCTTCCTGTTACCTTCCCCCTTTACTGCAGCTCAGTTTCCACCTCTCTCTCTCTCTCTCTCTCTCTCTCTCTCTCTCTCTCTCTCTCTCTCTCTCTCTCTCTCTCTCTCTCTCTCGCTCTTTCTTGTATGGCCTCTCCCACTTACATTCTCTCAATGCAATTTCAATTTCAATTTATGGGGCTTTATTGGCATGTGAAACCTATGTTTGCATTGCCAAAGGAAGTGAAATAGATAATAAACCAAAGTTTACAAAAGTGAACAATAAAAAATTTACAGTCAACATTACACTCACAAAAGTTCCAAAAGAATAAAGACATTTCAAATATCATTTTATGTCTATATACAGTGTTGTAACAATGTGCAAATAGTTAAAGTACAAAAGGGAAAATAAATAAACATAAATATGGGTTGTATTTACAATGGTGTTTGTTCTTCACTGGTTGCCCTTTTCTTGTGGCAACAGGTCAGAAATCTTGCTGCTGTGATGGCACACTGTGGTATTTCACCCAGTAGATAAGGGAGTTGTCACACCCTGGCTCTGGGACTCTATATGTTGAGCCAGGGTGTGTTCATTCTATGTGTTGTATTTCTTTGTTGGGAGTTCTAGTTTGTTTTTTTCTTTGTTGGCCTGAGTGACTCCCAATCAGAGGCAACGAGTGTCAGCTGTGGCTGGTTGTCTCTGATTGGGAGCCATATTTAAACTGTCTGTTTTTCCCTTTGTGTTTGTGGGTTCTTGTTCCGTGTTGGTCTATGTTAACTAGGACGTTACGAGTCGTTTGTTGTTTTGTTCATTGTCAGTATTTATCACTATAGATAAATAAACATGTTCGTTCATCTCGCTGCGCCTTGGTCTATTCCGTACGACGATCGTGACAGAAGAACCCACCATACAAGGACCAAGCAGCGTGTCCAGGAGCAGGCAGACTGGACATGGGAGGAAGCGCCGGGAAAGGAGATGGAGAGGTTGGCGATGGCCCAGGTGGGCAAATCGTGGTCCTGGGAGGACATGCTCGGGGGCAAAGGGCCATGGGCTAGGATTAAGGCCCTGGCGAGAGAGGAGCAGCGGCGTCAGCAGTGTCATCGTCGGACGGATGAGAGGCAACCCCAAAAAAATTTTAGGGGGGGGGCACACGGCATGGGCGGCTGGGCAGCAGGAGGCTGCCACAGGGCGATTTGGAGAGGAGGCCACCGGGTTTGGGGGGCCAGAAGGCAGGTTGGCGGAGCCTGGATGGAGAGCGGAACCAACTTCCCGTACTCAGGCATGGCAGCATGGGACGGGGCAGGTTCCGCGGTATGCGGAGCGGCGTACGGTGCCACGAGTGGTCCGGCATAGTCCGGTACGTCCTGTGCGAGAACCCCGCACGTGTCGTGCGAAGGTGGGTATGCAGCCAGGACGGAGTGTGCCGGCTCAACGCTCGTGATCTCCAATGCCTCTCCGCGGTCCCGGATATCATGCGCCAGTGTCACGTGCTGTTATGCCAGTACGGGTACACAGCCCTGTGCGTCCTGTGCGGATGCCTCACACCGAGTGTGTGAAGGTAGGCATTCAGCAAGGACGGGTTGTGGCCGCTCTTCACTCCAGGTCTCCTATCCGTCTCCACAGCCCGGTCCGGCCTGTTCCTGCCCCTCGCACCAAGCCTATGGTGCGCATCGCCAGCCCGGCCCAGCCTGTTCCTGCCCCTCGCACCAAGCTTACGGTGTGTGTCGCCAGCCCGGCCCGGCCTGTTCCTGCCCCTCGCACCAAGCCTACGGTGTGCGTCGCCAGCCCGGCCCGGCCTGTTCCTGCCCCTCGCACCAAGCCTACGGTGCGCGTCGCCAGCCCGGCCCGGCCTGTTCCTGCCACTCGCACCAAGCCTACGGTGTGCGTCGCCAGCCCGGCCCGGCCTGTTCCTGCCACTCGCACCAAGCCAGGGGTGCGAGTCGTCAGCCTGGTCCAGCCCGTTCCTGCTACTCGCACCAAGCCAGGGTTGCGAGTCGTCAGCCTGGTAAAGCCCGTTGCTGCTCCACGCACCAAGCCAGGGGTGCGAGTCGTCAGTCCGGTGAGGCCCGTTCCAGCTCCACGCACCAAGCCAGGGGTGCGAGTCGTCAGTCCGGTGAGGCCCGTTCCGGCTCCACGCACCAAGCCAGGGGTGCGAGTCGTCAGCCTGGTCCAGCCCGTTCCTGCTACTCGCACCAAGCCAGGGGTGCGAGTCGTCAGTCCGGTGAGGCCCGTTCCGGCTCCACGCACCAAGCCAGGGGTGCGAGTCGTCAGCCTGGTCCAGCCCGTTCCTGCTACTCGCACCAAGCCAGGGGTGCGAGTCGTCAGTCCGGTGAGGCCCGTTCCGGCTCCACGCACCAAGCCAGGGGTGCGCATCGTCAGCCCGGTCCGGCCCGTTGCTGCTCCACGCGCCAAGCCAGGGGTGCGCATCATCAGCCCGGTCCGGTCCGTTCCTGCCTCACGCACCAAGCCAGGGGTGCGCGTCGTCAGTCCGGCACAACCCGTGCCTGGGTCACCGGTGCCTAATCAGGTACCGGTCAACTGCTCCACAACGGAGCTGAAGCTAACCGCTCCTGCTACGTCCAGTTCAGCTCCAGCCAGCGGGGCCAGACCGGACCAGGGGCGCTATGGGGGGCTTATTGGAGGGTGGTGGGCAAGCCCGGAGCCAGAACCGCCGCCGAGGAGGAATGCCCACCCAGCCCTCCCCTGTTTTGCTCTGGTTGAGGCGCGGTCGCAGTCCGCGCCTTTAGGGGGGGGTACTGTCACACCCTGGCGCTGGGACTCTATATGTTGAGCCAGGGTGTGTTCGTTCTATGTGTTATATTTCTATGTTGGGGGTTCTAGTTCTTCTGTTTCTTTGTTGGCCTGAGTGACTCCCAATCAGAGGCAACGAGTGTCAGCTGTGGCTGGTTGTCTCTGATTGGGAGCCATGTTTAAACTGTCTGTTTTTCCCTTTGTGTTTGTGGGTTCTTGTTCCGTGTTGGTCTATGTTACCTAGGACGTTACGAGTTGTTTGTTGTTTTGTTCATTGTCAGTATTTATCACTATAGATAAATAAACATGTTCGTTCATCACGCTGCTCCTTGGTCTATTCCGTACGACGATCGTGACAGGAGTTTATCAAAATTGGATTTGTTTTAGAATTCTTTGTGGATCTCTGTAATCTGAGGGAAATATGTGTCTCTAATATGGTCACACATTTGGCAGGAGGTTAGGAAGTGAAGCTCAATTTAAAACCAGGTCTGCCTACAGCGGCCTTTCTCAATGGGAAGGCGATGCTCACTGAGTCTGTACATAGTCAAAGCTGTCCTTAAGTTTGGGTCAGTCAAAGTGGTCAGGTATTCTGCAATGTGTACTCTCTGTTAATAATAATAACAATATTAATAATAATATATTATTATTATTATTATTATTATTATTATTCTCTCTGTTTAGGGCCAAATAGCATTCTAGTTTGCTCCGTTTTTTGTTCATTCTTTCCAATGTGTCACGTAATTATCTTTTTGTTTTCTCATGAGTTGGTTGGGTCTAATTGTGTTGCTGTGCACTGTGAGGTCTGAGCCCCAGGACCAGCTTGCTTAGGGGACTCTTCTCCGGGTTCATCTGTCTGTAGGTGATGACTTTGTCATGGAAGGTTTAGGAATTGCTGGTTGTAGAATTTAACGGCTCTTTCCTGGATTTTGGTAATTAGCGGGTGTCGGCCTAATTCTGCTCTGCATGCATTATTTGGTTTTTTACATTGTACACTGAGGATGTTTTTGCAGAATTCTGCATGCAGAGTCTCAATTTGGTATTTATCCCATTTTGTGAATTCTTGGTTGGTGAGCGGACCCCAGACCTCACAACCATAAAGGGCAATGGGTTCTATAACTGATTCAAGTATTTTTAGCCAGATCCTAATTGGAATGTTGAATTTTATGTTCCTTTTGATGGCATAGAAGGCCCTTCTTGCCTTGTCTCTCAGATCGTTCACAGCTTTGTGGAAGCTACCTGTGGTGTTGACGTTAAGGCCGAGGTATGTATAGTTTTTTGTTTGCTCTAGGGCAACGAATTCTAAATGGAATTTGTATTTGTGGTCCTGGCAACTGGACATTTTTTGGAACACCATTATTTTTGTCTTACTGAGATTTACTGTCAGGGCCCAGGTCTGACAGAATCTGTGAAGAAGATCAATGTGCTGCTGTAGGCCCTCCTTGATTGGGGACAGAAGAACCAGATCATCAGCAAGCAGTAGACATTTGAATTCAGATTCTAGTAGGGTGAGGCCGGGTGCTGCAGACTGTTCTACTGCCCTCACCAATTAGTTGATATACTGTGCATTCGGAAAGTATTTAGACCCCTTCACTTTTTCCACCTTTTGTTACTTTGCAGCCTTATTCTAACATTTTCTCATCAATCTAAACACAATACTCCATAATGGCAAAGCAAAGGTAGTTTTTTAGAAATGTATTATATCAAAAAAATTGAAATATTACATTTACATTAGTATTCAGACCCTTTACTCAGTACTTTGTTGAAGCACCTTTGGCAGCGATTACAGCCTCAAGTCTTCTTTGGTATGACGCTACAAGCTTGGCACACCTGTATTTGGGGAGTTTCTCCCATTCTTCTCTGCAGATCCTCTCAAGCTCTGTCAGGCTGGATGGGGAGCGTCGCTGCGCAGCTATTTTCAGGTCTCTCCAGAGATGTTCGATCGGGTTCAAGTCCGGGCTCTGGTTGGGCCACTCAAGGACATTCAGAGACTTATCCCGAAGCAACTCCTGTGTTGTCTTGGCTTTGTGCTTAGGGTCGTTGTCCTGTTGGAAGGTGAATATTCGCCCCAGTCTGAGGTCCTGAGTGCTCTGGAGCAGGTTTTCATCAAGGATCTCTCTGTACTTTGCTCCGTTCATCTTTACCTCGATCCTGACTAGTCTCCCAGTCCCTGCCACTGAAAAACATCCCCACAGCATGATGCTGCCACCACCATGCTTCACCGTAGGGATGATGCCAGGTTTCCTCCAGACGTGACACTTGGCATTCTGGCCAAAGAGCTCAATCTTGGTTTCATCAGACCAGAGAATCTTGTTTCTAATGGTCTGAGAGTCCTTTAGCTGCCTTTTGGCAAACTCCAAGCGGGCTGTCATGTGCCTTTTACTGAGGAGTGGCTTCCGTCTGGCCACTCTACCATAAAGGCCTGATTGGTGGAGTGCTGCAGAGATGGTTGTACTTCTGGAAGGTTCTCCCATCTCCACAGAGGAACTCTGGAGCTTTTTCAAAATGACCATCGGGTTCTTGGTCACATCCCTGACCAACGCCCAAAGGCCCTTTTCCCCCGATTGCTCCGTTTGGCCAGGTGGCCAGCTTTAGGAAGAATCTTGGTGGTTCCAAACTTTTTCCATTTAAGAATGATGGAGGCCACTATGTTCTTGGTTACCTTCAATGCTGCTGACATTTTTTGGTACCTTCCACAGATCTGTGCCTCCATACGATCATGTCTCGGAGCTCTACGGACAATTCCTCCGACCTCAAGGATTGGTTTTTGCACTGACATGCGCTGTCAACTGTGGGACCTTTTATAGAAAGGTGTGCCTTTCCAAATCATGTCCAATAAATTGAATTTACCACAGGGGGACTAAAATCAAGTTCTAGAAACATCTCAAGGATGATCAAATGAAACAGGATGCACCTGAGCTCAATTTCGAGTCTCATAGCAAAGGGTCTGAAAACGTATGTAAATAAGGTATTTCTGTTTCATTTTGTATTCTTATTGCTACAATTTCTAAAAACCTGTTTTCACTTTGTCATTGTGGGGTTTTGTGTGTCGATTGAATAGGACAATTTTTTATTTAATCCATTTTAGAAATAAGGTTCTAACGTAACAAAATGTGGAAAAAGGGAAGAGGTCTGAATACTTTCCGAATGCACTGTACATTTGACTTCAAATTCTAGTAAGGTGAGGCCGGGTGCTGCAGGCTGTTCTAGTGCCCTCGCCAATTCGTTGATATGTATGTTGAAGACGGTGGGGCTGAAGCTGCATCCCTGTCTCACCCCATGACCCTGTCGTACACTTGTTGTTTAACTGTACACTTGTTGTTCGTGTACATGGATTTCATAATGTCGTATGTTTTTTCCCCAAAACCGCTTTCCATCAATTTGTATAGCAGAGCCTCATGCCAAAAGCTTTTTTTAAATCAACAAAGCATGAGAAGACTTTGCCTTTGTGGAAATGTACAAGTCTGCTGTTAATGAAAGTGCCCTCGAATATTCCCAACGTGGCTGTTGCCGCATATCCCACGGTAGTTATTGGGGTCAAATTTGTCTCCACTTTTGTGGAATGGGGTGATCAGTCCTTGGTTCCAAATATTGGCAAAGATGCCAGAGCTGAGGATGATGTTAAAACGTTTAAGTATAGCCAATTGGAATTTGTGATCTGTATACTGCATTTCATTTAGGATACCATCAACACCACAGGCCTTTTTGAGTTGGAGGGTTTGTATTTTGTCCTGTGTTACAGTGTAATTGGAGAATCAAGTGGGTTCTGGTAGTCTTTAATAACTGATTCTAAGATTTGTATTTGATCATGTATATGTTTTTGCTGTTTTGTTCTTTGTTATAGAGCCAAAAATAGAATGGAGAAGTGGTTTGTTCATACCTCTCCATTTTGGATGGATACCGTAGCTCTTCGTGTTGTTTATTTAGTTCCAAATTTTTCCCAGAAGTGGTTCGATTCTATGGATTCTTCAATTACATGACTCTGGGTTGAGGTCAGTGATAAAGTAATCTACCGTACTACTGCCAAGAGATGAGCTATAGGTGTACCTACCATAGGAATCTCGAAGCCTACCATTGACTATGTACATACCCAGAGTGTGACAGAGCTGCAGGAGGTGCTGCACTTTCTGTTGGTTGTTTTGTCATAGTTGTGTCTAGGGGGGGCATATTTGGGAAAGGATACTGTCACCTCCAGGTAGTCGTTTGTCCCCCTGTGTGCTGAGGGTGTCAGGTTCTTGTCCAGTTCTGTTGGTTGTTTTGTCATAATTGTGTCTAGGGGGGCATATTTGGGAAAGGATACTGTCACCTCCAGGTAGTCGTTTGTCCCCCTGTGTGCTGAGGGTGTCAGGTTCTTGTCCAGTTCTGGCATTTAGGTCGCCACAGACTAGTACATGTCCCTGGGACTGGAAATGATTGATCTCCCCATCTAGGCTGGAGAAGCTGTTTTCATTAAAGTATCGGATTCTAGTGGGGGATATAGGTAGCACACAGGAAGATATTTTTCTCTGTTGAGATAATTTCCTTTTAGATTTATAGCCAAATATGAAATGTTCCTGTTTTGATTAATTTAATACAGTGAGTTAGGTTCTGAACTATACCAAATTAGAATACCCCCTGAGTCCTTTCCTTGTTTTACACCTGGTAGTTTGGTGGATGGGACTACCAGCTCTATGTAACCTAGAAGGCAACGAGTGGGTCCGTCTCCTCTCGCTCTCTATCTCTCTCTCTCTCTCTCAACGAGTGGGCCCATCTCCACTACACAATGTTTCTCTCTCTCTCTCTCTCTCTCTCATTTAATATATTACCTGATACTCTCTCTCGCTCTCTTTCTCTCACTATCTCGTCAAATATATTCCCTGATTCTCTCGCTTGTTCTCTCTCTTTCTCTCTTTCTTTCTATTTCTCTCTCTCTCTTTATCTCTCTCTCTCTCTCGTCAAATGTATTCCCTGATATTCTCTCTCTCGCACTCTCTTCAAATGTATTTCAATATCTTATTTTACAGTATTATTTCCTTTGTTCTCTAATCCAGATTACTAGAACCAGACCCTGATCTCTGGACCAGCTGAACCCTACAGCCCAACATTGATTCAGACCCTGATCTCTGGACCAACTGAACCCTACAACCCAACACATTGTTCCAGACCCTGATCTCTGGACCAACTGAACCCTGCATCCCAACACATTGTTCCAGAACCTGCTCTCTAGACCAGCTGAACCCTACAGCCCAGAATGTTCCAGACATTCTCATTTACATTATATAAGGTGATGGATACACATTGTTTTAAATATATACAGTATATATACAATTATTTTACAGTGAGCTTCAAAAGTATTGGGACAGTGTCACAATGATTAGTTGTTTTGGCTCTGTACTCCAGCACTTTGGAATTGAAATGATACAATTGTGAGTTTAAAGTGCACACTGTCAGCTTTAATTTGAGGGTATTTTCATCCATACAGAGTGAACCGTTTAGAAATTACAGCACTTTTTAAACATAGTCCACCCATTTTATGGGACCAAACGTATTGGGACAAATTAACTTATATGTGTAATAAAGTAGTCAAAAGTATAGTATTTGGTCCCTTATTCATAGCACGCAATGATTACATAAATCCTGTGACTTTTCAAACTTGTTGCATGCATTTGCTGTTTGTTTTGGTTGTGTTTCAGATTATTTTGTGCCAAACAGAAATTAATGGTATAATAATGTATTGTGTCATTGTGGAGTAACTTTTATTGTTAATAAGAATACGATATGTTTCTAAACACTTCTACATTAAGGTGGATGCTACCATGGTTACGGATAATCTTTAATGAATAATGAATAATGGTGAGTGAGAAAGTTACAGACTCACAAATATCATACCCCCAAGACATGCTAACCTCTCACCATTACAAATATCATACCCCCAAGACATGCTAACCTCTCACCATTACAAATATCATACCCCCAAGACATGCTAACCTCTCACCATTACAATAACAATGGAGGTTAGCATGTCTTGGGGGTATGCTATTTATGCCTCTAATATGCAGAGTCATAAGCTTGATGTAGTCATTGCTTGCTATGAAAATGGGACCAAATACTTAACATTTTACTATTTTAATACACGTAGAAGTGAATTTTGTCCCAATACTTTTGGTCCCCTAAAATGGGGGGACTACGTACAAAAAGTGCTGTAATATCTAAACGATTCACCCGATATGGATGAAAATACTGACAGTCTGCACTTTAACCTCATAGTCATTGTATTATTTAAAATCCAAAGTGCTGGAGTACAGAGCCAGAAGGACACACGTAGTGCCACTGTCCCGATACTGTTGGAGCTCACTGGAAATAAAACATAGAGCTCACTGGAAATAAAACATAGAGCTCACTGGAAATAAAACATAGAGCTCACTGGAAATAAAACATAGAGCTCACTGGAAATAAAACATAGAGCTCACTGGAAATAAAACATAGAGCTACATAGAGCTCACTGGAAATAAAACATAGAGCTCACTGGAAATAAAACATAGAGCTCACTGGAAATAAAACATAGAGCTACATAGAGCTCACTGGATTATTATAAAATGTTTTAAATATTTCAATATTATAACATGTTATTTGATTATTATTATATCGTGCTGTTGTTTTATTACTGGTTGGTGTCATATCATTTGAAAGGTTAACTCTTAGTTGTTCTCAACTCATGTTTTAATTGTTTTAGTTAGATTTTCTACTTTGGTGGTCAAGTCTTCGTTCAGCTATTTTATAAAATATAAGATAATGGATACAGGATTTTGTTGTTTTACATAAATACTTTTATTTTAATATGATGAAACCATACCATTATTGTTTTCACATTGACTTAGTGTATTTTACATTTACATTTTAGTCATTTAGCAGACGCTCTTATCCAGAGCGACTTACAGTTAGTGAATACATATTTTTTTTATACTGGCCCCCCGTGGGAAACGAACCCACAACCCTGGCGTTGCAAACGCCATGCTCTATCAACTGAGCTACATCCCTGCCGGCCATTCCCTCCCCTACCCTGGACCAATTGTGCGCCACCCATGAGTCTCCCGGTCGCGGCCGGCTGCGACAGAGCCTGGATTTGAACCAGGATCTCTAGTGGCACAGTTAGCACTGCGATGCAGTGCCTTAGACCACTGCGCCACTCAGGAGTATTACTCATGGATGATGTTATTTCATTTTAAAGGTTGAACTTTTAGTTGTTCTTAACCTGAGTTTCAATTGTTTTGGTATTTGGTATTTTAATAGGATCCCCAGTAGCTGTTACTAAAGCAGCAGCTACTCTTCCTGGGGTCCAGACAAAACATGAAACATGACATAATACAGAACATTAATAGACAAGAACAGCTCAAGCACAGAACCACATCAATTTAAAAATGGCACACGTAGCCTACATATCAATACACAAACACAAAATATCTAGGTCAAATAGGGGAGAGGCCTTGTGCTGTGAGTTGTTGCTTTATCTGTTTTTTGAAACCAGGTTTGCTGTTCATTTGAACGATATGAGATGGAAGGGAGTTCCATAATGGCTCTATATAATACTGTACGCTTTCTTGAATTTGTTCTGGATTTGGGGACTGTGAAAAGACACCTGGTGGCATGTCTGGTGGGGTAAGTGTGTGTGTCAGAGCTGTGTGTAAGTTGACTATGCGGACAATTTAAGAATTTTTAACACATTAATGTTTCTTATATCAAGAAGAAGTGAGGCAGTCAGTCTCTCCTCAACTCTTAGCCAAGAGAGACTGGCATGCATACTATTTATTTAGATGTTGTATTTGCATTCAGCTTGTTCAGCATTCAGCTATTTGATATAGGATTTTATAATATGTTTTATATTATACTCTTGTATTGTAATATTATCAAACCATACTGTTGTTGTTTCCATATTTACTTACTTACTTGTTGATGTTAATGAATGTTAAAAGTTAACTTTTAGTTGTTCTCAACATTCAGTTGTTTTATTTATTTTCAATTAGACCTTATTCAAACTTACAATGCTGTTACTGTTTCCAGAATGTATTAAACTTCTTCTCTTATTTTATCTAGAGCGTTCATTGCATTCCATTACATACATGTTTTAAGGTCTTTTGAGTTGTTTTAAGTTGTTTTAAATATATTATACCAACATGTAATTTTTCTATGATACTGATGTGTAATGATAGTATCTGTTCTGCTGCTGGTGGTGGAGTCTTCATTTAAAGGGGCAATCTGTGATTGGGGGATCCATTTTAGGATTTTAAATTAATGACATGTACCCATTTATTGTTGAAGAATATGACTTATAAATGCCTCATGAGCTTAGTTCAACTGTCATTTCCCGTCAGAACCCCAAATATAACCTTGTTTTACTCTATTGGTTGTAAACAATGCAATTGTAAACAAACACTGTTTAGCCTCAAAAAACATAGTTTAAACTATAATGTTGATTTCACGGATGGTCAGTCCTTGTATATGTTGCTCGGTCTATCAATTTCTCTAGCCCCATCCTTCAGGTTTTACCAAAACAGTGGTGGGGTTAATGCTTTGTTATTGGTTTAACTGCAGATTGCCCCTTTAACTATTTGACTATATTACATTTATCCTTTGCGCAGTAAAACAAAAAAAAATCAATAAAGTTTTGAAAATGCCTCTAGTTTTTTTGTTTTTTGTTTGTTTAATGCTTATTTCAAGAAAGAGAGGAAGTAATATAAATGATTTTTGATAAGGATGTTAGACCTGATCTCAGATCATCAGTAAGTCAATAGCAACACTGTCGATTGTTGTATACATGATGTTAGACCTGATCTCAGATCATCAGTAAATCAAAAGGAACACTGTCTACTGTTGTATACATGGTTTTAGACCTGGCCTCAGATCATAGAAAAACAATAACTGATATCCACTGGTTACAATCAGTCCACTCTGATGGTAAATAAACTTTATTAAAATATAAATGAATCAATCCAATCACATTCAGTCAACAAATCAATCATCAAAGCAAGTAATCAACGAATCAATTCAATCAATCAACAAATTAAGCAGGCAATCAATCCAATCAATTAGTCAATCAATTGTATGAAAAAAGAACATCTAAGTACAGTGTATATTTTCACAGCAATAAAACACATCATGTAAATGATCCGATACAAATAGGAAGAACATTTATGAGCTAGAAATGTGTATTCATCACCAATAATAAAAAATAGAGGTTTAACTTAAATTGCTATTAAAGCATTTGAATCGTGTTACAGGCTTAGATTTTTCCATTTATGTTTTGAGGTTGGACTTTAGCACGAATAGCTCGTTAGCCCGTAGGGCGCACCGATTGGTGTCACCTCGTTAGTCAGTTATGTGTTACACCTGTGCTGGTTGTCATCTCGTTAGTGGGAAGGTGGTTCACCTGTGCTGACCCAGGTGCTATTTAAGAGTGGCTGGCCCAGTGCTCCAATTGTCTTGAGATATGTGGAGGGTCAACACCATTAGTTGGCGCTCTTTATTTGATTTCTAGAAAGAGAACCTTAATCTGATCTTCCCTGTATTCATCTTCCTCCACATTTAGGTCTGCTTCCTGTCTTTAAGTTTGGTCTGGGGTTTTATTTTCTCTGCCTCTTCTTGGGGTAATGTAGTGGGTCTCATGGTGGGCGTCTTTTAGGTTCCAGTTGTTGTTGCTAGTCAACTTTCAGCGGACACCCCCCATGAGTGTCTTTCAGAACCCCTCCTAAAACCCCACCCGTTTCGTTTAGTTTGTCAGTGACTCTTTGTTAGTTCCCCCTTACTGTTTGAACGATACTATTCGGTTTTCTAGCTGGGGAACGCAACAATCAATTAGTTGAATATAGACTTTCCACCGCTACGAAGAATCACATTTAGCATATCCTCCAAATAAGTATCACACAATTACCTATTGATAAAACAAATAACTAAAAAACATGAACTGTTTTAAAAACAATGAAAGTGAAACATTAAAATGAATTAACATCAATGTGTTGTTGAAATAACTCCAAATTAACCATTACAAACAAACTAAAAGTTCAAATTAAATATGAAATAACATCTGACAAATATACAAAGCAAGAAAATACAATTCTATTTATGTAAAGAGTAACTGTGTAAATGTAGCTCAGCTTGTAGCATAGCCGCGGGAAGTAGGGTTGTACCCCCTGGTACCATAGCCGGTTGTACCCCCTGGTAGTATAGCCGCGGGAAGTAGGGTTGTACCCCCTGGTAGCATAGGGTTGTCCCCCCTGGTAGCATAGGGTTGTCCCCCCTGGTAGCATAGGGTTGTCCCCCCTGGTAGCATAGGGTTGTCCCCCCTGGTAGCATAGGGTTGTACCCCCTGGTAGCATAGGGTTGTACCCCCTGGTAGCATAGGGTTGTACCCCCTGGTAGCATAGGGTTGTACCCCCTGGTACCATAGGGTTGTCCCCCCTGGTAGCATAGGGTTGTCCCCCCTGGTACCATAGGGTTGTCCCCCCTGGTAGCATAGGGTTGTCCCCTCTGGTAGCATAGGGTTGTCCCCCCTGGTACCATAGGGTTGTACCCCCTGGTACCATAGGGTTGTACCCCCTGGTACCATAGCCGGTTGTACCCCCTGGTACCATAGGGTTGTACCCCCTGGTAGCATAGGGTTGTACCCCCTGGTAGCATAGGGTTGTCCCCCCTGGTAGCATAGGGTTGTACCCCCTGGTACCATAGGGTTGTACCCCCTGGTACCATAGCCGGTTGTACCCCCTGGTACCATAGGGTTGTACCCCCTGGTAGCATAGGGTTGTCCCCCCTGGTAGCATAGGGTTGTCCCCCCTGGTAGCATAGGGTTGTACCCCCTGGTACCATAGGGTTGTCCCCCCTGGTAGCATAGGGTTGTACCCCCTGGTACCATAGGGTTGTCCCCCCTGGTAGCATAGGGTTGTCCCCCCTGGTAGCATAGCCGGTTGTAACCCCCTGGTAGCATAGGGTTGTACCCCCTGGTAGCATAGGGTTGTACCCCCTGGTAGCATAGGGTTGTACCCCCTGGTAGCATAGGGTTGTACCCCCTGGTACCATAGGGTTGTCCCCCCTGGTAGCATAGGGTTGTACCCCCTGGTAGCATAGGGTTGTACCCCCTGGTACCATAGGGTTGTACCCCCTGGTAGCATAGCCGCGGGAAGTAGAGTTGTACCCCCTGACAAATACAAATAAAATACAATAAAAAAAAGTATTAAAAATTACTTTTCACAAGTAGTGGTCTTACTAGTCTATT
>LR778279.1:42442453-42495645 GCA_902810595.1 Coregonus sp. 'balchen'
GGTAAAATGGGTCGTTTTTTTAAAGGTCTTTGGGCATTCAACCGAATGGTGTCTTTTAAAGGAGAGACGTGTGCCCAACCCCCTATAAACACAGAACAACCTAAAACAAACACCCTCTGGATCCAGGGGTAACAAAGACCCCTTGGGTACCAGCACACACCACTGACTCAAACATACACCCAACCTAAACACCCACCAACCTCAAACACAGCCAAACACACACCCTCCCTTAGAGACAAGAAAACCCCTCGTGCTTGTGTGTGCATTGCGTGAGTGTGTGAGTGTGTGAGTGTGTGCATGCGTGAGTGCGTGCGTGCGTGCGTACGTGAGTGTGTGAGTGTGTGCGTGCGTGAGTGTGTGCATGCGTAAGTGTGTGCGTGCGTGCGTGAGTGTGTGAGTGTGTGCGTGCGTGAGTGTGTGAGTGTGTGCATGCGTGCGTGCGTGAGTGTGTGAGTGTGTGCATGCGTGTGTGTGTGAGTGTGTGCATGCGTGCGTGCGTGCGTGCGTGAGTGTGTGAGTGTGTGCATGTGTGCGTGTGTGAGTGTGGTGGCGTGCGTGAGTGTGTGAGTGTGTGCATGTGTGCGTGTGTGAGTGTGTGCGTGCGTGCGTGAGTGTGTGAGTGTGTGCGTGCGTGAGTGAGTGTGTGAGTGTGTGCATGCGTGAGTGTGTGAGTGTGTGCGTGCGTGAGTGTGTGCATGCGTGAGTGTGTGCGTGCGTGTGTGAGTGTGTGTGTGCGTGAGTGTGTGAGTGTGTGCGTGCGTGCGCGTGTGTATATAGCAGTGTTTTTCTAAGAGATGGGTCTTGGTTTCCTGACTAGGGTAAAAGGCTGGGTCCTTCTCCTTGTGTAAACATTTATGTTTTAGCGTCATTTAATTTATGCGTCTGTAAAGGAACACACAGCATGATGGGATGCGGGGGCTTAGAAGACAGACCGGGTTTATTAAATAGACCATCAGTCAGTAAATACTGTCTTCTAGGATTAGGCTCTCGCAGGGACACACAGAGGATATTACTCTCAGCCATATTACTGATTTACAAAGAGAAGCATGGCATAGAGCATATTCACTGGACTATGACCACCGCTGCATTAGGCTCTCGCAGGGACACGCAGAGCCACATTGCTCCGACTTTAAGGTTTAAGCTACTCGTTGGAACCCGTAGTTCATTCATAACGTCACCTTCCTAAGAAAGAACATAGTATAATATAATAATAATAATATGCCATTTAGCAGACGCTTTTATCCAAATTGACTTACAGTCATGCGTGCATACATTTTTGTGTATGGGTGGTCCCGGGGATCGAACCCACTACCTTGGCGTTACAAGCGCCGTGCTCTACCAGCTGAGCTACAGAGGACCATAGTAAGATTGCCTCTTTGCCTTCCAAAGTAAAGAAAGACCTGAGAAAAGATGGACAGATGGAACAGATGGTAGGAACATCTAAATGTTAAGTGACCAAAAGGTAGATTCTTCTCATATATTGACCCTGCCACCCATGACCCCCTTCTCCTACAGACTAGCTCCAACACCACGATACCAGGGGACGTCTTAACTACTGCTGTGTCTGTCTAATGAAATCAACGGAAGCCCAAGAGGTCAAAGTTGAAACATTTGTCCAGCTGCCGCCACCCGTTCTACCCCTGACCCCAGCACCCCAGAGGCCGGTTAGCAGACCTGACCTTAGCCCTGGGAGGGTGTGCGTTGCCCTTCGGGAGAAGGGAAGGGGGTCCCATGCCCTTATGAGAAGGCTCTGTCCTTAAGAGGAGGGAGTGAGGGAGGGGAGGGGAGGGGAGGGATGGAGGGAGTAGGAGGGAGGGAGGGAGGAGGGAGGGAGGGTAGGGAGAGTGTATGTCTATGAGTGTAACCCTCCCTGAGCAGGCTTTTGTGGCATGCAGGTCTACAGGCCAGAAGGTTGAGGGTTGGCCGACCACCGTGGACAGGCTTACTCTCCCTGCCTGTTTTCATTACCCTGTCCCACTCTCTATACTCCCTTCCGCTCTCTCTCTCCCTCCCCCAGCCCCCTCCTCCCTCTCTCCTCCCTCCCTCCTCTCCCTCCCTCCATATAGGTCAGGGGTCGTGTCTACACTTGACACTTACATGTGACTTCTGCTATCAGAATCGAAACGCATTTAAAGACCTGGTTTCTCCCTCTCACCTCTCGCTCCCCTCTCCCCTCTCCCTCCCCGTCTCCTCCTCTCTCTCCTCTCTCCCCTCTCCCTCCTCTCCCCTTTAACTCCCCTCTCTCCCTCTCCTCTCTCTCTCCTCTCTCTCCCTCTCTCCTCTCATCCCTCTCATCTCTCTCTCCCTCTCCTCTCTCCCTCTCCGTCCGGCTCTCCTTCGTCTCCGGGTCGGTCACTCTCCTCTCTCGCCTCTCCTCTCTCTCACTCCCTCTCCCCCTCTCCTCTCGTCCGCTCTCTCTCGCTCTCATCTCTCCACTCTCTCACTCTCTCGCGCTCTCGTCTCCTCTCTTCTCGTCTCTCTCTCATCCTCTCCCTCGTCGTCTCTCCATCCGTCTCGTCTCTCTCCCTCTCTCTCCCTCTCGATCTCTCTCTCTCTCCCTCTCTTCTCATCTCTCTCTCTCTCTCTCTCTCCATGGTAGGCCAGGAAGAGTGTGTCTCCATGTGAAGAGTGATATAGTAAAATATGACGATAAGCCCCCTGTGGATGGCTCTGGTATTGGGTTACTGGGACCCTGTATACTATCATATTATGGACAGAGAATATTTCATACCAGAGAGGGTCAGTGTGTATATGTGTGTGTGTGTGTGTGTGTGTGTGTGTGTGGGTGTGTGTGTGTGTGTGTGTGTGGGTGTAGGGCAGTCAACTTCAAAGGAAGAGAGAAACTAAAAGAGGGTAATAATCCTCCACACTAAAGTCTCTGTAGCAGGAATTATTTCTTTAACTAGGGTGAGACAGAGGGCAGGCCGCTGAACCAGCTAGCTCTCACGGTTTCACCAATTTGACTTCAGATTCTGAAGTTTTACCACAATTATCCAAACATCAAACTTAGAAATTGCTCTAGCACAAACGTCAAATGTCAAGTTGTTTTTGACACCCTGGGTTTCTCCTCCTGCTGTGGCTCCTCCTTCATTCATTCTGAATGGTGGTTAAGTTAGGGTTAAGGTTTGGGATAGGGTTCAAACGTAAGTTTAGGCATTCATTCTGAATGGTTAAGGTAGGGGTTAAGGTTTGGGTTAAAAAAAAACAATCTAAAATGAGTGCCTAGGACTGGGCTTGAACACGACCCTCGTAGCCGGAGCTCGCGGACCACGTCCATCCTCCCTCCCCGTCCACAACGCCCTAATCCAAGCCTACTGGATGGTAATATCACTCAACGTTGCCCCTGGTGGCGGGTTTTGAAGGCTGTCCTCGGGACATGGATGAACGTCCAGTTTTCGAAGTGAATGTTTAGCGACCTGGCTGGCTGAACACACCAGGTTCAGAAAGCGCGTGTGGGTCACCAGGTGCCCGTGGTTCCCGGCAGCGGGCTTATAGAGGTCTTAGTGAAGTGAGAGGGGTGGTAGGTGCTTAAGTGCGGGTTCCCCAGTTCATGAGGTTCTGGAGGTGGGTGAGCCCTGGCAGGGATGCGGTGATGGGTGATGCCCAGGGAGAAGAGTGTTACCCAGGTAGGGAGAGTAAGTGTGGAGGCCTGGAGGTCCAGGGAGTAAGGTGGACTCCCATTCCCATGGAGAGAGCAGGCAGGGCAGGGAGAGTAGGCCTAGAGGCCTGGAGGTCTGGACTTAAGCTGTGGAGAGGAAGAGTGGAATTCCATGGGTGGGAGTAAGCTGGACTCTTAGGCCCAGGGAGAGGGCAGGTAGGCAGGCAGGACAGGTAGGGAGTGTAGGCCTAGAGGTCTGGAGGTCTGGACTTAGGCTGTGGAGCTCCAGTGTAAGGCGTGGAGCTCCAAAAAGGGTGAGGCAGGAGTGAGGGCCAGACAGGGGTGCCTTGAGTGGGGCAGAGGTCACCAGGTCCGTGGGGGACTGTCTGCAGCTCCAGAGAGGGCCCGATGAGGGTGAGGCAGGAGTGAGGCCTACAAAGGGGTGCCTCAAGGGGCTAAGAGGTCACCAGGTCAATGGGGGCCTACCTAGAAGTCAGGATGGCTCCAGGGAGAAGGCCCAAGTGAATAGGTGTGTGAGTGACACTGTCCTTCGGGGGGGGCAGAGCAGGCAGCCTCAGTGGAAGTTGGCTGCTCTGTCCCCCCTTTTATTTTGGCCTACTGGGCCTCTAGTGTGTGGAGGACGGGCTGAGGACTAGAGATGGGGCTGGGTGACTGAGTGAGTGACACTGTCTTTCTGGTCACCCGTGATACAAGTCAGTATTCGACGTCCTTCCATGTCTGAGGACGTCGGGAGAGTACGTGGAAAACGGCCACTAGGGGACAACAGTGAGCGCTGTTACCTTCAAGTAGGTTTCGGTTTTGCTTCAAGTAGGTTGCGGTATAGATGTATTCACATTGAACCTCTTCTGACCCAACTGGTGAGAAAACTCTGGATCCAGGTGATGAGAAGCACGTTGACCCCCCCAAGGTCACATGTTCACCAGAATAGTAGGATGTAGCATGTCGAAGGCAGATGAAAAATCCACAAAAAGTATTTCTGGCAACATGAACGTAGTTTTATCCAGACGCATTTAGATTATAGCTTAGTGGTTAAGAGCGTTGTGCCAGTAATCGAAAGGTCGCTGGTTCTAATCCCCAAGCCGACTAGGTGAAAAATCTGTCGTTTGTGCCCTTGAGCAAGGCACTTAACCCTAATTGCTCCTGTAAGTTGCTCTGGATAAGAGCGTCTGCTAAATGACTAAAATGTAAAATGTAAATGAAGGAGAAAGAACAGTGCGTCCTGAACTCCGCAGCCTGGTTTATAGGCGAACTGGAACGGGGTCGAGCAGGCTCTACGTGTGGCAGAGAAGGTGTCCCAGGACAATGCGCTCAGAACGTTATTATCACTGAGGTCAAAGAGATGGGGACGTTAATCATGTAATCATGTTAGCAGTAAGATGGCTGAATAGGTCGTTCAGAAGACAGTGAGGGGGGGGGATGTACACAGGTACTGTATATGCAGTATGTCTGTTAACATTGGTCAGTGTACTGTATATAGACATGTAAAGTTGAGAAGGTGCTTCGCGTGTGAGAATCAGAGACTGACAAGGGGAATTCTGTGAATGGTGCATTTGTGTGAGTGTATACGTGTATCATATCGTTATGAATAAAGAGTTAACGCTTCCTTACCAAAGGATGCATCCACACACAATGACACTTAACAGGGGAGCATAAACAAGGAGTGTGTGAGTGTGTGTGCATGTGAAGGCAATGTATTTGTGTTCAATTGTTTGTGTGTGTTTGTGTGTGTGTGAGTGGTTGGGTGGTGTGTGGTTGTGTGTGTGTGGGTGTGGTGTGTGGTTGTAAGGACAAAGCGGGTTAGAGGTGTTTATTTAAATGTGGAACTGTCTGCAAGATGGACTCATGAGGAGAGCTGGGGAACAGAGAGGAGTGGCAGAAGAGAAGACCAGGTTGCTCAAGCCTGTTTACACACACACACCCGACGCCACACACACACACACACACAACACCACACCCAACACACACACACACACACACACACCCCCCCACACCCGACCACCCCGACCACAACACACAACACCCACACACCCACACCCCCAAACCCCCAAACCCCACCCCCACCCCACACACCCCCAAACCCGACGTCACACAACACACACACCCCACCACCCCCACACACACCACACACCCACACAAAACACCACCAGAAAAATTTTCCCCCACACACCCCCACCCACCCCCACACCCACACACCCCACCACACACCACCCCCCCACACACACACACACACCCATGAACACACAATCCAGATTTCAGCATGATCATGCCTTTCACTAGGTCTCGGAGCTCCCTGTTCATCCCTCTCTCAACTGTCCTCTCTAACAACTTCCCACTAACAACCCCAACCCCCATCCATACAACCTTATAACAACTTCCCACTAACTACCCCAACCCCCAACCACACAACCTTATAACAACTTCCCACTAACGACCCCAACCCCATCCACACAACCTTATAACAACCTCACACTAACTAACTACCCCAACCCAAATTCATACAACCTGATAACAACCTCATACTAACTACCCCAACCATATAAACTTATAACAACCTCATACTAACTAACTAACTACCCCAAACCCCATCCATACAAAATTAAAACAACATCACACTAACTAACTAACTAACTACCCCATCCATACAACCTTATCACAACCTCACACTAACTACCCCAGCCCCCATCATTATATAATCTATACCTCGCTTAACAACCAACAGAGACCTACATCTATCTAACAATGGGGGATATGTTTTGAATATTCTCTCCCTCCGTTCCCCTCTCTCTCTCCCGCCTTTCCCTTCTCTCCCTCTCTCTCTCCCTCATTCCCCTCTCTCCCTCTCTCTCTCCCTCTGTTCCCCTCTCTCTCTCTCCCTCCGCTCCCCCTCTCTCTCTCCCTCCGTTCCCTTCTCTCTCTCTCTCCCTCCATTCCTCTCTCTCTCTCCCTCCGTTCCCCTCTCTCTCTCTCCCTCCATTCCCCTCTTTTTTTTAAATGTATTAATATATGGTGTATATATCTGTGTACATATTGTCCATGAGTTTCTAGTAGATAGACAATATGGTTCAAGAGAAAATAGCCAAAATACTGAAAAAATCATCTAATCAACAATGGCATTATTTTCAATTATCTGCAATTCTTCCAACTATTGACTTTTTTTCACAACTGCCACCAGTTTGACACCAAAACATTGAAAACAAAGACATATTGACATAGGGAAATTAATAAAATGATCCAAAAAAAATAATAATCTATAAAGGATATTTCATGCTGAAACACAAGGATATGTTCATGTTGATATTTCATGCTAAACAGCGATGATATTCACTACATTCATATTTAGGATATTCCTATTGTATATACACTGAGTATACCAAACATTAGGACTCTACAAGGTGTCAAAAGTGTTCCCATGTTGATTCCAATGCTTCCCACAGTTGTGTCAAGTTGGCTGAAGGTCCTTTGGGTGGTGGACCATTCTTGATACACACGGGAAACCCAGCAGCATGAAAAACCCAGCAGCGTTGCAGTTCTTGACACAAACAGGTACCATACCCCGTTCAAAGGCACTTACATATTTTGTCTTGCCCATTCACCCTCTGAATGGCACACATACACAATCCGTGTCTCAATTGTCTCAAGGCTTAAAAATCCTTCTTTGACCTGTCTCCTCCCCCTTCATCTACACTGATTGAAGTGGTTTTAGCAAGAGACATCAATAAGGGATCATAGCGTTCACCTGGATTCACCTGGTCAGTCTATGTCATGGAAAGAGCAGATGTTCTTGATGTTTTGTATACTCAGTGTATATATATATATATATACAGGTAAAAGTCAGTAAATTAGAATATTTTGAAAAACTTGATTTATTTCAGTAATTGCATTCAAAAGGTGTAACTTGTACATTATATTTATTCATTGCACACAGACTGATGCATTCAAATGTTTATTTCATTTAATTTTGATGATTTGAAGTGGCAACAAATGAAATCCAAAATTCCGTGTGTCACAAAATTAGAATATTGTGTAAGGGTTACATTTTGAAGACACCTGGTGCCACAAAATAATCAGCTGATTAACTCAAAACACCTGCAAAGGGCTTTAAATGGTCTCTCAGTCCAGTTCTGAAGCCTACACAAACATGGGGAAGACTTCAGATTTGACAGCTGTCCAAAAGGCGACCATCGACACATTGCACAAGGAGGGAAAGACACAAAAGGTTATTGCAGAAGAGGCTGGCTGTTCTCAGAGCTCTGTGTCCAAACACATTAATAGAGAGGCAAAGGGAAGGAAAAACTGTGGTCAGAAAAAGTGTAACAAGCGATAGGGATCACCGCGCCCTAGTCAAGATTGTGAAAAAAACCCATTCAAAATGTGGGGGAGATTCACAAGGAGTGGACAGCTGCTGGAGTCAGGGCTTCAAGATCCACCACCAAGAGACGCTTGAAAGACATGGGTTTCAACTGCCGCATACCTCGTGTCAAGCCACTGTTGACCAAGAAACAGCGCGAAAAGCGTCTCACCTGGGCTAAGGAAAAAAAGAGCTGGACTGCTGCTGAGTGGTCTAAAGTCATGTTTTCTGACGAAAGCAAATTTTGCATTTCCTTTGGAAATCGAGGTCCCAGAGTCTGGAGGAAGACAGGAGAGGCACAGGATCCACGTTGCCTGAAGTCTAGTGTAAAGTTTCCACCATCAGTGATGGTTTGGGGTGCCATGTCATCTGCTGGTGTCGGTCCACTCTGTTTCCTGAGATCAAGGGTCAACGCAGCCGTCTACCAGCAAGTTTTAGAGCACTTCATGCTTCCTGCTGCTGACCTGCTCTATGGAGATGGAGATTTCAGGTTCCAACAGGACTTGGCGCCTGCACACAGCGCAAAATCTACCCGTGCCTGGTTTACGGACCATGGTATTTCTGTTCTAAATTGGCCAGCCAACTCCCCTGACCTTAGCCCCATAGAAAATCTGTGGGGTATTGTGAAAAGGAAGATGCAGAATGCCAGACCCAACAACGCAGAATAGTTGAAGGCCACTATCAGAGCAACCTGGCTCTCATAACACCTGAGCAGTGCCAGAAACTCATCGACTCCATGCCACGCCGCATTAATGCAGTAATTGAGGCAAAAGGAGCTCCAACCAAGTATTGAGTATTGTACATGCTCATATTTTTCATTTTCATACTTTTCAGTTGGCCAACATTTCTAAAAAATCCCTTTTTTGTATTAGCCTTAAGTATATTCTAATTTTGTGACACACGGAATTTTGGATTTTCATTTGTTGCCACTTCAAATCATCAAAATTAAATGAAATAAACATTTGAATGCATCAGTCTGTGTGCAATGAATAAATATAATGTACAAGTTACACCTTTTGAATGCAATTACTGAAATAAATCAAGTTTTTTCAAAATATTCTAATTTACTGACTTTTACCTGTATATATATATATATATATATATATATATATATATATATATATATATATATATATATATATATATACAGTACAAGTCAAAAGTTTGGACACACCTACTCATTCAAGGGTTTTTCTTTATTTTTACTATTTTCTACATTGTAGAATTGATGGTATCTTAAATGAAATGATAAAATATACAGACCACAAATTACAATTGGCTATACTTAAACTCTTTAACATCATCCTCAGCTCTGGCATCTTCCACAATATTTGGAACAAAGGACTGATCACCCCAATCCACAAAAATTGAGACAAATTTGACCCCAATAACTACAGTGGGATAGGCGTCAAAAGCAACCTTGGGAAAATCCTCTGCATTATCATTAACAGCAGACTGCTACATTTCCTCAGTGAAAACAATGACCTGAGCAAATGTCAAATTAGCTTTTTACGAAATTATCATACGGCAGACCACGTAGTCACGCTGCACACCCCAAGTGATAAACAAACAAAACAAAACAAAGGCAAAGTCTTCTCATGCTTTGTTGATTTCAAAACAGCTTTTGACTCAATTCGGCATGACGGTCTCCTATACAAATTGATGGAAAGCGGTGTTTGGGGAAAAATACACAACATTATAAAATCCATGTACACAAACAACAAGTGTGCAGTTAAAATTGGCAAAAAACAAACAAATGTCTTTCCTCAGGGTCGTGGGGTGAGACAGATGCAGCTTAAGCCCCACCCTCTTCAACACATTAAACCAATGAATTGGCAGGGGCACTAGAACAGTTTGCAGCACCCAGCCTCACCCTACTAGAATCTGAAGTCAAACGTCTACTGTTTGCTGATGATCTGGTGCATCTGTCCCCAACCAAGGAGGGCCTACAGCAGCACCTAGACCTTATGCACAGATTCTGTCAGACTTGGGCCTTGACAGTGAATCTCAGTAAGACAAAAATAATGCTCCAAAAAAATCCAGTTGCCGGGACCACAAATACAAATTCCACCTAGACACCGTTGCCCTAGAGCATACAAAAAACGATATCTACCTCGGCCTAAACATCAGCGCCACAGGTAACTTCCACAAAGCTGTGAATGATCTGAGTGACAAGGCAAGAAGGGCCTTCTATGCCATCAAAAGGAACATAAAATTCGACATACAAATTAGGATCTGGCTAAAAATACTTGAATCAGTTATAGAACACATATTCCTTCATGGTTGTGAGGTCTGGGGTCCGCTCACCAACCAAGAATTCACCAAATGGGACAAACACCAAATTGAGACTCTGAATGAAGAATTCTGCAAAAATATCCTCTGTGTACAACGTAAAAAACTAATAATGCATGCAGAGCAGAATTAGGCCGAAACACTAATGATCAAAATCCAGAAAAGAGCTGTTAAATTCTACAACCACCTAAAAGGAAGCGATTCCCAAACCTTCCATAACAAAGCCATCACCTACAGAGAGATTAACCTGTAGAAGAGACCTTAAGCAAGCTGGTCCTGGGGCTCTGTTCACAATCACAAACAGACCCCACAGAGCCCCAGGAAAACAACACAATTAGACCCAACCAAATCATGAAAAAACAAAAATAGAATTACTTGACACATTGGAAAGAATTAACAAAAAAAAACAGAGCAAACCAGAACACTATTTGGCCCTTAACAGAGAGTACACAGTGGTAGAATAGCTGACCACTGTGACTGACCCAAATTTAAGGAAAGCTTTGACTATGTACAAACTCAGTGAGCATAGCCTAGCCATTGAGAAAGGCCGCCGTAGGCAGACCTGTTTCTCAAGAGAAGACAGGCTATGTGCACACTGCCCACAAAATGAGTTGGAAATTGAGCTGCACTTCCTAACTTCCTGCCAAATGTATGACCATATTAGAGACACATACAGTATTTCCCTCAGATTACACAGACACACAAAGAATTCGAAAACAAATCCAATTTGGATAAACTCCCATATCTATAGGGTGAAATACCACAGTGTGCCATCATAGCAGCAAGATTTGTGACCTGTTGCCACAAGAAAAGGGCAACCAGTGAAGAACAAACACCATTGAAAATACAACCCACATTTATATTTATTTTCCCTTTTGTACTTTAACTATTTGCACATCGTTACAACACTGAATATAGACATAATCTGACATTTGAAATGCCTTTATTATTTTGGAAATGTGCGAGTGTAATGTTTACTGTGCATTTTAAAAAAATTGTTCAGTTCAGTTATGTTTATTATCTATTTCACTTGCTTTGGCAGTGTAAACATATGTTTCCCATGCCAATAAAACCCCTTAAATTGAAATTGAGTGAGAGCAAGAGAGAGGGAGAGATAGGGAGGAGAGAAGAGAGAGAGAGAGAGAGAGGCGAGAGAGAGAGAGAGAGAGAGAGGAGAGAGAGAGAGGAGAGCAGAGAGGAGAGAGAGCAGAGAGACGAGAGTAACGAGATGAGAGAGAGATGAATGAGAGAGAAGGAGAGGAGAGAGAGAGAGAGGAGGGGAGGAGGAGAGACATTGTAGAGACAACGAAAGAGGACGAGAGGAGAGAGAGAAGAAGTGGGGGACGTAGAAACCCACTTAAACTCAACTAAAGTGGATCTGAAAGCTGAGAGAGGAATTAGTCCTAAATCACGGGACTGTGAAACGTCCAACAGACCACACCAGTCCAGAACCAGACCAGAACCAGACCAGAACCACACCAGAACCACACCAGAACCAGGCCAGACCAGAACCAGGCCAGGGAAATACACCATGACACCACAGAGAACAGACTTAAACCCAGAGTTAAGCCGGAACTTCTATGACTGAGGTGAAGTCGCACATGATGCTATGGCAGATCAGACTGGGGGTGGAAGGATGGGGTAGGTTTAGAATATTAGTCTGATCAAAGCCCCTGTTGAGTGGATTTAGGTAGTGAGGAAGGGAGGAGAGTAAAAGTACAGGGATTATTAAGTAAGTGGGGGATTTAGACTAAAAGCTATTTCTAGGTGTAATCACTCACACACACACACAAATGTACTCACACACACATACACACATACAGGCAGACAAATATACACACACGCGCGTACATACGTAAAGTGCATTCGGAAAGTTTTCAGAACCTTTAATTTTTCCACATCTTTTTACGTTACAGCCTCTAAAATTGATTAAAATGTTTTTTCCCCTCATCAATCTACACACAATACCCCATTATGACACAGCAAAAACTGTGTGCTTAGGGTTTATTGTCCTGTTGGAATGTGAAACTTCGCCCCAGTCTGAGGTCCTGAGCGCTCTGGAGCAGGTTTTCATCAAGGATAGCTCTGTAATTTGCTCCATTCTTTGCCTCGATCCTGACTAGTCTCTCTGTCCCTGCCGCTGAAAAACATCCCCAAAGCATGATATTTCCACCACAATGTTTCACCGTAGGAATGGTGTGCCAGGTTCCTCCAGACGTAACGCTTAATCAGAGAGGCAACAAAGAGACAAAGACAACCCTGAAGGAGCTGCAAAGCTCCACAGCGGAGATTGGAGTATCTGTCCACAGGACCACTTTAAGCTGTACACTCCACAAAGCTGGGCTTTACGGAAGAGTGGCCAGAAAAAAGCCATTGCATAAAGAAAAAATAAGCAAACATTTTTTGGTGTTCGCCAAAAGACATGTGGGAGACTCCCCAAACATATGGAAGAAGGTACTCTGGTCAGATGAGACTAAAATTGAGCTTTTTGGCCATCAAGGAAAACGCTATGTCTGGCGCAAATCCAACACCTCTCATCACCCGAGAACATCATACCCACAGTAAAGCATGGTGGTGGCAGCATCATGCTGTGGGGATGTTTTTCATCGGCAGGGACTGGGAAACTGGTCAGAATTGAAGGAATGATGGATGGCGCTAAATACAGGGAAATTCTTGAGGGAAACCTCAGTCTTCCAGAGAGGCTGGGACAGAGGTTCACCTTCCAGCAGGACAATGACCCTAAACATACTGCTAAAGCATTTAAATGTCTTGGAATGGCCTAGTCAAATCCCAGACCTCAATCCAATTGAGAATCTGTTGTATGACTTAAAGATTGCTGTACACCAGTGGAACCCATTCATCTTGAAGGAGGTGGAGCAGTTTTGCCTTGAAGAATGGGCATAAATCCCAGTGGCTAGATGTGCCAAGCTTATAGAGACATACCCCAAGAGACTTGCAGCTGTAATTGCTGCAAAAGGTGGCTCTACAAAGTATTGACTTTGGGGGGGGTGAATAGTTACGTACGCTCAAGTTTTGTGTTTTTGTCTTATTTCTTGATTGTTTCACAAGAAAAAATATTTTGCATCTTCAAAGTGGTAGGCATGTTGTGTAAATCAAATGATACAAACCCCCCCCCCAAACATTTTTTTTTTCGATTTTAATTCCAGGTTGTAAGGCAACAAAATAGGAAAAATGCCAAGGGGGGTGAATACTTTCGCAAGCCACTGTATATTCCAGGATGAGATAGTGTCTAGTGTTGTTTTCATGTGTTTTAGGCTCAGAGCATGTTGATCATCTTGATACATACCTCTTAGGTTGCGGGATGGGGCTTGGGCGGGTGTGTTAGTGGAGTTTGGGCATGTTGCTCTGCTCACGGCCTGGGCATATGTCCTGCTGTCATGTTGAGTTCCTTGCTGCAGGGGCGGGGGCATGGGGGAGGGGGGGCATAGGTCTGATCTGGGGGGGGGGGGGGGGGGGTATTTAGGGGGTGGCCAGGGTTTGTTTGAGGGGGTCTCAGGTGGTTAGGGTGTGGTGGTGATGCTGTGGTCTGGGTGTAGGTCCTCTTGGCATGGGTCTCGATGCAACCTCTGACCCCTACCTTCCCTCTCCCCCTCTTCCCCTCTCCCCTCTACAACAATCCACTGCTTTCTTCACTTTTCTTATCTCCTCTCCCCCTACATCCTCTCTGCCCCTCCCCCTATATCCTCTCTCTGCCCCTCCCCCTATATCCTTTCTCTGCCCCTCCCTCCCTCCCTCCCTCTCCCCCCCCCTCCCTCCCTCCCTCCCTCTCTCTCTCCCTCTAACGTCTGTGATGTTTAAAACAGTCCCCCCCCTCCTCCTCTGCTCTTCACTCTAACGTCTTTCCCCGACCTCCAAAGAACATGACTCTTCCTTTTCTCTCCTCCTTTATGCTTTAAAAAAAGAAATCTCTATCAGGCATTGATTTCTCCTCAGACAGGGTTATTCTAGTTTAGCCAGCAAACATCACCAGAGTCATATTCACCCCAGCTCAGCGCATAGCCTACTGGAGAGAGGGAGAGATGGATGGAGAAACAGAGAAAAGACAGTGGGAGGGAGGGAGATAGCGAAGGAAGCATAAACATTTGCGAAGAGAGAGGGGAGAAAGAGAGGAAATTGAGAAAGATTTAAAGGTGGAGAGTGTGAAAAAGAGAGGAGAGGGAGAGACAAGGTGAGAGGGGAAGAGAGGGAGAGAGGAAGAGAGGGAGAGAGGGAGAGAGGAAGAGAGGGAGAGAGGGAGAGAGGGAGAGAGGAGGAGGGAGAGAGGAAGAGAGGGAGAGAGGGAGAGAGGAAGAGAGGGAGAGAGGAAGAGAGGGAGAGAGGGAGAGAGGGAGAGAGGGAGAGAGGGAGAGAGGGAGAGAGGAAGAGAGGGAGGAGAGAGGGAAGAGAGGAAGAGAGGAAGAGAGGGAGGAGAGGGAGAGAGGGAGAAAGGGAGAGAGGGAGAGAGGGGAGAGAGGGAGAGAGGGAGAGAGGGAGAGAGGGAGAGAGGGAGAAAGGGAGAGAGGGAGAGAGGGAGAGAGGGAGAGAGGGAGAGAGGGAGAGAGGGAGAGAGGGAGAAAGGGAGAGAGGGAGAGAGGGAGACAACACAATAGTGGAGAGATGGAGAGACTGTGAAGAAAGAAAGAAAGAGTGTAGTAAGAGAGAGGTCTGTGCTATGAGCTGGTATTGGTTTTCTCCTTCATTACCTGACAGACTGCTGACTCTGCCCACTACAGGTCCCATGCGGATTCTCTATGCTAACCTAACACTGGCTGGCCAGCATGCTCATACACACACACACACGCACCTTGTGGGGACCAAACAATTGATTAATATTCAAAATCCTATTTTCCCTAACCCTAACCCTTAACTTTAACCCTAATTGTAACCCTGAACCTAACCCCGAGTGGTGAAATGTCCCCAAATGTCCCTTGTTTTACTGTCCTTGTGAGGACCTCTGGACAGTAAAACCAAAAACACACTTATTGTTTTATCATGAGAGGCAGAAATAGGATCTTCAATACGCTCTTTAATCTATCAAGTAAAATAAATTATATTATCCACTTGTAAGTAGAGACATCAACTAATCAAATAACACTCTTCTGTCATGACCATAAAATTCTTTTGGGCTATTTTTTCTTCTTTTATATTGTTATTATTATATGTTAATATATATTGTTTTATAGTTATTGTTTTATTAATATGTTTATATATATATTGGTTTATATAAAATATTGTTTATCATATTTTTGTTTATATATATATTGTTTATACTATATATTGTTTATATATATTTGTTTAATACTATATTGTTTATATTATATTTTTTTATATTTGTTTATATATATATTGTTTATTATTATTTTTTTGGTTTTATATATATTGTTTAATATATATATTTTTTATATATCTATTGTTTATTATATATTTTTTAATATATATATTGTTTTTATTCTATAGTTTAAATATTATATTGTTTATATATATATATTGTTATATATATTGTTTATATATAATTTTTTATATATATATTTTTTATATATATATTTGTTTATATATATATTGTTTATATTTCTTTGTTTATATATATATTTGTTTATCTTATATATTTTTTTATATATCTCTGATTATATATATATTTGTTATCTATATTGTTTTTATATATATATTGTTTATATCTATTTGTTTTTATATTATTGTTTATAAATATATTGTTTATATATATATATTGTTTATATATATATTTTTGTTTATCTATATTATTGTTTATATATTATTGTTATATATATATATTGTTTATATATTTGTTTATATATTTTATTGTTTATATATTATTGTTTATATTATATTGTTTATTATATATTGTTTATATATAATATTGTTTTATATTATATTGTTTTATATTCTATTGTTTATATATTTTGTTTAAATCTATTATTTATATATTATGTTTATATATATATGTTTATATATATATTTGTTTATATTTATTGTTTATATATTATATTGTTATAAAAAATTGTTTATATATATATTGTTTATATATATATTTGTTTATATATATATTGTTTATATATATATTTTATTATATATATTTTGTTTATATATCTATTTTTATATATTTATTGTTTATATATATATTGTTTATATATTATTTGTTTATAATATTGTTTATTATATTATTGTTTATATATATTATTTTTTATTATATTGTTTATATATTTATTTTTATATATATATTGTTTATATATATTGTTTAATATTATAATTGTTTATATATATATGTTTATATATATATATGTTATATATTATTGTTTAAAATATATAATTGTTATATATATTTGTTTATATATATATTGTTTATATATATATTTGTTATATTATTTGTTTATAATATGTATTGTTTTATATATTGTTTATATATTATATGGTTATATATATATTGTTGATATATTTTATTTGTTTATAATATATTGTTTATATTATATTGTTTATAATATATTGTTTATATATATGTATTGTTTTATATTATGGTTTATATTTTATATTGTTTATTTTATATATGTTTATATATATATATTGTTTATATATATATGGTTATATATATATTTGTTTATATATATATATTGTTTATATATATATTGTTTATATATATATATATTGTTTATATATATATTGGTTTATATATATATTGTTTATATTATATATTGTTTTATATATATTTGTTTATATATATATTGTTAAAATATATTTTTTAATATTATATTGTTTATATATATGTTTATATATATAATGTTTATATATATATTGTTTATATTTTATTGTTTATATATATATTGTTTTATAAGAAATTTTTGTTTATTATTTTTTATATATATATATTGTTTTAAAATATATTGTTTATATATATATTGTTTTATATATATATTGTTTATTATATATATTGTTTATTTATTTTTTATATATTGTTTTTATATATTATTGTTTATATTAGATATTGTTTTATATATATTGTTTATATATATTGTTTATATATATTATGTTTATATTATATTTGTTTATATATATATATGTTTTATATATATTTTTGTTTATATATATATTGTTTTTTTATATATTGTTTATATATATATTGTTTATTATATATGTTTTATATTATCTTTTCTTTTGTTTATATATATTTGTTTATATTAATTTGTTCTATATATCTATATGGTTATATATATATTGTTTATATCTCTCTTTTTTTCTATTGTTTATCTTCTTCTTGTTCTATAATTCTTTGTTTATATGTTTTTTTCTATTCTTGTTTATAATTTTTTGTTGTGTTAGAGCTGGTAGTGTTTTTGTTAGAGTTCTGGTAGTGTGGGTTTAGAGTCTGGTAGTGTGGTTGGTGTTAGAGTCCTGGTAGTGTGGTGTTAGAGTCCTGGGTAGTGTGGTGTAGAGTCCTGGTAGTGTGATGTTAGAGTCCTGGTAGTGTGGTGTTAGAGTCCTGGTAGTGTGGTGTTAGAGTCCTGGTAGTGTGGTGTTAGAGTCCTGGTAGTGTGGTGTTAGAGTCCTGGTAGTGTGATGTTAGAGTCCTGGTAGTGTGGTGTTAGAGTCCTGGTAGTGTGGTGTCAGAGCAACAACCTCTCCCTCAACGTCAGTAAGACCAAGGAGCTAATCGTGGACTTCAGGAAACAGCAGAGGGAGCAGCCCCCTATTCACATCGACGGGACCGCAGTGGAGAAGGTGGAAAGCTTTAAGTTCCTCGGCGTACACATCACTGACAGTCTGAAATGATCCACCCACACAGACAGTGTGGTGAAGAACTTCAGGAGGCTGAAGAAATTTGGCTTGGCCCCTAAGACCCTCACAAACTTTTACAGATGCACAATTGAGAGCATCCTGTCGGGCTGTATCACCGCCTGGTACGGCAACTGAAACGCCCGCAACCACAGGGCTCTCCAGAGGGTGGTGCGGTCTGCCCAACGCATCACCGGGGGCACATTGCCTGTCCTCCAAGACACCTACAGCACCAGATATCACAGGAAGGCCAAAAAGATCATCAAGGACATCAACCACCCGAGCCACGGCCTGTTCACCCCGCTATCATCCAGAAGGCGAGGTCAATACAGGTGCATCAAAGCTGGGACCGAGAGACTGAAAAACAGCTTCTATCTCAAGGCCATCAGACTGTTAAATAGTCATCACTAGCCGGCTACCACCCGGTTACTCAAACCTGCACCTTAGAGGCTGCTTCCCTATATACATAGACATGGAACACTAGTCACTTTAATAATGTTTACATACTGCTTTACTCATCTCATATGTATATACTGTATTCTATTCTACTGTATTTTAGTCAATGCCGCTCTGTCATTGCTCGTCCTAATATTTATATATTTCTTAATTCCATTATTTTACTTTAGTATATTGTTGTGAATTGTTAGATACTACTGCACTGTTGAAGCTAGGAACACAAGCATTTCCCTATACCCGCAATAACATCTGCTAAACATGTGTATGTGACCAATAAAATGTGATTGAGTGATTGATTGATTAATTAGGCAGAGTGCGCACTACTCTCTATAATACACTGGGTGCTTAGGGAATTGCCAGCTTTAGGCTGGAGGGTAAAGAGGCAGAGAAGAGGAGACGAGAGAGAGGATATAAGCGTATACTATAGATTGAGCAAACCGCCTCTCGGGAGTTCTTTATCCTCTTCAATCCTCCCCCTTCTATGTGTCTCTACTGAACTCTAACGTTGCATCTTTTTTCCCCCTTGCATTAATTTGTTCTCTCCCTTCCTTTTTTCGTACTCTGCTCTGTCCCTGTCTTGTCAACGTCTCTGTCTCTGCTCTGTTCTCTGTCCTGTCACGCATGTCTCTCTTGTCATCTGTCTCCCCTTCTCTTTCTTATACTCTTGCACCCCTGTACTCTGTCTCTGTCACTTGTCTCTGACTCTTCCCGTCATCTGTTCTGTCACTGTCTCTGTCACCGTTTCTGTCACTCTGTCTCTGTCACTCTGTCTCTGTCTCTCTGTCACCTGTCTCTTAAACTGTCTTGTCACCTCTGTCACTTTTTTGTCACTTGTCTCTGGTCAATCTCTGTCACTCTGCTCTGTCACTCTGTCTCTGTCACTTTCTTTTTTCACTCTCTTTGTTCACTCTCTCTGTCTCTGTCATGTCTTCTGTCACTCTGTCTCTGCACTCTGTCTCTGTCACTTGCTCGTACTCTGTCTCTGTCACTCTGTCTCTGTACTCTGTCTGTCACTCTGCTCGTCATTGTCTCTGTCACTCGTTTTCTGGGCACTCTGTCTCTGTCCCTGCCTCTGTCAAATCGTCTCTTTTCACTTGTCTCGTCCACCCCTGTCCTGTCTCTGTCACTATGTCTCTGTTCACTCTGTCTCGTCACTCTGTCTCTGTCAAATTGTCTCGTCACTTGTCTCTGTCACTCTGTCTCTGTCACTCTGTCTCTGTCACTCTGTCTCTGTCACTTGTCTCTGTCACTCTGCCTCTGTCACTCTGTCTCTGTCACTCTGTCTCTGTCACTGTCTCTGTCACTCTGTCTCTGTCACTGTCTCTGTCACTCTGTCTCTGTCACTCTGTCTCTGTTACTCTGCCTCTGTCACTCTGTCTCTGTCACTCTGTCACTCTGTCTTGTACTGCTCGTCATGTCTCTGTCATCTGTCACTGTCTCTGTCACTCGTCCTGTCACTCTGTCTTGTACGCGGCAGGCTGCGCGGTAACGGGGGGCACGCGGCTCCTCGGCGGAACCCAGTAGTGGCGAAATATGCGGCAAGAGAGTCTTAGCCAAGAAGTCGGTGGCAGCCACAAAAAGCCGGCAAAACAGAAGGCCCGAAAGATGCGATGAGGCGGCAGTTGCGATCTCCTAGACACCGTCAGCGTTTTCAGCAATCACGCTCCCCTCTCTCTACTCCGCTCTCTCTCTCGCCTCTAGCTCATCTCCTCTCTCTGATCTCTCTCTCTCTCTCTCCTCTCTCTCTCTCTCTTCTCTCTCTCGCTCTTCTCTCTCTCTCTCAATTCAATTCAATCGCTTTATTGGCAATGCCCGTAACAATGTACATATTGCCAAAGCTTACTTGGATATTTACAATATAAAAAATAAATAAAAATGAGAATCAAAAATTGTCAACGGGACAAACAGTAACAACAATAACCAACGGTCAATATAACCATACATTCAACAATAACAATAATCATACAGTTGAGGACATGTGCAGGTTTATTGGTCTGTCAGACCACTCCCTCAATTATGGCAGGCAGAGCAATGTAGTGCGCTGCAACCCACAGCCCTCTGCAGTCCTCCCCCAACAGGATGGGTAGCCTATCCTCATCAGAGAGGTCTTTAAAACCTTGAATAAGGATTTCAAATTTGGGGGAAATGGACAATGACCTCCTAATGTTTTATATTTTGACATTTTGTCAGGAAATGCAGCTCCGTCTCAGGTTCTGTGTTGTGCAGTGTTTGCACAGCCTTTCCTCTACAGGGAGCCAGGTTTCCTGTGTCTACCCTTCTCAATGGCAAGGCTTGTGCTCACTGAGCTGTACTTTGTCAAGGTTTTTTCTAAGGTTTTTTGATCAGATCAGTAACCATGGTCAAATTATTAGCCCATAGTTGTACTGTCGATTTAGGGCCAGGATAGCACTGCATTTTGCTTTGTGTTTGTGCTTTGTGGTTTCCCAATAAGCAATGTAGTTTTGTTTGACTGTGTTGTTAATTTGGTTATTCTGATTGATTGGATGTTCTGGTCCTGAGGCTTCAGTGTGTTAGTAGAACAGGTTGTGAACTCAGCCCAGGACCAGCTGGATGAGGGGGACTCTTTTCTTTGATAGCTCTTCTCGAGAGGAGCAGAGGCAAGCGCGAGAGCGAGAGAGAGCAGAGCGAGAGGAGAGGCGAGAGCGAGAGACAGAGAGAGCGAGAAGAGAGGAGCGAGAGAAGCGGACGCGAGGAGGAGAGAGAGGAGAGAGAGAGAGAGCGCGAGAGAGAGAGGAGCGAGCGGAGAGAGGAGAGGAGAGAGAGAGGAGAGAGAGAGAGAGAGAGAGAGAGAGAGAGAGAGAGAGAGAAGAGAGAGCAGAGAGAGGAGAGAGAGGGAGAGAGAGAGAGAGAGCGCGCGAGACGAAGAGAGAGAGAGGAGGAGAGAGCGGACATAGAGAGCGAGAGCGAACGAGAGAGGAGACGAGAGAGCGAGAGAGAGCGCGGGAGAGAGGAGACGAGAGAGCGGACGAGCCCAGAGAAGAGCGTGAGGGATCTTATAGACCCCGGTCGAGGCCGAAGCTCTCGAGATGCGTCTCTCGCCTCTCTCCTGCTATTCGCTCGCTCATCTCTCTATCTCTTCTCTCTCTCTCCTCTTCTCTCGCTCTCTACTTAATCCTCTCCATCTCTCTCTCTCTCTCTATCTCTCTCCATCTCTCTCTCTCCATCTCTACTTTGTTCTCCAGGGTTGCATCTCAAATGGCACCCTATTCCCTACATAGTGCACTACTTTTTAGCATGGTCCATAGTAGTGCACTGCATAGGGAATGGGGTGGTGCTATTTGGGACGCATGCCAGCAGGAGTGGCCTGTGGAAGATAAAGGACTTTAAACTTGGACATTCCTCCTGCAGGTCTTTGATGGTCAGTAATCTCTTCCACTCCTCATGGTACACACTGGTACAAAGAGAGAACTGGACACACACACACACACACACACACACACACACACACACACACACACACACACACAAACACAAACACACACACACACACACACACACTCTTGGGATACTGATCCTGTGTCTTGCAGAGACCTCTCTCCTGATGTGATTATGGTACCACATTAGAATCACAGTAGAATCACAGTAGAATAATATTAGAATCACAGTAGAGCTCTTCTATGGGGGTCTGTAAGCAAACAGACCTTGATAATGCATTTGTCACAATGTAGTTAGTGTATCCTAGTCGATGCGATACTCACAAACCCCATGGTTCCGAAAAGCATGACAGGTGTGTGTCTTCAATATATGTACTCACCTAGAAAGAGACAGAGAGAGAAACAGAAACAGTGTGTTAATACAATCATAATTCACTTCACTGATTCCATTAGTGAATTTGGATTAACAGTCTAATGGACTAAACCTGGAACTGAAAAAGAGTTCCTGCACCTCATTCATCCCAACTCAAGCAATGACTACAGTATAGACTACACTATAGACTACAGTATAGACTACAGTATAGACTACACTATAGGCTACAGTATAGACTACAGTATAGACTACAGTATAGACTACAGTATAGACTACAGTATAGACTACACTATAGGACTACAGTATAGACTACAGTATAGGACTACAGTATAGACTACAGTATAGACTACAGTATAGACTACACAGTATAGACTACAGTATAGACTACAGTATAGACTACAGTATAGACTACAGTATAGACTACACTATATACTACAGTATAGACTACAGTATAGACTACCCTATAGACTACAGTATAGACCACAGTATAGACTACAGTATAGACTACAGTATAGACCACAATATAGACTACAGTATAGACACAGTAAGATACATATAGGCTACAGTACAGAACGATAGATACAGTATAAATACGTATGACTACAGTATGATACAGTATAGACACAGTATAGATAACTATAGACTAAAAAGACTACAGTATGACTACGGAAGCTACAGAGGGACTACACTTATACAAGTATAGATACAGTATAGACAAGTAAGACTACATATAGACTACAGTATAGACTCGTATAGATACGAAAGACTACGTAAGATACAGTTGATACACTAATATACAGTAAGCTACAGTATAGACGCGTAAATTGTGTTCAGTTTATTTTCTGTTGGCTACTTTGCGAAGTAGTGTTTTTTAGAATTTGGTTCCTAGGGTTAAACCCCCCTTTAAATAAGCGGTTCCCACGAAAATAAATACAAAAAATTATTTTGATAAAGATAAAGAGAAAATTTTTTCATCAGAATTTTAAAGCATAGGCCTACTACCAAACAATCTTGGCCGTAATTTTCACCATGCAGTGTTTAATTCAACCAACTTTTACAGTGCCTTTGGAAAAGTATTAGACCCCTTTATTTTTCCACATTTTGTTACGTTACAGCCTTTTTAAAAAATTTAATTTAAAAAATTTTTCCTTATATTCTAACACAAACCCCATAAATGAAAAAACAGGTTTTAGAAATGTTGGTAATTTATAAAAAATAAAAACTGAAAATCACATTTAAAAAGCATTAGCCCCTTTATCAGACTTTTTAAGCCCCTTTGGGCAGCGATTACAGCCTAATTTTCCCTTGGGTATAAACCAAAGCTTGGCACCCCTTTTTGGGGGGGGAAGTTTCCCCCCTTCTTCTTGCAGATCCTTCAACCCTTGGGGTTGGAGGGGAGCGTTTGCCCCACAGTATTTAGGTTTTCCCCAGAGATGTTTGATTGGTTAAAGCCCGGGCTTGCTGGGCCATCAAGGAAATTCTTGGCGTGTGCTTAGGGTCGTTGCCTTTTGGGAAAGGGTGAACTTCGCCCCAGTTGAGTCCTGGGCGCTCTGGAGCGGGGTTTTATCAACAATCTTTGTATTTGCTCGTCATTTTTCCCTTGATCCTGAAAGTCTCCAGTCCCGCCGCTGAAAAAAAACCGCACAGATGATGCTGCCCCCACCAGGTTTAAAGGAGGGATGTTGCCATTTTTCCCCACCAGACGTGACGCTTGGATTCGGGGCAAAGAGTTCAATCTTCATTTTCAGACCAGAGAATTTGTTCTAAAGGTCTGAGATTTTTAAGTGCCTTGGCAAAAAATCCCAAGAGGGCTGTATGTGGGCCTTTTTTGAGGGGGAAAGGCTTCCCCTCTGGCATCTACCAAAAGGGCGATTTGGGGGGTGTGCAGAGTGGTTTTCCTTGGAAGGTTCTCCCATCTCCACAGAGGAACTCTAGAGCTCTGTCAGAGCTCTAGAACCATTGGGTTCTTGGTCACCCTCCCTGACCAAGGCCCTTCTCCCCCGATTGCTCAGTTTGGCCGGGCGGCCAGCTCTAGGAAGAGTCTTGGTGGTTCCAAACTTCTTCCATTTAAGAATGATGAAGGCCACTGTGTTCTTGGGGATCTTCAATGCTGCAGAAATGTTTTGGTACCCTTCCCCAGATCTGTTCCTCGACACAATCCTGTCTCGGAGCTCTACGGACAATTCCTTCGACCTCATGGCTTGGTTTCTGCTCTAACATGCACTGTCAATTGTGGGACTTTATATAGACAGGTGTGTGCCTTTCCAAATCATATCCAATCAATTGAATTTACCACATGTGGACACCAATAAAGTTGTAGAAACATCTTAAGGATGATAAATTGAAACAGGATGCCTCTGAGCTCAAATTTGAGTCTCAAAGCAAAGTGTCTGAATACTTATGTAGATAAGGTATTTCTGTTTTTTATTTTGTATACATTTGCAAACATTTCTAAAAACCTGTTTTCACTTTGTCATTATGGGATATTGTGTTTAGATTGCTGAATATTTATTTTTATTTAATCCATTTTAGAATAAGGCTGTAACGTAACAAAATGTGGGAAAGGTCAAGGGGTCTGAATAGTTTCCGATGGCACTGTATGTCAAGGCCGTGATTTATCACCATGCAGTGTTCAATGTGGAATTGTTAATCCATTTAGAACATTCCAAAGAAAAGACAGAATGAACAAAATCGAACGTCTGTATATTAAAAAAAAGAACACCGATTTTGGTTTGTAACCCTGAAAATAAATATTTCAACTCCCCAAATTGAGCCCCTTTTCAAATCCCTCTTTGAGAATAACTGATCCAGACTCGAGATGTGCCATTTACTTCCACTTCAAGGTTCATTTTGGGAAAAAAAAATTTTTGTTCTATTTTTTTCTGTTTTTACTATGAAAAGAAGGCTTTACCTTTTTAAAAGGGTCGGGAAAAAAAAAAAAGAAACCTGTTGGTAAAAAACCCAAAAGAGGCCATTTCCGTTGCCAAGCCAGAGGCTTTTACCCGCAAGCCCGCACTGCTGAGGTTACTGACTTTTGAAGGGCTGGTTCCCAATTTTAAAATAAAACCCGTTGATATTTCAGATTGGGTTCCAATTTAATAAAATAAACCCGTTTATATTAGCCCGGGGGTTCCGTGGGGGTTTAATATAACCAGTTGGGAAAATTTGGAAATGGGGTTCCCTGATATAAATAACCCCGTTTTATATTACCCCCGATTGGGGTTCCATTTATATAATATAACCTGTTGATATTAGCGTGTTCAGTGATATAAATAAACCAGTTTATATTAGACTGTGTTCCCCTGAAAAATTAAAACCCGGTTTATATTAGGACTGGTTCCATTTATTTTAAATAAAAAAGGTTTAATTTCCCGGGCTGGTTCCAGGATTTTAAATTTTAACCAGTTTATATTTTTGGGCTGTGTTCCAGCTTTAAAATAAACCCGTTTATATTACAATTGGGGTTCCCTGATATAAATTTTAACCAGTTGAATTAGAATGTGTTCCATGATATAATTTTAAAACCCGGTTATATTTTGAATGGGTTCCATGAATAAAAACGAGGTTTATATTAGATGTGTTTTTATATTTTAAATAACCAAAAATTTATTTAGACTGTGTTCCATGAATAATAAACTAGTTGATATAACCGATTTTGTTCCGGTATAATTTTAACCAAATTTATATTAGACTGGGTTCCATTTATATAATATAAACCAGTTGAAAATTTTTGACTGGGGTTTTCCCTGAAATAAAATAACCCGTTGATATTACAGAGTGGGTTCCCTGATATTTAAAAAAACAGTTGGGTTTTTACAAAATTGTGTTCCCAGATAAAATAACCAGTTGATATTTGACGTGTTCCATGATAAATAAACCAGTTGATATTTGACTGTGTTCCATGATTTTTAAATAAACCCGTTGATATTTGACTGGGTTTCCCTTAATAATATTTAAACCCGTTTATATTACAGATTGGGGGTTCCATGATATAAAAAAACCAGTTTTAATTACAGAAATTTTGTTCCCTGATTATAAAAAACCCGTTTATATTAGCTGTGTTCCTGATTAAAATTTCAGTTGTATTTAAGATGTGTTCCCTGAATAATTTTAAAACCCGTTGATATTAAAGATTGGTTCATTAATTTTAAAATAAAACCCGTTTATATTACAGATTGTGTTTCCATGATTTTTAAAATTTAAAAAGTTGGGAAATTTCCCCTTTGTTCCCTTTATATAAAATAAACCCGTTGGGTTCCCGAGGGGTTCCAAAGATATAATATAAAAAAGTTGATATTTCAGATTGTGTTCCATGAATAAATAAACCAGTTGATATTTTCAGATTTTTGGGTTTCCTTTAAAAATAACCAGTTGATATTATAGACTTTTCCATGATATAATAACCCGTTGATTTTTCAGATTGGGTTCCATGGGAAAAAAAACCAGTTGGGTTTTAGGGTGTGGGTTTCCCTTATATAAATAAAACCCGTTTATAACAGATTGTGTTAATGATATAATTTTAACCAGTTTTAATTAGGGGCTGGTTCCATTAATTTAAAAGAACCAAGGGTTTAATTCAGGGCTGTGTTTAAATTTTATAATATAACCAGTTTATTTTTACGATTGTGTTCCATTTAAAAATAACCAGTTGATATTTGATGTGTTCCCTGATATTTAAAATAAACCCGTTTATATTGACTGTGTTCCATTTAGATTTAAAAGAACCCCCTTTATATTTGACGTGTTCCAGATATTAGAACCAGGTTTATATTACAGATTGTGTTCCCGATATAAATAAAAACCGTTTAATTAGGGCGTGTTCCCTGATATAATATAAAAAGTTTTATATTACAGATTGGGGGGCCATGGGTTTTAAATAAAAAACCCGTTGATATTTCAGATTGGGGTTCCCTGATATTTAAAAAACCAGGTTTTTTTAAATTTCAGATGGGTTCCATTATATAATAAACCAGTTGATATTGACTGTGTTTCCCGATAAATATAACCCGTTTATATTTCAGATTTGGTTTTTTTTTTTCCATTTTTTTATTTTTAAAAAAACCAGTTTATATTTGACTGTGGTTTCCCTGATATAATAAACCAGTTGATATTACAGAGTGTTTTCCCCCATTAAAAATTTAACCCGTTGGGTATTTCAGATTTTGTTCCATGATAAATATAACCAGTGGGTTTTGACGGGGTTTCCCTGAATAATATAACCAGTTGAATTTCAGATTGTTTTTCCCTTTATAATATAACCAGGGTTTATATTAGACTGTGTTCCCTGAATAATATAACCAGTTGATATTACCCGATTGTGTTCCATTATAAAAAATAAACCCGTTTATATTAGACTGTGTTCCATGATATAATTAAAAAAAAGTTTGGGTATTACAGATGGTTCCATATATAAATAAAAAGTGATAGGCAATTGTGTTTCCTGATATAATATAACCCAGGTTTTATATTTTCAGATTTTTCCATGTTTTTAATATAACCATTGATATTAGAATGTGTTCCAATATATTTAAAAAACCCGTTGAATTTGACTGGTTTTCCCTGATATTTAAAAAACCATTTTTATTAGACTGGGTTTCCCAAAATATTAAAAATTTAAACCCGTGAATTAGCTGGGGTTCCATATATTATAACCAGGGTTTATATTAAAACTGGTTCCTGATATAATATAACCAGTTGATATTACAGATTGGGGGTTAAAAGATATAATATAACCAGTGATATTACAAAAATTGGGGTTCCCCTTATTTTAATATAACCCGTTTATATTACAGATTTTTGTTTTCCCTTTATAAATTAAACCCTTGATATTTAAAAATTGTTTTCCATGATATAATATAACCAGGGGATATTACAAAATTTTGTTTCCCTTTTAAAAAATAAAACCAGTTGATATTACAGATTGTGTTCCATGATATTTATAACCAGTTTTATTTACAGATTGTGTTCCATGATTAAATTTTAAAACCCCCTTTATATTAGGGCTGTGTCCCCTGAAAAATATAACCATTGATATTAGACTGGTTCCCAAAATAATATAAACCCGTTTTATATTACCCCGATTGTGTTTCCCCTGTAAAATATAAACCCGTTATAGTACGATTTCCAAATTTCATTAATTTTTAAAATAGACTGGGTTTTTATTGGGCTGAATAATATGAGGGAATTTAGCTATTAGGATTTTTTATATGTTTTAAGGTTTTTGAGGGAAATTGGGAAATTTTTGGCCCCACCCGTTGGGAAAGACCCCCGTAGATTTAAAAGTAAAAGGGTTTTTTGTTCTTTAAAATATATTTTTTTTCACAAATACTCGAGTACCAAAAAATAAAATAATGTGAGTACCCTTTAAAGGGGAAAAAAAAATGTTTTAAAGGGCCCCCCCCCTATTATACTGTAAAATTTGGGGGACGGTACCTGTTCGATATTGGGGGGCTTCCTGGGATGTAATTTTTTTATTTTTTTGGCTTTTAAAAGGATTTAATAGTGCTTTAAATTTTAATTTGGGGCCCCATTTGCTCTTTTGTAATTCACCTTGTTTCAAGTAAAGGCGAATTTACGAATCTAAACCATCAACATTGTTTTCCTGCACATCTAATGTGTTCCTTGTGTCTTACCGTTAAATAAACACAATCAACTGAATCCTGCTGACATTCCTTTCTTTCAACAATACCAACGCAAGAGATTATGAAGTATGGACCACCGTCTGTTCACACGCAAAATTTTAACTGTTTTCCAATCAAACATAGCTCTAAATATATTCCATTGGGTTAACAAACACCAAAAATTTATTTTTCGTTGCGGCATTTCCAATCTGACTTCATCAAAACATTTCTTATTTTACAGCTTGGTTATAATGAACAAATCAAAACTGAATATCGAGCCAGGAGAAAGTTGCGTTTTTGGAATACAGGAGTATCAAAAAAACCATGTGTTCACTGGAGGGTTACACACACACACACCACACACAACAAAACCACCCCACAAAACACACAAAACACCACACACCACACACAAACACACACCCACACACACACACACACACCAAAACACACACCACACACACACACCACACACACACCCCCACCAAAACACACACAAAAACCCACACACCCAAACACACACCCACACACACACCCACACATTTTCCATTTTCCTTTCAACTAACTCTATACTTATGAATATTTCACATAAAGTTTCTCGTGGATTTTCACAAGTGATCACATAGCCTTTTACATGTGAAATCATGTGAAAACCATGTGGTTTTGGAACACTTGGTGGTTTTGACGGGGTTATATCCTGCCTGGTTGGCCCTGTCCGAGGGTATCGTCGGATTTGGCCACAGTGTCCCACGACCCCTCCTGTCTCAGCCTCCAGTCTATGAGCCGGGGGGCTAGGGTCAGTCTGTCCTATCTGTTGTAATTCTCCTGTCTTATCTTGGGTGCTGTGTGATCTTAAGTATGCTCCCTCTAATTCTCTCATCTCTCTCTCTCCCCTCCCGGAGGACCTGAGCCCTAGGACCATGCCTCAGGACTACCTGGCCTGACGACTCCTGACTGTCCCCGTCCCCAGTCCACCTGGTCGTGCTGCTGATCCAGTTTCTGCTGTTCTGCCTGCGGCTATGGAACCCTGACCTGTTCACCAGACGTGCTACCTTGTCCCGGACCTGCTGTTTCGACCCTCTCTCTCTCCCTCTCGCTCTCTCTCTAGCGCACCTGCTGTCTCGACCTCTGAATGCTCGGCTATGAAAAGCCAACTGACATTTAGTCCCGAGGTGCTGACCCTCTACAACCACTGTGATTATCATTTGAACCTGCTGGTCATCTATGAACGTTGGAACATCTTGAAGAACAATCTGGCCTTAATAGCCATGTACTCTTATAATCTCCACCCGGCACAGTCAGAAGAGGACTGGCCACCCCTCAGAGCCTGGTTCCTTTCTAGGTTTCTTCCTTGGTTCCTGCCTACCTACTGAGTTTTTCCTAGCCACCGTGCTTCTACATCTGCATTGCTTGCTGTTTGGGGTTTTAGGCTGGGTTTCTGTATAAGCAATTTTTGACATAAGCTGATGTAAAAAGGGCTTTATAAATACATTTCATTGAAATTTGATTGATTAAATTTTACATGAAGTTTCACATGTGGATTTCCACGTGATCACATAACCTTTCACATGTAAAATCATGGTTTTGGAACGATTCACAAAAATACGTCGTTAGGATGTCCCCGGAATGTCCCCGGAATGTGAAAATCTAACTCTCACATGTGGAATTGCATTTTCACATGTGAAAAACCTTTCACATGTGAAAATCAAATTTGCACTTTCCCGTGAAAAACGTTAATATGTTGTCACGTGTGTAGTTTCATGGTATCACATGTTGTCAGATGTTATCAAATTAACTTCACATAAGATCGCATGTGATCACGAGTGACGTCATCAGAGCGCGACTCATGCTGAACACGGAAAACCCAATTAATCTCCATCGTTCATTGAAGTTGATGAAGTTTTATAACAAAACCTTTCAATATTGCCAATCATTTCAATGACTATTTCACTGGTAAAGTGGAAAAACTCAGAAGTGAAATGACAACATTGAACAGTGAACCATCATATTTTGGTATAAAAGATCTAATAATGAATTAGAAGGATTTCTGTTTTGAATTTGGCCAAGTTAGTGTGGGAGAAGTGGAAAAACTATTGTTTTCCAGCAATAACAAAGCTACCAGGTATAGACAACCCTGATGGGAAACTATTGAGAATGGTAGCAGACTGTATTGCCATACTGTATTGCTATATCTTTAACCAAAGCCTAAAGGAGTGTGTGTGTCCACAGGCGTGGAAGGAAGCTAAAGTAATTCCACTGCCACTGTCTAAAAATAGTAAAGCGCCCTTTGCTGGATCTAACAGCCGCCCAATCAGTTTGCTGCCAGTTCTTTGTAAACTGATGGAGAGAATTGTGTTTGACCAAATACAATGCTATTTTTTAGAGAACAAGTTAACTACTGATGCATATAGAGAAGGGCACTCAACTTGTACTGCACTGACTCAGATGACAGATGATTGGTTAAAATAAATTGATAACAAGATGATAGTTGGAGCTGTATTGTTAGATTTCAGTGCAGCCTTTGATGTTATTATGTTATAATATAGAAACTCACTTGCAATGGCTTTACATCACCTGCCATCACATGGTTGGATAGTTATTTATCCAATAGAATCCAGAGAGTGTTCTTCAATGGAAGCTTATTTAATATCAGATATGTACAGTGTGGTGTCCCTCAGGGCAGTTGCCTTGGGCCGTTACGCTTCTCTATTTTTACAAATGATTTGCCACTGGTCTTACACAAAGCTAAAATGACTATGTATATGGATGATTCCACACTCTACATGTCAACACCCAAAGCCAGTGAACTCACTGAAACTCTAAATAAGGAGTTACAGTCAGTATCATAATGCTTGATTAACAATAAACTGGTCTTAAATACATCTCAAATCAAATTTGGTTCAAAACATTCTCTAAGACCTAAACCTCAGCTGGAGTTGTGTGAAAAGGGTGTGACCATTGAGCAAGTTGAGGTGGTCAATTATCATTGGATGGTCAATTATCATGGTCAAGTCATACAATAATAAAGAACCAATCTCAGCCATGTCCTGGGCTCAGTACAATAATATATAACCAATCTCAGCCATGTCCTGGGCTCAGTACAATAATAAAGAACCAATCTCAGCCATGTCCTGGGCTCAGTACAATAATAAATAATTAAAGGGTTGAGAAAGACTTTGAGACACAGGTATAGAGATTACATGATCCTTTGAGACAGAGGTATAGAGATTACATGATCCTTTGAGACAGAGGTATAGAGATTAAATGATCCTTTGAGACAGAGGTATAGAGATTAAATGATCCTTTGAGACAGAGGTATAGACATTAAATGATCCTTTGAGACAGAGGTATAGAGATTAAATGATCCTTTGAGACAGAGGTATAGAGATTAAATGATCCTTTGAGACAGAGGTATAGAGATTAAATGATCCTTTGAGACAGGGGTATAGAGATTAAATGATCCTTTGAGACAGAGGTAAAGAGATTAAATGATCCTTTGAGACAGAGGTATAGAGATTAAATGATCCTTTGAGACAGAGGTATAGAGATTAAATGATCCTTTGAGACAGAGGTAAGGAGATTAAATGATCCTTTGAGACAGAGGTATAGACATTAAATGATCCTTTGAGACAGAGGTATAGAGATTAAATTATCCTTTGAGACAGAGGTATAGAGATTAAATGATCCTTTGAGACAGAGGTATAGAGATTAAATGATCCTTTGAGACAGAGGTATAGACATTAAATGATCCTTTGAGACAGAGGTATAGAGATTAAATGATCCTTTGAGACAGAGGTATAGAGATTAAATGATCCTTTGAGACAGAGGTATAGACATTAAATTATCCTTTGAGACAGAGGTATAGAGATTAAATGATATTTAATGTGAGGTGAACACTTCTGGAACATTACTGTTGGTTAGCCTAATCAATCAGCAGCCTGGAAGGATGTGTGTGTGTGTGTGTGTGTGTGTGTGTGTGTGTGTGTGTTCAACTAATGGCTTAATAAAGCATTGAGGTGTGAAATCTAACAATGTAAAAAATGGTGTTACATTAAACATGAAATTCAACATGGAGACTGCAGAGAGAACACACACAGACCCTTGTGATTCAGGTAGCGCAATGTCTGTTACCATGGTGATGAAAAGCTAGGAACACACAGACACACACACACACACACACACACACACACACACACACACACACACACACGTTCACAGCTTAGATAGCAGCGTCAGAAGGCCATGCAAAAAAAAATTATTGTGTCTTTATTGTCCAAAGGAACAATATAAATATTGAACATGTAGAAAACAAGGCTTGCTGTTCTTTCTCTCCGTGGGAAAGACAGAGGACTGGTCCGTTGTTACTGTACAAGATAGAAATAAACGTTTTCTAATGTCGCTTTGTATCTACACTAACAGTGTTGGTTAAAACTATTTACATTTTCAACCTCATCATGTGTATTAAAGGGAAAGGTAAAGGGGATACTGGTCAGCTGTACAACGGAATGAATTCAACTGAAATGTGTCTTCTGCATTTAACCCAACCCCTATTGATTAAGAATGACAGAACCTGCTATACCATTCCAGGAGAGAAGACTAACAGCAGAACTCTGTTCGCTGTTTCAGAATCAGATGAATTCCTCCATATCTCACACACAGGGAGTTACTCCTATACCCAGCCAACATACCTCAGTCACAGGGAGTTACTCCTATACCCAGCCAACATACCTCAGTCACAGGGAGTTACTCCTATACCCAGCCAACATACCGCAGGACACAGGAGTTACTCCTATACCCCAGCCAACATACCTCAGGACACAGGGAGTTACTCCTATACCCAGCCAACATACCTCAGGACACAGGGAGTTACTCCTATGCCCAGCCAACATACCTCAGACACAGGGAGTTACTCCTATACCCAGCCAACTACCTCAGGACACAGGAGTTACTCCTCTACCCAGCCAACAATACCTCAGGACACAGGGAGTTACTCCTATACCCAGCCAACATACCTCAGACACAGGGAGTTACTCCTATACCCAGCCAACATACCTCAGGACACAGGGAGTTACTCCTATAACCCAGCCAACATACCTCAGGACACAGGGAGTTACTCCTATACCCAGCCAACATACCTCAGGACACAGGGAGTTACTCCTATACCCAGCCAACATACCTCAGACACAGGGAGTTACTCCTATACCCAGCCAACATACCTCAGGACACAGGGAGTTACTCCTATACCCAGCCAACATACCTCAGGACACAGGGAGTTACTCCTATACCCAGCCAACATACCTCAGGACACAGGGAGTTACTCCTATACCCAGCCAACATACCTCAGACACAGGGAGTTACTCCTATACCCAGCCAACATACCTCAGGACACAGGGAGTTACTCCTCTACCCAGCCAACATACCTCAGGACACAGGGAGTTACTCCTATACCCAGCCAACATACCTCAGACACAGGGAGTTACTCCTATACCCAGCCAACATACCTCAGGACACAGGGAGTTACTCCTATACCAGCCAACATACCTCAGGACACGGGAGTTACTCCTATACCCAGCCAACATACCTCAGGACACAGGGAGTTACTCCTATACCCAGCCAACATACCTCAGGACACAGGGAGTTACTCCTATACCCAGCCACATACCTCAGGACACAGGGAGTTACTCCTATACCCCAGCCAACATACCTCAGGACACAGGGAGTTACTCCTATACCCAGCCAACATACCTCAGGACACAGGGAGTTACTCCTATACCCAGCCAACATACCTCAGACACAGGGAGTTACTCCTATACCCAGCCAACATACCTCAGGACACAGGAGTTACTCCTATACCCAGCCAACATACCTCAGGACACAGGGAGTTACTCCTATACCCAGCCAACATACCTCAGACACAGGGAGTTACTCCTATACCCAGCCAACATACCTCAGACACAGGGAGTTACTCCTATACCCAGCCAACATACCTCAGGACACAGGGAGTTACTCCTATACCCAGCCAACATACCTTAGACACAGGGAGTTACTCCTATACCCAGCCAACATACCTCAGACACAGGGAGTTACTCCTATACCCAGCCAACATACCTCAGGACACAGGGAGTTACTCCTATACCCAGCCAACATACCTCACACAGGGAGTTACTCCTATACCCAGCCAACATACCTCAGACACAGGGAGTTACTCCTATACCCAGCCAACATACCTCAGGACACAGGGAGTTACTCCTATACCCAGCCAACATACCTCAGGACACAGGGAGTTACTCCTCTATCCAGCCAACATACCTCAGACACAGGGTTACTCCTATACCCAGCCAACATACCTCAGGACACAGGGAGTTACTCCTAATACCAGCCAACATACCTCAGACACAGGGAGTTACTCCTCTATCCAGCCAACATACCTCAGACACAGGGAGTTACTCCTATACCCAGCCAACATACCTCAGGAACAGGGAGTTACTCCTATGACCCAGCCAACATACCTCAGGACACAGGGAGTTACTCCTATACCCAGCCACATACCTCAGGACCAGGAGTTACTCCTCTATCCAGCCAACATACCTCAGGACACAGGGATTACTCCTATACCCAGCCAACATACCTCAGACACAGGGAGTTACTCTATACCCAGCCAACATACCTCAGGACACAGGGAGTTATCCTATACCCAGCCAACATACCTCAGACACAGGGAGTACTCCTATACCCAAGTCAACATACCTCAGACACAGGAGTTACTCCTATACCCAGCCAACATACTCAGGACACATGGAGTTACTCCTATACCCGGACACAGCCAACATACCTCAGACACCAGGAGTACTCCTACCCAGCCACATACCTCAGACACAGGGAGTTACTGGCTATACCCAGCCAACAATACCTCAGGACACAGGGAGTTACTCCTATACCCGGCCAACATACCTCATACACAGGGAGTTTACTCCTATACCCAGCAACATACCTCAGACACAGGGATTACTCCTATACCCAGCCAACATACCTCAGACACAGGGAGTTACTCCTATACCCAGCCACATACCTCAGACACAGGGAGTTACGCCTATACCCAGCCAACATAACCTCAGACACAGGGAGTTACTCCTATACCCAGCCAACATACCTCAGGACACAGGGATTACTCCTATACCCAGCCAACATACCTCAGGCACAGGGATTTATACTCCTATACCCAGCCAACATACCTCAGACACAGGGAGTTACCCTATACCCAGCCAACATACCTCAGACACAGGGAGGTTACTCCTATACCCAGCCAACATACCTCAGGACACAGGGAGTTACTCCTCTATCCAGCCAACATACCTCAGACACAGGGAGTTACTCCTATACCCAGCCAACATACCTCAGGACACAGGGAGTTACTCCTCTATCCAGCCAATATACCTCAGGACACAGGGAGTTACTCCTATACCCAGCCAACATACCTCAGGACACAGGGAGTTACTCCTATACCCAGCCAACATACCTCAGGACACAGGGAGTTACTCCTATAAGCCCGGCCAACATACCTCAGGACACAGGGAGTTACTCCTATACCCGGCCAACATACCTCAAACACAGGGAGTTACTCCTACAGTGCCTTGCAAAAGTATTCATACCCCTTGGCGTTTATCCTATTTTGTTGCATTACAACCTATAATTTAAATTGATTTTTATTTGGATTTCATGTAATGGACAGACACAAAACAGTCCAAATTGGTGAAGTGAAGAAAATAACTTGTTTCATAAAATTCTAATAAATAAATAACGGAAAGGTGGTGCGTGCAAATGTATTCACCCCCTTTGCTATGAAGCCCCTAAATAAGATCTGGTGCAACCAATTACCTTCAGAAGTCACATAATTAGTTAAATAAAGTCCACCTGTGTGCAATCTGTCACATGATCTGTCACTTGATCTCAGTATATATACACCTGTTCTGAAAGGCCCCAGAGTCTGCAACACCACTAAGCAAGGGGCACCACAAAGCAAGCAGCACCATGAAGACCAAGGAGCTCTCCAAACAGGTCATGGACAAAGTTGTGGAGAAGTACAGATCAGGGTTGGGTTATGAAAAAATATTTGAAACTTTGAACATCCCCACGGAGCACCATTAAATCCATTATTAAAAAAACTGAAAGAATATGGCACCACAACAAACATGCCAAGAGAGGGCCGCCCACCAAAACTCACGGACAAGGCAAGGAAGGCATTAATCAGAGAGGCAACAAAGAGACCAAAGATAACCCTGAAGGAGCTGCAAAGCTCCACAGCGGAGATTGGAGTATCTGTCCATAGAACCACTTTAAGCCGTACACTCCACAGAGCTGGGCTTTACAGAAGAGTGGCCAGAAAAAAGCCATTGCCTACAGAAAAAAATAAGCAAACATGTTTGGTGTTCGCCAAAAGGCATATGGGAGACTCCCCAAACATATGGAAGAAGGTACTCTGGTCAGATGAGACTAAAATTGAGCTTTTTGGCCATCAAGGAAAATGCTATGTCTGGCGCAAACCTAACACCTCTCATCACCCCGAGAACATCATCTCCACAGTGAAGCATGGTGGTGGCAGAATCATGCTGTGGGGATGTTGTTAATCGGCAGGGACTGGGAAACTGGTCAGAATTGAAGGAATGATTGATGGCGAAAAATATAGGGAAATTCTTGAGGGAAACCTGTTTCAGTCTTCCAGAGATTTGCGACTGGGATGGAGGTTCACCTTCCAGTAGGACAATGACCCTAAGCATACTGCTAAAGCAACACTTGAGTGGTTTAAGGGGAAACATTTACATGTCTTGGAATGGCCTAGTCAAAGCCCAGACCTCAATCTAATTGAGAATCTGTGTATGACTTAAAGATTGCTGTACACCAGCGGAACACATTTAACTTGAAGGAGCTGGAGCAGTTTTGCCTTGAAGAATGGGCAAAAATCCCAGTGGCTAGATGTGCCAAGCTTAGAGAGACATACCCCAAGAGACTTGCAGCTGTAATTGCTGCAAAAGGTGGCTCTACAAAGTATTGACTTTGGGGGTGTGAATAGTTATGCATGCTCAAGTTTTCTTTTTTTTGGTCTTATTTCTTGTTTGTTTCACAAAAAAAATATTTTTCATCTTCAAAGTGGTAGGCATGTTGTGTAAATCAAATTATACAAACTCCCCAAAAATCTATTTTAATTCCAAGTTGTAAGGCAACAAAATAGGAAAAATGCGAAGGGGGGTGAAGACTTTCGCAAGCCACTGTATACCCAGCCAATATACCTCAGTCACTTCTAGACAAATAAGTAAAACAGTTCTGCTTTGAAAGAGGAGAAAATTGCCATAGCGTAATGGTAGGGTTCATTTACGGCTTAGATCAGCTATTATCAGTTTGGCAAGGTAGATCATAAGGAGAAGAGGGAGAAGAGAGAGGAGAGAGAGAGGAGAGGAGCAGAGAGAGAGAGAAGAGATGAGAGAGAGAGAGAGAGAAGAGGAGAGATGGAGATAGAGCAGAGAAAGAGAGTAGAGAGATAGAGACCGAGGAGCAGAAGGGAGAGACGAGGAGAGAGACGAGAGAGAGAGAGAGAGAACGAGAGACGAAGAGGAGAGAGGTATTGATTGTGAGGTAGTTTCAGGTAATGGTTTCCAGAAAGATTGTTAGATGTCAGAGGAATTCCCAGTAATCCTTGTACTCGGCTGGCACACACGCACGCAGCATTCACTGAACATTAAAACACACACCTAGCAGTGTTTACATAGCCATTACATTAACACTAGTCTCAGGCCTCTCTTACCGCCTGTTGACATTGGAGAGATTACTTTTCAAGCCTCCACCTACACACAAACACACACCACACACACACACACACACACACAGCATTTCGAGATGTCTAGAGGGTAAAGGTGGAGTCAAAGTGAGTTTATAACTGATATGGTCTCAGTGAGTTTATAACTGATATGGTCTCAGTGAGTTTATAACTGATATGGTCTCAGTGAGTTTATAACTGATATGGTCTCAGTGAGTTTATAACTGATATGGTCTCAGTGAGTTTATAACTGATATGGTCTCAGTGAGTTTATGACTGATATGGTCTCAGTGAGTTTATAACTGATATGGTCTCAGTGAGTTTATGACGGATATGGTCTCAGTGAGTTTTAAACTGATAGGTCTCAGTGATTTATAACTGTATGGTCCAGTGATTTTAAACTGATATGGTCTCAGTGAGTTTAAAGACTGATATGGTCTCTCAGTGTTTATAACTGATATGGTCTCAGTGAGTTTATGACTGATATGGTTCTCAGTGAGTTTATGACTGGATAAAGGTCTCAGGGGAATTTAAACTGATATGGTCTCAGTGAGTTTATAACTGATATGGTCTCAGTTAGTTTTGAACTGAATTTGGTCTCAGTGAGTTATGACTGATTTTGGTCTCAGTGATTTATAAACTGATACGGTCCCCATTTGAGTTATAACTGATATGGTCTCGTGAGTTTATAACTGTATGGTCTCGTGATTTATGACCCGATTTGGTCTCAGTGGTTTATGACGATAGTTCTCAGTGGGGTTTATGACTGATTTGGTCTCAGTGAGTTTATGACTGATTTGGTCTCAGTGAGTTTATAACTGATACGGTCTCATTGAGTTTATAACTGATATGGTCTCAGTGAGTTTATGACTGATATGGTCTCAGTGAGTTTATAACTGATATGGTCTCAGTGAGTTTATAACTGATATGGTCTCAGTGAGTTTATGGCTGATATGGTCTCAGTGAGTTTTATAAATACCGATATGGTCTCAGTGAGTTTATAACTGATATGGTCTCAGTGAGTTTATGACTGATATGGTCTCAGTGAGTTTATGACTGATATGGTCTCAGTGAGTTTATAACTGATATGGTCTCCGTGAGTTTATGACTGATATGGTCTCAGTGAGTTTATAACTGATATGGTTTTCCCGTGAGTTTTACTGAATGGTCTCATGTTTTTACTATGGTCTCAGTGAGAGTTTATACTGATATGGTCTCAGTGAGTTTATAATGATATGGTCTCAGTGAGTTTTTATAACTGATATGGTCTCCATGAGTTTTATGACTGAATGGTCCCCCATGATTTTAACGATATGGTCCCCCCTGAGTTTTGCTGATAGGTCCCCGGTGAGTTTATAAAATGATATGGTCTCAGTTAGTTTATAACTGATATGGTCCTCCCGTGAGTTTTATAACTGATATGGTCATGTGAGTTTATGACTGATATGGTCTCAGTGAGTTTATGACTGATTTGGTCTCAGTGAGTTTATAACTGATACGGTCTCATTGAGTTTATAACTGATATGGTCTCAGTGAGTTTATGACTGATATGGTCTCAGTGAGTTTATAACTGATATGGTCTCAGTGAGTTTATAAAATGAAAATGGTCTCAGTGAGTTTATGACGATATGGGCTCAGGGTTTATTTAAATGATATGGTCCTCAGGGGAGTTTATAACGATATGGTCCAGTGAGGGTTTTTGACTATATGGTCTCATTAGTATGACTGAATATGGTCTCAGTGAGTTTATAACTGATATGGTCTCAGTGAGTTTATGACTGATATGGTCTCAGTGAGTTTATAACTGATATGGTCTCAGTGAGTTTATGACTGATATGGTCTCAGTGAGTTTATGACTGATATGGTCCATGATTTTTATAGGCAAGGTTTTGATTATTGTCTCATGGAGTTTATAACTGATATGGTCTCAGTGAGTTTATAACTGATAGGTTTTCAGGAGTTTATAAATGATATGGTCTCAGTGAGTTTATAACTGATATGGGGCTCAGTGAGTTATGACTGATATGGTCTCGTGAGTTTATAACTGATATGGGGCCTCAGTGATTTATAACTGATATGGTCTCCCTGAGTTTTAAACTGATATGGTCTCAGTGAGTTTTTAATTTTGAAAATGATATGGTCTCAGTGGTTTTAACGATATGGTCTCATGAGTTTAACTGATATGGTCTCAGTGAGTTTATGACTGATATGGGCCCCCAGTTTAGTTTAAACTGATATGGTCTCAGTGAGTTTATAACTGATATGGGTTTTCAGTGAGTTTTATAACTGATATGGTCTCAGTGAGTTTATAACTGGGTATGGGTCTCAGTGAGTTTATAACTGATAGGCTCAGTGAGTTTATAAAAGATATGGTCTCAGTGAGTTATAACTGATATGGTCTCAGTTGAGTTAATAACTGATAGGTCTCCGTGGTTATAACTGTATGGTCTCATGAGTTTATAACTGATATTTTCTCCCTGAGTTTTTATAACTGATATGGTCTCGTGAGTTTATAACTGATATGGTCTCAGTGAGTTATAACTGAATTGGTCTCAGTGGGTTTATAACGATATGGTCTCAGTTTAGTTTATAACTGATATGGTTCTCAGTGGTTTAAAGACTGATATGGTCTCAGTGAGTTTTTAATGATATGGTCTCATTGAGTTTATGAAATGATATGGGCTCAGTGATTTATAAATGATATGGGTCCCAGTGAGTTTATAACTGATATGGTCTCAGTGAGTTTATAACTGATATGGGCTCAGTGGTTTATAACTGATAAAGGTCTCAGTGAGTTTAAACTGATATGGGCCATGAGTTGAAACTGATGGTTCCATGAGTTTAACGATTGTCTCAGTGAGGTTTTAACTGATTGGTCTCAGTGAGTTATACTGTATGGCCCCAGTGAGTTTATCTGATATGGTCTCGTGATTTATACTGATATGGTCTCGTGAGTTTAACTGAATGGTCTCAGTGAGTTTATAACTGATATGGTCTCAGTGAGTTTATAACTGATATGGTCTCAGTGAGTTTATAACTGATATGGTCTCAGTGAGTTTATAACTGATATGGTCTCAGTGAGTTTATAACTGATATGGTCTCAGTGAGTTTATAACTGATATGGTCTCAGTGGATTTAATAAAATGATATGGTCTCAGTGAGGGTTTTATAACTGATATGGTCTCATGAGTTTATAACTGAAAATGGTCTCATTTAGTTATGACTGATATGGTCTCAGTTTAGTTTATACTGATATGGTCTCAGTGATTTATAACTGATATGTCTCCATGATTTATAACTGATATGGTCTCAGTGAATTTATAACTGATATGGGTCTCAGTGAGTTTATACTATATGGTCTCCCGTGAGTTTATAAAATGATTGGTCTCAGTGAGTTTATAACTGATATGGTCTCAGTGATTTATAACTGATATGTCTCATGAGTTTATACGATATGGTCCGTGTTTATAAATGTATGGTCTCAGTGAGTAACTGAATGAAGCCTGACCAGAGTAGAAAACGAACAGGGAGAAGACGGATCATTACAGGTGTGTGTTGTGTGTGTGGTGTGTGGGGTTGGTGTGTACTGTCACGCTCCCTGTCTTACCCATCAGCTACAACATTCCACCAGTCTCAGTGTGGCCTCTGAGCTGTGACCCCTGACCTCTAATATGACTGTCAGATTAGGATCTCTACGGAGCCCTTACCTCAAAAACGACTTGTCAATTAGGACCTACGGAAGCCGAGCTGACCTCAAACACGACTGGTCAGATTAGGAAACCTATACACCACACACACACCCCACAACCACACACTCACAACACAAAGCACACACCCAAACACCACACACACTCAAAAAACGACAAACCAAAACACAAACACAAAACACACCACAACACCATTTTCACTCTATCCAAAAGGAAACATCTTAACTTCAAAACCGCCGTGATTGGATTCCCATGGGCGGCGCCATTGGGCCCAGCGTCGTCCCGGGTTTGGGTCGTGGTGCCCGTCATTGTAAATAAGAATTTGTTCTTAACTGACTTGCCTAGTTAAATAAAGGTAAAATAAATAAATAAATAAAAATAGTCTATAGTCTATAGTGTGGTCTATAGTCTACAGTGTGGTCTATAGTCTATAGTGTGGTCTATAGTCTACAGTCTATAGTGTGGTCTATAGTCTATAGTGTGGTCTATAGTCTATAGGTGGGCTTGTCTATTGGGTCTATAGTCTTAGTTGGTCTATAGTTAAGGTGGTCTATAGCTAAGGTGGGCTAAATTATATGTGGGCTATGTTATAACCCTAATTGGGGGCAAGTCAAGTGTGGTCTAAGTCTATTGTTTGGGGCTATGTCAAATGTGGTCAAATCTATTTGGGCTATAGCATAGTTGGTCTATAGTTAAAGTGGGTCATAGCTAATGTCTATATTGGTCAATTAATGGTCTATAGTCCCAAGGGGGGTCTATGTCTACAAAGGGGGTCTATTCCTCGGTGGTCTATAGTCTATGGGGCTATAGTGGGGTCTATAGTTTTAGTGTGGTCTATAGTCTAAATTGGCTATATCCCCCCCGTTTGGTCTTAGTCTAAATAGTTTTTATAGTGGGTCTTTGTCAATGTGGGGCATAGTCTATAGTGGTCAAGTCTATAGCTATAGTTGGTCATAGTCTAACAGTGTGGCATAGCTATGTGTGGTCTATAGCTATAGTCTATGTGTGGTCTATGTCTACAGTGTGGGGGCTATATTCTAGGGGCTATAGTTTTGGGGGCTATATCCTATAGTGTGGTCTTATCAAAGTCTATAGTGGGTAAAAGTCTAAGTGTTTTGGCCCCTATTGGGAGTCCCCCTAAGGGGCGCACAATTGGCCCAGCTCTCCGGTTTGGTCTTAGGGGCATTTTTTAAAAAAAATTTGTTTTTCGACATGCCCCTTAAAAAAAGGTAAAATAATAAAAAAATTAAAAAATCTATAGCTATAGTGGGTCTATAGTTCCGTCCCATATGTGGTCCCATAGTCTAAGTTGGTCTAAAAGTTTAAACCGTCTATAGTGTGGGCTTAGCCCTTGTGTGGGCATAGTCCATGGTGGTCTATACTATTGTGGTCAATCTAAAGTTTTTGGGTCTATCTTGTGTGGTCTATGTTATAGGGGGGTCTATATCTAAGTCAAGTGGGTCATGCTACGTTGGTTAAAAGGCTTAAATGTGGTTATGTCTATGTCATGTTTGGTCTATAGTCTAAGTGTGGGCATAGTCATATCTTAGGTGGTCTAAGTCTATATTGTGGTCTATAGTCTTTGTGTGGTCTATATCTATAAGTGTGGGCTAAGTCTTAGGTGGTCTATTCCCCACTCTATGGTGGTCTTTATCTATTGGGGTCTTTTTTAGTGTGGTCATTCTATATGTGGGTTTATATTGGGTCTAAGTCTATAGTGTGGTCTATATCTATATGTGGTCTATTCTAATTTATACCGCTATAGTGTGGTCTATGTCATAATTTGGGGCTTATCCCCTTTTTATTGTGGTCCCCATAGTCTATAGTCTATGTGTGTCTAAGTCTACAGTGTGGTCATATCTTAGTGTGGGGCCCAAGTTATAGGTGGTTTTGTCTAAGCATAAGTGTGGTCTTTGTTTAATTATGTGGGCTATAGTTAATTATTTTGGTCTATAGTTATAGCTATGGTGGTCTTAGTCACGCTAAGTGTGGTCATGTCTAACATGTGTGGTCTATTCTACATCTATTGGGTCTAGTCCCAATATAAGTGGGGGTCTTATCAAAGTCTAAGTGTGGTCTATAGTCCCAAGTGTGGGCTTTGTCTAAGTTATAGTGTGGTCTATATCTACAGTCTATATGTGGGCTATAGTCTTAGGTGGGCATAGTCTAAGTCCCCATTGTGGGTTTTCCTTGTTAACCCCATGTGTGGTCTTAGTCCAACTTTGGTTGGTCTAAGTCTAAAAAAGTGTGGTCTATATTTTAAATCTATAGTTGGTCTATATCTATATTTGTTTTAATCTAAGCTATAGTGTGGTCATAGTCTAAAATCTTAGTGTGGGCTATAGTCTAAAAGTGTGGTCTATAGTCTATGGTGGTTAAATTTTATAGTGTGGTCTTATCTGTGTGGCTAATCTATATGTGGGCAATCTATGTCTATTGTGTTTCTAAGGGGGCAAGTCAAGTTGGTCTATATCTATAGTTGGTCTATAGCAAGTCTAAGTGTGGTCTATATCACATCATAGTGGGTTTAGCTAAGTTTTTGGGCTAAGTCTATAGTTTTGTGGGCTATATCTATAGTGTGGTCAAGTCTAAAGCTATAGTGGGTCCAGTCTATGTGGGTCTAAGTCACTCAAGTGGGTTAATTTTAAAATAAGTGTTGTCTAAGTCTAAAGTCTATTGGGGTCATATCGTGTGTGGCTTTGGGGCCCCAATTTTTTTGTCTAACTACAGCATAGGGGGTTTATTCTTATGTTCATAGTCTATGTTTTTCTATAGTCTTTCTAAGGGGTGTTATAGTTAAGTCTATTGGGTCTATCATAGTTATAGTGTGGCTATAATCTAATCTAAGTGGTGGGCTATATCTAAGTTTATAGTGTGGCAACGTTTTGTCTATAGTGTGGTCATAGTCTATAGCTATATGTGGGGTTTAGCTATATGTGGTCTATAGTCTATGGTGGCCCCATTTTGTCCCAAAGGGGCCAAAATTCCCCGTCTCCGGGGGTTTTGGCGTTAGGGTCATTTGAAAAAAGAATTTGTTTTTAACTACATTAGTTTTGGTAAAAAAAATTAATAAAAAAGTTTTGTCTATAGTCGTCTAATTTTTTAAACCGTCATATGTGGTCTATATCTATAGTGTGGGCTATAGTCCTTAGTGGGGGTTTTTAGTCCCATAGGGGGTTTCTATGCTATATGTGGTCAAAAATTCTAATGTGGTCAAGTCTATAGGGGGCTATGTATAAGGTTTGGGTTTTATCTATATGTGGGGCAAGTTATACATATATGTGGTCTTAGTCTATGTGTTGGGCTATATTAAGGGTTAAGTTATAGTTGGGTCTTGTCCCATGTTGGTCCCTTTGTTATAGTGGGTTTAAATCTAATAGTGTGGTCTTAGTCCCATGCTATAGTTGGGGCTATAGTTTTATATGTGGTCTAAAAAAGTCTATAGTTGGTTATAGTCCCATATGTGGGCTAAGTATATGCATAGGGGGTTGGCTATAGTCTATATGTTGTCATAGTCTACTCTATAGTGTGGTCTATTGCTAAGTCTATAGTGGGTCTGCCCCCAATCTATTTGGGCTATGTCACAGTCTATGTGTGGTCCCCATATCCAGTTTTTAGTGGGCTAATATTACATCTATAGTGGGTCTATATCATAGGTGGGCTTTCATAGTAAAGGTGGGGGCTATGTCACGTCTAAGTGTGGTTATTCTATAGCATAAGTGTGGTCTATATCTAGTTATAGTGTGGTCTTAGTCCCAAGTTTGGTCCCATAGTCTAAAAATAATGTGGTTTGTCTACAGTCTTTTGTGGTCATATCTATATGTGGTCTATAGTCATAGTCTATAATGGGTTAAGTTATAGTGGTCTAAGTCATAGTCTTGTCTATAGCTATAGTTGGTCAATAGTGTGGTCTTTCATAGTCTTAGTGTGGTCTATAGTCTATGTCATGTGTGGGTTATAGTCTATAGTTCTTAGTGGTGGTTTATAGTCTAAGTGTGGGGCAATTTCCTACAGGGGGTCTATAGTCTATGTCCCCATAATGGGGCTAAGAAAAAAAAGTTTTTAAAAAAAAAAAAGAAAAAAGTGGTCTATAGTCTATGTCTATAGTCAAGTCTTTTGTTGGTCTTAGTGTGGTCTATAGTGGGGGTCTTAGTGTGGTCTTAATCTTATCATAGTGTGGCTATTCTATAGTCTATAGTGTGGTCTATAGTCAAGTCATAGTTGGTCCCATATCATAGTGTGGGCTATAGTTATAGTGTGGGGCTATATTTTTAGTTATAGTGTGGTTATAGCTATGTGTTCTATAGTCTATATGTGGCAATCTAAGTGTGGTCTTATCTAAGTTTGTCTATAGTCATTGGGGGGCTTTGTCTTAAATGTGGTCTATATCCCATAGTTGGTCTATAGCTTAGTTTTGGGGCTTTAGTCTATTGGGTCTTAGTCTATAGTTGGTCATATCTATAGGGGGGCAGTCTACTTTAGTGTGTTTTTTCTTTAAATTGTCTGTCTAGGTGGTACAATAAGAAAAAGTTTTCTATTTCTTGTTGGTTTTGTGTTGTGTGGTTTTTTGTTGTTTTCCTGTGAGTGGTGGGGTTTGGTGCTTTTATTCCGGATGATTTGACAAACACCCGTAACCCCCCAACCACAGACCCGAACCTCATAGATGGGGAAAAAAGACAAAACCTTATTTGCGTGACTAGGGAGGGAGGGAGGGAGGGGGGGAAAGGGAGGGAGGAAAAGGGGGAGGGGGGAGGAGGGAGGGGGGATAAAAAGGGAAGGAAGGAAGGGGGAAAAGGGGGGAGGGGGGAAGGAAGGAAGGAGGGAGGGGAGGAAAAAAAAAGGGAAAAAAGGGGGGAAGGGCCCCCGGGGGGGGGAAAAGAAAAAGAAAAAGGGGGGGGGGGGGGGGGGTCTTTTGGGGGGGTTTTGGGGGGGGGTTTTTTTTTTTGGGGGGGGTTTGGGGGGGGTTTTTGGGGGGGGGGGGTTTTTGGGGGGTTTGTTTGGGGTTTTGGGGGTTTTGGGTTGTTTGGGTTTTTTTTTTTGTTGTTTTTTTTGGTTTTTTTTGGGTTTTTTTTGGTTTTTTCTTGTAGTTGAGTGTTGACAGATGGCTTATGGTCCCCGGTCGCACCTCTGGACAAACAACCCCCCCAACCCCAACCCAACCCCCAGAACCTCATAGATGGAGAAAACAGACAAAACCTGTATTTGCGTGACATGGAGGGAGGGGGGGAGGGAGGGGGAGGGAGGGGAAAAAGAGGGGGGGAGGAGGGAGGGGAGGGGAGGAAGGGGGAGGGGAAATTTCCTCCGCTTCCTTCCTCCCTTCCCCCTTCCTTCCTTCCTCCTTCCTTTCCTTCCTCCTCCTTCTTTTCCTTTTCCTTCCCCCCTTCCCCCCCCCCCCCCTCCCCTTCCTTTCCCCCTTCCCTCCTTTTCCTTCCCCCTTTTTTTTCTTTTCTTCCCCTTCCTTCCCCTTCCCCTTCCTTTCCTTCCCTTTCCCCTTTTTTTCCCCCTTCTTCCTCCTTTCCCCCCTTTCCCCTTCCCCTTTCCCCTTCCTTCCTTCTTCGTCTTCCTTCCTTTTCCCCTTTTCCTTCCCTTCCTTTTCCCCCCCCCCCCTTTTTCTTTTTTCCCCCTTTTTTTTTTTCCTTTTTTTCGGGGGGGAATTTTTTTTTTAAAACCCTTTTTCTCTCTTTTTATTATTTTTTTCCTCAGGAGGGAAAAATTAGTAGTATAAACCTAAAAACCCCTGCAGTCCCCGCCATGGACACATCCCCTGCTATTTTCCCTTTACTCCCCCCTCTTAACATGTACTCTTTGGGAAAAAATTTTGGGGTTGTTGGGTTTTGTGTGTGTGTGTGTGTTTTGGTGTTGTTTTTCGTGTGTTTTGTTGTTTGTGTGTGGTTTTGTGTGTGTGGGTGGGGTTTTGGTTTTTTGGGTGGGTTTTTTGTTGTTTGGGGTTTTTTTTTTTTGTTTTTTTTTTTTGGGTTGTTTTTTGGGGTTTTGTGTGTTTTCTTTGTGTTTTTGTTGTGTGTTTTGTTTTTTTGCTTTGTGTTTGTTTTTTTTTGTGTTTTGTGTGTTTTTTTGTTGTGTGTTTTTGTTTGTTTTTGTTTGTTTTTTGTTTTTTTTTTTTTTTTTGTGTTTTTTTTTTGGTTTTTGTTTGTGTGTTTTTGGGGTTTGGGGTTTTTTTTTGGTTTGGGGTTTTTTTTGTTTTTTGTTTTTTTTTTTTTTTTTTTTTTTTTTTTTTTTTCCCTTCCTCCCTTTCCCGTTTTTTTTTGGGGGGTTTTTTTTTTATGTTTTTTTTTTTTTTTTTTTTTTTTTTTTTTTTTTTTTTTTTTTTTTTTTCCCTCTTCCCCCTGTTCGTTTTAGACTAAGAAAGAGGAACCCTCTATAACATCTCTTTCTCCCTGACTGACTCGCGTACTTCTGGTATCCAAGGGGTGTAAATTTCCGTATTGAACCTGTTATCCTAGGGGTGTTTTCACTGTGTTGAACTCTGTGTACCATAGGGGGGTTTTTTTATGGTTGAACTCTGTGTATCCTGGGCTTTTTCACTTGTTAACTCTGTTTCCATAGGGCTGTTTTCACTGTGTTGAACTCTGTGTATCCATAGGCCTGTATTCACTGTGTTGAACTCTGTGTATCCATACGGCTGTTTTCACTGTGTTGAACTCTGTGTATCCATAGGGCTGTTTTCCCCTGTGTTGAAAACTGTGATCCATAGGCTGTTTTTTTTTAAATGGGTTGAAATCTGGATCCTACTGTTTTTTCCTGTGTTAACTCTTGTATCCATAGGGCTGTATTCATGTGTTGAACTTGTGTATCCTAGGGGTGTTTTCCCCCCTGTGTTGAAATCTTTTTTAACCTAGGGCTGTTTCACTGTTTGAACTCTGTGTACCATAGGGCTGTTTTTTATGTGTTGAACTCTGTGTATCCAAGGCTGTATTCACTTTTGAAATCTGTTATCCATAGGGGCTGTTTTTACTGTGTTGAACTCGTGTATATTTGGGGGATTCACTGTATTAACTCGTTATCCATACGGCTTTTTTTCACTGTTTTTAACTCTTGTTCCTGGGCTTATTCACTGTATTGAACTCTTGTTCCCAAAACCTTTTTCATTTTTTAACTCTTGTAACCTAGGGGGTTTTTCACTGTACGAACTCTGTTATCCTAGGGGGTTTTTTCACTTGTTGAAATCTTGTTCCAAGGGGTGTAAATTTACTGTGTTAAATCTGTGCTCAGTATCTGTATTCACTGTTTGAACCTGTGCACCTAGGGGGTTTCAAAAGTATTTAACTCTGTGTACCTAGGGCTGTATTCACGTTTGAAAATCGTGTATCCAAGGGGTTTTTCACTGTGTTACCTTGTAATCCAAGGCCCGTATTCACTGTTTGAAATCTGTTATCCCCAAAGGGTGTTTTTTCAAATGTGTTTAACTCTGTGTATCCATGGGCTGTTTTCACTGTGTTTTAACTCTGGTATCCTAGGGCTGTTTTCACTGTGGTTGAAAATCTGGTTCCATAGGGGTTTTTTCATGTGTTGAAATTGTGTACCTAGGGGGTTTTTCATGTGTTGAACTCTGTGTATCCTAGGGTGTTTTTCACTGTGTTACCTTTTTTTTATCCATAGGGGGTATTCCTGTGTTAACCTTTTTATCCATAGGGCTTTTTTTTCCACTGTGTTAACCTGTTATCCCTAGGGCTGTTTACTGTGTTGAAAAACTGGTACCATAGGGGTTTTTCATGTTTAAATCGTGTATCCCAGGCGATTTACTGTATTGAACTCGTTATCCTACGGCTTTTTTTCATTCCCGGTTTTAACTCTGTGTTCCTAGGGGGGTATTACTGTATTAACCTTTTATCCATACGGCTGTTTTTTACTTGTTTAAATCTGTTATCCATAGGGGTGTTTCCTTATCGAAATCTGTGATCCATAGGGCTTTTTTCCCCTGTTTAACTCTGTGATCCCTAGGCGTATTCACTGTGTTGAAATCTGTCCAAGTACTCGTATTTACTGTGTTGACTCTGTGCTACGTCTCTGATTCACTGTGTTGACTCTGTTACCAAGGGCTGTATTCGTTGTTGAACTCTGGATCCAAAGGGGGGTATTCACTGTGTTGAACTCTGTGTATCCATAGGGCTGTTTTCACTGTGTTGAACTCTGTGTATCCATACGGCGGTTTTCACTGTGTTGAATCTGTGTACCTGGCTGTTTTTTTACTGTGTTGAATCTTTATCCATAGGCTGTTTTTCCTGTGTTGAAATCTTGTTCCCTAGGGCTGTTTTCACTGTGTTGAACTCTGTGTATCCATAGGGCTGTATTCACTGTGTTGAACCTGTGTATCCTAGGGGGGTTTTTTCCCCTGTGGAACTCTGTGTATTTCCCTAGGGCTGTAAATTTGCTTTGTTGAAAATCTGGTATCCTGCTGTTTCACTGTGTTGAACTTTGTATTCAAGGGGTGTTATCACGTGTTTTAACTCTGTGTATCCTAGGGCTGTATTTACTGTGTTGAAACCTGTGTATCCTGGGGTGTTTCCTGTGTTAAAAATCTGTCTACTACTCTGTATTCACTGTTTACTCGTGTAAAACCTGGGCTGTATCTTTTTGAAAATCTTGTATCCATCCTTATCACTGTTTGAACCTGTGTTTTCCTAGGGGTTTTTTTTACGTGTTGAAAATCTGTGGGATCCATGGGGTGTCACTGTTTGAACTCTGTGTATCCATAGACGTTTTTACTGGTTGAACTTGTGTATCCATAGGGGGTTTCACTGTGTTTTAATCTGTGTTCCATAGGGCTGTATCCTTTTTTAAAATTGTTATCCATAGGGTGTTTTTTTACTTGTTAAATCTGTGTATCCATAGGGCTTTTGTTCACTTTTGAAAATCTGTGATCCATAGGACTTTTTTTCACTGTGTTGAAACTCTTGGATCCATAGGCTGTATTCACTGTGTTTAAATCGTGTATCCTAGGGGTGATTCCTGTTTGAACTCTGTGTACCCCTACGGGTTTTTTCATGGTTGAACTCTTCATCCATAGGGCTGTATTTTTAGTATTTACTCTGTGTATCCATACGGGTGTTTTCCCCCTGGGTTGAACCTTGTATCCAAGGGCTGTATTTTACTGTATTGAACTCCGTTTCCTAGGGGTGTTTTCACTGTGTTGAAAACCCTTTTATCCCTAGGGCTGTTTTCACTGTGTTGAAAATCTTGTATCCATAGGGGTTATTTCCCGTGTTAACTTGTCTACAGACCTGTATTCACTGTGTTGAACTCTGTGCTACAGTACTCTGTATTCACTGTGTTGAACTCTGTGTATCCATAGGGCTGTATTCAGTGTGTTGAACTCTGTGTATCCATAGGGCTGTATTCACTGTGTTGAACTCTGTGTATCCATAGGGCTGTTTTCACTGTGTTGATGATGACGTTTTCATCTTTCGAGCTTCTAGTCATGAAATCTATGCAGCCCTACTCAATCACTTTTTATAGCTACTGTTTACAGGCCTCCTGGGCCATATACAGCGTTCCTCTCTGATTTTCCTGAATTCCTATAAAGCCCTTGTAGTCATACAGATCATATTCTAATTTTTGGTGTTTAATATTCACAGGAGAAGTCCACAGACCCACTCCAAAAGTCCTTCGGAGCCATTATCGACTCAGTGGGTTTTTGTCCAACATGTCTCTGGACCTACTCACTGCCACAGCCCATACTCTGGACCTAGTTTTGTCCCATGGAATAATGTTGTAGATCTTATGTTTTTCCCAAAATCCTGGACTATCGGAACCACCATTTTATTACGTTTGCAATCGCAACAAATCTGCTCAGACCCCAAACCAAGGAGCATAAAAAGTCGTGCTAAAAATTTCTCAGCCCACACAAAATTCATTGATGCCCTTCCAGACCCCTTCTGCCTACCCAAGGACGTCAGAGGACAAAAATCAGTTAACCACTTAACTGAGGAACTAAATTTAACCTTTCACAATACCCTAGATGCAGTTGCACCCCTAAAAACGAAAAACATTTGTCATAACCAGACTAGCTCCCTGGTATACAGAAAATACCCGAGCTTTGAAGCAAGCTTCCAGGAAATTGGAACGGAATGGCGCCACAAAACCCAAAATGGAAGTCTTCCGACTAGCTTGGAAAGACATACCGTGCAGTACCGAAGAGCCCTCACTGCTGCTCGATCATCCTACTTTTTTTTCCAAATTAATCGAGGAAATAAGAACAATCCAAAATTTCTTTTTGATACTGTTGCAAAGCTAACTAAAACACATTCCCCAAGAGAGGATGGTTTTCACTTCAGCAGTGATAAATTCATGAACTTCTTTGAGGAAAAGATCATGACCATTAGAAAGCAAATTACGGACTCCTCTTTGAATCTGCGTATTCCTCCAGGGCTTAGCTTCCCTGGATCTGCACAGCTCTGCGAGGGCCTGGGAAACGGGAGAGACACTTAAGTGTTTTTTAGTACTATATCCTCTTGACACAATGATGAAAATAATCAATGGCCTCCCAAACCTTCAAGCTGCAATACTGGATCCTATTTTCCCACTAACTGCTGAAGGAGCTGCTTCCTTGCTTGGCCCTCCTTGTTGAACATAAAAACAGCTCTCTATCCACCGGATGTGTACCAAACTCACTAAAAGTGGCAGTGATAAAGCCTCTCTTGAAAAGCCAAACCTTGACCCGGAAAATATAAAAACTATCGGCCAATATCGAATCTTCTTCCATTCCTCTCAAAATTTTAGAAAAAGCTGTGCGCCATCACCCTTTCCAAACCTATGCGCCAAGCATGTTCAGTCAAAA
>LR778279.1:42495745-42520745 GCA_902810595.1 Coregonus sp. 'balchen'
CCCTACCCACCGTGTTTACCCCTGCATTCTAGCTGTTTGGGGGTTTTTAGGCTGGGTTTTGTACAGCACTTCAGATTTAGGGTAAGAAGGGTAATAAAATAAAATTGATTGATTTTGATTATGGTGAATAGAGGCTGTTCAACAGTCTGATGTAATAGACGCTGTTCAACAGTCTGATGGGCCTGGTAATAGAAGCTGTTCAACAGTTGATGGCCTGGTAATAGACGCTGTTCAACAGTCTGATGGCCCTGGTAATAGAAGCTGTTCAACAGTCTGATGGTAATAGAAGCTGTTCAACAGTCTGATGGCCTGGTAATAGAAGCTGTTCAACAGTCTGATGGCCTGGTAATAGACGCTGTTCAACAGTCTGATGGTCTGGTAATAGAAGCTGTTCAACAGTCTGATGGCCTGGTGATAGAAGCTGTTCAACAGTCTGATGGCCTGGTAATAGACGCTGTCCAACAGTCTGATGGCCTGGTAATAGACGCTGTCCAACAGTCTGATGGCCTGGATAGACGCTGGTAATAGACGCTGTCCAACAGTCTGATGGCCTGGTAATAGACGCTGTCCAACAGTCTGATGGCCTGGTAATAGACGCTGTTTTTTTAGTCTCTCGGTCTTGGCTTTGATGTACTGTCTCCGTCTGTCGGACGGTAGCAGAGTGAACAGGCCGTGGCTCGGGTGACTGAGGTCCTTGATGATCTTCTTGGGCTTCCTTTGACACCGGGAACTGTAGATGTCCTGGAGGGCAGAGAGCGTGGCCCCGGTGATGCGTTGGGCTGTCCGCACCACCCTCTGGAGAGCAATGTGGCTGAGGGCGGAGCAGTTGCCTTACCAGGCGGTGATGCAGCCCGACAGACTGCTCTCAATGGTGCATATGTAGACGTTTGTAAGGGTTTTAGGGGCCATGCCAAATTTCTTCAGCCACCTGAGGTTGTAGAGGCGCTGTTGCGCCTTCTTCACCACGAGGTCGGTGTGGCGAGACCATTTCAGATCCTCAGTGATGTGTATGCCGAGGAACTTGAAGCTTTTTACTATGTCCAGTGCAGCCCTGTCGTTAAGGATGGGGGTGTGCTCCATCTTCTGTCTCCTGTACATCACAATAAGCGCCTTCGTTTTGTTGACATTAAGGGAGAGGTTCTTTTCCTAGCACCATTCCACCAGGGCTCTTACCTCCTCCCTGTATGCTGTCTCGTCGTTGTTGGTAATCAGGTCTACCACTGCATTGTCGTCAGCAAACATGATGATTGCACATACAGAACTAACATCAACAACATGCATGTCAGTCTTTCCTGGTTGAGGGTTGACAAGAGATTAACTGCTTCTCTTCTAGTTTTTATGAGAAATATTACTGTGATGAATATTCCAGATGGTCTGGATAATCAAATAACCCAGGTTTTTATTTCGTTTTTTGCCTTAGCACTATACAGCTGACTCAAATAATTAAAGCTGGATGATGAGAAAGAAAAAAAACATGCACCCAGGACTGAGTTTGGGAAACCCTGAAATAACATACAGCTCAGATATCCAAGCATATCTCACAAGACATGCCACCAGGGGTCTCTTCACAGTCCCCGAGTCCAAAAAAAAATCACGGCAAAGCACATTATTATACAAAGCCATGAGCACATGAAACTCCCTTACATCTCCAGCAAAATTACCTTTAAAAAATGTGGCACAATATGTATTTTATTATTTTTTACTTATCTATTTTTTACTTAAAACTGCATTGTTGGTTAAGAGCTTGTAAGTAAGCATTGTGGCTTGTAAGCAAGCATTTCACTGTAAGGTCTACACCTGTTGTATTCGGCGCATGTGACAAATAAAATGTGATTTGATTTGATTTGATTTATCACACTCTACCACACTCTATCACACTTTATCACACTGACACACTCTACCACACTCTGACACACTCTACCACACTCTACCAAACTCTGACACACTCTATCACACTCTGACACACTCTATCACACTCTATCACACTCTATCACACTCTATCACACTCTATCACACTCTGACACACTCTATCACACTCTATCACACTCTAACACACTCTATCACACTCTAACACACTCTATCACACTCTGACACACTCTATCACACTCTACCACACTCTAACACACTCTATCACACTCTGACACACTCTATCACACTCTGACACACTCTATCACACTCTGACACACTCTATCACACTCTAACACACTCTATCACACTCTATCACACTCTAACACACTCTATCACACTCTGACACACTCTATCACACTCTGACACACTCTATCACACTCTGACACATTCTATCACACTCTGACACACTCTATCACACTCTGACACACTCTATCACACTCTAACACACTCTATCACACTCTATCACACTCTAACACACTCTATCACACTCTAACACACTCTATCACACTCTGACACACTCTATCACACTCTATCACACTCTGACACACTCTATCACACTCTATCACACTCTACCACACTCTATCACACTCTATCACACTCTAACACACTCTACCACACTCTGACACACTCTATCACACTCTGACACACTCTATCACACTCTGACACACTCTATCACACTCTATCACACTCTACCACACTCTGACACACTCTGACACACTCTATCACACTCTGACACACTCTATCACACTCTATCACACTCTATCACACTCTATCACACTCTAACACACTCTACCACACTCTGACACACTCTATCACACTCTGACACACTCTATCACACTCTGACACACTCTATCACACTCTAACACACTATATCACACTCTATCACACTCTACCACACTCTATCACACTCTAACACACTATATCACACTCTGACACACTCTATCACACTCTGACACACTCTATCACACTCTATCACACTCTACCACACTCTATCACACTCTGACACACTCTACCACACTCTGACACACTCTGACACACTCTATCACAATCTATCACACTCTGACACACTCTATCACACTCTGACACACTCTATCACACTCCATCACACTCTATCACACTCTAACACACTCTACCACACTCTATCACACTCTATCACACTCTATCACACTCTGACACACTCTATCACACTCTGACACACTCTATCACACTCTATCACACTCTATCACACTCTAACACACTCTATCACACTCTATCACACTCTAACACACTCTATCACACTCTGACACATTCTATCACACTCTATCACACTCTAACACACTCTATCACACTCTATAACACTCTAACACACTCTATCACACTCTGACACACTCTATCACACACTAACACAATCTACTACACTCTATCACACTCTACCACACTCTATCACACTCTGACACACTCTATCACACTCTATCACACTCTGACACACTCTATCACACTCTGACACACTCTCTCACACTCTACCACACTCTGACACACTCTATCACACTCTATCACACTCTACCACACTCTATCACACTCTAACACACTCTACCACACTCTATCACACTCTAACACACTACATCACACTCTGACACACTCTATCACACTCTGGACACACTCTACCACACTCAAATCACACTCAAATACACTACATCACATTTGGGACACATCTTACCACACTCTATCACACTTCCCACACTGACACACTCTGACACACTCTACACACTCTATCACACTCTGACACACTCTATCACACTCTGACACACTATCAACTATCACACTTAAACACGCTACCACACGGACACACTCTACACACTTAAAACACACACCCCTAAAAACCTCATAACAGAAAAACTTACCAAAAACGACCACACCTATCACACTACCAAACGCACACACGTACACACTCATCACACAACACCCCGATCACACGAAACCCCTCTACCAACTCAACAACCTACCACACTCTACCACACTCTATCACACTCTATCACACTCTACCACACTCTATCACACTCTGACACACTCTAACACACTCTGACACACTCTATCACACTCTATCACACTCTATCACACTCTGACACACTCTAACACACTCTAACACACTCTATCACATTACGCCTTCTGACTGGATTAGCGAAATATATTACAGAGATCCTCAGGAAAATTGCCTAATCTTTTTTTTTTAAAGAGGGCTGATAGGAATTCAACTGAGCTTCCTTCTAAACTTCTTCCACTACCATAAAATTACTTTTTAGACAGCTGAAGCAAGCACACATTTTTTCTTCAGGAAAAGTATCCTTGCTAGTTAGATATGTACTGCTCAGCCTTGAACTCCCTTCCAAATCAAATCAAATTGAGTCAAATCAAAGTTTATTTGTCGTATGCAGCGGGCTGTACACAGATGTTTAATTCCAAGCTCTTCCTCAACAGTGCAGTAACAATATATAAAAATGCAATAAGCAATAAGTAGATAACAAATATGACTTTCTATAAATCTATAAGTCTATAAATGTCTAATAAAATAGATGTTTATAGTTTTGTGTGTGTGTGTGTGTGTCTGCATGCGTTCGTGAGTGGAGGCTGTTATAGCAGCAAAGGGGGGACCAACTCCACATTAATGCCGATGATTTTGGAATGAGATGTTCAACGAGCAGTTGTCCACATACACTACTTGTCAAAAGTTTTAGAACACCTACTCATTCAAGGGTTTTTCTATGAAATAACACATATGGAATCATGTAGTAACCAAAGAAGTGTTAAACAAATCAAAATATATTTTATATTTGAGATTCTTCAAATAGCCACCCTTTGCCTTGATGACAGCTTTGCACACTCTTGGCATTCTCTCAACCAGCTTCATGAGGTTGTCACGATCGTTGACGAACGAGAAGGACCAAGGCGCAGCGTGATATGCATTCATGTTTATTTATATATTGAATAAACACCACGACAAAATAACAAATTAACGATACGTGACGTCCTAAGGTACACACAACAAACCTCACACGGAACAAGATCCCACAAACCACTAGTGCCAATAGGCTGCATAAGTATGGTCCCCAATCAGAGACAACGAGCTACAGCTGCCTCTGATTGGGAAACACACCCGGCCAAACATAGATCTAGACATACTAGATTCTACAACAATGAACAAACACAACAAGGAAAATCACACCCTGACTCAACAAATAAGAGTCCTCAGAGTCAGGGCGTGACAGAGGTAGACACCTGGAATGCATTTCAATTAACAGGTGTGCCTTCTTAAAAGTTCATTTGTGGAATTTCTTTCCTTTGTGACGAGGTGTGAATAAAGGAGTCAGGCGCAGGAGGTAAAATACCAAAGTCCAGAGTTCATTCCGTTTACATAAATCAAACGCTCCCAGCGTGAAAACGAAACTATAACAAGGGAAAATATCCACCTTGGCAATTACAAATAGAAGAGTAGCTCAACTGAGCTCCTCGCTCTCACAATAAACAATCACTCACAAAGACAAGGGAACAGAGGGAACACTTATACACATACTAATTAGGGAAATGAGCAACAGGTGTGTGTGATTGACAAGACAAGACATGACAAGTGGAGTGATAAGAATGGGATCGGAGTAGCTAGTAAGCCGGTGACGACGAACGCCAAAACCTGCCCGAACAAGTAGGGGAGGCAGCCTCGGCGGAAGTCGTGACAGTACCCCCCCCCCCCCCCCCCCTTGACGCGCGGCTCCAGCAGTGCGCCAACCCCAGCCTCGGGGACGGCCAGGAGGACGCGGAGCAGGACGAGTCAGATGGCGACGGTGGAAATCCCTCAATAGGGAGGGATCGAGGATGTCCCTCCTTGGGACCCAGCACCGTTCCTCCGGACCGTACCCCTCCCACTCCACAAGATACTGAAGGCCCCCCACCCGACGCCTCGAATCCAGTATGGAACGGACCGAGTACGCCGGGGCCCCCTCGATGTCCAGAGGAGGTGGAGGAACCTCCCGCACCTCAGACTCCTGGAGTGGACCAGCTACCACCGGCCTGAGGAGAGACACATGAAACGAGGGGTTAATACGGTAATCAGGAGGGAGTAACAACCTGTAAGTAACCTCGTTTATCCTCCTCAGGACTTTAAAAGGCCCCCACAAACCGAGGGCTCAGCGTCCGGCAGGGCAGGCGGAGGGGCATATTCCGGGTCGAGAGCCAAACCCGGTCCCCCTGTACAAAAACCAGGGCCTCCCTGCGGTGACGGTCAGCGTTCGCCTTCTGACGACGCACAGCACGCTGTCTCCTCCGAGCGCCGAAACCAGTCATCCACCGCAGGAGCCTCGGTCTGGCTCTGGTGCCACGGTGCCAGGACCGGTTGGTAACCCAAAACACATTGGAATGGTGTTAGGTTAGTGGAGGAGTGGCGGAGAGAGTTCCGAGCGTATTCTGCCCAATGGCAGGAACACCGACCACTCCCCCGGCCGGTCCTGACAGTAGGTCCGCAGGAACCTACCCACATCTTGATTCACCCTTTCCACCTGCCCATTACTCTTGGGGTGAAATCCAGATGTCAGGCTGACCGAGACCCCCAGACGTTCCATGAACGCCTTCCAGACTCTAGACGTGAACTGGGGACCTCGGTCGGACACTATATCCTCTGGTACCCCATAGTGCCGGAAGACGTGAGTAAACAGAGCCTCCACAGTTTGTAGGGCCGTGGGGAGACCGGGCAGAGGAAGGAGGCGGCAGGACTTCGAAAAGCAATCCACAACGACCAGGATAGTGGTGTTACCTTGGGAGAGGGGAAGATCAGTAATAAAATCAAAACTAAGGTGAGACCATGGTCGTTGTGGAACTGGTAATGGTTGTAGCTTACCCACTGGGAGGTGCCTAGGTGCCTTACTCTGGGCGCACACTGAGCAGGAGGAGACGTACACCCTCACGTCCTTAGCAAAGGTAGGCCACCAGTACTTCTCGGTCAGGCAGCGCATTGTACGACCGATACCTGGATGACCAGAGGAGGGTGACGTGTGTGCCCAGTAGATCAGACAATCACGGATAAGCGCAGGCACGTACTGCAGCCCAGCTGGACACTGCGGTGGAGATGGATCTGTGCGTAATGCCTGAGCTATATCTGCGTCCATCGCCCATACTACCGGCGCCACAATGCATGAGGCCGGGAGTATGGGGGTGTTGTCTCTGGGACTCTCCTCTGTGTCATACAGCCGAGACAGTGTGTCTGCCTTCACATTCTTCGTACCCGGAATGTATGAGAGTGTGAAATCAAACCGGGTGAAGAAGAGGGCCCACCTGGCCTGGCGAGGATTCAGCCTCCTCGCTGTCTGAATGTACTCCAGGTTACGGTGGTCTGTCCAGACGAGGAAAGGTTGTTTCGCCCCTTCGAGCCAATGCCTCCACATCGTCAAAGCTCGGACAACAGCCAGCAGCTCCCGATCACCAACGCCGTAGTTCTGCTCCGCCGAGCTGAGCTTCTTTGAAAAGAAGGCACAGGGGCGGAGCTTGGGTGGCGTGCCCGAGCGTTGGGATAAGACAGCGCCTATCCCTACCTTGGACGCATCCACCTCCACTACGAACGGTAGTGATGGATCGGGGTGAGCCAGTACCGGGGCAGAGGTGAACAGATCCCGCAATCTCCTGAAGGCCAAATCAGCCTCAGCAGACCAGCGGAGCCGGGACGGCCCACCCTTCAACAAGGAGGCAATGGGAGCTGCGACCTTGCCAAAGCCCAGAATAAACCTCCGATAGTAGTTGGCAAAGCCAAGGAAGCGCTGCACCTCCTTCACCGTGGTTGGAGTCGGCCAATTACGCACGGCTGAAATGCAATCTCCCTCCAACTCCACACCTGTGGTAGTAATGCGGTATCCGAGGAAGGAGATTGACTCCTGGAAAAACTCACACTTCTCTGCCTTGGCATTAAGACCATTTTCCAGCAGTCGGACCAGTACCTTGCGAACCAGGGACACATGCTCGGCACGCGTAGAGGAATACACCAGGATGTCATAAATATAGACCACCATACCGCGACCAAGCATGTCCCGAAACACCTAATTTGGAAACCATCTAATTTGGTGAAAAAACGGGCCCCATGCATTGACTCAATCACTGAAGGAATGAGGGGAAGTGGATAACTAAATCGTACCGTCACCTTATTCAGTGGTCGATAATCAATGCACGGGCATAAACCGCCATCTTTCTTCTTCAACAAAGAAGAAACTCGAAGAAGCAGGTGAAGTGGAGGGACGAATATACCCCTGGCGCAGGGACTCGGTGACGTATGTTTCCATAGCCACCGTTTCAGCCTGCGACAGGGGATACACATGACTCCTGGGAGGTACAGCGTCTACCCAAAGGTTTATCGCGCAATCCCCCTCCCGATGAGGTGGTAATTTAGTCGCTTGCGTCTTGGAAAACGCGAGCGCCAGATCATGGTATTCGGGGGGAAAGCGCACGGTGGGAGTACCGTCTGGACTTTCCACCGTGGTCGCACCAATGGAAACACCTAGACACCTACCTGGACACACACGCGACCACCCCGTAAGAACCCTCTGCGGCCATTAAAAAATGGGGTTGTGAAGGGCTAACCACGGTATACCTAAGACTACAGGGTAAGTAGGAGACTCAATAATCAAAAAAGTGATCTGCTCAACATGCGTCTCCTGTGTAATCATGGTGTCTGGTACAGTAACCTCCTTGACCAACCCGGACCCTAATGGTCGACTATCAAGTGCTCTGATCAGGATTGGAATGGATAGGGGAACCAATTAAATGCCTTGACGGCGTGCAAATGCACTGTCCATAAAGTTCCCAGCTGCGCCTGAATCGACTAGCGCCTTACACTGGGAAACTACCAGGTGATCGGGAAAGGAGATAGATAGGGTACAGTGCGCCGCAAAGGGCTCTGAACAAGTTTGGGTGTTCTTTACCTGGGGTGATGCGTGAGTACCCTGCCTACCACCTCCAGCCCCAAAAGAACGTTGACTGCGACGTGAGGTGGATTGTCCCTTCGTGCCACCAGAGTGGCACTGTCGCTGTTCTCCTGCGCTCTCTCGACCGGCGGCTCCCCCCAGCTCCATCTGCTCGGGGTCAGAGTCGTCCGGAGTGGGAACGAGCAGACCCCTAACAGGACGTCCTCTGGCTGCTAGCAGATTGTCCAGCCAGATGGCCATGTCCACCAGTTGGGAGAACGATAGCATGGCATCCCGGCAGGCTATCTCCCGTCAGATGTCCCGTCTTAGGTGGCACCGGAAATGGTCGATCAGGGCCCGCTCGTTCCACCCGGACCCCACTGTCAGCGTCTGGAACTCCAGCGCGTAGTCCTGTGCGGTCCTCGTCCCCTGCCTCAGATGGACCAGTCGTTCGCCCGCCTTCGACCCTCAGGCGGGTGATCAAAAACGGCCCGAAAGAGGCGAGCAAACTCTCTCGTTCCACACCGCGTTGGCCCACTCCATGGCTCTCCCACAAAGGCAGGAAACAAGGACGGATACCTTCTCCCGCTCCAGTGGCGCCGGCCTGATGCTGGAGAAATACAGCTCGAGTTGGAGCATAAATCCCTTACATCGCGCTGCCGTCCCATCAAACGCCGGTGGCCGGGATATCTGGATCCCTCCAGGGGCTGGGGTGTAGGTGGCTGGATCCGGTTGACCAGCTGGTCTCGATAGATTGGGTCCTCTCCTTTCCAGGCGTTGTACTACCTGAATAACCCGATCCATCGCTTCCCACAAGCTGACCAGCATTGAGGAATGCTCCTGGACCCTTGCCACAACTCCAGGCATGCAGTCTTCTCCTTCTGACTCCATTCAGCGGGTGAGTAATTATGTGATGAAGTGTGAATAAAGGAGTCAGGCGCAGGAGGTAAAATACCGAAGTCCATAGTTTATTCCGTTTACATAAATCAAACGCTCCCAGCGTGAAAACGAAACTATAACAAGGGAAAATATTCCACCTTGGCAATTACGAATAGAAGAGTAGCTCAACTGAGCTACTCGCTCTCACAAGAAACAATCACTCACAAAGACAAGGGGAACAGAGGGAACACTTATACACATACTAATTAGGGAAATTAGCACCAGGTGTGTGTGATTGACAAGACATGACATGACAAGTGGAGTGATGAGAATGGGATCGGCAGTAGATAGTAAGCCGGTGACGACAAACGCCGAAACATGCCCGAACAAGGAGGGGAGGCAGCCTCGGCGGAAGTCGTGAAATCCTTCTTAATGCGATTGAGCCAATCAGTTGTGTTGTGACAAGGTAGGGGAGGTATACAGAAGATAGTCCTATTTGGTAAAAGACCAAGTCCATATTATGGCAAGAACAGCTCAAATAAGCAAAGAGAAACAACAGTCCATCATTACGGAAAATGTGCAGTTGCAAAAACCATCAAGCACTATGATGAAACTGGCTCTCATGAGGACCGCCACAGGAATGGAAGACCCAGAGTTACCTCTGCTGCAGAGGATAAGTCTGCTAAATGGCATATTATTATTATATTATTATAAGTTCATTAGAGTTACCAGCCTCAGATAGCAGCCCAAATAAATGCTTCACAGAGTTCAAGTAACAGACACATCTCAACATCAACTGATCAGAGGAGACTGTGTGAATCAGGCCTTCATGGTCAAATTGCTGCAAAGAAACCACTACTAAAGGACACCAATAAGAAGAAGAGTCTTGCTTGGGCCAAGAAACACGAGCAATGGACATTAGACCGGTGGAAATCTGTCCTTTGGTCTGATGAGTCCAAATTTGAGATTTTTGGTTCCAACCACTGTGTCTTTTTGAGACGCAGAGTAAGTGAACGGATGATCTCTGCATGTGTGGTTCCCACCATGAAGCATGGAGGAGGAGGTGTTATGGTGTGGGGGTGTGGGGGTGCTTTGCTGGTGACACTGTCTGTGATTTATTTAGAATTTAAGGCACACTTAACCAGTATGGCTACCACAGCATTCTGCAGCGATACGCCATCCCATCTGGTTTGGGCTTAGTGGGACTATCATTTGTTTTTCAACAGGACAATGACCCAACACACCTCCAGGCTGCATAGTCACTTTAACTCTACCCACATGTACATATTACCTCAACTACCTCAACTAGCCGGTGCCCCCGCACATTGACTCTGCAACGGTACCCCCCTGTATATATAGCCTCCCTACTGTCACTTTATTTTACTTCTGCTCTTTTTTCTCTCAACACTTTTTTTGTTGTTGTTTTATTTTTACTTTTTTTGTAAAAAATAAATGCACTGTTGGTTAAGGGCTGTAATTAGGCATTTCACTGTGATGTCTGCACCTGTTGTATTCGGCGCATGTGACCAATACAATTTGATTTGATTTGATTTGATTTGATTTGATAAGGGCTATTTGACCAAGAAGGAGAGTGATGGAGTGCTGCATCAGATGACCTGGCCTCCACAATCACCCGACATCAACCCAATTGAGATGGTTTGGGATGAGGTGGACCGCAGAGTGAAGGAAAAGCAGCCAACAAGTGCTCAGCATATGAGGAAAATCATTCCTCATGAAGCTGGTTGAGAGAATGCCAAGAGTGTGCAAAACTGTCATCAAGGCAAAGGGTGGCTACTTCGAAGAATCTTAAATATCAAATATATTTTGATTTGTTTAACAGTTTTTTGGTTACTACATGATTCCATATGTGTTATTTCATAGTTCTATGTATTCACTATTATTCTACAATGTAGAACATAGTAAAAATTCAGAAAAACCCTTGAATGCGAAGCTGTGTCCAAACTTTTGAACGGTATTGTGTATATATATACAGTGGGGAAAAAAAGTATTTAGTCAGCCACCAATTGTGCAAGTTCTCCCACTTAAAAAGATGAGAGAGGCCTGTCATTTTCATCATAGGTACACGTCAACTATGACAGACAAATTGAGGAAAAAAAATCCAGAAAATCACATTGTAGGATTTTTAATGAATTTATTTGCAAATTATGGTGGAAAATAAGTATTTGGTCACCTACAAACAAGCAAGATTTCTGGCTCTCACAGACCTGTAACTTCTTCTTTAAGAGGCTCCTCTGTCCTCCACTTGTTACCTGTATTAATGGCACCTGTTTGAACTTGTTATCAGTATAAAAGACACCTGTGCACAACCTCAAACAGTCACACTCCAAACTCCACTATGGCCAAGACCAAAGAGCTGTCAAAGGACACCAGAAACAAAATTGTAGACCTGCACCAGGCTGGGAAGACTGAATCTGCAATAGGTAAGCAGCTTGGTTTGAAGAAATCAACTGTGGGAGCAATTATTAGGAAATGGAAGACATACAAGACCACTGATAATCTCCCTCGATCTGGGGCTCCACGCAAGATCTCACCCCGTGGGGTCAAAATGATCACAAGAACGGTGAGCAAAAATCCCAGAACCACACGGGGGGACCTAGTGAATGACCTGCAGAGAGCTGGGACCAAAGTAACAAAGCCTACCATCAGTAACACACTACGCCGCCAGGGACTCAAATCCTGCAGTGCCAGACGTGTCCCCCTGCTTAAGCCAGTACATGTCCAGGCCCGTCTGAAGTTTGCTAGAGTGCATTTGGATGATCCAGAAGAGGATTGGGAGAATGTCATATGGTCAGATGAAACCAAAATAGAACTTTTTGGTAAAAACTCAACTCGTCGTGTTTGGAGGACAAAGAATGCTGAGTTGCATCCAAAGAACACCATACCTACTGTGAAGCATGGGGGTGGAAACATCATGCTTTGTGGCTGTTTTTCTGCAAAGGGACCAGGACGACTGATCCGTGTAAAGGAAAGAATGAATGGGGCCATGTATCGTGAGATTTTGAGTGAAAACCTCCTTCCATCAGCAAGGGCATTGAAGATGAAACGTGGCTGGGTCTTTCAGCATGACAATGATCCCAAACACACCGCCCGGCAATGAAGGAGTGGCTTCGTAAGAACCATTTCAAGGTCCTGGAGTGGCCTAGCCAGTCTCCAGATCTCAACCCCATATAAAATCTTTGGAGGGAGTTGAAAGTCCGTGTTGCCCAGCGACAGCCCCAAAACATCACTGAGATCTGCATGGAGGAATGGGCCAAAATACCAGCAACAGTGTGTGAAAAACTTGTGAAGACTTACAGAAAACGTTTGACCTGTGTCATTGCCAACAAAGGGTATATAACAAAGTATTGAGAAACTTTTGTTATTGACCAAATACTTATTTTCCACCATAATTTGCAAATAAATTCATTAAAAATCCTACAATGTGATTTTCTGGATTTTTTTTCCTCATTTTGTCTGTCATAGTTGACGTGTACCTATGATGAAAATTACAGGCCTCTCTCATCTTTTTAAGTGGGAGAACTTGCACAATTGGTGGCTGACTAAATACTTTTTTTCCCCACTGTATATATATATATATATATATATATATATATATATATCATTAGACTGTATGTATTTTTAGATATAGGCCTATTATAAATGTGTATTATTGTAGCATCAACATAATTATTGCAAAATTAAATACTAATGCACACAACTTTAAACTACATATTCATTTGACAGAGGTAAGGAACTGTCCATTGATCAACACAGCAGTTGATGAAACAGGACCATGTTTGCAAAACAAGTGTTTCTGAGCTTATGTCAATATTCCACAGGTAAGCTAACGGTTACAGAAATCAGGAATGCAGACAGGCTCTGTAGACCTTTATTTATGAGTAACTGTATCCAACACAGCACCACCTGACATTCTCAATGACATGTATTTCTAAAATAAAGGTTTAAGGAAATACAGGCAGGCACCACGTTACTACAATGTTTTTTTTTTTTAAACAGCTCGCTCAATCAAGCATGATGATCTTGTAAGAATAAAAGCTTTCTTTCATATACAAAAAAAAAAAAAGCTCAAAAAGGGTAGCGGAAAGGGATTAGTGTGGTGTGTGAAGAATTCAATACTTTAACTTGTATGCGGTAAAAATCCCATTATTGTGGGAGCACCTCCTCTAAGTGTATGAATTAGGCTGCTTATTAAGAAGGTTTGAATCCTGAGCAATCTACATACACATTGTTTGAAGTAAGATAGACCAACGTAACTACTGCAGTAGGTCAAAGCTGTATGTTGGTGAACCTTGGTAGAGCGTGGGTGTAGTACGCATTGTGGTGCTCTTGAATTTCCTTTATTTTTTCGGCTTCAGACCATTGCCTACTTCTTCTCACTTAAAAACATTTTTTTTTTATTTTTTTTATTTTTAACATCTAAGTAGTTAGATACTAGAAATCGTTTTTTTCATTGAAATTCTGCATGAGCCCGTCTCTGTCTGATGTGATGTGTTGTGAGGGCACTGGAACACTGACCGCTGCCACAGTTTACATGACAAGACCCAACCTTTCACAAGGTTATTAAAGGTGGTTACTGTGTAGTGGGTAATGTGTACTGAGTTTTGAGGAGAGAGTGAGAGTGAGAGGGTTATTAGTGTGTTTTATCTATTGAGTAACCCCTCAAACCCCCCCAAACCCACCTCCTATTGAGTAAAACAAAAGAATAATTGTATTACCTCCACTAAGGAATTTACCAAAAAGGGGGGCTTGAGTCAGACGTGAACATACAGGTGCAGTTCTGAATATCAGAGGGTCTTAATCAGATTACCCTGAAAACACAGTATGAAAACAATGGCATCTGGCTATGGTCATTGAGGCATTTACATTTACATTTACGTCATTTAGCAGACGCTCTTATCCAGAGCGACTTACAAACAGGTGCATTCACCTTATAGCCAGTGGGATAACCACTTTACAATGTTATTTTTTATTATTTTTATTTTTTATTTTTGTTTTTAAAAAAAATGGGGGGGGGGGGGGGGGGGGGGTTAGTAGGGGGGGGGGGGGTAGAAGGATTACTTTTTCCTATCCCAGGTATTCCTTAAAGAGGTGGGGTACTTTGCGAATTCTTCTAGTAATCCTGAAACAACTCCACGGATTTAGGTTTTGCAAAAATACAGATAGCTTTGCCAAAATTCACAGGTTTTCCAGAAATCCCGGTTGGAATATCCTCTGTATCCAGAAAACAGGGGAATTTATTGGTATTTTGCAACCCCTACACAGAACCGTTGTCTTGGTTAAACAGCCCTCGTTCTCTGACATGGAAGATGTGAAACAGCAGGTGAGTGTTTAGTCTGGAATAGTTTTATTCCTGAATGCTAATCTGACATGGACCACATAGCATACATTTATTTACAAGACTGTCCGTGTCACAAATTGCACCATATTCCCTATATAGTGCACTACTTTTGATCAGGGCCCCTGGGGAATATGGTGCAATCTGGGATACACCCTCTGTTAGGGGTGGCATGACTAATGCTTCATAGACCATAACATACATATTGTACTGGCACCTCGTTGCGCAAACGCACACACACACACACACACACACACACACACACACACACACACACACACACACACACACACACACACACACACACACACACACACACACACACACACACACACACACACACACACACACACACACACACACACACACACACACACACACACACACACACACACACACACACACACACACACACACACACACAGGAATAGAGACTATCAGACTGTCAGAAACCACTGGATTCTCCAATTACATTGAATGAACAACAGGACAAAATACAAACCCTCCAACCCAAAAAGCCACCCTTTGCCTTGATGACTTGAATTATGAATTCAAAAGAGAGGAAATCAGAAATAATTTCTCAAACACACTATAAACTGGGATATCTTAGTCAAAGCAGTGACTACTCTACCCACACACTCACACATACTACACTGAAACTCTAACACACACATACACACACACACACACACACACATACGCACACACACACACACAAAACACACACATGCATATTGACGCCAAACACACACACAAACGCACACATAGATACAATTTCACACTTCATATATGCTGCAACTCTGTTTATTATATATCCAGATTGCCTAGTCACTTTTACCCCTACCCACATGTACACACTGTATTACCTCAATTACCTCAACTACCTCGTACCCCAGCACATTGACTCGGAACTGGTCCTCCTTGTATATAGTCATGTCATTACCTCGTACCCCTGCACATTGACTCGGAACTGGTCCTCCTTGTATATAGTCATGTCATTACCTCGTACCCCTGCACATTGACTCGGAACTGGTCCTCCTTGTATATAGTCATGTCATTACCTCGTACCCCTGCACATTGACTCGGAACTGGTCCTCCTTGTATATAGTCATGTCATTACCTCGTACCCCTGTACATTGACTCAGTACTTGTACTTCCTGTATATAGTCATGTCATTACCTCGTACCCCTGTACATTGACTCAGTACTGGTACTCCCTGTATATAGCCATGTTATTACCTCGTACCCCTGTACATTGACTCAGGACTGGTGGGCTGTTATTAGCGAATGGCAGTCCTGTCCATTTTCGAACATGTAATAACGTATTATATCAGCTTCACGTCATGTTTTACTGAACATTGTTGGATCAGCTTCCATAAAAACGTATTTCAATGGGGATCAATGGGAAATCAGATGACTTTATGGGGATCAATAGAATATCAGATGACTTTATGGGTGCTGAGTGCTGAGGGGTCAGGTTCTTGTCCAGTTCTGGCATTTAGGTCGCCACAGACTAGTACATGTCCCTGGATCTGGAAATGATTGATTTCCCCCTCCAGGATGGAGAAGCTGTTTTCATTAAAGTATGGGGATTCTACTGGGGGGATATAGGTAGCACACAGGATATTTTTCTCTGTTGAGATCACTTCCTTTTGAATTTCTAGCCAAATGTAAAATGTTCCTGTTTTGATAAATTTAATAGAGTGAGTTAGGTCTGCTCTATACCAAATTAGCATACCCCCTGAGTCCCTTCCCTGTTTCACACCTGGTAGTTTGGTGGATTGGACTACCAGCGCTCTGTAACCTAGAGGGCAACCAGTGGGTCCGTCTCCTCTATACCATGTTTCTTGTAGGATGACAATGTCTGTATTTCTTTGGTGAAGTCCAGGTTTCTGCTCTTTAGGCCAAAGGCAGATTACCTCAGGCCTTGGATGTCCCAGGATGAGATAGTGAAGGCTTTGTGTTCCATAAAGTGTCTAATGTTGTTGGTTGTGTGGTTTGGCCTCAGGCCTCAGGCCAGTAATTGTGAGGAGAGCCTGCTGAGCATCTGGTACATGCCATTGGCTTGGGCTAGTGTAAGAGTGGGGGTTGGGCCTGTTTGCCTGCTCAAGGCCTGGGCGTATGTGTGACTTTCATGTTGAGGCCCTCTTTGCAGGAGTGGGGGGCATGGGGTGGGTAGGAGGGGCATAGGTCTGATCTGAGGGGGCCTAAATGGGGTGTGGGCATGATTGACTTGTAGGGGTGTTAATTGGTTGGGGTGGGGGTGTGGATGTGGCTGGTGGTGCTGTGGTCTGGATGTAGGTCCTCTCTGCGGGGGTCCTCTATGTGTAGGTCCTGGGGGGGGTCCCGCAGGTCTGGGAGAGTGTCTCGCTGGTCTGGGCGGGGTGTCTGTTGATCTGTTGCTCCTGTGTGAGGTGTTGGGTCTGCGGTTGAGGGCGATTTCCTTTAGGGTCCGGGCAAAGGTGGGCACTGCTGCCTTGTATAGGTGGACCTGGTCATAAAGGCTGTTCACGTCCAGGGTGGAGTGGTGGGCCAGGTAGACATTTGGTTTTGATGCACAGTCACGGGAAATAATTGCGTTTACCCGCTTTATGGTAGCAGGGTGGAAGTATTTTCGTGGTAGCAGGGTTGAGATAACCACTTGTTATTATGTGGCTGGGTGATCCTAGTCAGTCCTCAGACAGAAGGTCTAGGGCGCACTTGGTGTTTGGACACCAGAGTTTAGACACTGTGTGTTTGGGAAAAAGTTTATTTTCTTGTATGTAAGGAGTACAATCTGTGGCTTGTGTATGTCCTCAGTGGGTGTGGGGGGGTCGTCATGAGGGCTATCAGGGTGGCTGACAGGGGGGGGGGGGGGGGGGGGGGGGGGGGGGGTGCTCAGAGGGGTTGTGATCCCCTGGGCTTGGGGTTCTTCATTTGATTGTCCAGCTGTGATGTCGAGGCCATGGTCAGGGTCTAGGGTGGACTGTTCTGCTGCGGTGTCGAGACTTTGGAATCTATTCACATCGCCTTTATGTCTCCTCAGTACGAGTCTGACCGATCAGGGTTCAAATCCAGGTATCCTGCCTGCTACAAGACTGTGTTAGCCCACTGAGCTAAAGCCTGATGCCTAGTCTGCTGAGTTATTTTTTTATTTATTTTTATTTCACCTTTATTTAACCAGGTAAGCCAGTTGAGAACAAGTTCTCATTTACAACTGCGACCTGGCTAAGATAAAGCAAAGCAGTGCGATAAAAACAACAACACAGAGTTACATATGGGGTAAAACAAAACATAAAGTCAAAAATACAACAGAAAATATATATATACATTGTGTGCAAATGTAGTAAGTTATGGAGGTAAGGCAATAAATAGGCCATAGTGCAAAATAGTTACAATTTCATATTAACACTGGAATGATAGATGTGCCTAAGATGATGTGCAAATAGAGATACTGGGGTGCAAATTAGCAAAATAAATAACAATATGGGGATGAGGTAGTTGGGTCGGCTAATTTCAGAATGACTGTGTACAGGTGCAGTGATCGGTAAGCTGCTCTGACAACTGATGCTTAAAGTTAGTGAGGGAGATAAGAGTCTCCAGCTTCAGAGATTTTTGCAGGCCAAAGGAGTTGTTGGCTTTGGGGATGACCAGTGAGATATACCTGCTGGAGCACAGACTACGGGTGGGTGTTGCTATGGTGACCAGTGAGCTAAGATAAGGCGGGGATTTGCCTAGCAATGATTTATAGATGACCTGGAGCCAGTGGGTTTGGCAACGAATATGTAGTGAGGGCCAGCCAACGAGAGCGTACAGATCACAATGGTGAGTAGTATATGGGGCTTTGGTGACAAAACAGATGGCACTGTGATAGACTACATCCAATTTTCTGAGTAGAATGTTGGAGGCTATTTTGTAAATGACATCGCCGAAGTCAAGGATCGGTAGGATAGTCAGTTTTACGAGGGCATGTTTGGCAGCATGAGTGAAGGAGGCTTTGTTGCAAAATAGGAAGCTGATTCTAGATGTAAATGTTGATTGGAGATGCTTAATGTGAGTCTGGAAGGAGAGTTTACAGTCTAACCAGACACCTAGGTATTTGTAGTTATCCACATACTCTAGGTCAGACCCGCCGAGAGTAGTGATTCTAGTTGGGTGGGCGGGTGCAAGCAGCGTTCGGTTGAAGAGCATGCATTTAGTTTTACTAGTGTTTAAGAGCAGTTGGAGGCTACGGAAGGAGTGTTGTATGGCGTTGAAGCTCGTTTGGAGGTTTGTTAACACAGTGTCCAATGAAGGGCCAGATGTATACAAAATGGTGTCGTCCGCATAGAGGTGGATCCGAGCGTCACCAGCAGCAAGAGCGACATCATTGATATACACAGAGAATAGAGTCGGCCCGAGAATTGAACCCTGTGGCACCCTCATAGAGACTGCCAGAGGTCCAGACAACAGGCCCTCTGATTTGACAAGTTGAACTCTATCTGAGAAGTAGTTGGTGAACCAGGCGAGGCAGTCATTTGAGAAACCAAGGCTATTTAGTCTGCCAATAAGAATGCGGTGGTTGACAGAGTCGAAAGCCTTGGCCAGGTCGATGAAGACGGCTGCGCAGTACTGTCTTTTATCGATCGCGGTTATAATATTGTTTAGGACCTTGAGCGTGGCTGAGGTGCACCCATGACCAGCTCGGAAACCGGATTGCATAGCGGATAAGGTACGGTGTGATTCGAAATGGTTGGTGATCTGTTTGTTAACTTGGCTTTCAAATACTTTCGAAAGGCAGGGCAGGATGGATATAGGTCTGTAACAGTTTGGATCTAGAGTGTCACCCCCTTTGAAGAGGGGGATGACCGCAGCAGCTTTCCAATCTCTGGGGATCTCAGACGTTACAAAAGAGAGGTTGAACAGGCTAGTAATAGGGGTTGCAACAATTTCGGAGGCTAATTTTAGAAAGAAAGGGTCCAGATTGTCTAGCCCAGCTGATTTGTAGGGGTCGAGATTGTTCAGCTCTTTCAGAACATCAGCTATCTGAATTTGTGTGAAGGAGAAGCGGGGGGGGGGGGGGGGGGGGGGGGGGGGGGGGGGGGGGGGGGGGGGGGGGGGGGGGGGGGGGGGGGGGGGGGGGGGGGGGGGGGGGCATGGGCAAGTTGCAGCGGAGGGTGCAGAGCTGGTGGCTCGGGGTAGTGGTAGCCAGGTGGAAAGCATGGCCAGCCGTGGCAAAATGCTTGTTGAAATTCTCGATTATTGCAGATTTATCGGTGATGACAGTGTTTCCTAGCCTCAGTGCAGTGGGCAGTTGGGAGGAGGTGCTCTTATTCTCCATGGACTTTACAGTTAAACTGTATAGACATTAGATTTTACCTAGCCAGCCACACCACAAGTTTTTATCAGGAACATCAACTTATAACCACGCAAAAACATGCAAGCAATTGCTTGTGCAGTACAGAAAATCAATGTCAGCTTTGCTGGGTGGTGAGTGAACCTCATCATGACAAAAGGAATCTTTCGCTCAGTGGGAAACAGCTGCCTCTGCTCTAGACTTAGAGTTCTAAATGGTTTCATTGTTCTAACAGCGTCTACCATCCACATTCAATCAGTTTGGATTGTACAAAGTGGATCATATAGAGAAAATATGACATCTTTGACTTTTAAGATATTTCAGAAAACCACCCAGTTATTCTCTCTCTCTCTCTCTCTCTCTCTCTCTCTCTCTCTCTCTCTCTCTCTCTCTCTCTCTCTCCTCTCTCTCTTTCTCTCTCCCCCCTCTCTCATCACTTTGTTCCTCTCTGTCTCTCTCCCTATGTCTTCTTCTCTCTGAGGGTACTCCAGCATCACAGCATGTAATTGTGTAACTGATGCAGGCTACTGGCATACAGTCCCCTCTGAGTATTCTCCACAAGCCCTCCAATTTTTTATGGATGATTCTCATCAGTTCCACACAATAGCTTTAGCAAACAATTCCTGGAGCATAGAATTCCTCAGGCACATAATTCTGGGACCCCATCACACCAAGAGCGCATTATTCTTGGACCTCTGCAGGAAAGCTGCCGGGAAACTGTCCCACAACAGTTTTGACAATAACCCCCCTCTTACTTACACACACATGCTTGGACACACACACAAATACACACACACACACACACACACATGGGCGCAAGCATACACAAACACACACACACATAAACAGAAGATGGTTTTCCTACTGAGTTGAAGAATGACAGGACCTTGATTACATCATGGTTATGGCTTGATGTTCAACGGGAAAACAGGTCTACCTTTGGCTCACTACATACACACACGCGCAGACACACACACACGCATGCACGCACGCAGGCACTCTCGCACGCACGCACACACACACACATGCTCCAATCTGTTGGTGAATGGCAGCTACGAGTATACTTTAGAGGTCAGAGGTTGCATTCCCAACAGTACGGTTCAGCTCTAGATCGTATGAAGTTAAGCAGTCAACACTTTGGAACAATCTGTCAGGAAGACACTCAAATAAAAAGTGACTGAGAACAGAATGGTCCTAGATGTGTGGTATCTGGTGAACAGAAGTCCTGGTCTTTGTGTTCTAGAATCCCTGGTATCTGGTGAACAGAAGAAGTCCTGGTCTTTGTGTTCTAGAATCCCTGGTATCTGGTGAACAGAAGAAGTCCTGGACTATGTGTTCTAGAATCCCTGGTATCTGGTGAACAGAATAAGTCCTTGTCTTTGTGTTCGAGAATCCCTTGTGTTTGGTGAACAGAAGAAGTCCTGGTCTTTGTCACGCCCTGGCTCTGGGGACTCTTAAATGTTGAGCCAGGGTGTGGACTTGTTATGTTTAGTTGACTATGGGTGTTCTAGATTGTGTATATCTATGTTGGCCAGGGTGGTTCCCAATCAGAGACAGCTGTAGCTCGTTGTCTCTGATTGGGGACAATACTTAGGCAGCCTTTTGGCACTTTTGTTTTGTGGGATCTTGTTCCTTTAAGGTTTGTGTTGTGTTAACCTCAGGACGTCACGTATCGTTTTGTTGTTTTGTTATTGTGTAAAGTACTCATTAAAAGATGTACGCCTATCACGCTGTGCCTTGATCCGGTTCCTATAACGATCGTGACAGAAGATCCCACCAAAATAGGACCAAGCAGCGTGTGCAGGAGCAAACGCTGGGTATGGAACAGGAGGTTACTCTGGTAGATGTCCTCCTCGGTTGGGGGAGAATCACAGAGGAGGAGGCCGTCCGCTACCGGAGGGCGATGAGGGAGGATGCCCAGGCAGGAGAGGAGAAGCGGCGCCAACCGGGCCGTCGTCGGACAGGCGAGAGGCAACCCCAATAAAAAAATTTGGGGGGGCACAGGGCATGGACGACGGGGATGCTGGAGGCAGCTACAGGACGTATCGGCGGATTAGGAGAGGAGGCCACCAGGTTTGGGGGGCTGGAAGGGAGGTTGGCGGAGCCTAGAGGTAGAGCAGAGCCAACTCCCTGTACTCAGGATAGGCAGCGTGAGACTGGGCAGGTTCCGAGTTATGCGGAGCTGCGTACTGTGCCGCGAGTGGTCCGGCACAGTCCTGTACGTCCTGTGCTAGCACCACGCACGTGTCGTGCTAAGGTGGGCATGCAGCCAGGACGGAGTGTGCCGGCTCAACGCTCGTGGCCTCCAGTACCCCTCCTCAGTCCCGGATATCCTGCGCCAGTGCCACGTGCTGTAGTGCCAGTACGAGTGCACAGCCCTGTACGTCCTGTGCTGATGCCTCACACAGAGTGTGTAGAAATAGGCATTCAGCCAGGACGGGTTGTGTCAGCTCTTCGTTCCAGACCTCCAGTCCGTCTCCACAGTCCAGTCCGGCCTGTACCTGCTCCCCGCACCAAGCCAGTGGTGCGCGTCGTCAGCCCGGTCCGGCCCGTTCCTGCTCCCCGCACCAAGCCAGTGGTGCGCATCGCCAGCCCGGTCCGGCCTGTTCCTGCTCCCCGCACCAAGCCTGTGGTGCGCGTCGCCAGCCCGGTCCGGCCTGTTCCTGCTCCCCGCACCAAGCCTGTGGTGCGCGTCGCCAGCCCGGTCCGGCCCGTCCCTGCTCCCCGCACCAAGCCAGTGGTGCGCGTCGACAGCCCGGTCCGGCCTGTTCCTGCTCCCCGCACCAAGCCTGTGGTGCGCGTCGTCAGCCCGGTCAGGCCCGTTCCTGCTCCCCGCACCAACCCAGTGGTGCGCGTCGCCAGCCCGGTCTGGCCTTTTCCTGCTCCCCGCACCAAGCCAGTGGTGCGCGTCGTCAGTCCGGCACAGCCCGTGCCTGTTCCACCAGTGCCTGAGCAATCCGCTCCACAATCCGCTCCACTGAGCCAGGGTGTGGACTTGTTATGTTAAGTTGACTATGGGTGTTCTAGATTATGTATATCTATGTTGGCCAGGGTGGTTCCCCATCAGAGACAGCTGTAGCTCGTTGTCTCTGATTGGGGACCATACCAAGGCAGCCTTTTGGCACTTTTGTTTTGTGGGATCTTGTTCCGTTAAGGTTTGTGTTGTGTTAACCTCAGGACGTCACGTATCGTTTTGTTGTTTTGTTATTGTGTAAAGTACTAATTAAAAGATGTACGCCTATCACGCTGCGCCTTGGTCCGGTTCCTATAACGATCGTGACAGTCTTTGTGTTCTAGAATCCCTGGTATCTGGTGAACAGAAGAAGTCTTGGTCTTTGTGTTCTAGAATCCCTGGTATCTGGTGAACAGAAGAAGTCTTTATCTTTGTGTTCGAGAATCCCTGGTATCTGGTGAACAGAATAAGTCCTGATCTTTGTGTTCTAGAATCCCTGGTATCTGGTGAACAGAAGAAGTCCTGGTCTTTGTGTTCTATAATCCCTTGTATCTGGTGAACAGAAGAAGTCCTGGTCTTTGTGTTCTATAATCCCTGGTATTTGGTGAACAGAAGAAGTCCTGGTCTTTGTGTTCTAGAATCCCTGATATTTGGTGAACAGAAGAAGTCCTGGTCTGTGTGTTCTAGAATCCCTGGTATCTGGTGAAAAGAAGAAGTCCTGGTCTGTGTGTTCTACAATCCCTGGTATTTGGTGAACAGAAGAAGTCCTGGTCTGTGTGTTCTAGAATCCCTGATATTTGGAGAACAGAAGAAGTCCTGGTCTGTGTGTTCTAGAATCCCTGGTATCTGGTGAACAGAGGAAGTCCAGGTCTTTGTGTTCTACAATCCCTGGTATCTGTTGAACAGAAGAAGTCCTGGTCTGTGTGTTCTACAATCCCTGGTATCTGTTGAACAGAAGAAGTCCTGAGCTGTGTTCGAATACTCATACTAACCGCAGGAAGCATATTATTTGTGACGTTAATTGAGTATTTCCTATGCTTATTGGTCATATTATGGATATAGTTAGTATGCCAAAAGTTCCCGGATGTCATATTACATTTGCAAAAATTAGAAGTATACAAGCAGTGGACACTATTTCCAGGCTTTTAGCGCCCATAATGCAATTCTTCAGAAAATGGGCGTAGCTTCACAACATTTTCAGAGTTTAAGAAAATGGCAGAAAATATGCAGCCGAAGTCCGACAAGAGCGGATAGAAATGTAAGTACAAAAAGTTAATATTCATTGCTTTAGTTAATTATGACAAATGTTAAGAAAATGTTGAGCAATGTAAGAAAAAACGAACGACTTTTCAAATAAGTTACATTAAACGTTATGTTGGCTGACAATTTGTTAGCTACGCTAGCCTTACGAACTGCATAGCAAATCATTAGCTTGTATGTACTGGTATGTTAGCTAGCTAGCTAGCTAGCTGATGTTAGTTGGCTACAAATACATCAAACTTGCCAGTATATTAACTATATGCTATCTCACTAACTACTCAATGTTAGGCTTATATGCAGTTGGTAGCTAATAGTTTTAAACCTGATTTATGTAACATTAACTTGCCACAGATTTACGGTGCATTCGGGAAAGTATTCAGACCCTTTCACTTTTTCCACATTTTGTTACGTTACAGCCTT
>LR778279.1:42525745-42534303 GCA_902810595.1 Coregonus sp. 'balchen'
CAACTACTAAAAACTCTTTACAGATTATCTCCTAATAGCCTGGTACGGAACACACATTATCTCCCAATAGCCTGGTACGGCACACACATTATCTCCCAATAGCCTGGTAGGGCACACACATTATCTCCTAATAGCCTGGTACGGCACACACATTATCTCCCAATAGCCTGGTACGGCACACACATTATCTCCCAATAGCCTGGTACGGCACACACATTATCTCCCAATAGTCTGGTACGGAACACACATTATCTCCCAATAGCCTGGTACGGAACACACATTATCTCCCAATAGCCTGGTACGGCACACACATTATCTCCCAATAGACTGGTAGGGCACACACATTATCTCCTAATAGCCTGGTACGGCACACACATTATCTCCCAATAGCCTGGTACGGCACACACATTATCTCCCAATAGCCTGGTACGGCACACACATTATCTCCCAATAGCCTGGTACGGCACACACATTATCTCCCAATAGTCTGGTACGGAACACACATTATCTCCCAATAGCCTGGTACGGCACACACATTATCTCCCAATAGCCTGGTACGGCACACACATTATCTCCCAATAGTCTGGTACGGAACACACATTATCTCCCAATAGCCTGGTACGGCACACACATTATCTCCGAATAGCCTGGTACGGCACACACATTATCTCCCAATAGTCTGGTACGGCACACACATTATCTCCCAATAGTCTGGTACGGCACACACATTATCTCCCAATAGCCTGGTACGGCACACACATTATCTCCCAATAGCCTGGTACGGCACACACATTATCTCCCAATAGTCTGGTACGGAACACACATTATCTCCCAATAGCCTGGTACGGCAACACACATTATCTCCCAATAGCCTGGTACGGCACACACATTATCTCCCAATAGCCTGGTAGGGAACACATTATCTCCCAATAACCTTGTACGGAACACACACTTAAGAGATGCAACACAGCAAAATACACAAACAAACAAACAAAGAAAACAAAGCAACACAAAGGACATGGAGATAACTGTACCTTTTATAAACTGGATGTATAAAGACACTGTTAGCTATATGTATAAAGATGTATCAGAATGGCATGATAAGTGACGTATTGATTTCCCTCCCAAATGTCTGTGCTGCCAGGTTCCCTGCTGTGAGGAGGAAGTTCATCTCTGAGCTGAAGGAGTTGAGACAGAAGGAACAGAACCACTATGTTTTCCAGTCCACCATCAGCCTCATCATGGGAGTCAAGTTCTTCAGGATCAAGATGTACCCTGTAGAGGACTTCGAGGCCTCCTTCCAGTTCATTATTATTTTTGTACATTTTTTTAGTCATTTAGCAGACGCTTCTATCCAGAGCAACTTACAGGAGCAATTAGGGTTAAGTGCCTTGCTCAAGGGCACATCGGCAGATTTTTTCACCTAGTCGGCTCGGGGATTAGAACCAGCTACCTTTCGGTTACTGGCACAATGCTCTTAACCACTAAGCTACCTGCCGCCCCATGTTCACGCAGGTGTGTGGGTGATAAGTTATATCTCAAAGACCTGTTACTGTCGCCACGGATCCAAAATGGCCAGGTTTGCTTTTCTGGATCAGCGGTAGCTTCTTTATATGTGTAGTGACAGGTTTCTGAATCATGTATGTTTGTGTGGTGTGTCTATAACTGTTCTCTCTCAGTTTATCTCAGTGTTGTAGGAGTGTGTATAATCATATTATGTATATGTCTCTCTCTCTAGGAGTGTGTATAATCATATTATGTACATGTCTCTCTCTCTAGGAGTGTGTATAATCATATTATGTACATGTCTCTCTCTCTAGGAGTGTGTATAATCATATTATGTACATGTCTCTCTCTCTAGGAGTGTGTATAATCATATTATGTATATGTCTCTCTCTCTCTCTAGGAGTGTGTATAATGCTGCAGAGGATAAGTTAATTAGAGTTACCAGCCTCAGAAATTGTAGCCCAAATAAATGCTTCACACAGTTCAAGTAACAGACACATCTCAACATCAACTGTTCAGAGGAGACTCAGAGGCCTTCATGGTTGAATTGCTGCAAAGAAACCACTCCTAAAGGACACCAATAAGAAGATAGACTTGATTGGGCCAAGAAACACCAGAAATTGATATTAGACCGGTGGAAATTTGTCCTTCGTTCTGAAGTCCACGATCAGCTCCTTGGTTTTGTTGACCTGGCACCACTCCACCAGGTCCCTCACCTCCTCCCTGTAGGCTGTCTCATCATTGTTGGTAATCAGGCTTACCACTGTTGGGTCGTCTGCAAACTTGATGATTGAGTTGGAGACGTGCATGGCCACGCAGTCATGGGTGAACAGGGAGTACAGGAGGGGGCTGAGTATGCACCCTTGTGGGTCCCCTGTGTCGGCCACGGGGAACGAGAGCTCACAGTCCACAGGAGCGGTGTTGACCTGCGTCGGCAGCACTGTGTTTCCCTCGAAGTGGGCGAAGAAGGTGTTTAGCAGTGGTGGAAAAAGTACCCAATTGTCCGACTTGAGTCAAAGTAAAGATACCTTAATAGAAAATGACTCATGTAAAAGTGAAAGTCACCCAGTAAAATACTACTTAAGTAAAAGTCTAAAAGTATTTGATTTTAAATATACTTAAGTATCAAAAGTAAAAGTACAAATAATTTCAATGATTTATATTAACTAAACCAGATGGCGCCATTTTCTTTGTTTTTAGAAATTACGGAAAGCCAGGGGCACACTCCAACACTCAGATATCTTTTACAAACAAAGCACGTGTGTTTAGTGAGTCCGCCAGATCAGAGGCAGTTGGGATGACCAGGGATGTTCTCTTTATAAGGACAATTTTCCTGTCCTGCTAAGCATTCAAAATGTAACAAGTACTTTTGGGTGTCAGGGAAAATTGATGCAGTAAAAAGTACATTATTTTCTTTAGGAATGTAGTGAAGTAAAAGTAAAAGTTATTTTTTACTTAAGTACTTTACACCACTGGTGTTTAGCTTGTCCGGGAGCAAGACGTCGGTGTCTGCAACGTGGCTGGGTTTCCCTTTATAATCCGTGATTGTCTGGAGTCCCTGCCACATACATCTCATGTCTGAGCCTTGAATTGCGACTCCACTTTGTCTCTGTACTGATGTTTTGTCTGTTTGATTGCCTTATGGAGGGCATAACTGGACTGTTTGTACTCAACCATATTCCCAGTCACCTTGTCGTGGTTAAATGCGGTGGTTCGCGCTTTCTGTTTTGCACGAATGCTGCCACGGGTTTTTGGTTTGGATAGGTTTTAATCGTCACAATGGCAACAACATCCCCTATACACTTCCTGATGAACTCAGTCACCGTGTCAGTGTATACATCAATGTTATTCTCAGAGGCTACCTGGAACATACCCCAGTCCCTGCCCTCACTCCAGACCCAGTACATTCCCCTGGACAAAACGCCACAGTCTCTGCCCTCACTCCAGACCCAGTACATTCCCCTGGACAAAAAGCCCCAGTCCCTGCACTCATTCCAGACCCAGTACATTCCCCTGGACAAAAAGCCCCAGTCCCTGCACTCACTCCAGACCCAACCCATTCCCTTGAACCAAAAAGCCCCAGTCCCTGCCCTCACTCCAGACCCAGTACATTCCCCTGGACAAAAAGCCCCAGTCCCTGCACTCACTCCAGACCCAACACATTCCCTTGAACCAAAAAGCCCCAGTCCCTGCCCTCACTCCAGACCCAGTACATTCCCATGGACAAAAAGCCCCAGTCCCTGCACTCACTCCAGACCCAACACATTACCTTTGAACCAAAAAGCCCCAGTCCCTGCCCTCACTCCAGACCCAGTACATTCCCCTGGACAAAAAGCCCCAGTCCCTGCACTCACTCCAGACCCAACACATTCCCTTGAACCAAAAATCCCCAGTCCCTGCCCTCACTCCAGACCCAGTACATTCCCCTGGACAAAAAGCCCCAGTCCCTGCACTCACTCCAGACCCAACACATTCCCTTGAACCAAAAAGCCCCAGTCCCTGCCCTCACTCCAGACCCAGTACATTCCCCTGGACAAAAAGCCCCAGTCACTGCACTCACTCCAGACCCAACACATTCCCTTGAACCAAAAAGCCCCAGTCCCTGCCCTCACTCCAGACCCAGTACATTCCCCTGGACAAAAAGCCCCAGTCCTGCACTCACTCCAGACCCAACACATTCCCTTGAACCAAAAAGCCCCAGTCCCTGCCCTCACTCCAGACCCAGTACATTCCCCTGGACAAAAAGCCCCAGTCCCTGCACTCACTCCAGACCCAACACATTCCCTTGAACCAAAAGCCCCAGTCCCTGCCCTCACTCCAGACCCAGTACATTCCCCTGGACAAAAAGCCCCAGTCCCTGCACTCACTCCAGACCCAACACATTCCCTTGAACCAAAAAGCCCCACTCCCTGCCCTCACTCCAGACCCAATTCATTCCCCTGGACAAAAAGCCCCAGTCCCTGCCCTCTCTCATCCAGTTCACCTCTCAGTGCATGGGTCTTGCTATCCACAAGGGACTTGAGACTATAAGAGAATACCTTATGCAAAATATTGAATTGGAAATATAAATTTTCTATTTCCAGACAGTGCAGCACATGACACAGATGTGGTCTACAGAGGTTTCAGCCCACACACACGCATGCAGACACGCACACATGCACACACACACTCACACACACACACACGCACGCACACACACACACACACACACTCACACACACACGCACACACACACACCCACACACACAAACACACTTGGCCAGACACACAGGTTAAGTCATGTTGAAAGCAGAGAATCTTGAGAACCGGTGTGGAGGCAGTTTGCTTCACTCTCTTTCATGTTTTCTTTTTGCAGAACTGTGTGTGAATGTGTGTGTGTGTGTGTGTTCTTAGTCCCCTCCTGTACTCCCTGTTCACCTACGACTGTGTGGCCATGCAGATCAATTTCGAGTCTCATAGTTAAGGGTCTGACTACTAAATGTTATATATCTTATTTGCCAAAATGTCTATAAACTTGCTTTTGCTTTGTCATTGTGGGGTACTGTGTGTAGATTGATGAGAGAAAAAAAAAACAATTTAATCCATTATAGAATAAGGATGTAACGTAACAAAATATGGAAAGAGTCAAGGGGTCTGAATACTTTCCGAATGCACTGTGTATACATATTCACTCACACACACTACATTGACACTCACACAAAAAAACAGCACACATTCACATACACTACATATACACACACAAACATAACACACAGTTTATATAGCTGTCATTCTTGTTTTACTGTTTTATTTTTGTTTTAATTTTTCGTATTATTTTTTAACTGCATTGTTGGGAAGGGCTCGTTGATAAGGGTTTGTTGGTAAGGGTTCAATGGGAAGGGTTCGTTGGTAAGGGTTCGTTAGGATGAGTCCGTTGGGAAGGGTTCGTTGGTAAGGGTTCATTGGGAAGGGCTCGTTGGGAAGGGTTCGTTGGGAAAGGCTTGTTGGGAAGGGTTCATTGGGAAGGGTTCATTTGGGAAAGGCTCGTTGGGAAGGGCTCGTTGGTAAGGGCTCATTGGGAAGGGTTCGTTGGGAAGGGTTCGTTGGTAAGAGTTCATTTGGGAAGGGCTCGTTGGTAAGGGTTCATTGGGAAGGGCTCGTTGGGAAGGGTTCATTGGGAAGGGTTCGTTGGGAAGGGTTCGTTGGGAAGGGTTCATTGGGAAGGGTTCATTTAGGAAGTGCTCGTTGGGAAGGGCTCGTTGGTAAGGGCTCGTTGGGAAGGGTTCGTTGGGAAGGGCTCATTGGGAAGGGTTCATTTGGGAAGGGCTCGTTGGTAAGGGTTCGTTGGGAAGGGCTCGTTGGGAAGGGCTCGTTGGGAAGGGCTCATTGGGAAGGGCTCGTTGGTAAGGGTTCGTTGGGAAGGGTTCATTGGGAAGGGTTCATTGGGAAGGGCTCGTTGGAAAGGGTTCGTAGGGAAGGGTTCGTAGGGAAGGGTTCATTTGGGAAGGGCTCGTTGGGAAGGGATCGTTGGTAAGGGCTCGTTGGGAAGGGTTTGTTGGGAAGGGTTTGTTGGTAAGAGTTCAATTGGGAAGGGCTCGTTGGTAAGGGTTCATTGGGAAAGGCTTGTTGGGAAGGGTTCGTTGGGAAGGGCTCGTTGGGAAGGGTTTGTTGGGAAGGGTTCGTTGGGAAGGGTTCATTTGGGAAGGGCTAGTTGGGAAGGGCTCGTTGGGAAGGGCTCGTTGGTAAGGGCTTGTTGGGAAGGGTTCATTTGGGAAGGGCTCGTTGGTAAGGGTTTGTTGGGAAGGGCTCTTTGGGAAGGGTTCGTTGGGAAGGGCTCGTTGGGAATGGTTCGTTGGGAAGGGTTCATTGGGAAGGGGTCATTGGGAAGGGCTCTTTGGGAAGGGTTAGTTGGGAAGGGCTCGTTGGGAAGGGTTCGTTGGGAAGGGCTCGATGGGAAGGGTTTGTTGGGAAGGGCTCATTGGGAAGGGTTCATTTGGGAAGCGCTCGTTGGTAAGGGTTTGTTTGGAAGGGCTCGTTGGGAAGGGTTCGTTGGGAAGGGTTTGTTGGGAAGGGTTCATTGGGAAGGGTTCATTGGGAAGGGCTTGTTGGGAAGGGTTCGTTGGGAAGGGTTTGTTGGGAAGGGTTCATTGGGAAGGGTTCATTGGGAAGGGCTTGTTGGGAAGGGTTCGTTGGGAAGGGTTCGTTGGGAAGGGCTCGTTGAGAAGGGCTCGTTGGGAAGGGCTCATTGGTAGGATCTCATTGGGAATGTTTAGCTGGGAAGGGTTTGTTGGGAAGGGCTCGTTGGTAAGGGCTCGTTGGGAAGGATTATTTGGGAAGGACTCGTTGGGAAGGGTTCATTTGGGAAGGGCTCGTTGGGAAGTTCTCGTTGGGAAGGGCTCGTTGGTAAGGGCTCGATGAGAAGGGCTCGTTGGTAAGGGCTTGTTTTGAAGGGTTCGTTGGGAAGGGCTCGTTGGGAAGGGTTTGTTAGGAAGGGCTCGTTGGGAAGGGCTCGTTGGTAAGAGCTTGTTGGGAAGGGTTCGTTGGGAAGGGTTTGTTGGGAAGGGTTCGTTGGGAAGGGTTCATTTGGGTAGGGCTCGTTGGGAAGGGCTCGTTGGTAAGGGCTCGTTGGGAAGGGTTCGTTGGGGAGGGTTCGTTGGTAAGAGTTCATTTGGGGAGGGCTTATTGGTAAGGGTTCATTGGGAAGGGCTTGTTGGGAAGGGTTCATTGGGAAGGGTTCGTTGGGAAGGGTTCATTTGGGAAGGGCTCATTGGAAAGGGCTCGTTGGGAAGGTTTCTTTGGGAAGGGTTCGTTGGTAAGAGTTCATTTGGGAAGGGCTCGTTGGTAAGGGTTCATTGGGAAGGGCTTGTTGGGAAGGGTTCGTTGGGAAGGGTTCGTTGGGAAGGGCTCGTTGAGAAGGGCTCGTTGGGAAGGGCTCATTGGTAGGATCTCATTGGGAATGTTTAGCTGGGAAGGGTTTGTTGGGAAGAGCTCGTTGGTAAGGGCTCGTTGGGAAGGATTATTTGGGAAGGACTCGTTGGGAAGGGTTCATTTGGGAAGGGCTCGTTGGGAAGTTCTCGTTGGGAAGGGCTCGTTGGTAAGGGCTCGATGAGAAGGGCTCGTTGGTAAGGGCTTGTTTTGAAGGGTTCGTTGGGAAGGGCTCGTTGGGAAGGGTTTGTTAGGAAGGGCTCGTTGGGAAGGGCTCGTTGGTAAGAGCTTGTTGGGAAGGGTTCGTTGGGAAGGGTTTGTTGGGAAGGGTTCGTTGGGAAGGGTTCATTTGGGTAGGGCTCGTTGGGAAGGGCTCGTTGGTAAGGGCTCGTTGGGAAGGGTTCGTTGGGAAGGGTTCGTTGGTAAGAGTTCATATGGGAAGGGCTCGTTGGTAAGGGTTCATTGGGAAGGGCTTGTTGGGAATGGTTCGTTAGGAAGGGTTCGTTGGGAAGGGCTCGTTGAGAAGGGCTTGTTGGGAAGGGCTCATTGGTAGGATCTCATTGGGAATGTTTAGCTGGGAAGGGTTTGTTGGGAAGGGCTCGTTGGTAAGGGCTCGTTGGGAAGGATTATTTGGGAAGGACTCGTTGGGAAGGGTTCATTTGGGAAGGGCTCGTTGGGAAGTTCTCGTTGGGAAGGGCTCGTTGGTAAGGGCTCGATGAGAAGGGTTCGTTGGGAAGGGTTCATTGGGAAGGGTTCGTTGGGAAGGGTTCATTTGGGAAGGGCTCGTTGGGAAGGGCTCGTTGGTAAGGGCTTGTTAGGAAGGGTTCGTTGGGACATGATAATACATTTGACACGCACGTACACACACACAAACACACACACACACAGACACACACACACACACACAGACACACACACACTGTACCCCTCTTTCCCTGGAAAAGACATAGGGGAAAACCCCAGTCATTAAAGGTAGGATCTGTCATGTTTAGTTCCTACAGTGTGCGGTGCTATAATCTGGAGGTCTGTGTTTTCATAGCAGCGCTGAATGTAGCGCTGTGGTTTTGGGACGCATGATCAGACTTAGTGAAAACATGACTGAATAGGGGACTAAAACTGTGTGTGTGTGTGTGTCTGACTGAATCCTG
>LR778279.1:42534403-42581944 GCA_902810595.1 Coregonus sp. 'balchen'
GTGAAAATATTGTATTTCCTATACCTCTTAAGATTGAGCTTGTTGATGCATGGACCAACAGAATAGGTCCCAACGTTCAAAATATATCAATCTGACCCCACAAGTAGTCCAAGCACGCTCAACATTGAATGATTCTCAAATACTATTTGACCCCAGGTCTGGTACACCCATTGCATTGAATGTCTTTTTAACATCTTAATGGATGTGTTCTGAGAATGGTCCCCCCTCCCTCTCCATTCCCTCGTCCCTCGGTCCCACCTGTCCCCTCTCGCCGGGAACGTCACTGAGACACACATAGGGGGAATGGGACCTCTTCAAAGTACGACCACCATGCCCATTTCTATCTGTTTTTCGTTCTGTATCTACAATCTCTATTTCTATATATATTTAAGGCTGTCAAAAAAGGCGCGTTAACGACGTTAATTAGTTGTTTTGCGGTTAGTACGTCAAGGGTGTTAACGGCATTTCACGCATGCGCAGTGTGACAAATTATGTCAGTCAGGAAAGTGGTTGGGAGCTAGAGGCGAGATGGAGCAAGGTGAGCCTATTGACGGATTCAAATATAAAAAGAATGATGATGGTACAGTTAACAAGTACAAGGTTATTTGCAAGATTTGTAAGAAGGAGTTTCAATTTCACCGGAGCTGTTCAAGCTTGAAGTACCCATGTCCAACGCCAAACAATGCGTTTTGCTGGGCCGTCAGATTCAGCAAGTGGTTTGCGCCAGACCACGCTGAATGTTTTGCAGGCAATTAACAAAATCAACCTCAGATATTTGACCAACACAATAGCAAAATGGATTGCAAAGGATTGTAGACCCATTAGCATTGTAGAAGACTCAGGTTTCCTTGATGTTTTGCAAGTGGCGTCCTCAAGACTCATTCTATAAGCCACCGTCAAGAGCCACAGTTTATGAAGAAATCCACGAGCTCTATGAAAACGAAAAAGAAAAAGGAAAGAGGTCTTGGGCTCAAGTAAATCATATCGCCCTGACAAATAGTGATTAATCATGATTAATCCACTGAAAATTCCTGATTTAATTTGATTAAAAATTTTAATCATTTGACAGCCCCTAATATAATATAATATCTCCATGTCCACTGCTTAGGCTTCTCTTGCTGTGACTTTCTTTGTTTCTTACATGATGTGGTGTGATAATCCATCAAGTAACATAAAATTAACACTTGAAATGGTTAGCACAAAATGGCCCGCCGGTCCACCATTCTAATCCAATGACATTTATGGAAAGTGGAATCATCATTCTTTTTACATTCTAATTATATGTTCTGTACTGTAGGTGTGAGGAAATAGAGAGATACAGAGTTTCTATATTCTAAGTCTAATGTTCTGTTCTGTAGGTGTAGGGAGATAGAGAGTATCAGAAGTCTACATTCTAATTCTATGTCCTGTACTGCCAGATGTGGGAGATAGAGAGTATCAGTTGTTCTTCATGAGAGATTCTGTGCCTTCATCAACTTAAAGAATGCCAACATGGCCGCTCTCGCCTTGGAGAGGCTCCAGGTGAGTGGTGGGATGAAACATATTGCTGTCAAAATGCCTTCAACTATGTGAGATGTGCTTTTCCAATTATTTAGTTTGTACTGTTGTGTGGACTATTCTAATTGGTTCCATTGTACTTTTGGGACTATAATTTTGGTTCCAAGTACTTTTGTGACTATGCTATTGGTTCCATTGTACTTTTTGTGACTATTCTATTGGTTCCATTGGTACTTTTGTTGACTATAATTTTGGTTCCGTTGTACTTTTGTGACTATGCTGTTGGTTCCATTGTACTTTTAGGAACACATTTATTTACCCCGTCACCGGTGCGTCATTCTAAGTTGTTAAAAACATAGGCACAAATACAAACAGCAAACAACTGGTGTGGTGTTGGGTGGTGGGGGCAGTGTTAATGTGTGGTGGTGATAAAACAAACAGCCTGTAAACAACCGCTTCCTTAAATACCGGCAGCAACCTAGTGACAGGGGGTTGACAACTAGGAAACAATCATGTCTCAACAACCTATTCATCTATGTGTCTGAACTTCGCCTAAGGGACACCAGGTCGTTGGAGTTTTCTGTTGGCTTGAGGGAATTCCACGAGCAGGGGGCGGATCATAAAGGACCGTTTGCCATCTGGGTTTTACATGTCAGGACTGTTGCAGAACAAGAGGGTATCTGAGCGTGAAGGGGGGGCTCATTGCGTGCTAAAGCAGATAGATAAAATGGCGGGTTGGCCCGGCAATGGCCTTCGAGAAGAATTACCCAGTGTTTGGAGCTGCGTGTGTGGGCAATGATTCCCCCTGACAGCACTGTAAATCACCTGTGAGTTAGATGTCTCTGCATAATACACAGGGTCAGACCTGTATCAAAAATGATCACCATTGTCCAACACAGAGAGTAATGTACAACAATTCAACTCCTTTCTGGTGGCAAAGGAAAAAAACGTTGTTATTGGTTCCATTGTACTTTTGGGACAGTGCTATTAGTCCCATTGTACTTGTGGGACTATGTTATTGGTTCCATTTGTATGTATTGTGGACTGTGCCTGGTTGTTTGTCATCCCGTCCATGGGGTGGAGCTGGAGAGCACCAGCGGTAATCAGGTACCCAGTCCTCAGAGAACCAACCCTAGAGGCCCAACACCTCCTCTGCCTCCCAGTAATGCCTCCTCAGGATATCTGTCTGGTCCTGTCAAAACATCACTATAATTTATAAACATATAGAAGCACTTATAATGGGTTAATTAGGAGTTATTCTTAAATGTTACCAATCAACGCAAATAATCTTTTGAAATGTACAAAAGGACAGACAAATGACGGAAGGAGCACACAGGCATGCAGTGCTTGTGTTTTCATACTGTTGTGTGTGTGTGTCCTCTCTCCCTCCCAGGGTCCAGGAGGATGGCTCCCGTCAATGGTGAAAGTGTTTCATCTGGTGGATATTATTTTTTAGACCAGAGGAAAGAGTGCCTCCTATATTGATTATTTTTAAGAAGGTCATACCAAGGATAATGTAGCTATTTGTATTTAGAACGTTAAGAAAACCTTAACTATCCCCAAAAATAGATACAACGTTATTTTATAAAAAATATTTTTGGCCTTACTGCTATTACCCATACAACGCATTGAATAGCAGATTCCACTACATGGAATAAAAATATATCCGCACCCCAAAAAAATCTAAAGGAAGTTAATTCTGAAGTGTCTGTGTTTGTGGGCAGCTTCTCTCTCCCTTTTCTGTTTCCCCTTCCTCCTTGTTTTGGTCCCCTCTTTGTCTGTTGTCTCTGTATGTGTGTGTTTGTCCCCATTATGTTGGGCGTCTGCCGGTGTGTGTCTGGAGTGGATCGGGGGGCGTGCTCAGGATCTGCCTCTCCTGTGCAGCTGCGGGTTGTTTCCAGTGATTCCTGCCTACGCAGCTGCAGCCTATTCCTCTCATCAACCTGCACTACTAATTCCTGGGCATGGCTCTCCCACCGGCGCCAGATCGTTGTTCTTACTAGAGCGGTAACTTGGCTCACCAGTAGAGTTAATTGTCTTTGGTCTTCAGCCTGGCCTTTACTCTCCCTTAACCTGTCGTTGTTTTGTCTTCAGTTCAACAACAACCTCCCAACCTTGCCTGCCTGCCTGCCTGCCTGCCTGCCTCAGCCTCTCCTTCCTCCGGAGCCGACTGAGCCCACTCTGTTCCTTTCTCAGTTGTTTTTGGACTAAGACAAATTGAACTATTAATAAAATAATTTTTTTTCTTCCACTCCCTTAGTCGTGGTTTTGTTTTCGCTGAGTGCTGGGGTTAACCATAGCTTAACAGAACGATCTGGCCATGGACCCAACAGAGAAACAGCACGGGGGCAAACAAAGACAGCTTCCACCAACAAGCTTCATCCAGGCTCAAGTAACGTTGCTAGGACAGCATGACCCAATTGATTCGGACTCTTTTGGAAATAATCATCAACTGCTGAACCAGGTGACTCAGTTAACAACACAAGTCTCTAAATTGTCTGTTTAATCAGTTTTCTCCATCTCTCTCTGACCCCCAGTTTGATGCACCCCAAGTTGTTTTCCTCAGACATTATGCAGGCTTCGTTCCGTCGGGAACCCCCTGTCACGTCGCCTGAACCGTTCAATGGAGAATTGGACAAGTGCCCGGGGATTTTTGCTTCAGTGTGACTTGATTTTTTCGGCAGAGACCACTGTCGTTTTCTTCTGATTCCTCTAAGGTAACATTATGTTCTGGGGCTGTTAAGAGGGAGAGCTCTGGTTTGGGCTGAGGCTGTGTGTGCTCAATCAAACTTTGACTGGATTGACTTTTGCTGATTTTTCTGCTAAATTGAAGACTGTTTTTTGACCATCCTGACCATGTGGGTAATTCCTCCAAAGATACTTTTTAATTTGAGGCAGGGTTCTAAACAGTGGTGCTGAGTACTCTATTGAGTTCTGGACTTTGGCAGCGGACTCCAAGTGGAACAATGGTGGCACTTCAAGGAGCATTTCTAAACGGTTTGAATGAAGCCATCAAGGATGAACTGGCTGCTCGTGACGAGCCACATGATGTTACATTCTCTCGTTTCCCTGTCCATTAAGCTAGACAAACCGGTTGCGGAGAGGCGTCGGGAGAGAGGCGGTCGGCCACATCTAGGAGGACGAGTTCCCCAGCCTTCACCACTCGACTACCTCCAGCAGAGCGGCAACGGCGCCTCCAGGCGGGTGAGTGCCTGTACTGGTGGAGACGCCACACACATTCTGGGTACATGCCCTAAGCGACCAAAAGACAAGGCTCGCTCGTAACGGTGGGTCTACTTGCGAGCCCAGAGTTAGATCCTGAACCCTCATTATCCCCCCCGATTACAAGTACCTGTAACATTACGGTTTCCCAGAGTCATTCCCTGCCACTCTCAGCTCTCATAGACTCAGGTGCAGAAGACAACTTTATTAGCCACCAGTTTCGTTAAAAAAATCTTGTATCCCCGTGGAGCCACTACCTACCCCCATTCGTGTCACAGCCCTTGATGGCGCCTCCTTGCGGAGATAACTCATCAAACCCACCCCGTTTCCCCTAGTGATTTCTGGCAATTATTGTGAAAGCATTCAGTTAAGAGTGAGGTCTGGCTCAGCCAACCCCCCTAATCCTTGGCTTCCCCTGGTTGGCTCTTCAAACCCACAATTGATTGGACACTTCACAACACCATTCTCAGTTGGAGCACTAACTGCCATTCGGAGTGCCTTAGGTCAGCGGTTCCCCCCACTAAGTGTAACGCAACTCATCCCCCTCGCTCCTCCCGATCGGTCATCTGTCCCCCAAAGATACCATGACTTAGGCTGAGGTTTCAGTAAGGGACAAGGGCTCTGTCTCTACCACCACATAGGCCTTATGATTGCCCTATTGAACTGGCTTCCTGGGTGCTCCCTTGCCCGCTAGGTCGCTTATACAATCTGTCCCGACCGGAAAGAGAGCAATGGAGCATATATTGGTGATTCTCTGGCCTCAGGCATAATCCGTCCCTCGTCGTCCTCCTTTGGGTGCAGGTTTTCTTTTTCGTTGAAAAGAAAGACAAGTATCGATTTCAGGGGTTTAAAACAACATAACTGTTAAAACAAGTATCCCCTTCCACTCATCAACTCAGCTTTTTGAACCTCTGACATGCGCCAGAGTTTTCTCCAAGGGCTCGACCTCAGGAACGCGTACAACCTTGTCAGAATCCGAAAGGGAGATGAGTGGAAAACCGCTTCATCAACACTCCACTGGGGCATTTTGAGTATTTTGGTCATGCCCTTTGGGCTCTCAAACGCCCCTGCTGTATTCCAAGCCATGGTGAACGATGTTCTTAGGGATTTTTTTGAACCGTTTTTGTCTTTGTATACCTGGATGATATTCTGTTTTTTCCAAGTCACCCGAGGAGCATGAGTCACACTTCCGTCAAGTCCTTCAACGGCTCTTGGAGAATCAAGCTGTACGTCAAAAGCAGAAAAAGTGTGAGTTCCCACAAACAGTCTACATCGTTCCTTGGTTTCATCATTGAGAGCGGCAGGTGAAGGCGGACCCCGAGAAGATCCGGGCAGTGACGGAATGGCCCCACTCACCACCCGTAAGCAACTTCAACGAGTTTTGGGCTTTGCTAACTTCTAACGTAGATTCATTAAGGGTTTAGTAAAGTGGTGGCACCCCTTACTAGACTAACATCCCCTAATCCCTTTCTGTTGTCCCCTGAGGCTGAGCAGGCGGATAGGGTTTTGAAGGAACTGTTTTCCACCTCCCCCCTTGTTGATACACCCCCAATACCTCTCCTGCAGTTTATTGTGGAGGTGGACGCGTCTGACTCAGGTGTGGGAGCAGTCCCTCTCCCAGCGCTCCCCCACTGACCAAAAGCTTCACCCCTGTGCTTTTTTTCTCCAAGAAATTGTCACCCCACAGAACGGAATTACGACGTTTGGAAACCGGGAACTGCTGGCAGTCAAGCTAGCCACTGGAAGAATGGCGGCATTGGCTGGATGGAGCTGAACTGCCGTTTGTGGTCTGGACAGACCACAAAAACTTGGGCTTCATCCAAGCCACTAAGAGACTCAACTCACGCCAAGCCAGATGGGGCCCGTGTTTTTTAGTAGGTTTAACTTTATTCTAACATACAGACCGGGGTCAAGAAATGTTAACCAGCTGCTTTGTCCCGCCAGTTTGCTGACCCTTCGGAGACCAGCGAGCCTGAGGCAGTCCTAACCTTCCTCATCGTCGTGGCGGCAGTACAGTGGGAGATCGAGTCTCTTGTGAAAACTGCACTTGCCCACGGACCCGGGACCGGGTGATGGACCTCCCAACCTACTCTTTGTTCCCGAGACGGTCCGGTCTCAGGTGTTTGCAGTGGATTCACACCTCCCGTTTTGCTGGTCAACCCCTGGGAATGAGAACACGTTGACGCTGCTTAAGAGACATTTTTGGTGGCCTTCAATGGAAACTGGACGTTCAGCTTTTGTGGCAGCCTGTTCAACCTGTGCTCGGGCAAAGCCTCCCATCAGTCCCCTTCGGGGCTGCTGCTAACCCCTCCCAGTTCCCAGCCGTCCCTGGTCCCCACATAGCCATGGATTTTGTCACCGGCCTACCCAAGTCTGAAGGTAATGATACTATACTTACCATTGTGGACAGATTCTCTAAATCTGTTCACTATATAGCATTACCAAAATTAACCGTCTGCCAGTGAGACAGCGGACCCTCCTAGTCCAACATGTATTCCGTCCCCATGGAATACCTTTGGACATCGTATCTGATAGAGGCCCACAGTTTACTTCCCGTGTTTGGAAGGTTTTCTGTTCTGCTTTGGGTGCTTCCGTTAGTCTGTCCCTCAGGGTTTCATCCCCAAGACCAACGGTCAAACAGAAAGAGCCAATCAAGACCTCGAAGCAACCCTTCGTTGGGTGGCTGCTCAACATCCATCATCCTGGGGCCAAACATCTGCCTTGGATAGAGTACGCCCACAACTCCCTCACCAACCTCTGCCACTGGCCTTTCACCCTTCGAAGTAACCATGGGTTATCACCCCCTCTGTTTCCTGCTCAGGAGAAGGAATTGGCTTGTTCCTTCGGTTCATGAAACCTCCGCCGCTGCCAGAGAGTGTGGAGCGACGCTCGGGAAGCGTTGCTTCGGACCACCGACAGGAACAAGATGACAGCGGATAGGAGCAGGACTTCCGCACCTGTGTTCATCCTGGTCAGAAGTTTGGCTGTCATCAAAGAACATACCTCTTCGTACCAAATCATGCAAGTTGGCCCTCCCTCGGTATCTGGGTCCGTTTGAGGTGGAGTCCATCGTTAACCCCGCTGCGGTTCGTTTGAAGTTGCCTTCAGCCATGAAGATACACCCTACTTTCCACGTCTCCCAACTGAAACCTGTGTCCTCCAGCCTTTTGTGTCCGCCGGCAATCCACCTCCACCTGTTTCGATTCATTGACGACCATCCCGGCCTACAACCGTCAGTAGGCTCCAGGACTCTCGGAGGTGGGGTAGGGGTCCTCCAATACCTAGTCGATAGGGAAGTTATGGACCAGAGGAGAAGGTCTTGGGTCCCTAAGCGTTTTGTGTTGGATGCCTCAGCTAATCACGGACTTCCATCACGACAACCCTGAGAGGCCTGGTGGGTCGCCAGGTGGCGACCATTGAGGGGGGGGTACTGTTATGTGGGGCAGCTTGTTCTCTCCCTTTTTCTGTTTCCCTTCCTCCTTGTTTTGTCCCCTCTTTGTCTGTTGATCTGTATGTGTGTTTGTCCCCATTATGTTGGTGCGTCTGCCGGTATGTGTCTGGAGTGGATCGGGGGCGTGCTCAGGATCTGGCCTCTCCTGTGCAGCTGCGGGTTTTTTCCAGTGATTCCTGCCTACGCAGCTGCATCCTATTCTCTCATCAACCTGCACTACTAATTCCTGGGCATGGCTCTCCACCGGCGCCAGATTCTTGTTCTTACTAGAGCGGTAACTTGGCTCACCATAGAGTTAAATTGGTCTTTGTCTTCAAGCCTGGCTCTTTACTCTCCTTAACCTGTTGTTTTGTTTTGTCTTCAGTTCAGACATACCTCCCAACCTCCCTGCCTGCCTCCCTGCCCTGCCCTGCCTGCCTGCCTGCCTGCCTCAGCCTCTCCTTCCTCCGGAGAGCCGACTAGCCCACTCTGTTTCCTTTTCTTCAGTTGTTTTTGGACTAAGACAAATTGAACTTTTATTAAAATAATTTTTTGTTTCTTTCCACTCCCTTATCGTGTTTTGTTTCTTCTGGAGTGCTGGGTTTAACCATAGCTTAACAGTCCTGTCCTATAACCTGAGAGATATAAGTAAGATCGTAATTATAATATATTTTTAACATGGATTTAACCCCTTATTTTTGGCACTGAACAGTATATACTTCCATAATTTGTCTTGTGTGGCCTTTGGGCGTCCTAGAGAAAAACAACAGACAATGTTCATGAGAGTCCTCATCTTTCCACACATTAGTGTGTAGCCCAAAATGTTTGGATGCTATAGATCGACTGTAACCGACTTCAGACGAGTCCCAAGACGCTTGAGGGGTTCGTAGAGCAACATTTTATTGAAAAGAACCGATTTTCGGGACGTCTCCATTGGTCTGACAAACATGTCTAGCTCTGTCCACCTTTCACCACAGATGCAGAAGTTGCAACATAGGTGAACGCTGTGGAATGAGACCAAAAAACAGATAACTCTACCTTAAACTGAACAGATTTGTATGGCGATTTTTGGATTATGCTACATCAACCTTAGGGGGTTAACATGGTTTCTGTATTAAGAAAAGTGGAAATGGGGGACATTTTGTCCATTTTAGAAATTTAGGGCCCACTCTAATACAGTAACCTCCCTTCTCTCACATGCTGTTTCTTGTCATCATGCATGTTTAATGTCTTAAAGAGGAAGGAAAGGACAGTTCCTGTATCAGCTACTTGTGTTCTGACTACTTAAAATATGTATCAACCACAGAACTGACACTTACTAGCAGTTTCCAGTCTTACACTGCCAGTCAGTTGACTCACTGTACAAGACCTCTCCCCTTCACTTCATTCTGTAAGTACTCTTGACAATATCTTGAAAAATAGTTTTTAGTTATTTGTTTTTAGTCGTAAGTCCTATACTTGAAGGGTAATGTATCATTTTACGTCTTGTTACTATTTGAGCTGTGTTTTGGTTGTTCCATCAGGGCAGTGTTCATAAAGTGTCTCAGTGTAGGAGTTGTTGATCTACATAGGGATGAGATTATTAACTGTGACACTCTGGCTTCCGGGACTTTTATATTTGAGCCCAGGGTGTATTTGTTTTGTTGGGGTTTGGTTTGGTTATGTTGGAATTTGGGTGTATTTCTATGTTTTGCAGTTCTGTGGGGTTTATTTCTAGGTTTGGTCGATGACTCCCAATCGGAGGTAACGAGTGTCAGCTGTCGGCTCGTTATCTCTGATTGGGAGCCATATTTATTCTGATTGTTTTCCTGTGGGAATTGTGGGTTTTTGGTTCCAGGTTCAGTATTAGTCACTGTAGGACTTCACGATCGTATTTTGTTTTGTAGTTACGTGCTTTCTTTATTAAAGTCCATCATGTTCACTCGCAACGCTGCGTATTGGTCCGCTTCCCCTCAGACGATCGTGACAGAAAAACCCACCGTAAAAGGACCAAGCAGCGTGTCAAGCGGCAACAGGACCTACCTACAACAGGATTTATGGACGCCCTCCAAAGGATTCATGGACATGGGAGGAGATATACGGGCTGGAAAGGGTCCTTGGGCACAACCGGGAGAATATCGCCGCCCCCTTGAAGAGCTGGAGGCAGCTAAAGCCGAGAGGAGGTGGTATGAGGAGGCAGCACGGAGTCGAGGCTGGAAGCCCGTGGGTACTACCCAAAAATTTCTTGGGGGGGGGGGCTAAAAGGGAGTGTGGCGAAGTCAGGTAGGAGACCTGCGCCTACTCCCTGGACTGACCGTGGAGAGCGAGAGTACGGGCAGACACCGTGGTTACGCATTAGAGCGCATGGTGTCTCCTGTACGCAGGCATAGCCCGGTTTCGGTACATTCCAGCTCCACGTATCGGCCGGGCTAGATTGAGCATTGAGCCGGATGTCCATGAAGCCGGCCCAACGCATCAGGCCACCAGTGCGTCTCCTCGGGCCGGCTTACATGGCACCAGCCTTATGCATGGTGTCCCCCGGTTTCGCCTACAGAGCCCGTTGCGGGTTAGTCCTCCTTCCGTACTGGTCGGCGACGGGGATATCCAACCAGGTAAGGTGGGCACTCAGCTCAGGGCCAGTACGCCTGCACGGTCCGGTATTTCCGGCCACCTCCCCCGCTCCAGTCCAGGACCACCAGTGCCTACACCACGCACCAAGCCTCCTTGTGTCCCAAGTCCTGGCTCCTGTTGCTGCTTTTCTGCCTGGCTCCCCGCACTGCCCTGATGCGTGTCCTCAGCCCGGGGACCACCATGTTTCCGGCACACGCACTAGGGGCCTTATGTGCATCCCCAGGGTCCAGCAATGCCCTTTCGTACTCCCCGCACGAGCCCTGAATGCGTGTCCTCACCCGGGCCACCATTCCGGCACCACGCACCTAGCTTGATGTGCGTCCCCAGGGTCCAGCCAGCCTGTTTCCTTCTTCCCGCACTAGCCCTGCGATGCGGGTCCGCACCCGGGACCAACCCGTCCGGCACCACGCACCAGGCTATAGTGCTCTCGGCCGCCAAGTCTCCGTCGGGCCACGGCCGAACTGCCCGCTGCCCAACGGCGCCTGAACTGCCCGTCTGCCCAACGGCGCCTGAACTGCCCGGCCGCCCACGCGTCTGACCTGCCCCCGTCTGCCCAACTCGCCTAAACTGCCTTCTGCCCAACCGCCCGTCGAAACTGTCGTCTGCCAAGCGCTGCATAGGCCCGCCCTTCAGCCATGAGCCTTCAAGCCGTCCCCACCGGTAGCCCAGAGCTTCCGCCAGACAGGACGCCAGAGCCGTCCGCCAGACAGGGATCAGCCAGAGCCTTCGCCCGGACCCTAGAGCCCTTCCCAGACAGGATCAGCCAGAGCCCTGCCGCCAACCGTTCGCCAGACCCTCACCAACAGATCAGCCAGAGCTTTCCCAGACAATCGCCAGACCTTCCGCATACAGGATCGCCGAAGCCTTCCGGCCACACAGGATCAGCCAGACCTTCAGCCAGCCATGAGCAGCCAATCCGGCGGCCCCCGCCATTAGCAGCAGTCCGTCCAGCCGCCCTGAGCAGCCAATCCGTCATCATCCAGCCATGACAGCCAATCCCGTCAGCCAGCAAGGAGAGCCAGATCCTTCAACCAGCCTGAGCCGTCCCGCCAGGATCCGCCAAGCCGTCCACCAGGAATCCGCCATACCAGCCAGCCAGATCCGCATGAGTGCCCGGCGGTGCTGTCCCTTAGCCCGGTTCTGCCCCTTAGCCTGGGCGCCCCTTTAGTCGTGTACTGCCCCTTAGTCCGGTTCTGCCCCCTATTGTCCCGGTGCGGCCCGTTAGGCCGTGCCGCCCCTTAAATCCAGTGGGGTTTTAGTTGGGGGGTGGTCATAGAGGAGCTACGGAAGTCGGATAGTGACTAAGGGGGTGGACCACGACCAGGGCCAGAGCCGCCACCGTGGACAGACGCCCACCCAACCCTCCCATAGACTGTAGCTGGTGCGCCCGAGTCGCACCTTTGGGGGGGGTTACTGTGACCTCTGCTCCGTGACTTTTATATTTGAGCCAGGTGATTTGTTTTGTTGGGGGGGTTTGGTTTGGTTATGTTGGAATTTGGGGTGTATTTCTAGTTGCAGGTTCTGTGGGTATTTCTAGGGTTGGTCATGTACTCCCATCGGAGGTAACGAGTGTTTTCAGCGTGTCGGCTCGTTATCTCTTATTGGGAGCATATTTTCTATTGTTTTCCCTGTGTGGATGGTGGGTTTTTGTTCCAGGTTCGTATTATTCACTGTAGAACTTCACGTCGTATTTTTGTTGTGTAGTTACGGCTTTCGTTATGAAAGTCATCATGTTCACTCGCAACGCTGCGTATTGGTCCCTTCCTCACGATCGTGACATTCACCAGGGTAAAAGACTCAAACATCCATTGATCCCTGCCTCAGTGTGTGTTGTTGAGACACCGTGTATTTATACTCAACAATCTATAAACACACAGCAGCAATCATTTCAAAGATTTACTGAGTTAACAGTTCATATAAGACATTTTGTCATTGAAAAATAAATTAATTACGTACCCTACTCCTGGTTTCACATGACTGGAATACATATGCAGATGTTAGTCACAATACCGTTAAAAAAAATGGGGAGGGGGTGTGGATCGAAAACATCAGTTCTGGTTGAACCACTATTTGCTAATGTTGCGCACCCATCTCTTTCACGAGATTGGTCAGCCTGTTGATGGTGCATGGTGGAATGTTTGTCCACACTCCTCTTCAATGGCTGTGTGCAGTTGCTGGATATTGGCAAGAACTGAACACGCCGTCGTACACTCGCTCAGAGCATTGCAAACAGGCTCAAGGGGTGCATGTCTTGTGAGTAGCAGCCGTGGATTAACTGTGACAATTTTCACTTTCCAGATTAGTACAGAATCCTGTGATGAATGCACTACAATGGGCCACAGCACACTCTCGCCCCAACGACGGCCCCCCCCCATACCCTTGTCTGCGGTTGTGAGCCGTTGGACTGCCTGGCAAATTCCGTAAATGAATAAATTTAACATTCAGTATCTGTGAACTCTCGGTGGACAGACCTGCAGTCAGCATGCCAGTGGCACTCTCCTCTCCCCCATCTGTGGCATGGTGTTTGTGCAAGACTGCACTTTTAGAGTGGACGTCCAGTGGTGCCCCCACAAGGTGCACCTGCGTAAGATCATGCGCGTTTAATCAGCTTCTGAATCCCACACCTGTCAGGTGGATATTATCTTGCAATGGAGAAATCCACTAACAGGGATTAAACAAAGTTGTGCCCCAACGTTGAGCGAAATAAGCTTTTTGTGCCTATAGAACATTTCTGGAATCTTTCTTCAGAGCATTAAACAGGGGCCCAGACACTTTACATGTTGGCGGTTAGTTTGTGTTCATATTGCTGAGGGCCCTGGAGGACAGACGTAGGGAGTAGGTTGACATCTATACGGTGTATTTGGGGGGGCCTAAGAAAAAAACGACATTTCATGGAGCCCTCATCTTTCCACACATTAGTGTGTAGCCCAAAATGTTTGGATGCTATAGATCGACTGTACCGACTTCAGACGAGTCCCAAGACGCTTGAGGGGTTCGTAGAGCAACATTTTATGAAAAGACCGATTTTCGGGACGTCTCATGGTCTGACAAACATGGTCTAGCTCTGTCACCTTTCACCACAGATGCAGAAGTGCAACATAGGTGAACGCGGTGGAATGAGACAAAAAACAGATAACTCTACCTTAAACTGACAGATTTGTATGGCGATTTTTGGATTATGCTACATCAACCTTAGGGGGTTAACATGGTTCTGTATTAAAGAAAAGTGGAAATGGGGGACATTTTGTCCATTTTAGAAATTTAGGGCCCACTCTAATACAGTAACCTCCCTTCTCTCACATGCTGTTCTTGTCATCATGCATGTTAATGTCTTAAAGAGGAAGGAAAGGACAGTTCTGTATCAGCTACTTGTGTTCTGACTACTTTAAATATGTATCAACCACAGAACTGACACTTACTAGCAGTTCCAGTCTTACACTGCCAGTCAGTTGACTCACTGTACAAGACCTCTCCCCTTCACTTCATTCTGTAAGTACTCTTGACAATATCTTGAAAAATAGTTTTTTAGTTATTTGTTTTTAGTCGTAAGTCCTATACTTGAGGGTAATGTATCATTTTACGTCTTGTTACTATTTGAGCTGTGTTTTGGTTGTTCCATCAGGGCCAGTGTTCATAAAGTGTCTCAGTGTAGGAGTGTTGATCTACATAGGGATGAGATTATTAACTGTGACACTCTGGCTCCGGGACTTTTATATTTGAGCCAGGGTGTATTTGTTTTGTTGGGGTTTGGTTTGGTTATGTTGGAATTTGGGTGTATTTCTATGTTTGCAGTTCTGTGGGGTTTATTTCTAGGTTTGGTCGATGACTCCCAATCGGAGGTAACGAGTGTCAGCTGTCGGCTCGTTATCTCTGATTGGGAGCCATATTTATTCTGATTGTTTTCCTGTGGGAATTGTGGGTTTTTGTTCCAGGTTCAGTATTAGTCACTGTAGGACTTCACGATCGTATTTTGTTTTGTAGTTACGTGCTTTCTTTATTAAAGTCATCATGTTCACTCGCAACGCTGCGTATTGGTCCGCTTCCTCAGACGATCGTGACAGAAAAACCCACCGTAAAAGGACCAAGCAGCGTGTCAAGCGGCAACAGGACCTACCTACACAGGATTTATGGACGCCTCCAAAGGATTCATGGACATGGGAGGAGATACGGGCTGGAAAGGGTCCTTGGGCACAACCGGGAGAATATCGCCGCCCTCGTGAAGAGCTGGAGGCAGCTAAAGCCGAGAGGAGGTGGTATGAGGAGGCAGCACGGAGTCGAGGCTGGAAGCCCGTGGGTACTACCCAAAAATTTCTTGGGGGGGGGGCTAAAAGGGAGTGTGGCGAAGTCAGGTAGGAGACCTGCGCCTACTCCCTGGACTGACCGTGGAGAGCGAGAGTACGGGCAGACACCGTGTTACGCAGTAGAGCGCATGGTGTCTCCTGTACGCAGGCATAGCCCGGTTCGGTACATTCCAGCTCCACGTATCGGCCGGGCTAGATTGAGCATTGAGCCGGATGTCATGAAGCCGGCCCAACGCATCAGGCCACCAGTGCGTCTCCTCGGGCCGGCTTACATGGCACCAGCCTTATGCATGGTGTCCCCGGTTCGCCTACATAGCCCGGTGCGGGTTATTCCTCCTTCCCGTACTGGTCGGGCGACGGGGAGTATACAACCAGGTAAGGTTGGGCAGGCTCAGTGCTCAAGGGAGCCAGTACGCCTGCACGGTCCGGTATTTCCGGCGCCACCTCCCCGCTCCAGTCCAGTACCACCAGTGCCTACACCACGCACCAAGCCTCCTGTGTGTCCCCAGAGTCCTGTGCGTCCTGTTGCTGCTCCCCGCACTAGCCCTGAGATGCGTGTCCTCAGCCCGGGACCACCAGTTCCGGCACCACGCACTAGGCCTTATGTGCATCCCCAGGGTCCAGCATGCCCTGTTGCTACTCCCCGCACTAGCCCTGAGATGCGTGTCCTCAGCCCGGGACCACCAGTTCCGGCACCACGCACTAGGCCTTATGTGCGTCCCCAGGGTCCAGCATGCCCTGTTCCTTCTCCCCGCACTAGCCCTGAGATGCGTGTCCTCAGCCCGGGACCACCAGTTCCGGCACCACGCACCAGGCCTATAGTGCGTCTCGGCCGGCCAGAGTCTGCCGTCTGCCCAACGGCGCCTGAACTGCCCGTCTGCCCAACGGCGCCTGAACTGCCCGTCTGCCCAACGGCGCCTGAACTGCCCGTCTGCCCAACGGCGCTTGACCTGCCCGTCTGCCCAACGGCGCCTGAACTGCCTGTCTGCCCAACGCCGTCTGAACTGTCCGTCTGCCAAGCGCTGCATAAGCCGCCCGTCTGCCATGAGCCTTCAGAGCCGTCCGCCAGACCGGAGCCGCTAGAGCCTTCCGCCAGACAGGATCAGCCAGAGCCTTCCGCCAGACAGGATCAGCCAGAGCCTTCCGCCAGACGGGAGCCGCTAGAGCCTTCCGCCAGACAGGATCAGCCAGAGCCTTCCGCCAGACAGGATCAGCCAGAGCCTTCCACCAGACAGGATCAGCCAGAGCCTTTCGCCAGACAGGATCAGCCAGAGCCTTCCGCCAGACAGGATCGGCCAGAGCCTTCTGCCAGACAGGATCAGCCAGAGCCTTCAGCCAGCCATGAGCAGCCAGATCCGTCGGCCAGCCATGAGCAGCCAGATCCGTCAGCCAGCCATGAGCAGCCAGATCCGTCAGCCAGCCATGAGCAGCCAGATCCGTCAGCCAGCCATGAGCAGCCAGATCCTTCAGCCAGCCATGAGCCGTCCAGCCAGGATCCGCCAGAGCCGTCCAGCCAGGATCCGCCAGAGCCAGCCAGCCAGGATCCGCCATTGAGTCCGGTGCTGTCCCTTAGCCCGGTGCTGCCCCTTATCCTGGTGCTGCCCCTTAGTCCGGTACTGCCCCTTAGTCCGGTGCTGCCCCTTAGTCCGGTGCTGCCCGTTAGTCCGGTGCCGCCCCTTAATCCAGTGGGGTTTAGTTGGGGGGTGGTCATATGGAGGAGGCTACGGAAGCGGATAGTGACTAAGGTGGGGTGGGGACCACGACCAGGGCCAGAGCCGCCACCGTGGACAGACGCCCACCCAGACCCTCCCATAGACTGTATGCTGGTGCGCCCGGAGTTCGCACCTTTAGGGGGGGGTACTGTGACACTCTGGCTCCGGGACTTTTATATTTGAGCCAGGGTGTATTTGTTTTGTTGGGGTTTGGTTTGGTTATGTTGGAATTTGGGTGTATTTCTATGTTTGCAGTTCTGTGGGGTTTATTTCTAGGTTTGGTCGATGACTCCCAATCGGAGGTAACGAGTGTCAGCTGTCGGCTCGTTATCTCTGATTGGGAGCCATATTTATTCTGATTGTTTTCCTGTGGGAATTGTGGGTTTTTGTTCCAGGTTCAGTATTAGTCACTGTAGGACTTCACGATCGTATTTTGTTTTGTAGTTACGTGCTTTCTTTATTAAAGTCATCATGTTCACTCGCAACGCTGCGTATTGGTCCGCTTCCTCAGACGATCGTGACATTAACCAGGGTAAAAAAGACATGCAAACATACATTTGAATCCCTGCTCAGTGTGTGTGTGTGAGACACAGTGGATTTATACTCAACAATAATATAAACACAGCATGCAATCATTTCAAAGATTTTACTGAGTTACAGTTCATATAAGGACATTTGTCAATTGAAATAAATTAATTACGCCCTAATCCATGGATTTCAAATGACTGGGAATACAGATATGCATATGTTAGTCACAGATACCTTTAAAAAAAAAGGTAGGGGTGTGGATCAGAAAACCAGTCAGTATCTGGTTTGACCACTATTTGCCTAATGTTGCGCGACACATCTCCTTCACATAGAGTTGGTCAGGCTGTTGATTGTGGCCTGTGGAATGTTGTCACACTCCTCTTCAATGGCTGTGTGAAGTTGCTGGATATTGGCAAGAACTGGAACACGCCGTCGTACACGTCGATCCAGAGCATTGCAAACAGGCTCAATGGGTGACATGTCTTGTGAGTATGCAGGCCGTGGATGAACTGGGACATTTTCACTTTCCAGGAATTATGTACAGATCCTTGTGATGAATGGCACTACAATGGGCCTCAGCAAACTTCTCGCCCACACGACGCCATACACATTGTCTGCGGTTGTGAGGCCGGTTGGACGTGCTGCCAAATTCTCGTAAATGATAAAAAAATTAACATTCAATTATCTGGCAACATCTCTGGTGGACAGACCTGCAGTCAGCATGCCAATTGCACTCTCCCCCATCTGTGGCATTGTGTTGTGTGACAAGACTGCACATTTTAGAGTGGACTTTCATTGTGCCCAGCACAAGGTGCACCTGCGTAATGATCATGCTGTTTAATCAGCTTCTTGAAATACCACACCTGTCAGGTGGAATATTATCTTGGCAATGGAGAAATACTCACTAACAGGGATGTAAACAAATTTGTGCCCAACATTTGAGCGAAATAAGCTTTTTGTGCCTATAGAACATTTCTGGAATCTTTTCTTTCAGATCATTAAACATGGGACCAACACTTTACATGTTGCGTTTATATTTTTGTTCAGTATTGCTGAGGGCCCTTTAGGACCAGACTGATAGGGAGTAGGGTTGACATCTATACTGTGTAGGATGTGTGTTTCTCTAGAATCTGATACAGACTCCATGGGCCTTATGGGCCTTCCCTGTGGGTGGGTGTGTGTGTGTGTGTGTGTGTGTGTGTGTGTGTGTGTGTGTGTGTGTGGTTCTGTGTGTGTGTGTGTGTGTGTGTGTGTGTGTGTGTGTGTGTGTGTGTGTGTGTACATGTGTGTGTGAGCCTGGTTCATTTTCAGTATGAGGCCCTGTACCCCATTTCCAGTTTATACTTCAATGTATCAGGTGTAGTTATTCACCAGCTATAGAGTGAGTTGTTGTTTATGTTTCTAAGACTGCAGGGTGGGAGATGCAACAATGGCCTTGAGAACAGCAGGAAGTGTGTTGGTGGTCTTTCTCTGGTCTGTAGCAGGTATGGTCTCATTCTTATATTTTAGTTGCTCTGTTTAACAATCTACAGACATTTCTAAAAGGATAAGAATCATAATATTATTCTGGTGTGTTCTGTTAGGCGTCTCCACTTCACTTTAAATAGTTATCTTTCACACCTCACTGAGTGATGCTTATCTATGGTTTCCATTCACACTCAACTCAACAACTACGGCAACAAATTGTCACACCCTGGCAATGGGACTCTAGTTGTTGAGCCAGGGTGTGTTTGTTCTATGTGGTGTGTTTCTATGTTGGGGGTTCTGGTTTGTTGTTTTCTGTGTTTGCCTTAGTGACTCCCAATCAGAGGCAACGAGTGTCAACTGTTCGTTGGTTGTCTCTGATTGGGAGCCATATTTAAACTGTCTGTTTTTCATTCGGGTTTGTGGGATTTTGTTCGTGTTTGTTCGTGTTGTAACCATAGACGTCACGCATTCGTTGTTTATTGTTTTGATCGTGTGATCATTTAATAAATATAATATGTTCACCTTCGACGCTGCGCATTGGTCCTCCTCATTAGACGATCGTGACAGAAAATCCCACCTAAACAAGACCAAGCAGCGTGTCCAGGAGCCATCGCTGGCAGATCTCCGTGGCAACCTCGACTGGGTCAAGCCTAGTGAGGGGCAGAGAGGGTGGACTTGGGACCAGTTGAGGAGGAGCTTTGACTGGGTCAAGCCCATTGAGGAGCTGAATGGCGGGAGTTGGAGACAGAGGAGCGAGAGTTGGGCGAGAACGATGGAGGCCTGGCCCACGGGGAGGAGAGACCCCCAGAAATTTTTTAGGGGGGGGCTCACGACGTCGGGGCAGCAGGAGGCCGCGATAGAGCGGTCCAGTGGGTTGGCAGAGGAGGCCGCCAGGTTACGGGAGTCACTGGTCACCAGGGGGAAGGAGGTTGTAGAGGCACGGCGAGAGGTACTGGCGTGTGTTGCCAGTCCGGTCCGGCCTGTTCCTGATCCCCATGTAGGGCCAGTGGTGTGTGTTCCCAGTACGGTCCGGCCTGTTCCTGCCACTCCCACCAAGTCAGTGGTGCGTTTCGTCAGCCCGGCGCGGCCCGTTCCTGCTCCCCGCACCAAGTCAGTGGTGAGCGTCGTCGGCCCGGTCCGGCCCGTTCCTGCTCCCCGCACCAAGTCAGTGGTGCGCGTCGTCAGCCCGGTCCGGCCCATTCCTGCTCCCCGCACCAAGTCAGTGGTGCGCGTCGTCAGCCCGGTCCGGCCCATTCCTGCTCCCCGCACCAAGTCAGTGGTGCGCGTCGTCAGCCCGGTCCGGCCAATTCCTGCTCCCCGCACCAAGTCAGGGGTGCGCTTCGACAGCCCGGCTCGGCCCGCTCCTGCTCCCCACACCAAGCCAGTGGTGTGCGTCGTCAGTCCGGCACGGCTCGTGCCTGTTCCCCGCACCAGGTCAGGGGTGCGCTTCGACGGCCCGGCTCGGCCCGCTCCTGCTCCCCACACCAAGCCAGTGGTGTGCGTCGTTAGTCCGGCACGGCCCGTGCCTGTTCCACCAGTGGCTGGTCCGGCACCGGTCAGAGGCTTCACGTCGGAGCTAGAGCAATCCGCTCCACCAGTGTTCAGTCCAGCTCCGGCCAGCAGGGCCAGACCGGACCAGGGGTACTTTGGGGGGTTAGAGAAGGAGTGGGGGTCAAGCCCGGAGCCAGAACCGCCGCCGAGGAGGTATGCCCACCCAGCCCTCCCCTGTTTTGCTCTTTTTGAGGCGCGGTCGCAGTCTTCACCTTCGACGCTGCGCATTGGTCCTCCTCATTAGACGATCGTGACACAAATTGTGGACAAACCCTACTGTTAGTGTGAGCCAAAAGACCTTGACTTAATTATGATACCATTGTATTGTGTGACTGTGTTTCAGTGGTACTGGGTCAGAATGGCTGGAGTGTGAGCTACACCAAGGATAGTATCTGTACCTTGAAGGGGTCAACAGTGGAGCTGTCCTGCTCCTACACATATCCCAGAGGTTATACAGTCACGACAACCAAATGGTATAAATTGAAGAATTCGATCTGGACTGAAATCCAAGATAAATATGAGGATCGTATAGAGTACCGTGGGAACAAGGAGAATGACTGCACCCTGAAAATCAAAGACCTGAGAGAGGAGGATTCAACATCATATTACTTCTCATTTACAGCAGGCTCATCGACATATGGCTCAGATGTTACTCTCTCTGTCACAGGTACTGTAATCTGACATAAAGAGTATAGTTACCACTTCAAATGATTTATTACATTTTCAGTGAGAACCTTGGAATGGTGCTGACAGACAGATGTTCTCCATTGTTGTTTCATAACTTCAGATCTAAAGGTGACTGTGGGAATGTGGACAAGAGGGGAGTATTGGAAGACACTGACCTGCAGCACCACCTGTACCCTGATTGGTAACCCCACCTACATCTGGTACAAGAACGGACATAATCTAGATGAGAGCACCTCCCCCCAGTACAAAGACCCAGTCTCCAGTAACTATGAAGACAGCTACTCCTGTGCTGTAAAAGGCCATGAGGATCTCCGGTCTCCTGCAGTCTGTGAGTGTGGATTAAACCCTGACAAATCCTGTAAACTGAAAAGTTGGTGATGACTTATTAAATGCTCAGAAACTTCCATATAGATTTACTGTTGAAGTAAACTACAATATTTCCAAAGTGGAACTTGCTATTGATATATTCTTGGCAAGAAACATTTAGAAAATAAAATAACTGAAATAACAAAAACCTTTATGTTTCAGGCATTCAGAGTCAGGAAATACAGTATAATGTACTCATCTGATTCCATTATATTTCAGGTGTCCAGGGTCAGGACTGCAACAGAGTGACTTACACCAAGAGGAGAATCTGTGTCTTGAAGGGGTCATCAGTGGACATATCATGTACTTATGGCAGGGGTTATGATACCGTCACATCATCACTCTGGTTTAGTCCTAAACAGAGTGCTAGGTGGAGTGATAAGTTGATCCCTGAGGACATAACCACAGACCCAGGGTATGAAGGTCGTGTGGAGTATGGTGGAGAGAAGGAGAGAGGTCACTCCACCCTGAGAATCACAGATCTGAGAGAAGAGGACTCAGCTGAGTACAAGTTCATATTCAACACACATACATCAAGATGGGGATACACCTTGACTGGAACAACTCTGACTGTCACAGGTTACACTGAACAAATGATCATGTTTATACATACATTTCTATGTGATGTTTAATTATAATTATTTTATCCATAATACTTGATTGATTTAAGTATCTTGTTGTCATTTCCCCTGTATTCAGACCTGCAGGTGGAGGTGACTCTTGCCACAGAGGCAGGAAGGAGGACACTGACCTGTACCACCACCTGTATTCTGACTGACAACCCCAACCCCACCTACATATGGTACAAGAACGGACAACATCTAGATGAGAGCACCTACAAGGTCAAATACTCAGTCTCCAGTAACTATGAAGACAGCTACTCCTGTGCTGTAAAAGGCCATGAGGATCTCCGGTCTCCTGCAGTCTGTGAGTGTGGATTAAACCCTGACAAAGCCTGTAAACTGAAAAGTTGGTGATGACTTATTAAATGCTCAGAAACTTCCATATAGATTTACTGTTGAAGTAAACTACAATATTTCCAAAGTGGAACTTGCTATTGATATATTCTTGGCAAGAAACATTTAGAAAATAAAATAACTGAAATAACAAAAATCTTTATGTTTCAGGCATTCAGAGTCAGGAAATACAGTATAATGTACTCATCTGATTCCATTATATTTCAGGTGTCCAGGGTCAGGACTGCAACAGAGTGACTTACACCAAGAGGAGAATCTGTGTCTTGAAGGGGTCATCAGTGGACATATCATGTACTTATGGCAGTGGTTATGATACCGTCACATCATCACTCTGGTTTAGTCCTAAACAGAGTGCTAGGTGGAGTGATAAGTTGATCCCTGAGGACATAACCACAGACCCAGGGTATGCAGGTCGTGTGGAGTATGGTGGAGAGAAGGAGAGAGGTCACTCCACCCTGAGAATCACAGACCTGAGAGAAGAGGACTCAGCTGAGTACAAGTTCATATTCAACACATATACATCAAGATGGGGATACAGCTTCACTGGAACAACTCTGACTGTCACAGGTTACACTGAACAAATGATCATGTTTATACATACATTTCTATGTGATGTTTAATTATAATTATTTTATCCATAATACTTGATTGATTTAAGTATCTTGTTGTCATTTCCCCTGTATTCAGACCTGCAGGTGGAGGTGACTCTTGCCACAGAGGCAGGAAGGAGGACACTGACCTGTACCACCACCTGTACTCTGACTGACAACCCCAACCCCACCTACATCTGGTACAAGAACGGACAACATCTAGATGAGAGCACCTCCCCCCAGTACAAAGACCCAGTCTCCAGTAACTATAAAGACAGCTACTCCTGTGCTGTAAAAGGCCATGAGGATCTCCGGTCGCCTGCAGTCTGTGAGTGTGGATTAAACCCTGACAAAGCCTGTAAACTGAAAAGTTGGTGATGACTTATTAAATGCTCAGAAACTTCCATATAGATTTACTGTTGAAGTAAACTACAATATTTCCAAAGTGGAACTTGCTATTGATATATTCTTGGCAAGAAACATTTAGAAAATAAAATAAATGAAATAACAAAAATCTTTATGTTTCAGGCATTCAGAGTCAGGAAATACAGTATAATGTACTCATCTGATTCCATTATATTTCAGGTGTCCAGGGTCAGGAATGCAACAGAGTGACTTACACCAAGAGGAGAATCTGTGTCTTGAAGGGGTCATCAGTGGACATATCATGTACTTTTGGCAGTGGTTATGATACCGTCACATCATCACTCTGGTTTAGTCCTAAACAGAGTGCTAGGTGGAGTGATAAGTTGATCCCTGAGGACATAACCACAGACCCAGGGTATGCAGGTCGTGTGGAGTATGGTGGAGAGAAGGAGAGAGGTCACTCCACCCTGAGAATCACAGACCTGAGAGAAGAGGACTCAGCTGAGTACAAGTTCATATTCAACACAAATACATCAAGATGGGGATACAGCTTCACTGGAACAACTCTGACTGTCACAGGTTACACTGAACAAATGATCATGTTTATAGATACATTTCTATGTGATGTTTAATTATAATTATTTTATCCATAATACTTGATTGTTTTAAGAATCTTGTTGTCATTTCCCCTGTATTCAGACCTGCAGGTGGAGGTGACCACTACATGGTGGTCAACGACACTGACCTGCAGCACCACCTGTACTCTGACTGGTAACCCCACCTACATCTGGTACAAGAACGGACAACATCTAGATGAGAGCACCTACAAGGTCAAATACTCAGTCTCCAGTAACTATGAAGACAGCTACTCCTGTGCTGTAAAAGGCCATGAGGATCTCCGGTCTCCTGCAGTCTGTGAGTGTGGATTAAACCCTGACAAAGACTGTAAACTGAAAAGTTGGTGATGACTTGTTAAATGCTCAGAAACTTCCATTTACATTTACTGTTGAAGTAAACTACAATATTTCCAAAGTGGAACTTGCTATTGATATATTCTTGGCAAGAAACATTTAGAAAATAAAATAAATGAAATAACAAAAATCTTTATGTTTCAGGCATTCAGAGTCAGGAAATACAGCATAATGTACTCATCTGATTCCATTATATTTCAGGTGTCCAGGGTCAGGACTGCAACAGAGTGACTTACACCAAGAGGAGAATCTGTGCCTTGAAGAGGACAACAGTGGACATATCCTGCTCTTACACATATCCCAGTTATCATGAGATCAATTAAGCTGTCTGGTTTACTAAATGGTCTGGTATGGATGCTGAAGATCTGAGCTCAGTGCCAGGGTATGAGGGTCATATTGAGTACCTTGGGGATAAGAAGAGAGACTGTACCCTGAGAATCACAGACCTGAGATTGAGTGACTCTGCTGGATACATGTTCAGATTCATAACATCCGGAGGAAAGTTTGCTGGCTCACCTGTCTCCCTGACTGTCACAGGTAATCTGTCACACATCACACATATATTACTGTAATGACCTTATTAAGGGCAGTCATACAGACACAGTAGTGGTATGTGACAGAAAAAAACGAATCTAGTATATCATATAAGAGGACATACAGTGGGGAAAAAAAAGTATTTAGTCAGCCACCAATTGTGCAAGTTCTCCCACTTAAAAAGCCTGTAATTTTCATCATAGGTACACGTCAACTATGACAGACAAAATGAGAGAAAAAAATTCCAGAAAATCACATTGTAGGATTTTTAATGAATTTATTTGCAAATTATGGTGGAAAACAATTATTCGGTCAATAACAAACGTTTCTCAATACTTTGTTATATACCCTTTGTTGGCAATGACACAGGTCAAACGTTTTCTGTAAGTCTTCACAAGGTTTTCACACACTGTTGCTGGTATTTTGGCCCATTCCTCCATGCAGATCTCCTCTAGAGCAGTGATGTTTTGGGGCTGTCGCTGGGCAACACGGACTTTCAACTCCCTCCAAAGATTTTCTATGGGGTTGAGATCTGGAGACTGGCTAGGCCACTCCAGGACCTTGAAATGCTTCTTACGAAGCCACTCCTTCGTTGCCCGGGCGGTGTGTTTGGGATCATTGTCATGCTGAAAGACCCAGCCACGTTTCATCTTCAATGCCCTTGCTGATGGAAGGAGGTTTTCACTCAAAATCTCACGATACATGGCCCCATTCATTCTTTCCTTTACACGGATCAGTCGTCCTGGTCCCTTTGCAGAAAAACAGCCCCAAAGCATGATGTTTCCACCCCCATGCTTCACAGTAGGTATGGTGTTCTTTGGATGCAACTCAGCATTCTTTGTCCTCCAAACGCGACGAGTTGAGTTTTTACCAAAAAGTTATATTTTCGTTTCATCTGACATTCTCCCAATCCTTTTCTGGATCATCCAAATGCACTCTAGCAAACTTCAGACGGGCCTGGGCATGTACTGGCTTAAGCAGGGGGACACGTCTGGCACTGCAGGATTTGTGTCCCTGGCGGCGTAGTGTGTTACTGATGGTAGGCTTTGTTACTTTGGTCCCAGCTCTCTGCAGGTCATTCACTAGGTCCCCCCGTGTGGTTCTGGGATTTTTTCTCACCGATCTTGTGATCATTTTGACCCCACGGGGTGAGATCTTGCGTGGAGCCCCAGATCGAGGGAGATTATCAGTGGTCTTGTATGTCTTCCATTTCCTAATAATTGCTCCCACAGTTGATTTCTTCAAACCAAGCTGCTTACCTATTGCAGATTCAGTCTTCCCAGCCTGGTGCAGGTCTAGAATTTTGTTTCTGGTGTCCTTTGACAGCTCTTTGGTCTTAGCCATAGTGGAGTTTGGAGTGTGACTGTTTGAGGTTGTGGACAGGTGTCTTTTATACTGATAACAAGTTCAAACAGGTGCCATTAATACAGGTAACGAGTGGAGGACAGAGGAGCCTCTTAAAGAATAAGTTACAGGTCTGTGAGAGCCAGAAATCTTGCTTGTTTGTAGGTGACCAAATACTTATCTTCCACCATAATTTGCAAATAAATTCATAAAAAATCATACAATGTGATTTTCTGGAAATTTTTTCCTCAATTTGTCTGTCATAGTGGACGTGTACCTATGATGAAAATTACAGGCCTCTCTCATCTTTTTAAGTGGGAGAACTTGCACAATTGGTGGCTGACTAAATACTTTATTCCCCCACTGTATATAGGAGGAGACTAATGATGTGTTTCCTTTTTCTCTAGATGTTGTGTTGGAGATGGATCCTACATCTGTGTCAGAGGGGGAGAATGTCACACTGACATGTAGAACCAAATGTACACTGGACCCCATCACAGCCTACAGTTGGTATAAGAATGGACAGCCTATACCAAACAGCAACACCTCCTCTCCTGTCTATAGCCTATTCCCAGTCAGCAGTGAGGATACAGGCAGATACTCCTGTGCTGTGGAAGGCCATGAGGATCTCCCCTCTCCTGAAGACACTCTCAATGTTAGATGTAAGTACATGGGGTTTAAATCTTGAGTTTGCTATGTTAACATTGTAGTGACAGATATTAGCTCCACTTGCTACTTGAATTGATCATCTTCAATAAGAGGGTGAATTTAAAAGTCATTGTGTGGAAAGGTACAATTGTGGAAAGTACAGTGGGGAGAACAAGTATTTGATACACTGCCGATTTTGCAGGTTTTCCTACTTACAAAGCATGTAGAGGTCTGTAATTTTTTATCATAGGTACACTTCAACTGTGAGAGACAGAATCTAAAACAAAAATCCAGAAAATCACATTGTATGATTTTTAAGTAATTAATTTGCATTTTATTGCATGACAAGTATTTGATACATCAGAAAAGCAGAACTTAATATTTGGTACAGAAACCTTTGTTTGCAATTACAGAGATCAAACGTTTCCTGTAGGTCTTGACCAGTTTTGCACACACTGCAGCAGGGATTTTGGCCCACTCCTCCATACAGACCTTCTCCAGATCCTTCAGGTTTCGGGGCTGTCACTGGGCAATACAGACATTCAGCTCCCTCCAAAGATTTTCTATTGGGTTCATGTCTGGAGACTGGCTAGGCCCCTCCAGGACCTTGAGATGCTTCTTACAGAGCCACTCCTTAGTTGCCCTGGCTGTGTGTTTCGGGTCATTGTCATGCTGGAAGACCCAGCCACGACCCATCTTCAATGCTCTTACTGAGGGAAGGAGGTTGTTGGCCAAGATCTCGCGATACATGGCCCCATCCATCCTCCCCACAATACGGTGCAGTCATCCTGTCCCCTTTGCAGAAAAGCATCCCCAAAGAATGATGTTTCCACCTCCATGCTTCATGGTTGGGATGGTGTTCTTGGGGTTGTACTCATCCTTCTTCTTCCTACAAACACGGCGAGTGGAGTTTAGACCAAAAAGCTATATTTTTGTCTCATCAGACCACATTACCTTCTCCCATTCCTCCTCTGGATCATCCAGGTGGTCATTGGCAAACTTCAGATGGGCCTGGACATGCACTGGCTTGAGCAGGGGGACGTTGCGTGCACTGCCGGATTTTTATCCATGATGGCGTAGTGTGTTACTAATGGTTTTCTTTGAGACTGTGGTCCCAGCTCTCTTCAGGTCATTGACCAGGTCCTGCCATGTAGTTCTGGGCTGATCCCTCACCTTCCTCATGATCATTGACGCCCCACGAGGTGAGATCTTGCATGGAGCCCCAGACCGAGGGTGATTGACCGTCATCTTGAACTTCTTCCATTTTCTAATAATTGCGCCAACAGTTGTTGCCTTCTCACCAAGCTGCTTGCCTATTGTCCTGTAGCCCATCCCAGCCTTGTGCAGGTCTACAATTTTATCCGTGATGTCCTTACACAGCTCTCTGGTGTTGGCCATTGTGGAGAGGTTGGAGTCTGTTTGAGTGTGTGGACAGGTGTCTTTTATACAGGTAACGAGTTCAAACAGGTGCAGTTAATACAGGTAATGAGTGGAGAACAGGAGGGCTTCTTAAAGAAAAACTAACAGGTCTGTGAGAGCCAGAATTCTTACTGGTTGGTAGGTGATCAAATACTTATGTCATGCAATAAAATGCAAATTAATTACTTAAAAATCATACAATGTGATTTTCTGGATTTTTGTTTTAGATTCCGTCTCTCACAGTTGAAGTGTACCTATGATAAAAATTACAGACCTCTACATGCTTTGTAAGTAGGAAAACCTGCAAAATCGGCAGTGTATCAAATACTTGTTCTCCCCACTGTATAGATAATATTTTTAACTGACCTAATTGTTGCTCTTTTTAAATCCACTGTATTTTACATTAGATGGACCAAAGAACACCTCAGTGTCAGCCAGTCCCTCTGGTGAAACAGTAGAGGGCAGTTCAGTGACTCTGACCTGCAGCAGTGATGCCAACCCACCTGTGGACAAATACACCTGGTACAAGAAGAACATAACCTCACCAAAAGCATCAGGACAGAGTTACAGCATCACTAACATCAGCTCTGAGGACAGTGGAGAATACTACTGTGAGGCTGAGAATAAATATGGACGTCTCAACTCTTCTGTGTTTGTGGACGTTCAGTGTAAGTTCACCGAACCATCTCCTCTTTTGATCAGAGAATCATGCACATGATCTATTGGTACCTTACATGTTATGTGAGTTGATTATTTTCTGTCACCTTCAACACCAGATGGCCCAAAGAACACCTCAGTGTCAGTCAGTCCCTCTGGTGAAATAGTGGAGGGCATTTCAGTGACTCTGACCTGCAGCAGTGATGCCAACCCACCTGTGGACAAATACATCTGGTACAAGAAGAACATAACCTCACCAAAAGCATCAGGACAGAGTTACAACATCACTAACATCAGCTCTGAGGAAAGTGGAGAATACTACTGTGAGGCTGAGAATACAATAGCATCTAAGAACTCTACAGCTCTGATGATCATTGTAGCAGGTCAAGATTCATCTTCAATACTTCAATACAAAACTACATGTTTCAATTTAATCTTAATCATTATAATTTGGATTATTACTCCTTAGTTTATAACTATACATTGTGTTATAAGATCCCTTAACAAGTATTGCATTAATGTCCTGTATTTCAGTTTATTTTTAGTTTATTATATCATGCCATGTACTCACATCATCCATATTATATTACAGGGAAACAAACCTCAGTTATGACTACAGCTGTTGGAATCATAGTGGTTGTTCTGGTTCTCATCCTCTGTCTCTCTGGACTCATGTGGTTCAGGTGAGTGAAAATTCATATTTTTATGTTGTTTATTTTTTTAATGTAGCACTCTGATTTGTTGTTAACTTCATTAATTAATTAATTAATGTGCAAAACAGGAAGAAGTCCTCCAAATCCAGCTCTGACACGAGAGACACAAGTGATATAGCAGAAAATGGACAGGTGGGTCTGTTGGAATCAGAAGATGACTGTGATGTCTGGGTATTGCTTTGTGGAACATTTCCACTCCTCATGTTGTCTGTCCTCTTTCCCCATCAGGGAGACTCTAGTCCAGTGTATGACAACATCTCAAGCATGGCCATGACCCTTACTGCAACACAGACAGCAGCCACCGTAGACCAGGATGATGTTCACTACGCCAGCGTCCACTTCTCTCACTCCAAAAACCAGGAAGTCCCACTGTACTCAACCGTCCAGAAACAGAAACAAGACGAAGATGTCCAATACGCTGTTGTGAAATTGAATCGCCCCAGTTCTGCCACCAAGTGAGCATATTCTGCCATTACAGCAACATAGAACCAATACTAGAACATTGGAAACACACAGCATTTAAGGATACGTTTGTTTGTTTACAACCAAATCTGGATGTCCAGGGGGTTGGAAAGTAGATTCTTATTTACTGCATTTCTATACAATTAAAACACTTTAAAATGTTATTTGGAAAACAGCAAAAACAAGCAAAAATGACCCCAGCCGTTATCACCTTGGCTGCTGTAGGTTCATTCACCTCAGTCCATCTACAAACACATAGCCTATTAGCTATACAGTTGTAATGTTATACCCCTGAAAGGGAGGAAATATGGGAGATGATTCACACTGACACGCAGCATCAGCAACAAAACAAAAACGTGTGACATTTTTATAACTGTATTGTTCGCATGTTGATAGAATTTTAATGTATGCCTATAGGGAAGATAGGCCAAGTGGAGATATTCATATTGAAACATATCTTTTTTTATGTTCCTAAATTGTTTGATCAGACCCCAAGTTTGGGAACCACTGTAAAAACCTCTCTCTCTGCTTGCTTCCTCTCTCTCTCTGTCTCCCTCTACTTCCACCTGCATGCATTGCAGCCTGCCTCAGCCTCTCCAATGAGCACCACATCACTGTCTGTCTCAGTAGCCTAGCTTAGTAGTGTTTGGTTTTCTCCTGCTGAGGTAGGCTCCGTTTAACATTAGATTCTTACTTCATCCTTCTAGACCTGACTGACTGTAGACAAGGCAGGAGTCGCGGGACACAGCATCTCGCAAACACACTGTCAGCAGAGCAACCTGCGGCCTGGGGTAGTTCGTTTCACGTCGCCCTCGGCAAGTGCCACGAGAAGGGGAATTAGCCGTTTGAGAGAGTGGTGAATGTGCTGATAAAATTAGGGAGGCATATCTGGGGGATGCCAGAGATCATAACAAACAAACCACTGTTCATGATTCCACTCATTCACAAAGAGGCAGGCGCGATTAGTCAGATCAAGAAAATAAGCGTTCTGAGCTTTGACCAACGCTGGGAGCAATATTTAGATGTTGATCCGTAATTCATTTTCTTTACTGTGTACAGTATTTGTATTAGGCTATTATTATTATTATTTCCAAATTAGAAAAACATTAACGACCTCTGTGTCCTCAAACGTAGTAACGGCCATGTGCTCATTGGAGGAGTAGACAATGGTGATGTCATGAGTGATGCATATTGTGCATTCATGCCTCAACACCAGAAACAGGAAGAGGAAGTGCAATAAACTGCTGTGAAATGGAACCGCACCACTGCTGCCATATTCTGCATATTCTGCAATAAGGTCATTCATATGCTGCTGTTTATTGTAGATATCATCAATAGGCAAAACAGTTGACCCCTAGTGACCACTACTGATGTCATTTCCTTAAACTATGGACCCAACAATGGACATCTCAAGACAATTATTATGACATGTCTATAATGAGGGAGTGATGTGATGATGGTTTTGATGAACAGTTCGGATGAGTTCCAAATGGCACCCTATTTCCTATTTAGTGCACTACTTTTATCCTGAGCCCATAGGCCCTGGTGAAAGATAGTGCTTTATAAAGGGTATAGGGTGCCACCATTTGGAACACACATTCAGTTTCATTTTTGTTTCTCTCTCTTCAGACCCGCAGCACAAGCAGCTGAGGAGGACCCCTCTGTGATCTACAGTACAGTCAACAAACCCAGAACCAGGAAGACCTGAACACAACAAACCCAGAACCAGGAAGACCTGAACACAACAAACCCAGAACCAGGAAGACCTGAACACAACAAACACAGAACCAGGAAGACCTGAACACAACAAACACAGAACCAGGAAGACCTGAACACAACAAACCCAGAACCAGGAAAACCTGAACACAACAAACCCAGAACCAGGAAGACCTGAACACAACAAACACAGAACCAGGAAGACCTGAACACAACAAAAGGCGTGGTATATATAACCGTATACCACGGGTATGACAGAAAAGTACTATTTACTGTTCTAATTACGTTGGTAACCAGTTTATAATAGCAAAAAGGCACCTACAGAGTAGTTTGGGTCCTGGATGCTGATTGGCTGAAACAGCATTTCAGCCGTGTGTCCTGTATATCAGACAATATACCACGGGTGTGACGCAAAAATACTTGTTTACTTTTCTATTTATGTTGGAAACCAGTTTATAATAGCAATAAGGCACCTCAGGGGTTTGTAGTCTATGGCCAATATACCACGGCATATCCGCTTTGTGTCAAAAACAGCCCTTAGCCATGGTATAATTAAGCAATAAGGCACCTCTGGGGTTTTTGGAATGTTACCAATATACCACGGCAAAGGGCTGTTTCCAAGCACTCCACGTTGCGTTGTGCGTAAGAACAGCCCTTAGCCGTGGTATATTGGCCACATACCACACCCCTCTGACCTTATTGTTTAATTATACCACGGCTAAGGGTATAATAATATATGCCATCTAGCAGAAACTTTTATCCAAAGTCATTCACACAATCATTACAGTCATGAGTGCATATGTCTTTCATATTGGTAGTCCCAGCAGGAATCTAACCCATGCGCCATGCTGTAGAAATTGAGCCACACAGGACTACTCTATTCAAACTTAGAGTAGGAGTTCTGATCTAGGGTCAGTTTTGACTTTTAACCTCTTAAGGATCTGACCCTTTTTTTCAATTTTCGCCTAAAATGACATACTCAAATCTAACTGCCTGTAGCTCAGGACCTAAAGCAAAGATATGCATATTCTTGATACCATTTGAAAGGAAACACTTTGAAGTTTGTGGAAATGTCAAATTAATGTAGGAGAATATAACACATTAGATCTGGTTAAAGATCATACAAACAAAAAAACACAAGTTTCCTTTTTTCTTTTTTTGTTCCATCATCTTTGAAATGCAAGAGAAAGGCCAAGAATATTGCAGTTTAGACACAATTTAGATTTTGGCCACTAGATGGCAGCAGTGTGTGTGCACATTTTCAGATTGATCCAGTGAAGCATTGCAATACTGGACTATTTTGAATCAAGTCTGCCCAAATGTGCCGAATTGGTCAATTGATACATTTTCAAGTACATACAGTGAGGGAAAAAAGTATTTGATCCCCTGCTGATTTTGTACGTTTTCCCACTGACAAAGAAATGATCAGTCTATAATTTTAATGTTAGGTTAATTTGAACAGTTAGAGACAGAATAACAACAAAAACATCCAGAAAAATGCATGTCAAAAATGTTATAAATTGATTTGCATTTTAATGAGGAAAATAAGTATTTGACCCCCTCTCAATCAGAAAGATTTCTGTCTCCCAGGTGTCTTTTATACAGGTAACAAGCTTAGATTAGAGCACACTCATAAAGGGAGTGCTCCTAATCTCAGTTTGTTACCTGTATAAAAGACACCTGTCCACAGAAGCAATCAATCAATCAGATTTCAAACTCTCCACCATGGCCAAGACCAAAGAGCTCTCCAAGGATGTCAGGGACAAGATTGTAGACCTACACAAGGCTGGAATGGGCTACAGTGGGGGTAAATATGGGTGTCCCTTCTGTTAGACCACACCCACAGGAAGTGTCACAAAAGTGCATTGTCTAACAGATGCATGGACTGAATTATGTTTGTCATGTGAATTTCTATCTCTAATTCAACCTAAGCTTGAATCATTACCAGAGGTTGTAAGGCTCTGGTTTTAATCATCAATGATTCAAGGTCCATAACCACAAAGAAGTATTTTTTGTATGTTTATTCATGGAGAGCTCTGGCGCCAAAAACACAAACATACGATTTTATACTTCCTGAACTTGACTCCTCCCACCTTTAGTTGGCTTTTCTAAACAGTTTCCGCCTTCCCCTTCACCCTTGAATGCTTAGTACCGCCCCCTCTGTTAGTGGTTTGACAATACATTATAATTCTAACATTTATACTCTATTTGGGGTGAAATCCTTTAGTCATTATTCTTAAAATCCAAATTAATCTAACAATCCACCCCTTTGACTAAATATTCCCACATTCAGGATACATGTATTTTACAAGCATGATTGATCTCAGAGATCACATCAGAACTAATAAACATTTCATCCAATTGCGGTCTTTCAGGGTCCAAATCCTCGTCATCCACCAAGCCTGGAGGATTGTTTTTCACATTCCCCTGGTCAGAGTCCGGAGTCAGTCCATCTCTCATCATTGTTTAGATACTGCATTTCACCAACGCCTGACTCACCAATCCTCGGACACAGGGAACAAGACAACAACCACATAATATAAGAATACCCATACAAACACTGACCGCTCCTAAGACGGTGGCTGCTAGGGTTTTCCATTTACCAAATATTTCATCAAACCACCCTATCCACAATGTACTAACTTCTGAGTTCAGTTCATCCTTCACTTAGTGCAGTTAATTCTGTAAGAGCTCTGGTGACTGTCCCATCCAGTGTGGTGTTGTTAGGGATAAATGAGCAACAATGGCTTATCTTTCTATAGACACCGGCCCTTTCTGCCTGATCTAGAACCAACCTCTACTAAGTTATGAGCGGGATGGCGGATAATCGCTCAGAGATCCCCTTTACTGCATCTCTAGTCTGGTCAATAAATCGTTGTTGGTTGTAATAGATATAATTTATCCAATCCATATTTTTGTTTGTTGTCACCCACCAGAAAATGTTTGCAGTAAAACTCTCCCATATTTGATTCATAGCTTTGTATTCGTCTGGAACACCCCTGGGGATGCCTATACCATCTATCCAAATTGGGCTATTTCCTTCCTGACCTATATTTCTCCTCCTCCTGATTATTCTTCCTTTCACTGGTCTTTGATGACTAATTCTTACAGGTTGGACCAACAATACTGGTGCACAAGTACCCACCCATCCTTCTGGTAATGTCTGCCGAATGCTCCCTTTGTTAGTGCATGCCCACCACACATCAGTCAGAGGGATGGTTCCTAATTTTTTTCCTCCCTTCCTTATCTAAATCAGTCACATTAATTATCTCCTTACAGCCATCAAAATCACCCAAGTTACGGGTGCCATTTCTATGTATGTAACACTGGTATTCGCCAGGAGTTAAAGTGAATCTAGGTGGGCTGGCCCAGTATGTCAATTTGCCAGCCCAATCCCTGTGCAATTTGGCTCTTTTTGATTGGACCCCAGGTCTAATACACAGGGAAACATTGCCTTTGGCATTGGGGCGGTCAACATTGTCGGTCGCCCAATGGAGCATGCATAACAATTGGTCTCCCCCAAGGCCCTAGCGGTGTATTTCATCCACTTTAACCAGAGATTCTCATCAGGGACCCCCTCCACTTCCCCATTGTTCCATTCTTGTAGGAGAAAATCTTTCATAGTGGACGGGTTAGTCGAATTGACTCCGTCATCCCTTGACTGATTTACTCGGTCTATTGCTGTTAGTGGATTAATGACAGTACCTGTGCTTTCCATATCTTTTGACTCCATCAAATGTAATCTTAGACAAGTATCCCATCCGTATTTGTCCGCGCAAGCCCAGTAAGTTCTTTTCATGTCCTCTTTAGTGACTTTTACTATCGTTACTACCATCTCCGTGGGGATGTCGTTATACCTTCTTATCCTCCATCTGGACGTCCAGCCCCCCCCCCCCCCCCCGTCTCATATCTCCGTCCCCCAGTATGTCTAAATACCTGAGCCCGGGAACAATCCGCAGAGGGAGCTGAAAATAAATACAATGGGATTTTATAATCCCACGTTGCTTGCTTATCTGCCCTGATAAGATCCCTGATCCTAATTTTGAATCTTACTCCCCACCCTTCTCTGACCCCTATTTTGTAGATCACTCGTCCTTGACGGTCAGTATGTCGGGTTGCTTCCCTTTTATTTCTTAATAATGGTAAGGCCATAGCGTAATTGGTGCGAGGTGGTGGTGGATCTTGACATACCAAGACTATTGCCGAGACTATGATGCAGCTCAGGGTCACCCATATTCCCAAAAACCGCCAACCCTCTCCTGTCTTGAGTCCTTCTGCTCGGTACCACCCCATACTCACACCCTAGGAACACACTACAGTGATGATAGGTCTGGGTAGGAGATCTTCGTTGACAGAGGTGACCCCCGGACCCTGTGGCCCAGTTCTGCTCGCCAACTCTGCGTGTGCTAAGTGGTGCTTGTATGTGGTCTTACCTTCTTGCAGTGGGTAACATGGACCCAGGTTCCTCTCTCTGCTATTCTAATGGCCAAGGCGGTGACCAACATAACCTGATAGGGCCCTTCCCAACAGGCCTGCTTCCAGTTTTCCTTCTAGTGACTGGATGCTCACCAGTCACCTGGTTAGATAGTGGGTCACCTTCTCCTTTAGTTCACCTGTGGGGCACAAAACCTCTGACATACGGGTGTGGTTAATAAACTATCTTCACACATGTTCAGATTAATCTAACAATTTCTGACTGCATTCTCTTTTTAGACTGTATCTAAAAAAATGTTTTTTTTAAAAGTATTTTGTCCTCTCCTTCGTATATTATTTAATCCTACAATTAGCCTCTTCCCCCCTCTTGACACATAGTTCTGCTTATGTGTCAATATTTACCACCTTCCTAAACATTCCCTTAGGTAATTTATCAACCAATTGCCATGCCTTTCATTTTTGAGATTGTCTTTTGCTTCTTTATTGCTCCTCCCACTTCCTTTGTCTTTATGGCGGCTAAATTCGACTTTCATTCAGTTCAGAATCAATTAGTAATCCAATCAATCAATCTCTTATCTTGTAAAAACACTTATGTTTAGTTCAACCTCTGTTCTACCCCGGTTCTCCCGGGCTTGACCTGAAGACTGATTGTTGGACATGACAAGTCCATATTTAGGTCACCTAAGTCTTCTGCCTAGCAACAAAGAATAAAAACCTCTATGTTCGTGATTAACCCAGTTATCTCTAATAGCCCACCAAAAAAAACCCATCATCTTTAAATCACGACCAATGTCATATCCCTCTTTACTCTCTACCATTTGGGTAACATCCCTGATATATGTATGCCTCCCTAGAGTTCCCAATGATTTTACCATGGGCCGCCATTGCCTTCCCATAGATAAGATCACTTAATTTACCCGTATGCAGTACATAATGGAGTACCCAAGCTTTACAGCAGTCTATCCTTACCAAAAAGCTCATCATTCTTCATCAAAAAATTTTTTTCTCTAGTCCCTATCTACCTGATCCTATTGCTAAATCAATGATCTAGGCAATAGTTGTCTCGCCTTAGATTGTACATTCCTCTGATTACTGCAGCTTATTCCATTAATTTAGTTTCAAATATCACCCAATAAACCGTTCCATCCCACAGCATAGTAAACACCACCTATGAACTGTTGAAAATCCCCTAAATTCAACATAACAACCCTTTATAAACATCATGCTGGGTGTGTTTTTTATTTATTTGAAAAACCCAATTGAAAAATAACAATCAAAGATAGTTAGGCTCAACTTAATTTGGTAGCTCCCTCTTATGACCTAAATACTGCCTAACTTCACTACTGCTCCCCTGCTCCGCCCTGAGCAATATTCCAATGAGATAAGCTAATCTCTTTCTCCTGGTTATACATTTTGTTAACCTTCAATTACCATCCGTAATCTAAAGATGGTATTAACACAAACATGATACAGATATCCCCAGTCCTAACTCATGAATAATGTTTGTATCAATCTAATTCCTTATAACTAATCCATAAAATCCCTCAAAATTCCTCGAGTATACAATGATTATTTAATTGATTACTCTAAATCTGCTACATGTGATCTCATTTCAAATGATCCATTATCAATTATTTGATCCACCCCCTAAGAAAATCTCTCTCCCCTTCTATTCTGGAGTTCTACCTCTACCAGCTATTTCCCCTAGTGGCCATTAAATACTCAGCTCCCGTATGTTATTTTTCTTACTCTATCCTGTCTACTATTCCGCTCATGATGGATTGCATATCTCTTGACCTCGGCTAACGAAGTAGTTCCCCATCCCACTAAAGTCCTCTTAATATTCCTGCTTATTTCTGGTCTCATTCCACTAAGGAATGCTATTTTTTAGCTGCTGATGGTACGGAGTATCATTTCCCTGTCCCTGGGGAGGCTCAGGTATGCCACTTGGCTGATGGTCTCACTGTCTTCCTGTTTACATTCATGTACTTTGGAGAAGTCAGCATGTCGATGGTAAGGTTCCCTTAAATTATTACACAACTCAGTTATTTTCCCAACATATTGCCCATCATTTGCCCATGGTAGGACTGCTCCATTGGCATCCCCTTAAACCCACTGCCCCCGAACAGCTGCCCAATCTTTCCCAACTAGGGTTCTGACTGCCCTCTCAATTTCCCCTGTGTTTAGCTTAAAGCTTGCTGCTAGACTCTCCAAATCCCTCCTGAACCCCTCTGTTCCTGTCTTAGGGTGCACTACACCCTCTATAGCTCTTACTACCTCTTTCTCTCTATCTAACTCTACCCTTAACCTGCCTATTTCCTCTCTACCCTTCTATCATTACTGAATCAATGATAATACATTTACATTCTAGTCACCCAGCAGACACTCCTATCCAGAGCGACCTACAGTTAGTGAATACATATAAAAAAAATAAAAAATGACTGCCCCCCCCCCGTGGGAATCGAACCCACAACCCTGGCGTTGCAAACACCATGCTCTATCAACTGAGCTACATCCCTGCCGGCCATTTTCCCCCTTACCCTGGACGACGCTGGGCCAATTGTGCGCCGCCCAATTGTGCGCCGCCCATGAGTCTCCCGGTCGCGGCCGGCTGCGACAGAGCCTGGATTCAAACCAGGATCTCTAGTGGCACAGTTAGCACTGCGATGCAGTGCCTTAGACCACTGCGCCACTCAGGATAATAAAAAATGCAATAACTATCAATAATAATTATAATAACTATTACGAATTATATTGTGTCCTTTTTCTGATGTTATAATTGTAGTCTATTCCATCACTTTAGTTTAAAATATAAATTTATTTATAACAAATCCAGAACCCACCACAGGCTGGCGCTATTCCCCCAGCACAACAGCCAATGCCACTTGCTTCCCTGTAACGAAAATATATTATCGTTTAAAAATTTTCCAACTATTTGTATTTTCCCGCTAACCCATTTCAGTTCGCTATTCAATCTCTTTAACAGTTCTCTCTGATTCGGCCCCAATCAATAAAACAAATGCTTGATATCGTTGATCAGCATACACTTAATGACATTCCTACCATTTGAACTATGTACTGTCTCACCTCCTCCCCCTCTCCTGCTCCTTCCTACATTATGGGGGAGGCGCGGGAAACTTCCCTACAATCTACCTTCTTAGGAAATAATGTCATTCGTACTTGTAACATATTTTCATAGACCTATCTAGAATACTACTAAAGCTATCTTATGCAACTTTTAATACACGTAAAAACTCTCTCTCTCTCCACCCATTCCCTATTGAATAAGTGTGTCTTCCTAGTTACCCCATAACCACGCCTCAAATCTTTTATTCAGCATTTAACCAACCAAATACTAAGTAGTATCCGGTTATCATTCATACCCGCCGTTGAATTCCCTCCTACACACATTTCACCTTATGCCATTCAAATGCCCAACACAACATAATAGTTCAATGCAACCCTCTATTGACCAAAAATGCAAATGTAAATATTCTCTACTTTCTCACTCATGACGTACGTCTACGTTTGAGTGCGAAAATTCATACATATGCATCGTTGGAATTGTATAGGTACCTCTCAAAAAATCGCTTTGTGGTGTTTTTAGCCAATTCTTAATTGACACCAATCATTTTTTCAAACATTTTACCCGTTGAACCAAAAAATGGACTGTCGTATTCCATTTCTTTACCCCTGCAGTCACGATGGTTAAATATTTCTTTGTTACCGTTAAAGCACTTTCGCGCTTTAAAAAAACACTCGCTCTCTCTAGCCCCTCCTTTCGCTGTTTTTTAACATTTGCTCCACAGTTGATATGCATTTGCATAATCATATTTTCTAACTTTGCAACATCGAGATGCCCAATAAATCCATACCTCTTCCCCCAAATGGATCCATAAAACATATTTCTTCGATCTCTTCCTAACATATATCTTTCATCCCCCGTTAATGTTAATTCTCGGACCTCTTTAGAAGATTTATTTCCCATTGTGGAAAAATAAAAATCCTCCCCTTTAGTAATAATTCCCAGAATTATTCTTCTAGGAGCTATTATTTTAGTGCGTCTCTTGAGCCAATGTATGATCTGCTTTTGTAATTAACCATTTAAAATTATTTAACCACTAACTCAGAGTTTTTTATTAAAAACTCCGGTTTCATGAAAGGGGTCGATAACAATTTTTTCTCACACGACCTAATTATTTTATTTTTTAGCTCCTTCCTTGAAACAATTATCACGTATACTAATGGATTCTCAAGTCTCACACGTACACAACATTATACAGTCATTTCCTAAAACTATTTGTAACCTAGAGGTCATAACTGCTCTAGTTTCATGAAACACACAGAGTTCTAGCAAATCCCCAGTCGTATACGCGACTTTTGACCTGTTTTATGTATCCATAGCACACGACAAAAATCATCTCTTTCCCTGTTTATCGTAGCACTGTACCCAGTACAGTCTCAATAAAAACGAGTTTACATTGATGATGGCCTTTCACCCCTTGTCATTTCGGACTAGATTATTCTGGTAATAGCTATTTACCTAGGGTCAATTGCGGACCCTCCCCGTTTCGTAATAATTATTACTTCCTTTGAGATTTTGGTAACTTTTCTCTGCCCTCCACAAGAATTACTATTCTCATACAAGTTCAAATCATTTCACCAAAATCCATGAATAAAAATTACTGACCTTTTCCTTGCAGTTTGGATTTAAATGCTTTTTCAAACTCGTTAACGTCTTTATCGTTCATAAAGAGTAATCACCGGCCTGTTAATAACCTTAACGTCGAAGGCCAGGACTCTTTCACGGATGCTATCACCCGGCCGTGCACGGATTCGGTGTCCTTAGAACGATAAAGACGTATTTAAGCACCGCTCAAAGGACCAATCTGTCATGTGAATTTCTATCTCTAATTCAACCTAAGCTTGAATCATTACCAGAGGTTGTAAGGCTCTGGTTTTAATCATCAATGATTCAAGGTCCATAACCACGAAGAAGGATTTTTTGTATGTTTATTCATGGCGAGCTCTGGCGCCAAAAACACAAACATATGATTTTATACTTCCTGAACTTGACTCCTCCCACCTTTAGTTGACTTTTCTAAACAGTTTCCGCCTTCCCCTTCACCCTTGAATGTTTAGTACCGCCCCCTCTGTTAGTGGTTTGACACTACATGATAATTCTAACATTTATACTGTATTTGGGGTGAAATCCTTTAGTCATTATTCTTAAAATCCAAATTAATCTAACAATGTTTTAATCCTGGAAGGGAGGCAGGAAGGGACAAAAAGCACAACAGGTAAGAAGCAATTGGAGAGAAGGTTTGAACAGTAGAATAGCAGAAGCAGGTTATAAAAGAAAATCTAACTTTTAAAACATCATATTCTGTTAACTCATACCCAAATAATGTTATTTATTTATTTAACCTTTACTTTAACAGGGAGGACATATTGAAACATAGCTTGTTGTTTTTTAATTCGCCCTGTATAATACAACATAAATATACTCATTATACTCAATATGTACACTACCATTCAAAAGTTTGGGGCACTTAGAAATGTCCTTATTTTCGAAAGAAAAGCTATTTTTTTGTCCATTAAAATAACAACAAATTGATCAGAAATACAGTGTAGACATACATTGTTGTAAATGGCTATTGTAGCTGGAAACGGCTGATTTGTAATGGAATAGCTACATAGGCGTACAGAGGCCCATTATCAGCAAACATCAGTCCTGTGTTCCAATGGCACGTTGTGTTTGCTAATCCAAGTTTATCATTTTAAAAGGCTAATTGATCATTAGAACACCCTTTTGCAATTATGTTCGCACAGCTGAAAACTGTTGTGCTGATTTAAAGAAGCAATAAAAATGGCCTTCTTGAGACTAGTTGTGTATCTGGAGCATCAGCAATTGTGGGTTAGATTACAGGCTCAAAATGGCCAGAAACAAATAACTTTCTTCTGAAACTCGTCAGTCTATTCTTGTTCTGAGAAATGAAGGCTATTCCATGCGGAGAAATTGCCAAGAAACGGAAGATCTCGTACAACGCTGTGTCCTACTCCCTTCACAGAACAGAACAAACTGGCTCCAACCAGAATAGAAAGAGGAGTGGGAGGCCCCGGTGCACAACTGAGCAAGAGGACAAATACATTAGAGTGTCTAGTTCGAGAAACAGACGCCTCACAGGTCCTCAACTGGCAGCTTCATTAAATAGTACCCACAAAACACCAGTCTCAATGTCAACAGTGAAGAGGCGACTGTGGGATGCTGACCTTCTAGGCAGAGTTGCAAAGAAAAAGCCATATCTCAGACTGGCCAATTATTTTGCTTTATATTAATAATAATAATATGCCATTTAGCAGACGCTTTTATCCAAAGCGACTTACAGTCATTTGTGCATAATTTTTTTTGTGTATGGGTGGTCCCCGGGATCGAACCCACTACTTTGGCATTAACAAGCGCCGTGCTCTACCAGCTGAGCTACAGAGGTGTGAGGGCTCTGAGAGTAGTAGTTTATAGTGGAGACTTTTGCATGTTATTTGTGAGGGCTCTGAGAGTAGTAGATTATAGTGGATACTTTTGCATGTTATTGTGAGGGCTCTGAGAGTAGTAGATTGAAGTGGATACTTTTTTTGAACATTTGATTGTGAAATATATACTGTACATGTTGTTTATACAGTAATATTTTTGCCTGCTATTTTGAGGGGACTAAGAAGAATATAATATAGTGGGGACTTTTTAGAAAATGGCCTGAATTATGAGTAACAGTAAGAGTAAGAGTGATGAGTTTATGGGCAGAATTAACCTGAAACACAGTGATGGTGGGTTGTGTTTAGGAGTAGTATTAACATGAGACACAGTGATGGTGGGTTGTGTTTAGGAGTAGTATTAACATGAGACACAGTGATGGTGGGTTGTGTTTAGGAGTAGTAATAACATGAGACACAGTGATGGTGGGTTGTGTTTAGGAGTAGTATTAACATGAGACACAGTGATGGTGGGTTGTGGTTAGGAGTAGTATTAACATGAGACACAGTGATGGTGGGTTGTGTTTAGGAGTAGTATTAACATGAGACAGTTATGGTGGGTTGTGTTTAGGAGTAGTATTAACATGAGACACAGTGAAGGTGGGTTGTGTTTAGGAGTAGTATTAACATGAGACACAGTGATGGTGGGTTGTGTTTAGGAGTAGTATTAACATGAGACACAGTGAAGGTGGGTTGTGTTTAGGAGTAGTATTAACATGAGACACAGTGATGGTGGGTTGTGGTTTTGTTGGTTTAGATCACACTCAGAGTCACATTCCTGTCCTAACTTCCTGTCCTAAACTTCCTGTCTATATATACCTATTGCATTCTTCTTAATTCATATAAGGTTCCTTACACAGAGATCCTATTAAATTACTAGTTATGTTCTAATATGTAATTGTATGCTTCTATATCTGGAAAACATGTGACATTAGACTCTATATAGATAACAGGCACTTGACTAGTATATCGGATAAACAGGCTAAATAGAATATATATGGATAACACTGCTACATTAGACATATATGGAAACAGGCTGCAAGTAGACGATATATGGATAACAGGCTGCATTAGACTTATATATGATAACAGGCTGCATTAGACACTATATATGGATAAATGCTACATTAGACTATTTATGGATTAACGGGCTACAAGACTAAATCTATGGATAAAAGGCTACATTAGACTAATATGGATTAACAGGCTACATTAGAATATATCAGGGATAACGGGCTACATTAGACTTTATATGGATAACAGGCTACATAGACTATATATGGATAACATGCTACATTAGACTATATGGATAACAGGCTACATTAGACTATATATGGATAACATGCTACATTAGACTATTTTTTTACCTTTATTTAACCAGGTAAACCAGTTGAGAACAAGTTCTCATTTACAACTGCGACCTGGCCAAGATAAAGCATAGCAGTGCGATAAAAACAAACACAGAGTTACATATGGGGTAAAACAAAACAAAGTCAAAAATACAACAGAAATACATATAATATACAGTGTGCAAATTTAGCAAGTTATGGAGGTAGGCAATAAAATAGGCTATAGTGCAAAATAATTACAATTAGTATTAACACTGGAATGATAGATGTGCAAGAGATGATGTGCAAATAGAGATACTGGGGTACAAATGAGCAAAATAGATAACAATATAGGGATGAGGTAGTTGGGCGGGCTAATTTCAGATGGGCTGTGTACAGGTGCAGTGATCGGTAAGGTGCTCTGACAACTGATGCTTAAAGTTAGTGAGGGAGATAAGTGTCTCCAGCTTCAGAGATTTTTGCAATTTGTTCCAGTCATTGTCAGCAGAGAACTGGAAGGAATTGCGGCCAAAGGAGGTGTTGGCTTTGGGGATGACCAGTGAGATATACCCGCTGGAGCGCAGACTACGGGTGGGTGTTGCTATGGTGACCAATGAGCTAAGATAAGGCGGGGATTTGCCTAGCAGTGATTTATAGATGGCCTGGAGCCAGTGGGTTTGGCGACGAATATGTAGTGAGGACCAGCCAACAAGAGCGTACAGGTCACAGTGGTGGGTATTATATGGGGTTTTGGAGACAAAACGGATGGCACTGTGATAGACTACATCCAATTTGCTGAGTAGAGTGTTGGAGGCTATTTTGTAAATGACATCGCCGAAGTCAAGGATCGGTAGGATAGTCAGTTTTACGAGGGCATGTTTGGCAGCATGAGTGAAGGAGGCTTTGTTGCGAAATAGGAAACCGATTCTAGATTTAACTTTGGATTGGAGATTCTTAATGTGAGTCTGGAAGGATATCATGCTACATTAGACTATATATGGATAACAGGGCTTACATTAGAATATATATGGATAACAGGTAACAGTGGACTATATATGGATAACAGGCTACATTAGGACCTCTACATGTGCATCCCATTATTTTCTGCAAATTCCTCTAAAGCCTCTGTCAGGTTGAATGGGGAGCGTCTCCTGCAAGCTATTTTCATGTCTTCCAGAGGACCAAATCAAAATCAAATCAAATTTTATTGGTCACATGCACATGAATATAATGTAAACCTTACCATGAAATGCTTACAAGCCCTGAGAACCAACAATGCAGTCTAAGACAAATAATAGTTAAGAAAAAAAATTAAAAGAGAAACAATAAAATAAAAATAAGGAGGCTATATACAGGGGGCGGTACCAGTTACGAGACATGTCCAGAGGTTAAGGTTAGTCCAGGTAATTGAGGTAGTATGTACATGTAAGGGGTTTGGGAAAAAAAAAATGTCAAATGGGGGTAAAAGAGGGGAAACCAAACCCATAAATTTTTTTTTGGTAAAAAAACCCAAAATTTTTTTTTCCCCTCGTCGTGTTTGGGGGAAAAAGAAGGGAGTTGAACCCAAAAGAACACCAAACCTACTTTGAAGCTGGGGTGGACAATACTTGGGGCTGTTTCTTAAAAGGGGGGCCAGGCGATGACCCGTGTAAAGGAAAGAATGATGGGGCCATGTATCGTGAGATTTTGAGTGAAAACCTCCGTCCATCAGAAAGGGGCATTGAAATAAACTGGCTGGTCTTCACATGACAATACCCCCAAACACCCCCCCCCAAACCCGAAGGGAGTCTTCGTAAGAAGCATTTCAAGGTCCTGGGGGGCCTACCCAAATTTCCCAATTAAACCCCCAAGAAAATCTTTGGAGGGGATTGAAAAGCCGTTTTGCCCACACACCCCCCAAAAATCACTGCTTGGGGAGATTCGGGGAAAAATGGGCCAAAATACCAGAAACATTGTGAAAACCTTGTAAAGACTTCCAAAAACGTTTGACCTGTCCATTGCCAAAAAGGGTATATAACAAAGTATTGAAAATTTTTGTTTTTGACCAAATACTTTTTTTTTTTCCCCCATCTTTTGCAAAAAATTTTCATTAAAAAATCTAAAATGTTTTTTCCCGTTTTTTTTTTCTTTTTTTTGGTCGTCATAGTGACGTGTACCATGATTAAATTACGGGCCCTCTTCATCTTTTTAAGTGAGAGAATTGCCAATTGGTGATAAATATTTTTTTTCCCCCCATTTTAATGGAAAAAGGGCTACATTAGCTATATATTTCTCCTTATTTCTGCAAATCCTTAAAGCTCTGTCGGGTTAAATGGGAGGTCTCTGCCAGCTATTTTTCATGTCTCTCCAGAGCCCAAATCAAAATAAAATCAATTTTATTTGTCCCCTGAACTAAAATAAAGTAAAACCCTTTCCATGAAATGCTTACAAGCCCTTAACCAAAAATGCATTCTAAACAATAAAAGTTAAAAAAAAAATAAAAAGCCAATAAAAAAAACAATAAGGAGGCTATAACGGGGGGGGGCCATACCGAGACAAAGTCAAAGGGACAGTTGTCCGGTAATTGAGGGATATGTAATTTGGGAGGGTTAAGAGATAACCTTTTAAAAAACCCTTTTGGAAAACAAAGGGGTAGACTTTTCTAAAACCCCCGGCCGGATTCATTAAAACATGGGGGTAAACTTTTCTAACCCTTTGGACTGGTTCAATTAGAAAACAGTGGAGGTAGACTTACAACCCCCTTTTGGCCCGGATTCAATTAAAAAAAGTGAGGTAGATTATCTAACCCCTTGGCCTGGATTCAATTAGAAACATGGAGGGACTTTCTAACCCTTTGGCCCGGATTCATTAGAAAACATGGGGGTAGATTTTAAACCCCGGCCTGGGTTCAATTAGAAAACAGTGGAGGTAGACTTATCTAAACCCCCGGGGCCCGGATTCAAATTAGAAAACAATGGAGGAGACTTTCAACCCTTTGGCCTGGATTCAATTAAAAAAAATGGGGGTAACTTACTAACCGAGGGGCCTTATTTAATAGAAAAAAAAGGGGGGTAGAAATATCTAAACCCAGGGGCCCGGATTCATTAAAAAAAAATGGAGGTGACTTTTCTAACCCTAGGGCCTGGGTTAATTAGAAAACAATGGAGGAGACTTACCTACCCCCGGGGGCCCGATTCAATTTGAAAAAAAATGGGGAGATTATCTAACCCAGGGCCTGGATTCAATTAAAAACTGTGCTAAAAAAATTTAAAGGTAATTTTTCCCAATTGACCGACATCTGCTGCGGGTTTAAAACCTTGAATGTACTCCCCTAAGGGGTTTCATTGCCCTTTAAAAAACCTATCGTCTACAAGCGCATTAGATTGAATCAAGGCCTGATCGTTTTTAGTTTTTACCTGGAAGATTGTTAATCGATCCAGATATGTGTTAGTTTTCCCCCGAAGAAGTTGTTATCTGACATTTGATTGTGGTTTTTTTTTTTAT
>LR778279.1:42582044-42632044 GCA_902810595.1 Coregonus sp. 'balchen'
CCCCAACTGTTGATACGAGGGATTCCGTGGAGCCCACTCCCATACTTCCGGCGTCGTGTCTGGTGGCACCGGTGGTGTGGGAGGTGGACGCGGACATCGAGCGGGCGTTGCCTAACGAACCCACTCCTCCCCAGTGTCCAAAGGTTCAGGTGTACGTCCCGCTGGAGGTCCACGATCGTTTGATCTATTGGGCTCACATGTCACCCTCCTCTGGTCATCCTGGTATCGGTCGGACAGTGCATTGTCTTAGTGGGAAGTATTGGTGGCCCACCTTAGCTAAGGACGTGAGGGTTTATGTTTCATCCTGCTCGGTGTGCGCCCAGTGTAAGGCTCCTAGACACCTGCCCAGAGGGAAATTGCAACCCCTACCCGTTCCACAACGACCGTGGTCCCACTTATCGGTGGATTTCCACCTATCAGGGGAGGGGGGGGTACTGTCACGGATTCTGCCAAGGCTGCCCCTCCTCCTTGCTCGGGCAGGCTTTGGCGTTCGTCGTCACCGGAATACTAGCTGCTGCCGATCTATTTTCTATGTTGTACCTGTTGTCTATTGCCACACACCTGTTGCCCATTATTGTAATCACGCCTTCCCTATTTAACCCAGTGGCTCCCAATGTGTTTTGTGCGTGGTTGTTTTCGTTTCGTGTGTCGTTTGTGAGCGGGTTAGTTCCTCCCTGTGTGGAGAGATTTCTGTATTGTATTCTTTACTCATTTCTCAGTAAAGTACGTTTCTTCGAGTTCTGTGTTCTGTGTCCTGTGCCTGACTTCGACCCACCACATTACACTGACACTCGTGACAACAACATTCTCAGTATAGTGTTTATCTACCTTAGTTGAGCAAGTCACTCTGGATAAGAGAGTCTGCTAAATGTGTGTGTGTGTGTTTATAACAGCTTGCTATAGATAATGCACACCTGCTCCCATCTACAAATAGCAGAGTGATTCACTCTTTTCTCGAGACACGACATTTACTTTAACTGCCTCACAATACCCTCTCAACATCCTCACCTCTTTCTCTCCCTCTCTCTCTCTCTGTCTCTCTGTCTCTCTCTCTCTCTCTCTCTGGTTGGAGGGGAAACATAACTCAATTACTTTTGTAAATCCCATACTAACATCAACGCATGTGAATGTGAGATATGTTCCAAGTGCCAACTTCTCAAATTAGGATCCCAATCATCTCTATGGAAATACATGAGGACAAGAGGAGCCCAAAGGAATGCAGACCATGTCAGTCAGTCCTAAATGAACTACTAAAATAAACTCTGATTAGTTTCCTAGATCATTAAAACAGTCTCCTCAAGGTAATCAGCCCTCCCTCCTCCGAAATAGACAGAGAATTCCCTAAATAACCGGTGTCAAACTCATTCTACGTAGGGCCAAGTGTCTGCAGGTTTTTTGGTTTTCCCTTTCAATTAAGACCTAGACAACCAGGTGAGGGGAGTTCCTTACTAATTAGTGACCTTAAATATATCAATCAAGTACAAGGGAGGAGCGAAAACCGACAGACACTCAGCCCACCGTGGAATGAGTTGGACACGTGCCTTAGATAGTGCACTTATTTTGACCAGTATATAGGAAATATTGTGTCATCTGGGATTGATCCTCAGAAAGTGTTTGAATATCAAGTGGCGACTGGCTCCAGAGAGAGACTTACAGGACAGGTTTGGTCTGGCATAAAGCTCTGGAATGATTTAAACACCTCAGAGACTGAGAGATGATTCAATCAGCCCATGACAATGAACAGCCAACTGTTATTGAACTTATTCTCAGGACCCATTATCTGACATTGAAGAAAGATGGAGAGGGTGTAGAGCGAGCGAGAGAGAGAGAGAGAGAGAGAGAGAGGGAGAGAGAGGAGGGATAGAGAGAGAGAGAGGAGAGAGAGAGAGAGGGAGAGAGAGAGAGACTATTTTTAAATTGTAACTATTTGTAACATGTAAAAAGTTTATAGACATAATATGACATTTGAAATGTCTTTATTCCATTGGAACTTTTGTGAGTGTAATGTTTACTGTTTATTTTTAATTGTTTATTTCACTTTTGTTTATGATCTGTTTCACATGCTTTGGCAAGGTTTAACATATGTTTCCCATGCCAATAACCGCCCTTTGAATTGAATTGAGAGAGAGAGAAGAGAGAGGAAGAGAGAGGGAGAGAGAGAGAGAGAGAGAGAGATCTCTCTCGAGATAGTATCTATCTACTCGAAGCTAGCTGATCTCGCGCCTCATGATCGCTCTTCTCCTCTCTTCTCTCTCTCCTTCGCAGCTCGCTAGACTGATATTCTCGCTGTACTATCGACTGCTCATATAGCTCGCGACAAACCAGAGACCGAGAGAGAGCCCAAATAAATGCTTCACAGAGTTTAAGTAACAGACACATCTCAACATCAACTGTTCTGAGGGGACTGTATGAATCAGGCCTTCATGGTCGAACTGCTGCAAAGAAACCACTACTAAAGGACACCAATAAGAAGAACAGACTTTCTTGGGCCAAGAAACAGGAGCAATGGACATTAGTTTGGTGGAAAATTGTCCTTTGGTCTGGAGTCCAAATTTGAGATTTTTGGTTCCAACCGCCAAAAAGCATGGAGGAGGAGGTGTTATGGTGTGGGGGTGCTTTACTGGTGACACGGTATGTGATTTATTTAGAATTCAAGGCACGCTTAATCAGCATGGCTACCACAGCATCCTAAAATGCTTATTTTCCCTCTGCTGGTAGAGCATGAGTTGCTCCTAACAGTATGGGGCGCCAAATAGTTGAATTCCATCCCATTCCATTGGACAAGGAGTAACAACTGGGAGGCAGGACCAACACTTGATTGGGGGAAATTCCAAATGTCCTGGCCACTGTGTGTAATAATGCCCATCCTCCTACTTTAAACTCCTAGATATGATTAAATAATGTCATGCAGTACTTGAAGCATGCATGTGAACTTTACTACTGTTTCTAGTAAAAACAATGTCCTGGTTACCCATTTTAATTAAGTTGTAATCTGTTAATGCTTTTTTGTAATTTGTGGGTAGTGATTTCCTGCCCACAGGAGAGACTTTCCTTTTTGCATGCAATGTGTTCTTACTAGTCAATGGGGAATGGCACAGTGATACTAATACTGTACGATACTGATACAGCCAGTTGGGCCACATAGGTTTTTATAGTGTTTCGGGACTCGAGTCGATCCGCCGCGACTGGGAGACTCATGGGCGGCGCACAATTGGCCCAGCGTCGTCCAGGGTAGGGGAGGGAATGGCCGGCAGGGATGTAGCTCAGTTGATAGAGCATGGCGTTTGCAACGCCAGGGTTGTGGGTTCGATTCCCACGGGGGGCCAGTATAAAAAAAAAAGATGTATTCACTAACTGTAAGTCGCTCTGGATAAGAGCGTCTGCTAAATGACTAAAATGTAAATGTAAATGTAAGCATTCTGCAGCGATATGCCATCCTATCTAGTTTGGGCTTAATGGGACTATCATTTGTTTTTCAACAGGACAATGACCCAACACACCTCCAGGCTGTGTAAGGGCTATTTTACAGAGAAGTAGAGTGATGGAGTGCTGCATCAGATGACCTGGCCTTCACAATCCCCCGACCTCAATCAAATTGAGATGGTTTCTTTCTTTCTCACTCTGGGATATTGGTTGTAATCCCTAGTTTTGGAAATGGGACGTTTTCATTTTGTACCTTCTTCTTGTGACTATTAAGCATAACCCACTCTTCTGCTGACAGAGCCTTCCTGCAGCTTCCCAGCAGTTGTCCAACAATCCTTTCCGACCTCACCCCCAAATGTCCAGCCACCCGTCCTAAACTGAAACCGGAAAGCAGTAGCCCTACTATCAAGATGTACAAGACCTTGTCTCCCTCTTTTGACAAATACAAAACACTTTGTGGAACCCAATTATATTTATCCCAAAATAAATCTACAATAATTGCCTGTATCTTAGCCAGAAGGCCAGATGGTGGCTCTAAAACTGAAAACCGATGCCACAGTGCAGAGGCAATCACATTGTTAACAATAATAATGTGCCCCCAAATGACAAATGAGATAACAACCAATGCCATCTCCTCATCCTCCCTTCCACCATTTCAACAACCCCATTCCAATTTTTTTTCCATTGTCCCCTCATCCCCTAGATCCACTCCAAGATACTTAAAACCTCCCTTACACCATTCCAGCCCCCTGGCAAAGCCATGATCCCTCCAGACCATTTTCCAATCTGTAAAGCACAACTTTTTCCCAATTTACATTTGCAGAGGATATTCCCCTAAACCGATCAACCATTAGACTCAAACTATCCACCTCTGCTTGATTTTTCACTAAAATAACTACATCATCAGCAAAGGCTGAGAGATGAATAGGAGGAATATCCTCTGAAAAGTACACCCCTTCAATGCTATTTAGTAGTGGCTCTATAGCGATGGCATATAACATTCCCGACAAAGAACACCCCTGCATGAACTGCCGACATTATTACGCATATTAATTGATAATAATGGAAAATAAGATATGCCAGATATTTGAATAGATATATTTTTTTTTGATAGTTACATTGGGGAAAAAAAGTATTTAGTCAGCCACCAATTGTGCATGTTCTCCCACTTAAAAAGATGAGAGGCCTGTAATTTTCATCATAGGTACACGTCAACTATGACAGACAAAATGAGGAAAAAAAATCCAGAAAATCACATTGTAGGATTTTTAATGAATTTATTTGCAAATTATGGTGGAAAATAAGTATTTGGTCAATAACAAAAGTTTCTCAATACTTTGTTATATACCCTTTGTTGGCAATGACACAGGTCAAACATTTTCTGTAAGTCTTCACAAGGTTTTCACACACTGTTGCTGGTATTTTGGCCCATTCCTCCATGCAGATCTCCTCCAGAGCAGTGATGTTTTGGGGCTGTCGCTGGGCAACACGGACTTTCAACTCCCTCCAAAGATTTTCTATGGGGTTGAGATCTGGAGACTGGCTAGGCCACTCCAGGACCTTGAAATGCTTCTTACGAAGCCACTCCTTCGTTGCCCGGGCGGTGTGTTTGGGATCATTGTCATGCTGAAAGACCCAGCCACGTTTCATCTTCAATGCCCTTGCTGATGGAAGGAGGTTTTCACTCAAAATCTCACGATACATGGCCCCATTCATTCTTTCCTTTACACAGATCAGTCGTCCTGGTCCCTTTGCAGAAAAACAGCCCCAAAGCATGATGTTTCCACCCCCATGCTTCACAGTAGGTATGGTGTTCTTTGGATGCAACTCAGCATTCTTTGTCCTCCAAACACGACGAGTTGAGTTTTTACCAAAAAGTTATATTTTGGTTTCATCTGACCATATGACATTCTCCCAATCCTCTTCTGGATCATTCAAATGCACTCTAGCAAACTTCAGACGGGCCTGGACATGTACTGGCTTAAGCAGGGGGATACGTCTGGCACTGCAGGATTTGAGTCCCTGGCGGCGTAGTGTGTTACTGATGGTAGGCTTTGTTACTTTGGTCCCAGCTCTCTGCAGGTCATTCAGTAGGTCCCCCCGTGTGGTTCTGGGATTTTTGCTCACCGTTCTTGTGATCATTTTGACCCCACGGGGTGAGATCTTGCGTGGAGCCCCAGATCGAGGGAGATTATCAGTGGTCTTGTATGTCTTCCATTTCCTAATAATTGCTCCCACAGTTGATTTCTTCAAACCAAGCTGCTTACCTATTGCAGATTCAGTCTTCCCAGCCTGGTGCAGGTCTACAATTTGGTTTCTCGTGTCCTTTAACAGCTCTTTGGTCTTGGCCATAGTGGAGTTTGGAGTGTGACTGTTTGAGGTTGTGGACAGGTGTCTTTTATACTGATAACAAGTTCAAACAGGTGCCATTAATTAACGAGTGGAGGACAGAGGAGCCTCTTAAAGAATAAGTTACAAGTCTGTGAGAGCCAGAAATCTTGCTTGTTTGTAGGTGACCAAATACTTATTTTCCACCATCATTTGCAAATAAATTCATAAAAAATCCTACAATGTGATTTTCTGGATTTTTTTCCCTCAATTTGTCTGTCATAGTTGACGTGTACCTATGATGAAAATTACAGGCCTGTCTCATCTTTTTAAGTGGGAGAACTTGCACAATTGGTGGCTGACTAAATACTTTTTCCCTCCACTGTATATATAGAGGTGACAGTATTGGAAATGCTTCTGCTTTGTGCGTGGCACTGTGTGCTGTTTTCGAAGGATGGGTCCTGGCCTCTCGGGGCCCTAGGGATCCGGAGGGATGTGGGTGGGATACCGATCACTGGGATGACGGCTCAACTTGGGATGGGGAGGGGCTTTAGCCGGGGGAATTAGTGGAGAACAATTGAAGGGATACTTAGTATCAATGCAAATATCAAGGTACAGCTATATGGACACTCAATCATTACGGTATTTTTTATTGGTAAATTTACAAACATATATATAATGATAAATAGACTTGAAATGTATATCTCATTTTGGTGTATGGTGAAATAAGTATAGCCAGTTATAATTGTAATGGCTTAGCTGATAATAACAAAAGAAGAACAATATTTACATGGCTCAAAGAGAAGGAATATAATATCAATTGTTTACAGGAAACTCATTCAACAATTCTAGATGAAGTTACGTGGAAAAAGGAATGTGGGGGGGGGGGGGGGGGGGGGGGTGAAATATACTTCTCCCATGGGCAAAGAAATTCAAAAGGGGTGATGATATTAATTAACAGTAATTTCGAACCGAATGTGCAAATTGTCCAAATAGATACGCAAGGTAGATGGATTATTTTAAATATGTTATTGGACCATAAACAGATATGGCTCATTAACATTTACGGACCAAATAATGATGATCCAAACTTCTTTGACAATATATATAATAAATTATCAACCCTGCAAGCAATTCAAGACAATATTATTATGGTGGGGGAATATAAAACTGTTTTAAATAGCTCAATGGACCGTAAAGGAAATCACACCACAAACAATCACCCACATGCTCTTAAGGAAATCGTGAATGTCATGGATACATTAGAACTAGTAGATATATGGAGGCTTAAATATCCTGATCTAGTGAGATATACATGGCGGAGACTAAATCAAGCTAGTCATCTTGACTTCTTTCTTATCTCATTCTCGTTGGCACCAAAAGATTAAAAAGTGTTGATAGGGAACAGAATTTGGTTGGACCATCATATAATTGGCATATACATTACTCTTAATTTCCACGTGGGCGAGGATATTGGAAATGTAATCGAAGCCTATTGGATGATAATTTATTTTTAACTAGGACAAAGGAATATATAACTGACTTTTTCCGACATAACATAGGTACAGCAAATCCCCTTATTGTATGGGAAACCTTTAAATGTGCATTTAGAGGCCATGCAATTCAGTACTCATCTCGAAAGAAAAAAGCAATTTAGGTCAAAAGAGTTTATACTAACAAAGGAAATAGAAAGTCTAACAGAACAGATAGATGGCAATAAAAACTGTAACATAGAGGCTCAGAATGAATTAGAGGAAAAACAAAAAGAAATGGAGAAACTTATTGAAGAAAGATCAAGTGTAGTATATTATAAAAAATAAAGCAAACTGGATGGAATATGGGGAAAAATGTGCCAAATTCTTTTTTAATCTTCAACATAGGAATGCTACCAAAAATAATTTAATGAAACTGGTTACAATTGACGGAGTAACCCATGATTCACCAAATGATATTTTGAAGGAGGAAACAAAGTACTTTAAGCATATGTTTTCGTTTCAGTCGCCTCCATCTACTCTAACTGAAGCTAATTGTAGAGAGTTTTTTTTCTATTGATAATGTAAAATTAACAGCCATACAGAAAGACTCATGTGAAGGTGAAATTACAGAGGAGGAATTTCTGGATGCAATTAAAGACTTTAAGCCCGGGAAAACTCCAGGGTTGGATGGCACACCAGTCGAGGTATACCAAACCTTTTTTGATATACTAAGAGGACCATTATTAGCATGTTTTAACCACTCCTATGTAAATGGTAGATTATCTGACACTCAAGAAGAAGGTCTGATCTCATTATTACTGAAACAGGATACAAGTGGAAAATATAAAGATCCAGTCCATTTAAAAAATTGGAGGCCCCTTACACTTCAGTGTTGTGATGCAAAATTCTAGCAAAATGTATAGCGCATAGAATTAAAAAGGTATTGTGGGATATTATTCATTCTTATCAGACAGGTTTTTTACATGGAAGATACTTTGGAGATAATACAAGGCAAGTATTGGAAACAATAAAACATTATAGAAAATCTGAGAAACCAGGCCTGCTATTCATAGCAGACTTCGAAAAGGCATTTGATAAAGTACGACTGGGGTTTATATTAGGGCTGTCAAATGATTAAAATGTTTAATCAAATTAATCAGAATTTTCAGTGGATTAATCATGATTAATCACTATTTGCAATTACACCTGAATCCTAACCATTTTTTTTCTGAAATGCATACCAAAAGATAAATAACAGGACACAGATACATAATTTTCATATTATGTCTGTTTATTAACACAGCCAAATAATGGTGTTTTAAATCAAGCTGAAACATACTACACACCATAATATTTGTCTTTGTAATGTTCCATCACTTCCTCTTTGGCATTCCTCTTAACCAGGATGTACAATTTACAGTATTCAATTGAACAGAAAGCAATAAATGTAGTCAAATCATAACAGTGACCTACCACATTTTTGCACAATTTGAGTCATCTGTGGAAAAAAACATTTTCAATAAAACTTTTAAATCAAACCAAAGAACAATCTTTTACCTTTTCCTCCATTCTTTAATCCAGTTGCTCAAAAATCCAGTTGCTAACTACTATAACATGTTGCACTGAAACTGGTCTTTTTGTTTGAACATCACCTTTCAAATCTACTGAGCTTCATCATCTTTCAGCCAGTTGCTGAGGCAAACTAACTTGTTCACATTTTCTGAAAGTAAAGCTGACCTTTTCTTGTTCACAATGTGACCTGCAACTGAGAAAAGTCGTTCACAGGGAACAGTGGTTGCAGGAGTGGCTAGATATCAAATTATCTGAGGTTGATTTTGTTAATTGCCTGCAAACATTCAGCGTGGTCTGGCGCAAACCACTTGCTGAATCTGACGGCCCAGCAAACGCATGTTTGGCGTTGACATGGTACTTCAAGCTTGAACAGCTCCGGTGAAATTGAAACTCCTTCTTACAAATCTTGCAAATAACCTTGTACTTGTTAACTGTACCATCATCATTCTTTTTATATTTGAATCCGTCAATAGGCCCACTTTGCTCACCTTGCTCCATCTCGCCTCTAGCTCCCAACCACTTTCCTGACCTGAATAATTTGTCACACTGCGCATGCGTGAAATGCGTTAAAAAAATTGACGTAATTAACAGCAAACAACTAATTAACGTCGTTAACGCGCTATTTTTGACAGCCCTAGTTTATATATAAATGCCTGGAGCATTTCCATTTTGGTGAATCTCTTATAAAATGGGTCAAAATCATGTATAGTAACCCTAGGTGTAAAATAGTAAATATTGGCTATTTCTCCGAAAGTTTTAAACTGTCAAGAGGAGTGAAACAAGGTTGTCCACTATCGGCATATTTATATATTGTGGCCATCGAGATGTTAGCTATTAAAATCAGATCCAACAATAATATCAGGGGATTAGAAATCCAGGGCTTAAAAACAAAGGTGTCATTGTATGCTGATGATTCATGTTTTCTTTTATATCCACAACTAGAATCACTCCACAGCCTCATAGAGGATCTAGATACATTTTCTAACCTCTCTGGATTACAACCAAATTATGACAAATGTACTATATTACGTATTGGATCAATAAATAAATAAAAAGTACATTACCATGTAGTTTACCAATAAAATGGTCTGATGGTGATGTGGATATACTCGGAATACATATCCCAAAGGATATAAATGATCTCACTTCAATAAATTATAATAGAAAGTTAGCAAAAATAGATAAGATCTTGCTACCATGGAAAGGTAAATACCTGTCAATTTGTGGAAAAAATCACCCTGATTAACTCTTTAGTATTATCCCAGTTTAATTATTTGCTTATGGTCTTGCCTACGCCTAGCGAACAGTTTTTTAAATTATATGAGAAAAAAATATTCAATTTTATTTGGAACGGCAAGCCAGACAAAATTAAACGGGCCTGTTTATATAATGAATATGAATTCGGAGGACATAAATGATTAAATATTAAAGCATTAGACCTATCACTAAAAGCTTCAGTCATACAAAAGTTATACTTAAATCCGAACTAGTTCTCTAGCAAATTAGTAAGATTGTCTCACCCAATGTTCAAAAACAGCCTTTTTCCTTTTATTCAAATTACAACCACTCACTTTCAGTTATTTGAAAAGGAAATCATCTCCCAGATATCACTATTTCTAAAACAAGCCATAGAAAGTTGGTTGCAATTTCAATTTAATCCTCCAGAAACGACAGAACAAATAATGCAACAAATACTCTGGTTAAACTCAAATATACTAATTGACAAAAAAACTTTTTTTGTTGACAAAATGTTTAAAAAAGGTATAATCTTTGTAAATTATATCATCGGTAGGACTGGTGGAGTTATGTCGCACATGCAGCTAACAAAAACATATGGAAATGTCTGCTCTACCCAAAATTACAACCAAATAATTGCAGCCTTACCGCCAAAATGGAAGAGGAAAGTGGAAGGGGGAGAAAGTAAGGAACTTGTCTGTCGGAATAACATAATTAGTTAAGGAAAACTGTGATAAATAAAAAAGTATATCAGTTTCATTTAAGGACCAAAGGATTGACAGCCGTCCCATATAGATTGCAAAATAGTTGGGAAGAGATTTTTGACGTACCGATCCCATGGAATAGTGTTTATGAACTGATACGCAAAACGGCACCGGATTCAAAACTTAGAATCTTTCTATTTAAATTATTATATAAAATTCTTGCTACCAATAGAATGTTATTTATATGGGGGATACAATCTTCCCAGCTCTGCAGATTTTGCTGCGAAGAGACAGAATCATTAGATCATTTGTTTTGGTACTGTCCATTTGTAGCTTGTTTTTGGACACAGGTCCAGGAATGGCTAAAGGATTGCAATATTTACCTGGAGCTAAGCCTGCAGATAGCACTACTGGGTGATCTGAAAAGTCATAGTCAATCGATCAATAATCTAATAATACTATTATCAAAATGTTTTATTTTCAATTCACAATCTGTAGAAACAATGAGAATAGAAAGGTTCAGAACTTTTGTAAGACATCACAGTACAGTTGAAATATATATGGCAAATAGAAATCCTATATGGATGGTGTTAAAAGATAGATGGGAGGTGTTGAATGGAATTGAAGGATGGGACTAATAACAACTAACAACAAAGAATAACAAGATAACTAATAATGTAGGCACACTGTGTCCATAATAAGTGTATAGTTTGTAGTTTGGGAGCTTTTGTGAAGGGACATGGTTAGAAAGATATGGCATATAGAAGCAAACCGGATGGACATCATGAAAATGATCAGAGAGGTTGAGAGTAGAAGTAGTTCAGGAGAAAGAACAAACAAAATGTAATTATTGTAAAATTGACTGTGTCCATAAAATGTAGATAGTAAGTATAAGCTGGAAGTAGAGGCCTAGGCGTTGTTGTTCACTAGTTTACTCCAAGTAGGAAAAGGGTGGCGGGGTTGGAAAGTAAAAAAGGGGAATATATATATATATTTTTAAAGGATATGTATGTGTATGTATGTATGTATGTATGTATGTATGTATGTATGTATGTATGTATGTATGTATTTATGTATGTGGGTATGTATGTGTGTGTGTGTATGTGTGTGTATGTGTGTATGTATATATATATATATATATATATATATATATATATATATATATATATAAATATATATATATATATATATATATATATATATATATATATATATATATAGTGGGGAGAACAAGTATTTGATACACTGCCGATTCTGCAGGTTTTCCTACTTACAAAGCATGTAGAGGTCTGTAATTTTTATCATAGGTACACTTCAACTGTGAGAGACGGAATCTAAAACAAAAATCCAGAAAATCACATTGTATGATTTTTAAGTAATTCATTTGCATTTTATTGCATGACATAAGTATTTGATCACCTACCAACCAGTAAGAAAATTGTAGACCTGTACAAGGCTGGGATGGGCTACAGGACAATTGGCAAGCAGCTTGGTGAGAAGGCAACAACTGTTGGCGCAATTATTAGAAAATGGAAGAAGTTCAAGATGACGGTCAATCACCCTCGGTCTGGGGCTCCATGCAAGATCTCACCTCGTGGGGCATCAATGATCATGAGGAAGGTGAAGGATCAGCCCAGAACTACATGGCAGGACCTGGTCAATGACCTGAAGAGAGCTGGGACCACAGTCTCAAAGAAAACCATTAGTAACACACTACGCCGTCATGGATTATAATCCTGCAGCGCACGCAAGGTCCCCCTGCTCAAGCCATCGCATGTCCAGGCCCGTCTGAAGTTTGCCAATCGCATGTCCAGGCCCGTCTGAAGTTTGCCAATGACCATCTGGATGATCCAGAGGAGGAATGGGAGAAAGTCATGTGGTCTGATGAGATAAAAATAGAGCTTTTTGTGTCTAAACTCCACTCGCCGTGTTTAGAGGAAGAAGAAGGATGAGTACAACCCCAAGAACACCATCCCAACCGTGAAGCATGGACGTGGATACATCATTCTTTGGGGATGCTTTTCTGCAAAGGGGACAGGACGACTGCACTGTATTGAGGGGAGGATGGATGGGGCCATGTATCGCGAGATCTTGGCCAACAACCTCCTTCCCTCAGTAAGAGCATTGAAGATGGGTCGTGGCTGGGTCTTCCAGCATGACAACGACCCGAAACACACAGCCAGGGCAACTAAGGAGTGGCTCCGTAAGAAGCATCTCAAGGTCCTGGAGTGGCCTAGCCAGTCTCCAGACCTGAACCCAATAGAAAATCTTTGGAGGGAGCTGAAAGTCCGTATTGCCCAGCGACAGCCCCGAAACCTGAAGGATCTGGAGAAGGTCTGTATGGAGGAGTGGGCCAAAATCCCTGCTGCAGTGTGTGCAAACCTGGTCAAGACCTACAGGAAACGTATGATCTCTGTAATTGCAAACAAAGGTTTCTGTACCAAATATTAAGTTCTGCTTTTCTGATGTATCAAATACTTATGTCATGCAATAAAATGCAAATTAATTACTTAAAAATCATACAATATGATTTTCTGGATTTTTGTTTTAGATTCCGTCTCTCACAGTTGAAGTGTACCTATGATAAAAATTACAGACCTTTACATGCTTTGTAAGTAGGAAAACCTGCAAAATCTGCATTGTATCAAATACTTGTTCTCCCCATACATAAAAAAAAAAAACATGGGAAATTGGAAGTGATGCAGACAATTACATTGATGGAAGTTACAATCTATCTGCAATATTAAGCTGATCTACACCCCAAAAACAAAAAACAAAAACAAAAAAGAACATCCCTGCCTAATACCTCTACACACTTTAAAAGGAGCAATCAAGCCACCGTTAACTTTCAATACACTTTCAATGTCACCATATATATCACCCTGATCATGGCAATAACACCAGACCTGAAACCAAACGCATCAAAAGTGCGCCATAAGTATTGATGTTCATCTCGGTCAAATACCTTTTCCTGATCAATTGAAATTAGACCAGAATCCAACCCAATAGCCCTAGAGACGTCCCAAAAATCCCTAATCAGAGAAATGTTATCCCCTATCTGCCTGCCGGGAACACAGTATGTATGATTTGCCCCATGACCTCCCTCAGCCTGTTGGACAAAGCCTTGGACAGGATCGTATAATCAGTGCACAATAAAGCCACCGGCCTCCAGTTCTTCACCTCCCTTTTCTGGCAGTAGGGTGAGATCAGCCCTCCTGAAGCTTATCGGTAGTAACCCTCCAGTCAAACTATCGTTAACTACTGCCATCCAATCCTCTCCCAACATAGCCCAAAAATACTTTAAAAAGTCAACATGAAGCTCATCAATGCCTGGTGCCCTTCCATTTTTTTCATGCCTTTTAATGCAGTGTATAGCTCCTGCAAAGACAATGGTTGCTCTAGCTCAACCTGAGCTTCAGTGCCTTGCAAAAGTACAGTGGGGAAAAAAAGTATTTAGTCAGCCACCAATTGTGCAAGTTCTCCCACTTAAAAAGATGAGAGAGGCCTGTAATTTTCATCATAGGTACACGTCAACTAGATTCTTAGATTCCATTGAAAAGGTGAATATGATAGTTGAGAGTGGTGTTGTGTTACGTGAGACTCAGACGTCGGTATTTCCTCTTATGAATCCGGCGAAGAAAGTTATACTTTCTAAAGTGCCACCATTTGTTAGAGATTAAGTGTTGCAGCGAGAGTTATCTCGTCATGGTCAACTTGTATCTACAATAAAAAAAGTTAATTTTTGGATGCAAATCTCCTTTGCTGAAACATGTCGTGTCTCATAGGAGACAAGTGCATATGATTTTAAAGAAAGACACTGACGAACTGAATTTAGCGTTCAGTTTTAAGATTGATGGATTTGATTATGTCTTCTACGCTTCAACTGTATCAATGAAATGCTTTGGCTGTGGAAGAGAGGGGCATTTGGTACGTAATTGTCCCATGAACGAGAGAGCAGAGCCCGGTAGCAGCTCTAGTGCTGGTGCAGCTAATGCACCACCGCGAAGGGATGAACATGCTAAGGGTGCAGGGGAAGGGAGAAGGTGAGCAGATATGGTTGAAAAAGTAGGAAAGAAAAGCAGTGTGGCTATGGGGGCAATTGTGATAGATCAGAACAAAGAGGGAGGGGAAACAGTCGTTGAGATTGCGACTGGGGTCGCTGAGCTGGTGCTGGAAAATGAAATTGGAGGTCAAGAGGAGATTGAAATAATGGAAAAGAATCAGCTGTTTTCAAAGTATCGAAGAGTAAGAGGAAGAATTTAAGGGGTGATGAAGGTTCTAATTCTAAGAGGAACGTAGAGATTGATGAATCAGTTGAGGATAAACAGGTTGTAGAGATGGTGGAGTTTTCTTCTGGGGAGGATAGTGAGAGTGAGTCATCTGATGGGTCACAACAAAATAGAGAGATAATTGGGGTGGAAGGGAGGTATGGGATTGAGAAGGTACGTCAATTTCTGAAATTGACAAAAGGGAAGAAATATATGCATGATTATAATGTAACAGATTTTTATATGCCCCAGTGGTGGCAGTTGAGAGGATATGTTTTTTAGAGATATTACCAAATACCATTGAGAAATGTAACGCTGAGGATTATTTACAGTGGGGAAAAAAAGTATTTAGTCAGCCACCAATTGTGCAAGTTTTCCCACTTAAAAAGATGAGAGAGGCCTGTAATTTTCATCATAGGTACACTTCAACTATGACAGACAAATTGAGGAAAAAAAATCCAGAAAATCACATTGTAGGATTTTTAATGAATTTATTTGCAAATTATGGTGGAAAATAAGTATTTGGTCACCTACAAACAAGCAAGATTTTTGGCTCTCACAGACCTGTAACTTCTTCTTTAAGAAGCTCCTCTGTCCTCCACTCGTTACCTGTATTAATGGCACCTGTTTGAACTTGTTATCAGTATAAAAGACACCTGTCCACAACCTCAAACAGTCACACTCCAAACTCCACTATGGCCAAGACCAAAGAGCTGTCAAAGGATACCAGAAACAAAATTGTAGACCTGCACCAGGCTGGGAAGACTGAATCTGCAGTAGGTAAGCAGCTTGGTTTGAAGAAATCAACTGTGGGAACAATTATTAGGAAATGGAAGACATACAAGACCACTGATAATCTCCCTCGATCTGGGGCTCCACGCAAGATCTCACCCCGTGGGGTCAAAATGATCACAAGAACGGTGAGCAAAAATCCCAGAACCACACGGGGGGACCTAGTGAATGACCTGCAGAGAGCTGGGACCAAAGTAACAAAGCCTACCATCAGTAACACACTACGCCGCCAGGGACTCAAATCCTGCAGTGCGAGACGTGTCCCCCTGCTTAAGCCAGTACATGTCCAGGCCCGTCTGAAGTTTGCTAGAGTGCATTTGGATGATTCAGAAGAGGATTGGGAGAATGTCATATGGTCAGATGAAACCAAAATATAACTTTTTGGTAAAAACTCAACTCGTCGTGTTTGGAGGACAAAGAATGCTGAGTTGCATCCAAAGAACACCATACCTACTGTGAAGCATGGGGGTGGAAACATCATGCTTGGGGCTGTTTTTCTGCAAAGGGACCAGGATGACTGATCCGTGTAAAGGAAAGAATGAATGGGGCCATGTATTGTGAGATTTTGAGTGAAAACCTCCTTCCATCAGAAAGGGCATTGAAGATGAAACGTGGCTGGGTCTTTCAGCATGACAATGATCCCAAACACACCGCCCGGGCAACAAAGGAGTGGCTTCGTAAGAAGCATTTCAAGGTCCTGGAGTGGCCTAGCCAGTCTCCAGATCTCAACCCCATAGAAAATCTTTGGAGGGAGTTGAAAGTCTGTGTTGCCCAGCGACAGCACCAAAACATCACTGCTCTAGAGGAGATCTGCATGGAGGAATGGGCCAAAATACCAGCAACAGTGTGTGAAAACCTTGTGAAGACTTACAGAAAACGTTTGACCTGTGTCATTGCCAACAAAGGGTATATAACAAAGTATTGAGAAACTTTTGTTATTGACCAAATAGTTATTTTCCACCATAATTTGCAAATAAATTCATTAAAAATCCTACAATGTGATTTTCTGGATATTTTTTTCTAATTTTGTCTGTCATAGTTGACGTGTACCTATGTGTCACGATCGCCAATGAAGTAGGACCAAAGCGCAGCGTTGGGAGTGAACATGATGACTTTAATGTTGAATACACGACAAAACAAAACACGATCCGTAAAGTCCTCAGTACACCGACTGAACATAGAACAAAAACCCACAACCACAAGGTGAACACAGACATTTTAAATATGGCTCCCAATCAGAGATAACGAGCCGACAGCTGACACTCGTTACCTCCGATTGGGAGTCACTGACCAAACATAGAACGCGAACACCTAGACACTACACACAGTACAAAACACACGGAAATCTACACACCCTGACTAAACATAAAAAGTCCCAGAGCCAGAGTGTGACAGTACCCCCCCCTAAAGGCGCGGACTGCGACCGCGCCTAAATACAAGCAAACAGGGGAGGGCTGGGTGGGCATTCCTCCTCGGCGGCGGCTCCGGCTCCGGGCTTCCTCCCCACTTCCTCTCCAACCCCCCAAAGTACCCCTGGTCCTGTCTAGCCCCGCTGGCCGGAACCGGACTGACGACACGCGCCCCTGGCTTGGTGCGTGGAACAGGAACGGACCAGACCGGGCTGACGATACACACCCCTGGCTTGGTGCGTGGAGCAGGAACGGACCGGAATGGGCTGGCAACACGCACCACAGACTTGGTGCGGAGAGCAGGAACGAGCCGGACAGGGCTGACGAAACGCACCCTTGGCTTGGTGCGTGGAGCAGGAACAGGCCGGACAGGGCTGACAAGACGCACCACAGACTTGAGCCGGGGAGCAGGAACAGGCCGAACCGGGCTGGCGACACGTACCACAGCCTTGGTGCGGAGAGCAGGCACGGGCCGGACAGGGCTGACGAAACGCACCACAGACTTGGTGCGGGGAGCAGGAACAGGCCGGGCCGGGCTGGCGACGCGCATCATTGGCTTGGTGCGGGGAGCAGGCACGGGCCGGACAGGGCTGACGAAACGCACCACAGACTTGGTGCGGGGAGCAGGAACAGACAGGACCGCACTGGGGACACACACCCCTGGCCCTCCACGGGGATCAGGAACGGGCCGGACCGGACTGGTAACACACCCCAGTACCTTTCTCCCTGCCTCCACACCTTCCTTCCCCTTCGTGACCAGTGGCCCCCTTAACCTGGCGGCCTCCTCTGCCAACCTTCTGCACTCCTCAATCCCGTACTCCTGCTGCCCCCGACGTCGTGAGCCCCCCCCTAAAAAATTTCTGGGGGTCTCTCCTCCCCGTGGACCAGGCCTCTAATGTCCTCTCCCAACCTTCGCTCTTCTGGCTCCACCACTCGTCATCCAACTGCTGCTTGGTCTCGTTGTGGTGGGTTTTTCTGTCACGATCGCCAATGAAGTAGGACCAAAGCGCAGCGTTGGGAGTGAACATGATGACTTTAATGTTGAATACACGACAAAACAAAACACGATCCGTAAAGTCCTCAGTACAAAAACCGACTGAACATAGAACAAAAACCCACAACCACAAGGTGAACACAGACATTTTAAATATGGCTCCCAATCAGAGATAACGAGCCGACAGCTGACACTCGTTACCTCCGATTGGGAGTCACTGACCAAACATAGAACGCGAACACCTAGACACTACACACAGTACAAAACACACGGAAATCTACACACCCTGACTAAACATAAAAAGTCCCAGAGCCAGAGTGTGACACTATGATGAAAATTACAGGCCTCTCTCATCTTTTTAAGTGGGAAAACTTGCACAATTGGTGGCTGACTAAATACTTTTTTTCCCCACTGTAAATAATCCTCAGCGTTACATTTCTCAATGGTATTTGGTAATATCTCTAAAAAACATATCCTCTCAACTGCCACCACTGGGGCATATAAAAATCTGTTACATTATAATCATGCATATATTTCTTCCCTTTTGTCAATTTCAGAAATTGACGTACCTTCTCAATCCCATACCTCCCTTCCACCCCAATTATCTCTCTATTTTGTTGTGACGCATCAGATGACTCACTCTCACTATCCTCCCCAGAAGAAAACTCCACCATCTCTACAACCTGTTTATCCTCAACTGATTCATCAATCTCTACGTTCCTCTTAGAATTAGAACCTTCATCACCCCTTAAATTCTTCCTCTTACTCTTCGATACTTTGAAAACAGCTGATTCCTTTTCCATTATTTCAATCTCCTCTTGACCTCCAATTTCATTTTCCAGCACCAGCTCAGCGACCCCAGTCGCAATCTCAACGACTGTTTCCCCTCCCTCTTTGTTCTGATCTATCACAATTGCCCCCATAGCCACACTGCTTTTCTTTCCTACTTTTTCAACCATATCTGCTCACCTTCTCCCTTCCCCTGCACCCTTAGCATGTTCATCCCTTCGCGGTGGTGCATTAGCTGCACCAGCACTAGAGCTGCTACCGGGCTCTGCTCGCTCGTTCACGGGACAATTACGTACCAAATGCCCCTCTCTTCCACAGCCAAAGCATTTCATTGATACAGTTGAAGCGTAGAAGACATAATCAAATCCATCAATCTTAAAACTGAACGCTAAATTCAGTTCGTCAGTGTCTTTCTTTAAAATCATATGCACTTGTCTCCTATGAGACACGACATGTTTCAGCAAAGGAGATTTGCATCCAAAAATTAACTTTTTTTATTGTAGATACAAGTTGACCATGACGAGATAACTCTCGCTGCAACACTTAATCTCTAACAAATGGTGGCACTTTAGAAAGTATAACTTTCTTCGCCGGATTCATAAGAGGAAATACCGACGTCTGAGTCTCAAGTAACACAACACCACTCTCAACTATCATATTCACCTTTTCAATGGAATCTAAGAATATCACTACAGCGCTATTCATCCGAGAAAAACAAACTCAACCTTAAAACAACTAAACTAATCAATATATATATATACAGTTGAAGTCGGAAGTTTACATACACCTTAGCCAAATACATTTAAACTCAGTTTTTCACAATTCCTGACATTTAATCCTAGTAATAATTCCCTGTCTTAGGTCAGTTAGGATCACCACTTTATTTTAAAAATGTGAAATGTCAGTAGAGAGAATAATTTATTTCAGCTTTTATTTATTTCATCACATTTCCAGTGGGTCAGAAGTTTACATACACTCAATTAGTATTGGGTAGCATTGCCTTTAAATTGTTTAACTTGGGTCAGACGTTTTGGGTAGCCTTCCACAAGCTTCCCACAATAAGTTGGGTGAATTCTGGCCCATTCCTCCTGACAGAGCTGGTGTAACTGAATCAGGTTTGTAGGCCTCCTTGCTCGCACACGCTTTTTCAGTTCTGCCCACACATTTTCTATAGAATTGAGGACAGGGCTTTGTGATGGCCACTCCAATACCTTGACTTTGTTGTCCTTAAGCCATTTTGCCACAACTTTGGAGGTATGCTTGGGGTGATTGTCCATTTGCGACCAAGCTTTAACTTCCTGACTGATGTCTTGAGATGTTGCTTCGATATATCCACATAATGTTCCTTCCTCATGATGCCATCTATTTTGTGAAGTGCACCAGTCCCTCCGCAGCAAAGCACCCCCACAGCATGATGCTGCCACCCCCGTGCTTCACGGTTGCAATGGTGTTCTTCGGCTTGCAATCATCCCCCTTTTTCCTCCAAACATAACGATGGTCATTATGGCCAAACAGTTCTATTTTAGTTTCATCAGACCAGAGGACATTTCTCCAAAAAGTACGATCTTTGTCACCATGTGCAGGTGCAAACTGTAGTCTGGCTTTTTTATGGCGATTTTGGAGCAGTGGCTTCTTCCTTGCTGAGTGGCCTTTTAGGTTATGTTGATATAGGACACGTTTTACTGTGGATATAGATACTTTTGTACCAGTTTCCTCCAGCGTCTTCACACGGTCCTTTGCTGTTGTTCTGGAATTGATTTGCACTTTTCACACCAAAGTAGGTTCATCTCTAGGAGACAGAACGCGTCTCCTTCCTGAGCGGTATGACGGCTGCGTGGTCCCATGGTGTTTATACTTGCGTACTACTGTTTGTACAGATGAAAGTGGTACCTTCAGGCGTTTGGAAATTGCTCTCAAGGATGAACCAGACTTGTGGTCTATAATTCTTTTCTGAGGTCTTTCATTTTCCCATGAATGTCAAGCAAAGAGGCACTGAGTGTGAAGGTAGGCCTTGAAATACATCCACAGGTACACCTCCAATTGAGAGAAGAGAGAGATAGAGAGAGAGAGAAGAGAGAGAGAGGAGATAGAGAGGAGAATGAGTAGAGGAGATAGATCAGTATGAGAGAGAGAGATAGACTAATAGCAGAGCAGCTATGCAGTAGCATAGTCTGCTCTCTGATCTACTCTCTCGCTCCTATCTCTCTTCTCGCTACTCGAGCCTTCTCTCGCTCCTCTATCTCTCTTAGCGTCTCTCTGCTCTCTCTCTCTCTACTCTCGCTCTCTCTCTCTCTCATCTTTCTCCTAATTCTCTCATCTCTCATCTGCTATCTCTCGGATCTTCTTTTCTCGGTCTTCCCTTACTCTCTCGACTCCTCTCCCTCTCTCTATCTCTGGTCTCTCATCCAGGGAAATTAATTAGGGACAGTTTATTGGGCAACAACTTGATCCTCCATAATCTCCCGCTACACTGCAGCCAGCAGCCTTTTTCATTTAATTTTCCTCATCAGAAACTTGTCTGCGGACAATTTTCAGGGAGTCCAACTCGTTGAGTTCCCATCCAGAACCCCCCCACTCCCTCCCAAACGCCTAGGGCCAAAGCAGACTTTAATTATTTCATTTAATTTACTCTCTCAGCAACACTTGTCTGGTTTTTCCAGGGAGTCCAGATGTCTCGTTGATTTCCCCTCTACAGATCACGTTTCAGCAATAACCAGTAACTTCCTGTTGTCTTCTATTTATTTGACATTCTGATCTCATGACACCTTACTGGAATAATTAGAATGCTGGCCATGGGTTCACCTCTCCTGACCTCTACTCGGTATTCCGTCTAGTAGACCTATGCGGTATGTTCCACAGACTGCCCCAAATAGTGCTTTGGCACTAGTCTACATACAGTCTGTGGTTGGTACCCATCTGTGGGTTAATGTGGTGTCACGCCCTGATCGAGAGAACTCTTGTTGATTGGGTCAGGGTGTGAGTTTAGGTTGAGATCTATGTTATTAGATTCTATGTTTAGGATCTAGAATGTGTATTTCTATGTTTGGCCGGGTGTGATTCCCGATCAGAGGCAGCTGTCGCTCGTTGTCTCTGATTGGGGATCATACTTAGGTAGCCATGTTGCCTAGCTTAGTTGTGGGAACTTGACTCATGTTTGGCTTGTTAGTGTGTAGCTATTGTTTGAGTTTCACGTTACGTTGCTTTTGTTGTTTTGTCAAGTGTTTATCGTCATTAATAAATATGTTCTCATACCACGCTGCACCTTGGTCTGACCTGTCTCTCAACGATCGTGACAGAAGATCCCACCACCAACGGACCAAGCAGCGTGCCCAGGAGTCCTACAAGACCTACGGATTGAGAGTTTAAGAGAGCAGAGCCAACTCCCCGTATTCGCGCTAAGATGCATCTGACCGTGCAGGCTCTGTGTTGTGCGGAGATACGCACTGTGTCGCCAGTGCGCCTGCACAGTCCAGTGCGTCCTGTGCTAACTTCACGCACGTTCCGTGCGGAAGTGGGCATCCAGCCAGGACGGGTTGTGCCAGCTCTACGCTCCAGACCTCCAGTGCGCCTCCACACCCCGGTACGGTACGGTACGATAATTATTAGCCGCCGAAAATTGTCGCAACCCCTATTACTAGCCTGTTCAACCTCTCTTTCGTAACGTCTGAGATCCCCAGAGATTGGAAAGCTGCCGCGGTCATCCCCCTCTTCAAAGGGGGTGACACTCTAGATCCAAACTGTTACAGACCCATATCCATCCTGCCCTGCCTTTCAAAAGTTTTTGAAAGCCAAGTTAACAAACAGATCACCGACCATTTCGAATCCCACCGTACCTTCTCCGCTATGCAATCCGGTTTCCGAGCTGGTCATGGGTGCACTTCAGCCACGCTCAAGGTCCTAAACGATGTTATAACCGCGATCGATAATAGACAGTACTGTGCAGCCGTTTTCATTGACCTGGCCAAGGCTTTCGACTCTGTCAACCACCGCATTCTTATTGGCAGACTAAATAGCCTTGGTTTCTCAACTGACTGCCTCATCTGGTTCACCAACTACTTTTCAGATAGAGTTCAATGTGTCAAATCGGAGGGCCTGTTGTCTGGACCTATGGCAGTCTCTATAGGTGTGCCACAGGGTTCAATTCTTGGGCCGACTCTTTTCTCTGTGTATATCAATGACGTCGCTCTTGCTGCTGGTGACTCTCAGATCCACCTCTACGCAGACGACACCATTTTGTATACATCTGGCCCTTCATTGGACACTGTGTTAACAAACCTCCAAACGAGCTTCAATGCCATACAACACTCCTTCAGTAGCCTCCAACTGCTCTTAAACACTAGTAAAACTAAATGCATGCTCTTCAACCGAACGCTGCTTGCACCCGCCCACCCGACTAGAAGCACTACTCTCGACGGGTCTGACCTAGAGTATGTGGACAACTACAAATATCTAGGTGTCTGGTTAGACTGTAAACTCTCCTTCCAGACTCACATTAAGAATCTCCAATCCAAAGTTAAATCTAGAATCGGTTTCCTATTTCGCAACAAAGCATCCTTCACTCATGCTGCCAAACATGCCCTCGTAAAACTGACTATCCTACCGATCCTTGACTTCGGCGATGTCATTTACAAAATAGCCTCCAACACTCTACTCAGCAAATTGGATGTAGTCTATCACAGTGCCATCCGTTTTGTCTCCAAAGCCCCATACACTACCCACCACTGTGACCTGTACGCTCTTGTTGGCTGGTCCTCACTACATGTTCGTCGTCAAACCCACTGGCTCCAGGCCATCTATAAATCACTGCTAGGCAAATCCCCGCCTTATCTTAGCTCATTGGTCACCATAGCAGCACCCACCCGTAGTCTGCGCTCCAGCAGGTATATCTCACTGGTTATCCCCAAAGCCAACACCTCCTTTGGCCGCCATTCCTTCCAGTTCTCTGCTGCCAATGACTGGAACAATTTGCAAAAATCTCTGAAGCTGGAGACACTTATCTCCCTCACTAACTTTAAGCATCAGTTGGCAGAGCACCTTACCGATCACTGCACCTGTACACAGCCCATCTGAAATTAGCCCGCCCAACTACCTCATCCCTATATTGTTATTTATTTTGCTCATTTGTACCCCAGTATCTCTATTTGCACATCATCTCTTGCACATCTATCATTACAGTGTTAATACTAATTGTAATTATTTTGCACTATAGCCTATTTAATGCCTTACCTCCATAACTTGCTACATTTGCACACACTGTATATATATTTATTTCTGTTGTATTTTTGACTTTGTTTTGTTTTACCCCATATGTAACTCTGTGTTGTTGTTTTTATCGCACTGCTTTGCTTTATCTAGGCCAGTTCGCAGTTGTAAATGAGAACTTGTTCTCAACTGGTTTACCTGGTTAAATAAAGGTGAAATAAAAAATTAAAAAACGGCCTGTGCCAGCTCCTCACACCAAATCAGTGGTGCGTGTCGCCAGCCCGGTAAGCACCATACCTGCTCCCCCCACCAAACCAGTGGTGCGTGTATCCAGTCCAGTCCGGCTCATACCTGCTCCCCGCACCAAACCAGTGGTGCGTGTCGCCAGCCCTGTACGCCCCGTACCTGCTCCCCACACAAAACCAGTGGTGCGTGTCTCCAGTCCGGCACGACCCGTGCCTGCTCCTCGCACCAGACCAGTGGTGCGTGTTCCCAGTCCAGCTCCGGTCAGCGGTTCCACTCCGGAGTCAGAGCAGTCCGCTCTACCGGTGCCTAGGTCAGCCCCGGTCAGCTGCTCCAGTCCAGTGCCAGAGCAGTCCGCTCTACCGGGGTCCAGTTCAGCTCCGGTCAGCTGTTCCACTCCGGAGCCAGAGCAGTCCGGTGCCCAGTCCAGCTCGAGTCAGCGGCTCCATTCCAGACCCAGAAGTCTGCCCCTCTCCAGGGTCGGGGCCTCCCACACCAGGTCCAGACAGGGTTTGGTGCATCGCGGGAGGATTGCCGATCCAGGCCCAGACGTCAGCCCCTCTCCAGGTTCGGGGTCTCCCACACCAGGGTCCAGACAGGGCTTGGTGCATCGTGGGAGGAAGGAGAGGGGAAGCATCGCGCCGAGGTCCAGACCAGACCAGGGGCGCAACAGGGAGGTAGAGAGGGAGAGGTCGTCACGCCCGGAGCCAGATCCGCCTGCGAGGCTGAATGCCCACCCGGACCCTCCCCTAATGAGTCAGGTTGGTGAGGCCGGAGTACGCACCTTTGGGGGGGAGGGGGGTACAGTCACGCCCTGATCGAGAGAACTCTTGTTGGTTGGGTCAGGGTGTGTGTTCAGGTTGAGATCTATGTTATTAGATTCTATGTTTAGGATCTAGAATGTGTATTTCTATGTTTGGCCGGGTGTGATTCCCGATCAGAGGCAGCTGTCGCTCGTTGTCTCTGATTGGGGATCATACTTAGGTAGCCATGTTGCCTACCATAGTTGTGGGATCTTGACTCGTGTTTGGCTTGTTAGTGTGTAGCTATTGTTTGAGCTTCACGTTACGTTGCTTTTGTTGTTTTGTCAAGTGTTTATCGTCATTAATAAATATGTACGCATACCACGCTGCACCTTGGTCTGACCCGTCTCTCAACGATCGTGACATGTGGCGCTTTTGGTTGTCCTGGCTAGAGACAACATGTTTTCTTTACCAATATTTTCCAAAAAGCATAATAACACTTAGGATTTTCAAAACTCAAAAACGTTGTGAAACCACTTTCAAACATTTACTTCTCCGCATCTTGTGGCTGGTAGGTCTGAGGTGATGACTGTTGTGACTCGGGGTGATTCAAGCTATCAGACTGAATGTCAGACAGTGAATATTAATTAGCTTTAATTGGGCTGTAGACGTTTCTCTCCTTCAGGGGATTCAAACAATCACATCATAATCCATCACTACTCTATCACGTCTTCCAGCTGTCTGTAGTAGAGGAGTTATACAACTGGCTATTGGGTAACTTTAACCTGTTGCTACATGTAACATTGGTCAGGTCAGTATTTCACATGAGAATGTGCAATAACTTACCTAGTTAAATAAAGGCAAAGTAAATCGGTCACACTTGACTTGACCCATCCCTCATTTAGCTTATAAAACACAGACCTGTTAATGGCAGATATTTTCCTGCATTGATTCCCTGGGAGGCCTTAATACACTGAGGGACAGGCCTCAGTGTGTTGTGTGTGTGTGTGTTGTGTGTTTGTGTGTGTGTGTGTGTGTGTGTGCGTGTGCGCGTGTGTGTGTGTGTAAGTGTGTGTGCGTGTGTGCGTGTGTGTGTGTGTGTGTGTGTGCGCGCGTGCATGCACATACTGGTAACGGTTGTTGTGGTCAGATGGACAGCGGATTAATGCAATATAAGGCATTGCATAGGATGTAGTTATTCTAAAGGAAGCTTATTATTCTGACCACGAAATGCTGTTTTCCCTGTGGTTGATATCCTGTTACACACCAAACCACTCATTTGTGTTTGTGTGTGTGTGTTGTGGTGGGGGGGGGGGGGGGGTATCCAGTTACACACCCAACCACTTATTTACAACAAGCTAATGATGTTAGAGGCCATTAGAGGGAAAACGTATAACAAATCTCTCTATTTCCCGTCCATCTCCCTCCCACTGTTCCCTCTCCTCTATTTCTCCCCACTCTTCCCCCCTGTCTCTCTATCCACTTGTCTCCTTCTCTATCCCCTGTCTCTCTATCCCCTTGTCTCCTTCTCTATCCCCTGTCTCTCTATCCACTTGTCTCCTTCTCTATCCCCTGTCTCTCTATCCACTTGTCTCCTTCTCTTCCCCCTGTCTCTCTATCCACTTGTCTCCTTCTCTATCCCCTGTCTCTCTATCCACTTGTCTCCTTCTTTCCCCTGTCTCTCTATCCACTTGTCTCCTTCTCTATCCCCTGTCTCTCTATCCACTTGTCTCCTTCTCTATCCCCTGTCTCTCTATCCACTTGTCTCCTTCTCTATCCCCTGTCTCTCTATCCACTTGTCCTTCTGTCCCCTGTCTCTACCCATTGTCCCCTTCTTCCCCTGTCTCTCTATCCACTTGTCTCCTTCTCTATCCCCTTTTCCTTCTTATCCACTTGTCTCCTTCTCTTCCCCTGTCCTCCTCTATCCCTTGTCTCCTTCTCTTCCCCCTGTCTCTCTATCCACTTGTCTCCTTCTCTTCCCCCTGTCTCTCTATCCACTTGTCTCTTCTCTATCCCCTTTCTCTCTATCCTTGTCTCCCTTCTCTTCTCCCCTGTCTTCCAAATCCCTTGTCTCCTTCTCTTCCCCTGTCTCTCTATCCACTTGTCTCCTTCTCTTCCCCCTGTCTCTCTTCCACTTGTCCTCCTTCTCTATCCCCTGTCTTTTCTATCCACTTGCCCTCCTTCTCATTCCCCTTGTCTTTATCCACTTGTCTCCTTCTCCTATCCCCTGCCCTCTCTATCCACTTGTCTCCTTCTCTATCCCCTGTCCTCATCCACTTGTCCCTTCTCTTTCCCCCCTTTCTCTCTATCCACTTTTTCTCCTTCTCTATCCCCCTGTCTCTCTCTTCCACTTGTCTCCTTCTTTCCCCCTGTCTCTCTATCCACTTGTCTCCTTCTCTTCCCCCTGTCTCTCTATCCACTTGTCTCCTTCTCTATCCCCTGTCTCTCTATCCACTTGTCTCCTTCTCTATCCCCTGTCTCTCTATCCACTTGTCTCCTTCTCTTCCCCCTGTCTCTCTATCCACTTGTCTCCCCACTCTTCCCCCTGTCTCTCTATCCACTTGTCTCCTTCTCTTCCCCCTGTCTCTCTATCCACTTGTCTCCTTCTCAAAATACGCAATTAAGATAAGTGAGAATCACCAACGGACAACAAGATTCAAATGTGTCCAATCACCGTATCTGTTTTAAGAAAGCAAGTCTGACAAGGAAGTACAGTCCCGTCAGAAAGTATTCAGACCCCTTGACTTTTTCCACATTTCGTTACGTTACAGCCTTATTCTAAAATGAATTGTTTTCCCTCATCAATCTACACAAAATACCCTGTAATGACTAAGCAAAAAAGGTTTTTAGAAATGTTTGCTAATTTATTAAAAACAAAAAAGACGGAAATATCACATTTAAATAAGTATTCAGACCCTTTACTCAGTACTTTGTTGAAGCACCTTTGGCAGCATACAGCCTCGAGCATTCTTGGGTATGACGCTACAAGCTTGGCACACCTGTACTTGGGGGTGTTTCTCCCATTCTTACTTTTACATTTACATTTGAGTCATTTAGCATACTCTCTTATCCAGAGCGACTTACAGTTAGTCAGTGCATATATTTTCATTCTTCTCTGCAGATCCTCTCAAGCTTTGTCAGGTTGGATGAGGAGTGTCGCTGCACAGCTATTTTCAGGTTCAAGTCTGGGCTCTGGCTGGGCCATTCCTGCGTTTTCTTGGCTGTGTGCTTAGGGTCGTTGTCCTGTTGGAAGTTCGCCCCAGTCTGAGGTCCTGAGTGCTCTGGAGCTTGTTTTCATCAAGGATCTCTCTGTACTTTGCTCCGTTCATTTTTCCCTCGATCCTGACTAGTCTCCCAGTCCCTGCCGCTGAAAAACATCCCCACAGCATGATGCTGCCACCACCATGCTTCACCGTAGGGATGGTGCTAGGTTTCCTCCAGACATGACGCTTGGCATTCAGGCCAAAGAGTTCAATCTTGGTTTCATCAGACCAGATAATCATTTTTTCTCATGGTCTGAGAGTCTTTAGGTGCCTTTTGGCAAACTCCAAGCAGGCTTTCATGTTCCTTTTACTGAGGAGTGGCTTCCGTCTGGCCACTCTACCATGAAGGCCTGATTGGATGGAGTGCTGCAGAGATGGTTGTCCTTCTGGAAGGTTCTCCCATCTCCACAGAGGAACTCTAGAGCTGTGGAAAAAATCAAGGGGTATGAATACTTTTCCAAAGGCACTGTATGTGAACACCAAATACCATTTTCTTCTCCCCTCTCCCTTTATTTCTCTGTATCTGTTTCATCTCGGTCTCTGCATCTGTCTGCCTGTTTCATCTCTGTCTCTGTATCTGTCTGCCTGTTTCATCTCTGTCTCTGTATCCGTCTGCCTGTTTCATCTCTGTCTCTGTATCTGTCTGCCTGTTTCATCTCTTTCTCTGTATCTGTCTGCCTGTTTCAGCTCTCTGCATCTGTCTGCCTGTTTCATCTCTCTGCATCTGTCTGCCTGTTTCAGCTCTGTCTCTGTAATCTGACAACTAAATATTCCGCTTTTACCTCTACCTCTCCTTCACGTGCATACTCTCCCCTCCTCTCCCTCTCTCTCTCCCTCTCTTCACCCTCCCCTCCTCACCTGTCTCTCTATCCCACCCCTACAGGGGACTGCAGCTGACCCGATCCATCTCTCTGTCTCTCCTCCTCTCTCACCTCTACCCCTTTTACCTCTAACTCTCCTTCACTCCCCCCTCCTCTCTGACCTCGTCCTCCTCTATTTCCCTTCCCCTTGTGTGTCTCTGTCTTTGAAGAATTCCTCTCTCTCTCTCTCTCTCCTCTCTCTCTCTCTCTCTCTCTCTCCTCTCTCTCTCTCTCTCTCTCTCTCTCTCTCTCCAATTCAAATTTAAGGAGCTTTATTGGCATGGGAAACATGTGTTTACATTGCCAAAGCAAGTGAAATAGGTAATAAACTAAAGTGAAATAAACAATAAAAAATGAACAGTAAATATTACACTCACAAAGGTTCCAAAGGAATGGAGAAATTTCAAATGTCATATTATGTCTATATATAGTGTTGTAACGATGTGGAAATAGTTAAAGTACAAAAGTGAAAATAAATAAACATTAATATGTGTTGTATTTGCAATGGTGTTTGTTTTTCATTGGATGCCCTTTTCTTGTGGCAACAGGTCACAAATGTTGCTGCTGTGATAGCACACTGTGGCATTTCACCCAATAGATATGGGACTTTTCAAAATTGGATTTGTTTTCTAATTCTTTGTGGGTCTGTGTAATCTTAGGGAAATATTTGTCTCTAATATGGTCTGTGGCGTACCGCAGGTTAGCCACCAGGGGGAGACTCGTTGAGGCCTGGTGACAGACGGAGTCCACATCACGCGGTGATGGCTCCCTCTGCTGGACGTGCCAGGTCTCGACGGGCTCTCCGACCAGGACTAATTGGGGCTGATTGTGGTTGGTGAGTAGTCAAGGGGCTGATTTCTCAACAGCTGGACGAGTCCCATAAAGCTGCCAGAAGGGCACTCTGCTGAAGTGGAGCCGGGCCTAGTCGGGGCTCCTTCCGAGGGGACGGAAGGACACCCCTACCGCCGTATACCCTGAACCGACGGTCAGCGGGACCAAAGGGCTGCAGACCCGCGGAGAGACGGCTGGGGGAGAGCCGACCCGCCGCCGACGACCCTAGGTAGATGGAGACCAAAGGAGGTGTTTTGAGTGTGGCGCCCAGGGGCACCTTGCATGAGATTGCCCGGCTCGAGAGGAGTTGATTCCATCAGCGAGCCCCGGAGGTGAGGTGGGACATGCTGTGAACTACCTCCTGTTGGGCACACCACGTGTCACCGGCACCCATGGTCCCGTTGAAAGTCGACGGACACGACACTGAAGCTCTATTGGACTGTGTGGTTACGCTCGTAGCCATGATCCTGCTGGCCCAGGGGACCGAAAGTGGCGGGGAGATGTCTGTTTCCTGTGTCCACGGTAACACCAAGCGGTATCCGACCGTACAGGCCAACATCGTGACGCCAGATGATGGTGGGTGCCATACCCGAGTTGCCCGGTAACTCTCCTCGTGGGATGAGATTGTCCGCTGATCGCGGCACTGTGGAGGCACGAGTTGAGGAAAAAGTTACGAACCAGCGGGAGATGAGAGAGCGAGGACGAAGGCCTCTCCAGCCAAGACTAATTTGGGCTGATTGTGGTTGGTTGCTCACAAACTGCACAAGTCCCATAAAGCTGCCAGAAGGACAGGGGAAGAGAGGTTACTCCCGTATAGTCGTGCTCAGTGCCAGCGAGAGCTGGTTTTGTTCCCCACAGGATACAGCAAGACCCCGGAGCCCAGAAGACGGTATCTCCCGGAGGATTCCTATTCTTTTCTCTTTGTTTATTATTTAAATAAACACCCTTGAAACCCAGCTAATACAACTCTGTCTGTGTCTGATCTGTGTCATGTCACGGTTTCGGCGAGACTGCTCCTCCTCTGGTTCGGGCAGGCTTGGCGAGCGCGTCCCCGGAGTCTAGGCTTGCCACCGCTCTATGTTCGTCAGCGATTGCTTTGTCTGTCTGTAAATCACCTGTGCCATTTGTGTGCTGATTGCGTGCCCTATAGTTCCTCGTTTTGTGCTAATAGCATCTGTGTGTTTTTTTTTACTGCCACAGTGTGGGACTACGTCTTTGCGTCCTGTTTGTTTTGTGTTGTGTTTACGCGTGTGTGAACTCCCCGCCGCCTCTTTGTGTTTTGAGGTCAGAGGTTTTCCATTTCTTTGGACTATTAAATTATTGTTGGACTTTACCTCAGTGTCCTGCGCCTGACTTCTCCCCACATCCACATCGTAACGTGACAGTGTAACTCTGACCAAACCCCCTGGTCTGCAACAGGTCATACATTTGGCAGGAGGTTAGGAATTGCAGTTCAGTTTCCACCTCATTTTGTGGGCAGTGTGCACATAGCCTGTCTTCTCTAGAGAGCCAGGTCTGCCTACGGCAGCCTTTCTCAATAGCAAGGCTATTGTCACTGAGTCTGTACATAGTCAAAGATTTCCTTCATTTTGGGTCAGTCACAGTATTCTGCCACTGTGTACTCTGTTTAGGACCAAATAGCATTCTAGTTTGCTCTGTTTTCTTAATTATTTCCAATGTGTCAAGTAATTATATTTGGAGGAGTCTAATTGTGCTGCTGTCCTGGGACTCTGTGGGCTCTGTGTTTGTGAACAGAGCCCCAAGACCAGCTTGCTTAGGGGATCGGCCTAATTCTGCTCTGCATGCATTATTTTGTGTTTTACATTGTTATTTTTGCAGAATTCTGCTCTCCCTCCTCTCTCTCTCTCTCTCTCTCTCCCTCCTCTCTCTCTCTCTCCCTCCTCTCTCTCTCTCTCCTGTGGGTTCTTCTTCCTACCATGCAAAGGTCAAACACAGAGAGAATACACTTGTGATTTATGACTAACACTTAATGATGGTTCTGCAGAGCACCATGTAAGGCTATGGACCTCGATTCATCCACCTCCGTAACATCTACCAGTACTGGAACATTACTGAATGATATCATAATACTGTATTGGGGTTTGATTGTTTTCCCAAGTGTTCAAAGTGCTTTACAAATTCATCCATAAGAATATGTATTAAAATGGTGAAGAGGTTTCCAATGGTCTGTTTGCTGAATGCTTTACACTTCATATTCTCAGCATGCTCTAAAGGACTGTCACACTCCTTTAAACGATTTCATGCTGACCATAAGATAGCCATAATGATCAGACGTTAGTGCCTGGCAGGTTGAAAATAGCACTTTTTGGTCCAGAATTATTTCCCTGTTCCTCATTTGCATTTCAGTGATTGGGAGTGCAGGATAGAGTAGGGAAAAAAGTATTTAGTCAGCCACCAATTGTGCAAGTTCTCCCACTTAAAAAGATGAGAGAGGCCTGTAACTTTCATCATAGGTACACGTCAACTATGACAGACAAAATGAGAAAAAAAAATCCCGAAAATCACATTGTAGGATTTTTTATGAATTTATTTGCAAATTATGGTGGAAAATAAGTATTTGGTCAATAACAAAAGTTTCTCAATACTTTGTTATATACCCTTTGTTGGCAATGACACAGGTCAAAAGTTTTCTGTAAGTCTTCACAAGGTTTTCACACACTGTTGCTGGTATTTTGGCCCATTCCTCCATGCAGATCTCCTCTAGAGCAGTGATGTTTTGGGGCTGTCGCTGGGCAACACAGACTTTCAACTCCCTCCAAAGATTTTCTATGGGGTTGAGATCTGGAGACTGGCTAGGCCACTCCAGGACCTTGAAATGCTTCTTACGAAGCCACTCCTTCGTTGCCCGGGCGGTGTGTTTGGGATCATTGTCATGCTGAAAGACCCAGCCACGTTTCATCTTCAATGCCCTTGCTGATGGAAGGAGGTTTTCACTCAAAATCTCACGATAAATGGCCCCATTCATTTTTCCTTTACATGGATCAGTCGTCCTGGTCCCTTTGCAGAAAAACAGCCCCAAAGCATGATGTTTCCACCCCCATGCTTCACAGTAGGTATGGTGTTCTTTGGATGCAACTCAGGATTCTTTGTCCTCCAAACACGACGAGTTGAGTTTTTACCAAAAAGTTCTATTTTGGTTTCATCTGTCCATATGACATTCTCCCAATCCTCTTCTGGATCATCCAAATGCACTCTAGCAAACTTCAGACGGGCCTGGACATGTACTGGCTTAAGCAGGGGGACACGTCTTGCACTGCAGGATTTGAGTCCCTGGCAGCGTAGTGTGTTACTGATGGTAGGCTTTGTTACTTTGGTCCCAGCTCTCTGCAGGTCATTCACTAGGTCCCCCCGTGTGGTTCTGGGATTTTTGCTCACCGTTCTTGTGATCATTTTGACCCCACGGGGTGAGATCTTGCGTGGAGCCCCAGATCGAGGGAGATTATCAGTGGTCTTGTATGTCTTCCATTTCCTAATAATTGCTCCCACAGTTGATTTCTTCAAACCAAGCTGCTTACCTATTGCAGATTCAGTCTTCCCAGCCTGGTGCAGGTCTACAATTTTGTTTCTGGTGTCCTTTGACAGCTCTTTGGTCTTGGCCATAGTGGAGTTTGGAGTGTGACTGTTTGAGGTTGTGGACAGGTGTCTTTTATACTGATAACAAGTTCAAACAGGTGCCATTAATACAGGTAACGAGTGGAGGACAGAGGAGCCTCTTAAAGAAGAAGTTACAGGTCTGTGAGAGCCAGAAATCTTGCTTGTTTGTAGGTGACCAAATACTTATTTTCCACCATAATTTGCAAATAAAACTAATTAAAAATCCTACAATGTGATTTTCTGGAAAAAAAAATTCTAATTTGTCTGTCATAGTTGACGTCTACCTATGATGAAAATGACAGGCCTCTCTCATCTTTTTAAGTGGGAGAACTTGCACAATTGGTGGCTGACTAATACATTTTTCCCCACTGTAGTTTAAAATGACTTTATTTATTTGGCATTTGGTAGTTTATTAGGATCCCCATTAGCTGTTGCGAAAGTGTAATGTAGATGCAGGGAGGCAGGAAGCAGGTGCAGTTAGTGAGTATAATAAAAACGAACATGGAGTGATACAAAACAAGAGAAGCGTATAATAACCAATAACTACCAAATGACATAGAACAAAAGAGCGCTACATAAAGGGTAAGTAATCAAGGAAGTAATGAAGTCCAGGTGTGACTGATGATGAGACGCAGGTGTGCGTAATGAGGGTTGCCAGGTGAGCGTAAAGATGGATTGCCAGGACCGGTGGTTAGCAGACCGGTGACGTCGAGTGCCGGAGCGGGGGAGTGGGAGAGGACGTGACAGAAAGCAGCAGCTACTCTTCCTGGGGAAACACAGTTCAAGGACAGAACTACATACATTTAAAAATGGCACACGTAGCCTACTTATCAATACATACACACAAAATATCTAGGTCAAATAGGGGAGAGGCGTTGTGCTGTGAGATGTTGCTTTCTTTCTTTGCAGCACTTGACCACATGATTGGACAATAATCAAGATAAGATAAAACTAGAGCCTGCTGGACTTGCTTTTTGGAGTGTGGTGTCAAAAAAGGACAGACCTCTCCCCATCTTTACCACCATTGAATCTATATGTTTTGACCATGACAGTTTACAATCTAAGGTAAGTAATTTAGTCTCCTCAACTTGTTCAACAGCTAAAACATTCATTACCAGATTCAGCTGAGGTCTAGAGCTTAGGGAATGAATTGTACCAAATACAATGCTCTTAGTTTTAGAGATGTTCAGGACCAGTTTATTACTGGCCAACCCATTCCAAAACGGACTGCAACTCCTTGTTAAGGGTTTCAGTGACTTCATTAGCTGTGGTTGCTGACATGTATATGGTTGAGTCATCAGCGTACAGTGCCTTGCAAAAGTATTCATCCCCCTTGGCGTTTTTCCTATTTTGTTGCATTACAACCTGTAATTGAAATAGATTTTTACTGGGATTTCATGTAATGGACATACACAAAATAGTCCAAATTGGTGAAGTGAAATGATAAAAAGAACTTGTTTCAAACAATTATAAAAAATAAATAACGGGAAAGTGGTGCGTGCATATGTATTCACCCCATTTGCTATGCAACCAATTACCTTCAGAAGTCACATAATTAGTTAAATAAAGTCCACCTGTATGCAATCTAAGTGTCACATGATATGTCACATGATCTCAGTATATATACACCTGTTCTGAAAGTCCCCAGAGTCTGCAACGTCAAAAAGCAAGGGGCACCACGAAGACCCAGGAGCTTTCCAAACAGGTCAGGGACAAAGTTGTGGTGAAGTACAGATCAGAGTTGGGTTATAAAAAAATATCTGAACCTTTGAACATCCCATGGAGCACCATTAAATCCATTATTAAAAACTGGAAAGAATATGGCACCACAACAAACCTGCCAAGAGAGGGCCGCCCACCAAAACTCACAGACCAGGCAAGGAGGGCATTAATCAGAGAGGCAACAAAGAAACCAAAGATAACCCTGATGGAGCTGCAAAGCTCCACAGCAGGGATTGGAGTATCTGTCCATAGGACTACTTTAAGCCGTACACTCCACAGAGCTGGGCTTTACGGAAGAGTGGCCAGAAAAAAGCCATTGCTAAAAGAAAAAAATAAGCAAACACGTTTGGTGTTCGCAAAAAGGCATGTGGGAGACTCCCCAAACATATGGAAGAAGGTAAACTAGTCAGATGAGACTAAAATTGAGATTTTTGGCCATCAAGGAAAACGCTATGTCTGGCGCAAACCCAACACCTCTCATCACCCAAGAACACCATCCCCACAGCAAATATTTTTCATCGGCAGGGTACTTGGAAACTGGTCAGAATTGAAGGAATGATGGATGGCGCTAAATACAGGGAAATTCTTGAGGGAAACCGATTTCCGTCTTCCAGAGATTTGAGACTGGGACGGAGGTTCACCTTCCAGCAGTACAATGACCCTAAGCATATGCTAAAGCAACACTCGAGTGGTTTAAGGGGAAACATTTAAATGTCTTGGAATGGCCTAGTCAAAGCCCAGACCTCAATCCAATTGAGAATCTGTGGTATGACTTAAAGATTGCTGTACATCAGCAGAACCCATCCAACTTGAAGGAGCTGCAGCATTTTTGCCATGAAGAATGGGCAAAAATCCCAGTGGCTAGATGTGCCAAGCTTAAAGATATTTACCCCAAGAGATGTGCAGCTGTAATTGCTGCAAATATGGCTCTACAAAGTATTGACTTTGGGGGGGTGAAAAGTTGCACGCTCAAGTTTTTTATTTTATTTTTTGGCTTATTTCTTTTTTGTTTCACAATAAAACATATTTTGCATCTTCAAAGTGGTAGGCATGTTGTGTAAATCAAATGATACAAACCCCCCAAAAAAACAATTTTAATTCCAGGTTGTAAGGCAACAAAATAGGAAAAATGCCAAGTGGGGTGAATACTTTCGCAAGCCACTGTACATGGACGCACAGGCTTTGTTCAATGCCAGTGCCAGGTCATTGGTAAAAATAGAAAAGAGTAGTGGGCCTAGTGAGCTGCCCTGCGGTACACCACACCCTACATGTGTGACATTAGAGAGGCTTCTTTTAAATAAAACCATCTGAGTTCTATTAGATAGATAGCTCTGAATCCACAATATGGCAGAGGTTGAAAGGCCATAGAAAATATGTTTTCTCAACAACAGGTTATGGTCAATAATATCAAAGGCTGCACTGACATCTAACAGTACAGCTCCCACAGTCTTCTTATTATCAATTTCAGTCATTTGTGTCAGAGCAGTACATGTTGAGTGCCCTTCTCTATAAGCATGCTGAATGTCTGTTGTTAATTGGTTTACAGAGAAATAGCATTGTATTTGGTCAAACAAGTTTTTTTTTCCAACAGTTTGCTAAGAGCTGGCAGCAAGCTTCCCTCCAGGCCTGAGGACAAACACCTCAGATTAAAAATATGACAGATAGGAGTGGCCATAGAGTCAGCTACCATCCTCAGAAGCTTCCCATCTAAGTTGTCAATGCCAGGAGGTTTGTTATTAACTTTACAAAATGTAAACTTAAACCCTTGTTTATTCTAATTCTTCAAATAATTTCTTTCTGTTTGACCCTTCGGATTAAGCAGCCTTCGGAGGTACCCTTGTTAACCTTGTTTTTACCCTTGTTACCTAACTTTTACCTTTGTTAGAAACCCTTGTTAGCACACTAAACAAAGCAACAATGATGTAGTTGATTATTGTAAACTAAAGGAGAGCTGAAGGGATTTACAGTAAGAAGTACTGTATGGATCTAATGCTTGTAAGGTATTGATGAACCGTCAGGACCTTTAGTAAAGAATAGGTGCAGTTAGTTTGACAGATCATGGGTTAGGATCTATAAGACAATCACAGTACAAATCAATACTGTTATGTACTGTGGGTCTGTGAGGGATGAGCTATGTGTGACAGAGAGAGACAGAAAGACAGAGAGACAGAGAGACAGAGAGACAGAGAGAGAGACGGAGAGACGGAGAGACGGAGAGACGGAGAGACGGAGAGACGGAGAGACAGAGAGACAGAGAGACAGAGGGAGAGAGAAATATACTTTTTTTTTTTGGTTTTCCATTGTAAATATGCATTGTTTAGTCACTGAAGCAATTTTTCAGAGATAGATTTCTTGGTTCAGATCATTTCAATCTCAACTGCATTAGAGCTTATCCATTTGTCCTTAAAGAGCAAAGTTTCAATTATGGCCTCTGACTTCCCTGGTCATCAGATATCAATCACACACAGAGGCAGCATAGTGTGCACCGGATCGATCGACCCACGGCCAGTCGTGTGTGTGTGTGTGTGTCTGTGTACTTTGTGTGTGTGTGTGTGTGTGTACTTTGTGTGTGTGTGTGTGTGTGTGTGTGTGTGTGTGTGTGTGTGTGTGTGTGTGTGTGTGTGTGTGTGTGTGTGTGTGTGTGTGTGTGTGTGTGTGTGTGTGTGTGTGTGTGTGTGTGTGTGTGTGTGTGTGTGCGTGCATGGCGGTGTGCACGGCATTGATCGGTCCGCAGACTGCCGTCCGCTTTGTGACAGGAACCATAATAAACTATCGCTTTGTGACAGGAACCATAATGAACTATCGCTTTGTGGTAGGAACCATAATGACCTACGGCTTTGTGGTAGGAACCATAATGAACTATCGCTTTGTGGCAGGAACAGTGGAGGCTCCTCAGAGGAGGAAGGGGAGGACCAAAGTTATCCTTTTTAGATAAAACTATACTAAATATATTCACGTCACCAAATAATTTATTAAATCACACTGTTTTGCAATTAACAGCACTCTGTAGGGTAGCACCATGGTGTAGCCAGAGGACAGCTAGCTTCTCTCCTCTGGGTACATTGACTTCAATACAAAACCTAGGAGGCTCATGGTTCTCACCCCCTTACATGGACTTACACAGTAATTAGGACAAATTCCAGAGGATGTCCTCCAACATATCAGAGCTCTTGAAGCATGAACTGACATGTTGTCCACCCAATCAAATGATCGTGAGAGTGTCACGATCGGTGCAGCGTGGAATGCAAACATATTTTATTAAATAATGATCACACGAACAAAACGTTAACGTGACGTCCCTGGTTACATACACCAACCAACACGGAACAAGAAACCACACCAAATGAATGCCTAACGGCAACCTAAGTATGGCTCCCAATCAGAGACAACGAGCTACAGCCGTCTCTGATTGGGAGCCACCCTGGCCAACATAGAATTACAAAACCTAGAAATTAACACCCTGGCTCAACATACGAGAGTCCTCAGAGCCAGGGCGTGACAGTTTAGACCAGGGCTCTGTTTAGACCAACCCTGTTCCTGGAGAGCTACCTTCCTATAGGTTTTCACACGAATTGAGCTGAATTTGAACAAGCTTGCTGAGTAAAATTACAAATTCATGTTTGCCAATACAACTGAAAACCAAGTCCTCATGACATACATTACCGGTCAACAGTTTTAGAACACCTATTCATTCAAGGGTTTTTCTTTATTTTTAATATTTTCTACATTGACATCAAAACTATGACATAACACATGTGGAATCATGTAGTAACCCAAAAAGTTTTAAACAAATCTAAATATATTTTACAACTTTGGACCTTTAGTGTATGCAATTTATTGTCATACACAGTTCAATTTTTTATGATAGCATTCACCTAGGACCTCACTTGGTGAAGGCCACAGGACTGAAAATGAACAAATTCAACAACCATGTCTCTGTCACTAACAAATACAGTCATTGGTGGTAAACAATAAAAGGCAAGGCATACTGGGAAATAATATTTGAGTTGTGGATTAGTGGGGGCGTGGCTTTCAGTTAGTTGTTTTTGGCCACCCGTGAGTGGAAGTGTTGTGCCACTTTAAGTGCTAGAGTTACATTTTTTTTGGTCACTTACAAAGAACAAATATATTTGTCACTGTGATGCTATCCTAGAAAAACTAAATGTACCATAACTAAAAGGCACAAAGGATGATCTTACAGGGTACCACCCCAATGACAGCCTCAGCGAAAGTCATGACAATAACATATTGAATCTGCGACAGGTTTTCCAACAGCAAGACTCAGCAAAAAACATTGCAGTTTTGCCATTGTTTATAAAAGTTGTTCTTTGTAATGTTGAAAGAAAACCCCCATATCACACACTCACAAACTGCAAATACAGTATATGTGTGTACATTGTACTGTCAAATGGGGAGAGAGAGACTCAAATATTACATTCATTTATACAGACTATGTAACTATTGATCCTCTATTCCCTTTCTATCACAATATACGCTTGTCGTTATTCCAGAAAGACCACCAGATAAACCTTGTAATTATGTAGCTGAGGAGACAGACCAAAATATATACCCTGCCATTATGTAGCTGAGGAGACAGACCACCAGATATACCCTGGCATTATGTAGCTGAGGAGACAGACCACCAGATATACCCTGGCATTATGTGGCTGAGGAGACAGACCACCAGATATACCCTGGCATTATGTAGCTGAGGAGACAGACCACCAGATATACCCTGGCATTATGTGGCTGAGGAGACAGACCACCAGATATACCCTGGCATTATGTAGCTGGGGAGACAGACCACCAGATATACCCTGGCATTATGTAGCTGAGGAGACAGACCACCAGATATACCCTGGCATTATGTAGCTGAGGAGACAGACCACCAGATATACCCTGGCATTATGTAGCTGAGGAGACAGACCACCAGATATACCCTGACATTATGGAGCTGAAGAGACAGACCACCAGATATACCCTGGCATTATGTAGCTGAGGAGCAGACCACCAGATATACGCTGGCATTATGTGGCTGAGGAGACAGACCACCAGATATACCCTGGCATTATGTAGCTGAGTCATGAGGAGACAGACCACCAGATATACCCTGGCATTATGTAACTGAGGAGACAGACCACCAGATACAGTGCCTTGCAATAGTATTCATCCCCCTTGGCGTTTGTCCTATTTGTTGCATTGCAACCTGTAATTTAAATTGATTTTTATTTGGAATTCATGTAATGTACATACACAAAATAGTCCAAATTGGTGAAGTGAATGGAAAAAAATAACTTATTTCAAAAAATTCTAAAAAATAAATAACGGAAAGTGGTGCTTGCATATGTATTCACCCCCTTTCCTATGAAGCCCCTAAATAAGATCTGGTGCAACCAATTACCATCATAAGTCACATATTTAGTCAAATAAAGTCCACCTGTGTGCAATCTAAGTGTCACATGATCTGTCACGATCTCAGTATATATACACCTGTTCTGAAAGGCCCCAGAGTCTGCAACACCACTAAATAAGGGGCACCAACAAGCAAGCGGCACCATGACGACCAAGGAGCTCTCCAAACAGGTCATGGACAAAGTTGTGGAGAAGTACAGATCAGGGTTGGGTTATAAAAAAATATCCAAAACATTGAACATCCCGCTTAGCACCATTAAATCCATTGTAAAAAAATTGAAAGAATATGGCACCACAACAAACCAGCCAAGAGAGGGCCGCCCACCAAAACTCATGGACCAGGCAAGGAGGGCATTAATCAGAGAGGCAGCAAAGAGACCAAAGATAACCCTGAAGGAGCTGCAAAGCTCCACAGCGGAGATTGGTGTATCTCAAATCAAATCAAATCAAATTTTATTGGTCACATGCGCCGAATACAACAGGTGCAGACATTACAGTGAAATGCTTACTTACAGCCCTTAACCAACAGTGCATTTATTTTAATCAAAAAAGTAAGAATAAAACAACAACAAAAAAGTGTTGAGAAAAAAAGAGCAGAAGTAAAAAATAAAGTGACAGTAGGGAGGCTATATATACAATAGAATAAAGTGACAGTAGGGAGGCTATATATACAGGGGGGTACCGTTGCATAGTCAATGTGCGGGGGCACCGGCCAGTTGAGGCAGTTGAGGCAATATGTACATGTGGGTAGAGTTAAAGTGACTATGCATAAATACTTAACAGAGTAGCAGCAGCGTAAAAAGGATGGGGTGGGGGGGCAGTGCAAATAGTCCGGGTAGCCATGATTAGCTGTTCAGGAGTCTTATGGCTTGGGGGTAGAAGCTGTTGAGAAGTCTTTTGGACCTAGACTTGGCACTCCGGTACCGCTTGCCGTGCGGTAGCAGAGAGAACAGTCTATGACTAGGGTGACTGGAGTCTTTGACAATTTTGAGGGCCTTCCTCTGACACCGCCTGGTATAGAGGTCCTGGATGGCAGGGAGCTTTGCCCCAGTGATGTACTGTCTATAAGACCACTTTAAGCCGTACACTCCACAGAGCTGGGCTTTACGGAAGAGTGGCCAGAAAAAAGCCATTGCTTAAAGACAAAAATAGGCAAACACGTTTGGTGTCCGCCAAAAGGCATGTGGGAGACTCCCAAAACATATGGAAGAAGGTATTCTGGTCAGATGAGACTAAAATTTGAGCTTTTTTGCCATCAAGGAAAATGCTAGGTTGGTCAGAATTGAAGGAATGATGTATGGCGCTAAATACTGGGAAATTCTTGAGGGAAACATTTTTCAGTTTTCCAGAGATTTGAGACTGGGATGGAGGTTCACCTTCCAGCAGGACAATGACCCTAAGCATACTGCTAAAGCAACACTCAAGTTGTTTAAGGGGAAACATTTAAATGTCTTGGAATGGCCTAGTCAAAGCCCAGCCCTCAATCCAATTGAGAATCTGTGGTATGACTAAAAGATTGCTCTACACCAGCGGAACCCATCCAACTTGAAGGAATTGCAGCAGTTTTGCCTTGAAGAATGGGCAAAAATCCCATTGGCTAGATGTGCCAAGCTTTTAGAGACATACCCCAAGAGACTTGCAGCTGTAATTTCTGCAAAAGGTGGCTCTACAAAGTATTGATATTTTTCTTTTTGGGGGGGGTGAATAATTATGCACACTCAGGTTTTCTCTTTTTTTTGGTCTTATTTCTTGTTTTTTTCACAATAAAACATATTTTGCATCGTCAAAGTGGTAGGCATGTTATGTAAATCAAATGTTACAAACCCCCCAAAAATCTATTTTAATTCCAGGTTGTAAGACAACAAAATAGGAAAAATGCCAAGGGGGGTGAATACTTTCGCAAGCCACTGTATATACACATACATATACACATACATTCATATAAATACATATAGATATATACATATCCTTGTAAAAAGTATATTTCCCTTTATTACTTTCCAACCCCACTACCCCTTCCCTAATTGGAGTAAACTAGTGAACAACAATGCTTAAACCTCTACTTCCAGCTTGTACATACTATATACATTTTATGTTCACAGTCAATTTTACAATAATTCTACTTTGTTTGTTTTTATTCCTGAACTTCCTCTACCCTCAACCTCTCCGATCATTTTCATGATGTCCATCCGGTTTGCTTCTATATGCCATATCTTTCTAACTGTGTCCTTTCACAAAAGCTCTCAACCTATAACCTATATACTTATTATGGACACAGTATGCTTTACATTAGTTATCTTGTTGTTATTAGTTGTTGTTAGTTGTTATTAGTCCCATCCTTCAGCTCCATTCAACACCTCCCATCTATCTCTTAACACCATCCATACTGGATTTCTATTTGCCATGTATTTTTCAACTGTGCTGTGATGTTTTACAAAAGTTCTGAACCCTTCTACTCTCATTGTTTCTACAGATTGTAAATTGAAAATAAACATTTTTGCTAAAAGTATTATTATATTATTGATCGATTGACTATGACTTTTCAGATCACCCAGTAGTGCTATCTGCAGGGTTAGCTCCAGGTAAATATTGCAATCCTTCAGCCATTCCTGTACCTGTGACCAAAAACAAGCTACAAATGGACAGTACCAAAACAAATGATCTAATGATTATGTCTCCTCGCAGCAAAATCTGCAGAGCTGGGAAGATTGTATCCCCCATATAAATAACATTCTATTGGTAGCAAGAATTGTATATAATAATTTAAATTGAAAAATTCTAAGTTTTGAATCCGGCGTCGTTTTGCGCATCAGTTCATTAACACTATGCCATGGAATCGGTACGTCAAAAATGTCTTCGCAACTATTTTGCAATCTATATGGGACGGCTGTCAATCCTTTGGTCCTTAAATTAAATGAAACTGATTTTTATTTATCAATGTTTTCCTTAACCAATTATGTTCTTTAATGCAAGGCCGACAGACAAGTTCCTTACTTTCTCCTCCTTCCACTTTCCTCTTCCATTTTTGCGGTAATGCTGCAATTATTTAGTTGTAATTTTGGGTAGAGCAGACATTTCCATATGTTTTTGTTAGCTGCATGTGCACCAGTCCACCAGTCCTACCGATGATATAATTTACAAAGATTATACCTTTTTATATTATTATTCAAAAAATAATGGGTTTTTATCAATTAGTATGTTTGAGTTTAACCATAATATTTGTTGCATTATTTGTTCTGTCGTTTCTGGAGGATAAATTGAAATTGCAACCAGCTTTCTATGGCTTGTTTTAGAAATTGTTATATTTGGTAGATGATTTCTTTTTCAAATAACTGAAAGTGAGAAGTTGTAATCTGAATAAATGGAAAAAGGCTATCTTAAACATTGGGTGAGACAATCTTACTAATTCGCTAGAGAACCAATTATATTTAACATTTATATATAAACCCCAGTCTTACTTGAATAGCAGGCCTGGTTTCCCAGATTTTTCATAGTGTTCTATTTTTTCCAGTTCTTGCCTTATATTATCTCCAATGTATCGTCCATGTAAAAAACCTGTCTAATTAGAATGAATAATGTCCGACAATAACTTTTTAATTCTATGCGCTATACATTTTGCTAGAATTTTTGCATCACAACACTGAAGTGTAAGGGGCCTCCAATTTTTTTAATGGACTGGACTTTATATTTTCCACTTGTATCCTGTTTCAGTAATAATGAAATCAGACCTTCTTCTTGGGTGTCTGATAATCTACCATTTACATAGGAGTGGTTAAAACATGCTAATAACGGTCCTCTGAGTATATCAAAAAAGGTTTGGTATACCTCGACTGGTATGCCATCCAACCCTGGAGTTTCCCGGACTTAAAGTATTTAATTGCATCCAGAAGTTCCTCCTTTGTAATTTCACCTTCACATGAGTATTTCTGTATGGCTGTTAATTTAACATTATCAATAGAAAAACATTCTATACAATTAGCTTTAGTTAGAGGAGATGGAGGCAACTGAAACGAAAACATATGCTTAAAGTACTTTGTTTCCTCCTTCAAAATATAATTTGGTGAATCATGAGTGCCATTTGTAACCAGTTTCAGGAAATTATTTTTGGTAGCATTTATATGTTGAAGATTAAAAACGAATTTGGTGCATTTTTCCCCATATTCCATCCAGTTTGCTTTATTTTTAAATAATATATTACACTTGATCTTTCTTGAATAAGTTTCTCCATTTCTTTTTGTTTTTCCTCTAATTTATTCTGAGCCTGTGTTACAGTTTTTATTGCTATCTATCTGTTCTGTTAGACTTTCTATTTCCTTTGTTAGCAATGACTCTTTTGACCTAAGTTGCTTTTGTTTTCGAGATGAGTACTGAATTGCATGGCCTCTAAAGGCACATTTAAAAGTGTCCCATACAATAAGGGGATTTGCTGTACCTATGTTATGTCGGAAAAAAATCAGTTATAAATTCCTCTGTCCTAGTTTTAAAAAAGTTATCATCCAATAGGCTTTGAGTAAATTTCCAATATCCTTGCCCACGTGGAAATTCAGTAAGAGAAATGTAAATTTTAAACTTTTGGTGCCAACATGAATGACATAAGAAAGAAGTCAAGACAACTAGCTTGATTGAGTCTCCGCCATGTATTTCTCACTAGATCAGGATATTCAAGCCTCCATATATCTATTAGTTCTAATGTATCCATGATATTCATGATTTCCTTAAGAGCATGAGGGTGATAGTTTATAGTGTGATTTCCTTTACGGTCCATTGAGCTATTTAAAACGGTATTATAATCTCCCACCATAATAATAGAGTATTGTATTGCTTGCAGTGTTGATAATTTATTTAATATATTGTCAAAGAAGTGTGGATCATCATTATTTGGTTCGTAAAGGTTAATGAGCCATATCTGTTTATGGTCCAATAACATATTTAAAATAATCCATGTACCTTGCGGATCTGCTTGGACAATTTGCACATTCGGATCGAAATTACTGTTCATTAATATCATCACCCCTTTTGAGTTTCTTTGCCCATGGGAGAAGTATATTTCACCCTAAGCAGCAAACTGACTAATGTCACTAAGTTGTTATCCGACAACAAACTGTCTCTGCATTTAGGCAAGACAGAATTGATCCTGTTTTGTTCCAAACACAAAGTGAGAAAATCTTCCAACTTCTCTGTCAAGCGTAATGGTGTAGCGGTGGAGGAGAAATGCTACACATTTAATATTTAATATATTAAATAAATAAATTAAATTTTATAATTTAATATTTAATTAATTTACATGTTACATACTTGGGATAGGAACTGGACCAACACATGACAGGTGAACTCATGGCTCTGAATGTCAGTGGGAAGGTTCACTACAGGACAAAGTTCCTGGCTAGGGTAGCCAAGTTCCTGGATACAGAGACGATGAGGACCCTGGCAACTATCACTATGCTTGTATCTCATTGGTTCAGTGGCATAACAAAATATCTGAAGGACAAACTTCCGACAGCCCAAAACAAACTAATGAGGATTAAACTCAAGCTCAGCCCATAGGATGCACATTGGTCTTAATGCAATTACGGTCTCTGGGTGGTGCAGATCAAACTGTAGATAGTTTTTAAAGTTATACATGACCTTGCCCCCAGTCACCTGTCTGGCTATTTAAATGTCATTAGAGACTCTCATAGCCATCACACCAAGAGACAGTGTGTTGCCAAAAGCAGACTGATAGGAGCATGGCTGGAAAAAGCTCTTCCCTTTTACACTGGTGCAGAGGAATGGAATGGGGTACCAAACCATATCAAATCCATCCCTATGCTAGGGAGTTTTAAGATAAACCTTAAGAAATGGTTTATGGGCTAAATGTTTTAAAGCTGCACAGGCTTAATTGTTTTCCATTAACGTTACATGGTAATTTATTTTATTACTTTTACAGTTCCTTCCCCTATTTGAGATTTATTTTGTTTTCATGTTATAATCTTGTGTATATTTTAGTTTTCATGTATTTTCATGAGGACCACAATGGAAATACTTTTTTTTGGGGGGGGGGTCATCCTCGTTGATTTTAATAGCATTGTACTGTATCCACGTGTGTGGTTGTATTGTGTTTTAAAACTGTCAACAACAACAACAAAAAAATGGGACCCTTTTACTCTGTAGGATAACGTTTAGGGCTTCTAACAAACAAAACCTACAATAACATGGCCTTGTCAGTGTTAACAGTGGCTGAGTCCAAAATGGCACTCTATGTATTATTAAAGGTTAAGCACACCTATGCTTAACCTTTTATAACACATAGGGTGCCATTTTGAGACACTTTCAGTGTAAAAAATCCATATACTGTGTCACTGGCTTGTTTTCATCAGGTGAACCCTCTGGTTTCCCCGGAAACGACCCAAGGGACGAAGGTTCCTTCCTTCCTAGTTAACACAGTAGCAGTGATTCTGAGACGGTAAATACCTTCGTAAACCACACTGGTAATGGGCGAAGAATGACAGGGGTCTGTGACAAGGGTGTGTGTGTGTGAGAGTGTGCGTGTGTGTGTGTGTGTGTGTGTGTGTGTGTGTGTGTGTGGTGACCGCAGGATTCTCTGGGACTATCAAGATATTTTGATTTACTGATATAATTTAAAAAGAGAGATCACACTTTGTTCAATGACATGCCAAGCCAATGACATATCAAGTCATCGATGAGACGTAACAACAGGTTCCTTACTGAGTAAGCCACTGGCCATAATGACTTGGAGTTTTCTTTGCAGTATGAGCAACATATACTTTCTTTCTTGTGGATAAAAAGTGTTTATCTATTCAACTACAGCTAAGAGTTTCCACAGTTTAGTACCACACAGGGTGTGGCTTTAGTATGGTTTTTTCACAGTCATTTATACATCCACAGTTGGTCATCTATTGTCCAGGCCATTTCCTTGGAGATATTCTGCAAGAAGCCATAATGAGCCGGTTATCTGCTACATTATTGCAATTAAAAACTGTTCTTTGTTTTTCCAATTTAATTACACTGTAACTCCAGCCGACCCATCAGAACTGCGATGCCTCACATCGCCTCGCTCGCTCATTTTCAGATGAAACTATCAGTTTGTGTTGTCTCTGTAATTACAGAGCTTGGGATGAGTGACGTGATGAGAGAGAGAGAGAGAGAGAGAGAGAGAGAGAGAGAGAGAGAGAGAGAGAGAGAGAGAGAGAGAGAGAGAGAGAGAGAGAGAGAGAGGCATGCACAGAATGCACAAGAGTATTTTTTGGAGAAAACTCAGATATAATTGTAACGTAAAATGTAGAAGGTGTTGAGCAGATCCAGTGAGTCACAAGCAGTTTATAATAATGTAATCATTATAATTCCATTATAAAATTGTGATCATTACAATCCCATTAAAATAGTGTCAGCATTTTAATATCATTATAATATTGTCATCATTGTAATCCCATTATATACAGTGCATTCGGAAAGTATTCAGACCCCTTGAATTTTTCCACATTTTGTTATGTTAAAGCCTTATTCTATGGATTAAATTGTTTTTTTCCCCTCCACTATGGAGCCCTTCCCATGACCCTGACCATAACACTATGGAGCCGTCACAACACACCCTGACCATAACACTATGGAGCCCTTCCCATGACCCTGACCATAACACTATGGAGCCCTTCCCATGACCCTGACCATAACACTATGGAGCCCTTCCCAAGACCCTGACCATAACACTATGGAGCCCTTCCCATGACCCTGACCATAACACTATGGAGCCCTTCCCATGACCCTGACCATAACACTATGGAGCCCTTCCCATGACCCTGACCATAACACTATGGAGCCCTTCCCATGACCCTGACCATAACACTATGGAGCCGTTACAACACAACCTGACCATACCACTATGGAGCCCTTCCCATGATCCTGACCATAACACTATGGAGCCCTTCCCATGACCCTGACCATAACACTATGGAGCCCTTCCCATGACCCTGACCATAACACTATGGAGCCCTTCCCATGACCCTGACCATAACACTATGGAGCCCTTCCCATGACCCTGACCATAACACTATGGAGCCCTTCCCAAGACCCTGACCATAACACTATGGAGCCCTTCCCATGACCCTGACCATAACACTATGGAGCCCTTCCCATGACCCTGACCATAACACTATAGAGCCCTTCCCATGACCCTGACCATAACACTATGGAGCCCTTCCCAAGACCCTGACCATAACACTATGGAGCCCTTCCCATGACCCTGACCATAACACTATGGAGCCCTTCCAATGATCCTGACCATAACACTATGGAGCCCTTCCAATGACCCTGACCATAACACTATGGAGCCCTTCCCAAGACCCTGACCATAACACTATGGAGCCCTTCCCATGACCCTGACCATAACACTATGGAGCCCTTCCCTTATCTCAACTCCTGAGTTCAACAGCTGAAAGCTGAACAGTCACCACTACAACTACTTCTACAACTTCCGCAGAAAACCCCACTACTTGTTCCACCACCATACAAATACTTTTAGACAGCAAGCACACATATTTTCTACAGGAAACGTACCCAGTCAGTGACAATTCCAGGAAACTACATCTAAACTGTAGCAAGGAAATGAACGTAACGGAAGAACAAACCAACAGTGATCATGATGTCATCAAAGAGGGAGGATCGGATAATAAGGCTGAGTGGATTGGCTGGGAAACATGTTCTAACATATTCTAATGACATTACAGCTGCATCTGAGTACTGAGGCACTTTACTTTAATTGTGTCTAAATCTTTCTCTGGCATCCTAATCTATCTGTTGTCTAAAGCTATTTGTTTAATTATCTCTGTCCATGTAAGTTTCTCTCTTTAATTCATGGATGGACAGAGTTAGTTAGATCAGTATTCAGATGGGCAGAGTTAGAGGAGTATTCAGATGGACAGAGTTAGTTAGAGGAGTATTCAGATGGACAGAGTTAGTTAGAGGAGTATTCAGATGGACAGAGTTAGTTAGAGGAGTATTCAGATGGACAGAGTTAGTTAGAGGAGTATTCAGATGGACAGAGTTAGTTAGATGAGTATTCAGATGGACAGAGTTAGTTAGAGGAGTATTCAGATGGACAGAGTTAGTTAGAGGAGTATTCAGAT
>LR778279.1:42637044-42682044 GCA_902810595.1 Coregonus sp. 'balchen'
ATAGGGAGGAGGTCAGAGACCTGGCCGTGTGGTGCCAGGACAACAACCTCTCCCTCAACGTGATCAACACAAAGGAGATGATTGTGGACTAAAGGAAAAAGAAGAGGACTGCGCACGCCCCCATTCTCATCGACAGGGCTGTAGTGGAGCAGGTTGAGAGCTTCAAGTTCCTTGGTGTCCACATCACCAACAAACTAACATGGTCCAAGCACACCAAGACAGTCGTGAAGAGGGCACAACAAAACCTATTCCCCCTAAGGAGACTGAAAAGATTTGGCATGGGTCCTTAGATCCTCAAAAGGTTCTACAGCTGCACCATCGAGAGCATGCTGACTAGTTGCATCACTGCCTGGTATGGCAACTGCTCGGCCTCCGACCGCAAGGCACTACAGAGGGTAGTGTGTACGGCCCAGTACATCACTGGGGCCAAGCTTCCTGCCATCCAGGAACTCTGTACCAGGCGGTGTTAGAGAAAGGCCCTAAAAATTGTCAAAGACTCCAACCACCCAAGTCATAGACTATTCTCTCTGCTACCGCATGGCAAGTGGTACCGGAGTCTAGGTCCAAGAGGCTTCTAAACAGCTTCTACCCCCAAGCCATAAGACTCCTGAACATCTAATCAAATGGCTACCCAGACTAATTGCCCCCCCCCCCCCTCCCCCCTTCTTTTACACATGTACATATTACCTCAATTACCTCGACTAACCGGTGCCCCCGCACATTGACTCGGTACCGGTACCCCCTGTATATAGCCTCGCTATTGTTATTTTTACTGCTGCTCTTTAATTATTTGTTACTTTTATTTCGTATGATTTTACATTGTATGTTTTTGTGTGATTTTTTGCATTGTTGGTTAAGGGCTTGTAAGTAAGCATTTCACTGTAAGGTCTACACCTGTTGTATTCGGCGCATGACACAAATAAAATGTGATTTCGTTTGATTTGAAACCATGTGTTTTTGGAACACTTCACATGTGATGATATTTCACTTGGATTTTCACGTGATCACTTAACCTTTCACATGTGGATTCAAATTTTCACATGAGATTTCAAAGGTGATGCCCTGCAAACTTGTTCTGATACAACTTACATATTTGACATGCTTTAGTTGACTACATTAGCTAGGTTTCCATCATGAACAAAAATATGAGTTGGACTACTGTATGTTATTTAGCTGTGAATGATACAAACCTTAGAATGTCTTAGAAATCTAAACATATACAGGCTATTGGTGATTTGAGAAAGTAGCAACAATAAAGCTTGTGCTCTGTTCCTTGCATCTGGCTGCGCAGCTGTTCGCTCATCAAGTGATCTCATTTTCACCCATCAGACTACACTCAATTTAATCTTGTCTTTACTAACAGGTACAATTAGTCTTGATTTATAATGGCCAATAATCAAATGGGCAGGAACAGGGGAAGGGGGAAAAAAATACATGTTATCCGTGTACACTCAAAGAGCGAATGGAGGCCGTTTCCCGGCAGTTAATTTTTTAGGTGGGTTACTCCAGTATAAATATAGAAGGCTCTTGGACCTAGACTTGGCGCTCCGGTACCGTTTGCCGTGCGGTACCAGAGAGAACAGTCTATGACTAGGGAGGCTGGAGTCTTTGACAATTTTTAGGGCTTTCCTCTGACACCGCCTGGTACAGAGGTCCTGGATGGCAGGAAGCTTGGCCCCAGTGATGTACTGTGCCATACGCACTACCCACTGTAGCGCCTTGCGGTCGGAAGCCGAGAAGTTGTCATACCAGGCGGTGATGCAACCAGTCAGGATGCTCTCGATGGTGCAGCTGTATAACTTGTTTTAGGCTTGGCCTCATATATAGGCCTATGGGTGTTTTGAATTAAGCATCACCTTAGAAAGCGCTGTCCATTTAGTTGTGTTAGGCTTCAAAACAACATCAACAAAGACCACGTTTTCCACTCACTTTCAACCTGTTTTGTTGAACTTCTTTCTTCAAATTGATCAATCACAGTGAGGTGAGTTTTAAAAGCACGATACTGTTTTCATGATGTGTTTGATGTGATTTTTCAATTGCATTGGTGTCAGAGTTGTTAGTGGGACAATAGAGCCCTGAGTACCAGCCCATTAGCAACCTGATGGTTAGAGGGACAATAGAGCCCTGAGTACCAGGCCATTAGGACCTGATGGTCGTTAGTGAGTTGGGTGCTACCAGCGCATGTCCAGAGTGCATAAAAGGAGATTACCGTGACTCAACGGTCAAGTGGAATTTTACTGCAGTCATGACTCATGACTGCTTTTGTGGCGGTAATATGGTCACCGCAACAGCTCTAATCGTGATCTTCAGTTTATAATGCAATTAGTTGAATCAGCTGTGTTTGCCAGGGGTGGGTAAAAAATGTGACACCCCTCCAGCCCCCGAGGACTGGAGTTACCCATCCCTGAACTAGTATAATGGTAAATTTTTCTACCCAATATATTCATTAGAAAGCTGCATTTGTAATAATGTGGGAGTCGTAAATACCAGTTGGATGCATTCACGTGCTTTGAAATCGTTGGGAAATGTCAATTGGCTAATCGCCAACAAGCTGCGTCAACCATAAACTAAAAGTCATTGAGCACTGCTAGTTTTACGTTGATGTTACGTTGGTGGTGATAATTGGACAATTATTTAGTTGATATTCTAGGAAGCTTTTAGAATAAATGCATTCTTCCCAATAAGTCTGTGGCCATATCTCTTTCACAGTTACAGATCTGGTAGAATATGCTGCACTGTAGCAGGACATTTTCAGGTTGCTAGCGACCAAGAGGTTCTGAGTTTAAATCCCATTTAAGTCTGAGTCCCAACTGTGGTCCTGTTATTGAAATAACACCTTCAAGTTTTTGTATATATGTACTTTATTTTTACTGCAACTTTAGGCAAAGTCCAGAAATGTATTCTTGCCAATCTCCACAGACCTGGTGTCTGCAGCAGGAACTTCATGTAGATAGCAACCAAGATAAAAATTTAAAATATTTAATCAATATTTACTTAGTAAGTATTTTCTTAACTGTATTTCTTGAACTGCATTGTTGGTTAAGGGCTTGTAAGGAAGCATTTCACGGTAAAGTCTACACCTGCTGTATTCGGCGCATGTGACAATCCCAAGAATAACCAATTTTTACATGGCAAAACAGACAATAAAAAAACATAAATCATAAGGAATAAGGTTTTTAAGTGGCTGTCCTATACTGTATCTGAGAGATATTAGAAAAGTCCCCCCTTTCTATATTGGTGACATATTAGTTTCTAGCTCCAACGGATCGATCTGGACAGTCGGTTTTGTGAGAAGACCTTCAAAAAGAGGATGTCCGCGACAGAGAGTTCAGACGCTGTAAAACTTGTGGATGTCGTAGAGCCGAACAACCACCACTGTTGTGTTTGTGAGAGTCTTATCTTTCAATTGTGGTGACGTATTAGTTTGTAGCTCAAACGGTTTGGGTTTTACAGACAATTTTGTGACTTTTTTCTTATCAGGATCCTCTCATGTGTAGAAAAAGGCTGCTTTCACAAGCCCCATGTTATGGAATAGGCACAAACTTTATATTGCCGGAAAGAGGGGATTGAGCTGCAGCCACTGCAAGAAACGGTAAGTCTCTAGCATGAACACGAGGAGCTTTTCAATATTCACAATTATGTCACTGTGTGACTCACAGGTGCGTCAATCAACTCTAGGAGGTTTTAACACTTTAACATTAACACCTGAATTTAGCTGTATGAATACAGTATCCAGTTGTACATTTACCATATTTTCACTAGACAAAACCTCCAAGGGAGGAGACACAGCGTTCTAAGAATGTTCTAAGAACGTCCTAAAAACATAATTGGGGACGTCCCTTGAAAAAAAAACAGGGAACTAGACAAAACCTGCACGGAACCTTGACTGTTTAAATTGAATTACAGTCAATTATGCCTTTCAAAGTAAAATATTATAAATTACATTTAATACCTGGGTTTTCACGTGCTCAAATGTTGTGTAGTGTCAGGGTATCACATGTTGAAATTTTGCAATCCCCATGTTGTCAAAAAAATTTCGCATGAGGTCGTGTTCTCACATGGTCCCATGTTGTCACATGTAGTTTCTTGTTATCACATGTTGTCATCTGTTGCTTCACATGTTGTAACATGTTATCACATTAACTTCACATTAAATGACATGAGATGACACGGTATCAATATTTGGGTGATTCTGCAACTTCGGGCACTTTGGCCCTGCAAGCTTTCAGAAATGAAAACTTATTTAAACACCATTTTACCAGAATTATAATTGTCTTTGATTTGTCTAGAAACAATAATAATAATGGCTGCGATCGTAGTATTCAGAAATGTATATATTTTTCTAATTTTTCTCAGACAAATGTCATTTCCATCACGTCATTAAACATCCATTTTACTTGAAAATGGAATATCATGCAATTGATTTATAAAACATTTCTTATACATTTGTACAGTAACTTGTATTGAATATTCTTTTAAGAGATTTTTAAGGTTTTCCTAATATTAATAATTCAACACGATGCCTGAATGTATGAACTTTGCCTTTGTGAAAACATTAATTTATCATGAAAAATTATCTATATTTAATGAAATTAAATCTTTATGTCACGCCCTGGCCTTGAGAGGTCTGTTGTCTTTAGTTGGTTTGGTCAGGGCATGAGAATCTACGCTGGAGATTCTATGTTTGTGTTCCAGGTATTGTATTTCTATGTTTGGCCGGGTGTGATTCCCAATCAGAGGCAGCTGTCGCTCGTTGTCTCTGATTGGGGATCATACTTAAGTAGCCTGTTTGCCTACCTTAGTTGTGGGATCTTGTTCCGTGTTTTAGGCTTGTATGTGTATAGCCTGAGGACTTCACGTTACGTTGTTTATTGTTTTGTTGTATGTTTATTGAGTAAATAACGATCGTGACACTTTATGTGAGGTGATGATAACTTAAACGAATCAATAAATGTAAATGATTCATAATATAATAATATATATCATAATATACTCATTTAAATCAAAAATATAGGTTGTGATGGAAAATGACAAGGTGTGGTGGAAATTAAATCTATGAAAGAAAAAGAAGAAAAAAAACGTATGAAAACTATATTTTTATCGCAAACATTTTCAACAACAACCATTGTTAAACTTTCAATGAATATGAGACAAGTAAGATTCCAAAACACTGGAACTAGCGCCGTTTCAACATGAGAACAATGTTTTGTCATTGACGAGAAGTTCTAGCGCCTATATATTGAGGGAGGAATTCATTGAGAGCTTCACGTTGTATTTAATGTATGATTTTATATCCTGCTTTGTATGTACTGTATAGTGAGTTTCCAAGGGTATCTAAGAGCTATGTTCCTCCAAGACCAAGGCATCCAGCTCCAAGTGCCTTTTGGTCACTGGATGGGGCATAGTGATAATATGTAATTACATTTACATTTTACTCATTTAGCAGATGCTCTTATCCAGAGCGACTTACAGTTAGTTAGTTATATATATATATTTTTTTTTTCATACCCCCCGTGGGAAACGAACCCACAACCCTGGTGTTGCAAACGCCATGCTCTACCAACTGAGCTACATCCCTGCCGGTCATCCCCTCCCCTGCCCTGGACGACGCTGGTCCAATTGTGCGCCGCCCCATGGGTCTCCCGGTCGCGACCGGCTATGACAGAGCCTGGATTCGAACCAGGATCTCTAGTGGCACAGCTAGCACTGCGATGCAGTGCCTTAGACCACTTCGCCACTCAGGAGTAATGATAGCAGCCTAGTGATACATGGTGTGGTGATAATATGTAATGATAGCAGTCTAGTGATACATGGTGTGGTGATAATATGTAATGATAGCAGCCTAGTGATACATGGTGTGGTGATAATATGTTTGTATAACAAATGTGAGATTTTACATAAAATAACCCACGACTATTACCTGGTGTATCCCCTGTTGTTGCTCCACTGTAGTTCACAAAATCTAGTGATTTTCTCTTCTGTGGCTATGCTAATTCTGTTACACTGCTTGTTCCTGGAGTATTGAAGACGTGTTGGCCTGTTTTCATTTGCCCTCGTTGCTTTTGCTGAAAATCTAAATTCTTTGTTTGCGGCTTTAACCAGGCCATACTTTCTCAGGATGTTGCCCCTGAGCATTTCTGAAGCCACTGGTTTGTCCTTGGCACTGCACATGTTTTGATACTTTTTGCTTTAACTCTGCAACGATGGCATTTTGAAACAATAAAATCCTTCTCAAGTTCTTCAGAGTTCCCTTCATTTGCTGTTTTGTCTTTGGGGAATCTTGTCTCTCCATTTTCTTCATCAGTCGATCATACCTTTTTTTTGTATTTCTCAGCTTTCCGTAAAGCATTATCAAGTTTGACATAATCATGCAAAGATCTCTGTATGTTTTTGAGCGTCCTCTTCCAACCTTTTTCCTTCCAGCAAGTATTCAACTCCTCATTCCTGTTGCAGACGATGAGGAAGGGGTATCTCAGGGCGTGCATCAGGGGCAGGTAAGTTAGGGGCAGGTATGTTGGCCTCATGTTCTGGCTGCAAGTCATCTGGTGACTGAGGTGGTGTGTTGCCTGATAGGTAGGTCTCCATTGCAACTGTTCTCTTTAAAGTCTGTCTTCTAGTCCGTTAGTTGCATTTCCATTGCCTTCTCTTGCTCAGAGATATATTTCACTTCTCCCTTATCTTTTTTCGTCCAGTATCTCTCCCTGTCTTTTTGCAGATGTTCCTGGTATCATATAGGATAATTGTTTATTTTGTTTCTATATGTCTGTGACCTCTGTGCTGTTTTATGTGGCATCTTCTAAAAACAAAGAAAAACACTACTTAGTTTTCAACTTGTACACACACTGGAGCATTTTCTAGATTGAATTAATTTAAAACATGATTAAATGAGCCTAAAGTAATAAGATAATGGATTTTTGTCATTTCCGCCACGTTCTGTCATTTCCACCACGTTCTGTCATTTCCACCACATTCTGTCATTTCCACCACATTCTGTAATTTCCACCACATTCTGTCATTTCCGCCACATTCTGTCATTTCCACCACGTTCTGTCATTTCCACCACGTTCTGTCATTTCCACCACATTCTGTCACTTCCACCACATTCTGTCATTTCCGCCACATTCTGTCATTTCCACCACGTTCTATAATTTCTACCACGTTCTGGCATTTCCACCACGTTCTATCATTTCCACCACGTTCTGTCATTTCCATCACGTTCTGTCATTTCCATCACGTTCTGTCATTTCCGCCATATTCTGTCATTTCCACCACATTATATCATTTCCATCACGTTCTGTCATTTCCACCACGTTCTATAATTTCTACCACATTATATCATTTCCATCACGTTCTGTCATTTCCACCACGTTCTGTCATTTCCACCACATTATATCATTTCCATCACGTTCTGTCATTTCCACCATGTTCTATAATTTCTACCACGTTCTGTCATTTCCACCACGTTCTGTCATTTCCACCACATTATATCATTTCCATCACGTTCTGTCATTTCCACCACATTCTATAATTTCTACCACGTTCTGCCATTTCCACCACGTTCTATCATTGCCACCACGTTCTATCATTTCCACCATGTTCTGTAAGAACCAAGATGGCGTAGCAGTGCGGTCGCTTTTATTTCTTCGTCCTGTGTAAATATCCCGTTTCTTGTTTTTTTTGTCTATTTTGTATATATTTCTCAATTTTTTACTTTCATTCTTTAACTAAATATACTTTCCTGCAACCCGCCTCACCCAACGTGGAAAGGATTCTATTATTTCTTTATAACTTTCATCAAGAACCGTAAGCTGAAACGAGGGTAGCCGCAATCTGAATGGCTACCTACTATTAGTCAACGTTAGCGTCTTCACCACTGTCCGTGGCCTACACTATCCACCAGCCAGCTCTAGCTCTAGCCTGGACAATTCGTCGGCCAGTCTGCACAGCGTGCTATCGACCCAGCGTGCTATCGACCCAGAGCTTATTGGACTTTCTGCCGGAATCACTGGACCCTAGCGCCGGATCATCACAACCAGCTAGCTAGCTGCAACCTGTTGTTGGCTGATTACCATTACCATTGCCCTATAGCAAGCACCAGTTAGCCTTGAGCTAGCCTCTGGCCCATCTCCCGGCTATCTACCTCTCTGTCAACCGGACGGGACCTCCTAGTGTTGACACTGAGCCCCGCCGATCCAACACGACTGGTTTGCCGACGAAATAGTCTGATGTGGTTTCAACAGGCTTCCCGTTGCGACGACCACGAAGATCCATCTGCCAGCCCCGGCCCGCTAGCACACGCAAACTACAACTGTGCTCCCTGCTAGCTGTGCTGAAGCACCAATTTGAACTGCTCTCGGACTCACATATTGCTGTTCACTGGACCTTATGATCACTCAGCTGCACAGCTGATGCCTGCTGGACTGTTCCTTTACACGGTACCCTGTCCTGTTTATTCTGTTTAGTCTTAGCCCAAACGTTATCGCTATTTCCAGTTGTGTCTTAGCTCTCTCTAATAACACCTGTGACTGCTTTATGCCTCTCTCCCATGTCAATTATGCCTTGCCTATTGCTGTTTGTGTTAGTTCTTATTATACAATTTCACTGTAGAACCCCTAGTCCCTCTCAAACTGCCTCATATAGTTCCTTTGTTCCTCCCCCCATACACGCCGAGACCGGCTCAATCGATGCCTCCAATGACGCTATCTCTTTCATTGTTACCCAACGCTTAGGGTTACCTGAACTGTACTCATATCCTTCCATATCCTTTTCTGTACATAATGCCCTGAATCTTTTCTACAACGCCCGGAGAACTGCCCCCTTTATTCTATGTACCCAACGCACTAGAAGACCAGTTCTTAAAGCCTTTAGTCGTATCCTTATTCTAGTCCTCCTCTGTTCCTCTGGTGATGTAGAGGCTAACCCAGGCCCTGCAGCCCCCAGTATCACTCCTACTCCACAGGAGCTATCATTTGTTGACTTCTGTAACCGTAAAAGTCTTGGTTTTCTGCACATAAATATCAGAAGCCTCCTTCCTAAGTTTGAGTTATTCACTGCGTTAGCACACTCCGCCAACCCTGATGTTCTAGCAGTGTCTGAATCCTGGCTTAGGAAGGCCACCAAAAATTCTGAAATTTCCATCCCCAACTATAACATTTTCCGTCTAGATAGAACTGCCAAAGGGGGTGGAGTTGCAATCTACTGTAGAGATAGCCTGCAGAGCTCCATCATACTATCCAGGTCTGTGCCCAAACAGTTTGAGCTTCTACTTCTAAAAATCCACCTTTCCAGAAATAAATCTCTCACTGTTGCCGCTTGCTACAGACCCCCCTCAGCCCCCAGCTGTGCCCTGGACACCATATGTGAATTGATTGCCCCCCATCTATCCTCAGAGTTCGTACTGCTTGGTGACCTAAATTGGGATATGCTTAACACCCCGGCCATCCTACAATCTAAACTAGATGCCCTCAATCTCACACAAATTATCAACGAACCTACCAGGTACAACCCTAAATCCGTAAACATGGGTACCCTCATAGATATCATCCTGACTAACTTACCCTCTAAATACACCTCCACTGTCTTCAACCAGGATCTCAGCGATCACTGCCTTATTGCCTGCGTCCGTAACGGGTCCGCGGTCAAACGACCACCCCTCATCACTGTCAAACGCTCCCAAAAACACTTCAGCGAGCAGGCCTTCCTAATTGACCTGGCCCAGGTATCCTGGATGGATATAGATCTCATTCCGTCAGTAGAGGATGCCTGGTTGTTCTTTAAAAGTAATTTCCTCTCAATCTTAAATAGACATGCCCCATTCAAAAAATACAGAACTAAGAACAGATATAGCCCCTGGTTCTCCTCAGACTTGACTGCCCTTGACCAGCACAAAAACATCCTGTGGCGTACTGCGTTAGCATCAAATAGCCCCCGCGATATGCAACTTTTCAGGGAAGTTAGGAACCAATATACACAAGCAGTTAGGAAAGCAAAGGCTAACTTTTTCAAACAGAAATTTGCATCCTGTAGCACTAACTCCAAAAAGTTTTGGGACACTGTAAAGTCCATGGAAAATAAGAGCACTTCCTCCCAGCTGCCCACTGCACTGAGGCTAGGAAACACTATCACCACCGATAAATCTACAATAATCGAGAATTTCAACAAGCATTTTGCTACGGCTGGCCATGCTTTCCACCTGGCTACCACTACCCCCGGCCACCAGCTCTGCACCCTCCGCTGCAACTTGCCCATGCCCCCCCCGCTTCTCCTTCACACAAATCCAGACAGCTGATGTTCTAAAAGAGCTGCAAAATCTGGACCCCTACAAATCATCAGGGCTAGACAATCTGGACCCTTTCTTTCTAAAACTAGCCGCCGAAATTGTCGCAACCCCTATTACTAGCCTGTTCAACCTCTCTTTCGTAACGTCTGAGATCCCCAGAGATTGGAAAGCTGCCGCGGTCATCCCCCTCTTCAAAGGGGGTGACACTCTAGATCCAAACTGTTACAGACCCATATCCATCCTGCCCTGCCTTTCAAACGTTTTTGAAAGCCAAGTCAACAAACAGATCACCGACCATTTCGAATCCCACCGTACCTTCTCCGCTATGCAATCCGGTTTCCGAGCTGGTCATGGGTGCACTTCAGCCACGCTCAAGGTCCTAAACGATATTATAACCGCGATCGATAATAGACAGTACTGTGCAGCCGTTTTCATTGACCTGGCCAAGGCTTTCGACTCTGTCAACCACCGCATTCTTATTGGCAGACTAAATAGCCTTGGTTTCTCAAATGACTGCCTCGCCTGGTTCACCAACTACTTCTCAGATAGAGTTCAATGTGTCAAATCGGAGGGCCTGTTGTCTGGACCTATGGCAGTCTCTATGGGGGTGCCACAGGGTTCAATTCTTGGGCCGACTCTTTTCTCTGTGTATATCAATGACGTCGCTCTTGCTGCTGGTGACTCTCAGATCCACCTCTACGCAGACGACACCATTTTGTATACATCTGGCCATTCATTGGACACTGTGTTAACAAACCTCCAAACGAGCTTCAATTCCATACAACACTCCTTCAGTAGCCTCCAACTGCTCTTAAACACTAGTAAAACTAAATGCATGCTCTTCAACCGAACGCTGCTTGCACCCGCCCACCCGACTAGAATCACTACTCTCGACGGGTCTGACCTAGAGTATGTGGACAACTACAAATATCTAGGTGTCTGGTTAGACTGTAAACTCTCCTTCCAGACTCACATTAAGAATCTCCAATCCAAAGTTAAATCTAGAATCGGTTTCCTATTTCGCAACAAAGCCTCCTTCACTCATGCTGCCAAACATGCCCTCGTAAAACTGACTATCCTACCGATCCTTGACTTCGGCGATGTCATTTACAAAATAGCCTCCAACACTCTACTCAGCAAATTGGATGTTGTCTATCACAGTGCCATCCGTTTTGTCTCCAAAGCCCCATATAATACCCACCACTGTGACCTGTACGCTCTTGTTGGCTTGTCCTCACTACATATTCGTCGCCAAACCCACTGGCTCCAGGCCATCTATAAATCACTGCTAGGCAAATCCCCGCCTTATCTTAGCTCATTGGTCACCATAGCAACACCCACCTGTAGTCTGCGCTCCAGCGGGTATATCTCACTGGTCATCCCCAAAGCCAACACCTCCTTTGGCCGCAATTCCTTCCAGTTCTCTGCTGCCAATGACTGGAACAAATTGCAAAAATCTCTGAAGCTGGAGACACTTATCTCCCTCACTAACTTTAAGCATCAGTTGTCAGAGCACCTTACCGATCACTGCACCTGTACACAGCCCATCTGAAATTAGCCCGCCCAACTACCTCATCCCTATATTGTTATTTATTTTGCTCATTTGTACCCCAGTATCTCTATTTGCACATCATCTCTTGCACATCTATCATTCCAGTGTTAATACTAATTGTAATTATTTTGCACTATAGCCTATTTTATTGCCTTACCTCCATAACTTGCTAAATGTGCACACTGTATATTATATGCAGGGACGGCTTGTTCAATAGGGCGATATGGGCGACGCACTGCCAAACGGGAAAAGGAAGGGATTTTTTTTCTAATCAATTATATCACGGCAACAGCAGTTATCAGTGTTCACGTCTGATCTGCCAGCCACTAAATGTCAAATCAGGCTAAAGTCGTGCTTCAAATGGCCCCGCCCGTTTTTTGGGCGATTTCAGTCAGGTTGAAAATCGCCCAGAAGTCTCTCATAGCCTGTCATGTAAAATCTATTTTTTTCACATTTCAAAGCTTTCAATACATTCTCTATGGGTGTCTGTGGGCATGCACTTACGCGCTTTCGTCATACGTGACGTAACGTTGAACGTAACTAAGACAATGGCGGCTAGCAGCGTCTATGTTGCGACCTGCAGTGTGGCGTTATTTTATGTTTTTAATTTGTAGACTTAGTTTACAAACATTCTGCAAACATTCTGCTTTGGACTGATCTTCGGTTTTGGACTGATCTTGTTGATCGTGTACATACCCGCTACGAACGGACTAAATAATGAAAACGCTGCTGGCAGCGGAATCCCAATACAGCTGGGAGACTTGGCTGGATGACAGAGTCCCGGACAGAGAGGTGGAGCCGGCCGGCTTCACCCTGGTCAGAGCGGACCGCGATCCTGGTAAGAGAGCGACTCTGTACCCCGACATTGAACTGCTTTCTGTGTCATTGAACCTTACTATTGTTGATAAAACAAGTTTACTGGAGAACGGAGACCAAGTAGAGACTTTTGGACAAGGTGGATAATTGTATAATATAAGGCAGTTTATTCAGAGGTAAAGATATCTGGAATCGCGTGCACGGACCCGTTCGTCAAACTCGTAGGGAGTTTATCAGAAGAGCCCCTAAACATTGTGTGCTGACATTTTATACAATAAAATGAAGTAGGTTGAATCTAGTAGTTCTGATCTTCTGATTGGTCCTGATGAGTTGGGCGAGGTCACCTCCAGGCTAGTGTCACTGTTGCATTGGCTCTGAGTCGGGTTCTCTGTCTTCAGATGTTCAGCCTAAGAGAAGAGGATTTGTGTGTGTGTGTGTGTGTTTGTTATCAGTGTGTGTGTGTGTGTGTGTGTGTGTGTGTTTGTTATCAGTGATGATGTGTGTGTGTGTGTGTGTGTGTTTATCAGTGATGATGTGTGTGTGTGTGTGTGTGTGTGTGTGTGTGTGTGTGTGGGTGTGTGTGTGTGTGTCCTCAGGGCAAGAACTCGTGAGTTGGAAGAACTGAGAGACCTATGGCGTGGGTGTTATCCTTAGCCACCTGCTGACAAGGCTGACAAGATAGGACTCTTGTTCATTGTATTGAATACAAAGGCCCAACACAAAATGGGTCATGCACAAGATTTTAGTCAGATCAAGCTATAACATTATATATTTACTACGACAGTACATTCAACCAAAAGCTAATATAACAAAGGCATCAGAGATTATTTATAATCTGTCACAGAAACTGGAATCCATCTCCCCAGATCAGTCAATAAATGCTTCTGGTATTGACTTATATGCTGCCCCTGTCTTCATGTTGTTGCTGGACATATCTTTTTTAAAATGTGTGTAGGTCACCTAAATCATCAGAAAAATTGCCCCTCCTGAGAATTTTTTCAGGAGCCGCCACTGATTATATGTATTTCTGTTGTATTTTTGACTTTGTTTGTTTTACCCCATATATAACTCTGTGTTGTTGTTTTTATCGCACTGCTTTGCTTTATCTTGGCCAGGTCGCAGTTGTAAATGAGAACTTGTTCTCAACTTGTTTACCTGGTTAAATAAAGGTGAAATAAAAAAAAAAAAAAAAAAAAAAAATTCCACCATAGTTACATTTTTGGAGAAAAATGACAGGCTGCCTAGCATGCTTTGGCTAGTAGTACAGCTAGCGTATAGTTTACATAAAATATACACTTATTTTCAAAATTCTACAACATATTAAAGAAAGTATAGCCTGTTTGGAAATGACTGACAATAAAAATATTCTCTACACAAGCAATATGTACCTAGATTTTTCTTCAACTTCTGGACATCACATCTGGAAGAACTGTCCGCTACAGCCATGTGCTTCAGTGTCACAATACGTTTCCATGGCAACTAAATTAACATTCTCTTGAAAATACTTTCTTTTGTTTTTTACACAAAATATACCTGTCCTTTGGTACTGGTGTCATTTCTACCACTGAGGAAAATTCCTCATTAATAAAAGGCTTACTCACAATAAATATTGATAAAGATTTTATTTCATTGACTCTTTCTCTAGTAGATAACATTATATAATTAAGCAATAAGGCCCGAGGGGGAGTGGTAAGGTGGCTTGCGAAAGTATTCCCCCCCCCCTCCTTGGCATTTTTCCTATTTTGTTGCCTTACAACCTGGAATTAAAATGGATTTTTGGGGGGTTTGTATAATTTGATTTACACAACATGCCTACCAATTTGAAGATGCAAAATATTTTTTGGGGTGAACCAAACAAGAAATAAGACAAAAAAAAAACAGAAAACTTGAACGTGCATAACTATTCACCCCCCCCCCCCCCCCCCCCCCCCAAAGTCAATACTTTGTAGAGCCACCTTTTGCAGCAATTACAGCTGCAATTATCTTGGGGTATGTCTCTATAACCTTGGCACATCTAGCCACTGGGATTTTTGCCCATTCCTCAAGGCAAAACTGCTCCAGCTCCTTCAAGTTGGATGGGTTCAGATGGTGTACAGCAATCTTTAAGTCATACCACATATTCTCAATTAGATTGAGGTCTGGGCTTTGACTAGGCCATTCCAAGACATTTAAATGTTTCCCCTTAAACCACTCGAGTGTTGCTTTAGCAGTATGCTTAGGGTCATTGTCCTGCTGGAAGGTGAACCTCTGTCCCAGTCTCAAATATCTGGAAGACTGAAACAGGTTTCCCTCAAGAATTTCCCTGTATTTAGCACCATCCATCATTCCTTCAATTCTGACCAGTTTCCCAGTCCCTGCCGATGAAAAACATCCCCACAGCATGATGCTGCCACCACCATGCTTTACTGTGGGGATGGTGTTCTCTGGGTGATGAGAGGTGTTGAGTTTGCGCCATAGTGTTTACCTTGATGGCCAAAAAGCTCAATTTTAGTCTCATCTGACCAGAGTACCTTCTTCCATATGTTTGGGGAGTCTCCCACATGGCTTTTGGCGAACACCATATGTGTTTGCTTATTTTTTTCTTTAAGCAATGGCTTTTTTCTGGCCACTCTTCAATAAAGTCCAGCTCTGTGGAGTGTACGGCTTAAAGTGGTCCTATGGACAGATACCCCAATCTTCGCTGTGGAGCTTTGCAGCTCCTTCAGGGTTATATTTGGTCTCTTTGTTGCCTCTCTGATTAATGCCCTCCTTGCTTGGTCCGTGAGTTTTGGAGTTTTCGTGGGCGGCCCTCTCTTGGCAGGTTTGTTGTGGTGTCATATTATTTTCATTTATTAATAATGGATTTAATGGTGCTCCGTGGGATGTTCAAAGTTTTAGATATTTTTTTCTAAACCAACCCTGATCTGTACTTCTCCACAATTTTGTCCCTGGCCTGTTTGGAGAGCTCCTTGGTCTTCATGGTGCTGCTTGCTTGGTGGTGCCCGTTGCTTAGTGGTGTTGTAGACTGGGGCCTTTCAGAACAGGTGTGTATATACTGAGATCATGTGACAGATCATGTGACACTTAGATTTCACACAGGTGGACTTTATTTAACTAATTATGTGACTTCTAATAATAATATAATAATATGCCATTTAGCAGACGCTTTTATCCAAAGCTACTTACAGTCATGCATGCATACATTTTTTGTGTATGGGTGGTCCCGGGGATCGAACCCACTACCTTGGCGTTACAAGCACCGTGCTCTACCAGCTGAGCTACAGAGGACCACTACCACTTCTGAAGGTAATTGGTTGCACCAGATCTTATTTAGGGGCTTCATAGCAAAGGGGGTGAATACATATGCACGCACCACTTTTCCGTTATTTATTTTTTAGAATTTTTTGAAACAAGTTATTTTTTTCATTTCACTTCACCATTTTGGACTATTTAGTGTATGTCCATTACATGAAATCCAAATGAAAATCAATTTAAATTGCAGGTTGTAATGCAACAAAATAGGAAAAACGCCAAGGGGGATGAATACTTTTGCAAGGCACTGTATATGGCCAATTTACCACGGCTAAGGGCTGTTCTTAGGCAAGACACAATGCAGAGTGCCCGGACACAGCCCTTAGCCGTGGTATATTGGCCATAAATCACAAACCCCCGAGGTGCCTTATTACTAGTATGAACTGGTTACCAACGTAATTAGAGCAGTAAAAATAAACGTTTTGTCATACACATGGTATACGGTCTGATATACCACGGCTTTCAGCCAATCAGCATTCAGAGCTCAAACCACCCAGTTTATAATGTATACTTATTCATGTTTTCTCACAGAAAAAACATAATAGAAGTTGAAAGGTCTAGGTCAGGGACAAGGGAAAAACATTGAAATGGAGGTATAAAATGAATCTGAAAAGTAGACAGGTGTTAAAAAAGTGGGGGTGATTGTACTTTGAACTTAAAATATTAAAAATAAAACAATTTGGTTTTGAAATAAAATCCTAAAAATATACCCAGAGGACATAGAAGTGCCCGTAGTAGCAGATTCACCCATTTACGGCCCTAACACATACACTACTGGTCAAAAGTTAAACACCTACTCATTGAAGGGTTTTCTTTATTTTTACTATTTTCTACATTGTAGAATAATAGTGAAGACATCAAAACTATGAAATAACACATATGGAATCATGTAGTAACCAAAAAAGTGTTAAACAAATCAAAATATATTTGAGATATGAGATTCTTCAAATAGCCACCCTTTGCCTTGATGACAGCTTTACACATTCTTGGCATTCTCTCAACCAGCTTCACCTGGAATGCTTTTCCAACAGTCTTGAAGGAGTTCCCACATATACTGAGCACTTGTTGGCTGCTTTTCCTTCACTCTGCGGTCCAACTCATCCCAAACCATCTCAATTGGGTTGAGGTCGGGGGATTGTGGAGGCCAAGTCATCTGATGCAGCACTCCATCACTCTCCTTCTTGGTAAAATAGCCCTTACACAGCCTGGAGGTGTGTTGGGTCATTGTCCTGTTGAAAAACAAATTCTAGTCCCACTAAGCCCAAACCAGATGGGATGGCATTTCGCTGCAGAATGCTGTGGTAGCCATGCTGGTTAAGTTTGCCTTGAATTCTAAATAAATCACAGACAGTGTCACCAGCAAAGCACCCACACACCATAACACCTCCTCCTCCATGTTTCACGGTGGGAACCACACATGCAGAGATCATCCGTTCACCTACACATCTCACAAAGACACGGCAGTTGGAACCAAAAATCTCAAATTTGGACTCCTGACCAAAGGACACATTTCCACTAGTCTTATTTCCATTGCTCATGTTTGTTGGCCCAAGCAAGTCTGTTCTTCTTATTGGTGTCCTTTAATAGTGGCTTTTATTTCATTTCATAGACGCTCTTATCCAGAGCGATTTACAGGAGCAATTAGGGATAAGTGCCTTGCTCAGATTTTTCACCTAGTCGGCTCAGGGATTAGAACCAGTGACCTTTCGGTTACTGGCACTACGCTCTTAACCACTAAGCTACCTGCCGCTTCTTTGCAGCAATTCGACCATGAAGGCCTGATTCACACAGTCTCCTCTGAACAGTTGATGTTGAGATGTGTCTGTTACTTGAACTCTGTGAAACATTTATTTTGGCTGCAATTTCCGAGGCTGGTAACTCTAATGAACTTATCCTCTGCAGCAGAGGTAACTCTGGGTCTTCCATTCCTGTGTCAGTCCTCATGAGAGCCAGTTTCATCATAGCGCTTGATGGTTTTTGCGACTGCACTTGAAGAAACTTTCAAAGTTCTTGAAATGTTCTCTATTGACTGACCTTCATGTCTTAAAGTGATGGACTGTTGTTTCTCTTTGCTTATTTGAGCTGTTCTTGCCATAATATGGACTTGGTCTTTTACCAAATAGGGCTATCTTCTGTATATCCCCCCACAACTGTATATTGTCACAACACAACTGATTGGCTCAAAAGCAGTAAGAAGGAAAGAAATTCCACAAATTAACTTTTAAGAAGGCACACCTGTTAATTGAAATGCATTCCAGGTGACTACCTCATGAAGCTGGTTGAGAGAATGCCAAGCGTGTGCAAAGTTGTCATCAAGGCAAAGGGTGGCTGTTTGAAGAATCTCAAATATAAAATATATTTTGATTTGTTTAACACTTTTTTTGGTTACTACATGATTCCATATGTGTTATTTGATAGTTTTGATGTCTTCACTATTATTCTACAATGTAGAAAATAGTACAAATAAAGAAAAACCCTGGTAGTGTACATTTGTTTTAGATTTGTCAGAAAAACGTTTTAGTGTCAATGGCGACTACGTACTCAGTAGTGACACTCTGAGACGTACTAATGAGAAGCACATTATTGTCACGGTCATTCATGTAGTAAGGAAAACAGAGAGAGTGACATGTAGATGCTTAGAGGCAAGGAAGCAGACATACGCACACACGTACGAGTCAACTCTCCATCTCTTATTTACACACACACACACACACACACACACCACGCACACACACACACACACACCACACACACACACACACACATGATCCCCCGACCACACACACACACACGATCCCCCCCCCCCACCCAAACACACACACCTCATCACCCACCCACCAGCCCTGTCAACTACTCCTCTCCTATCTCTATTTGGGTCTGTGAAAGTCTCCAGGGGATGGCTCAGTGACAGCATGCCCAGAGAGAGCTCTATTCCTGGGCTGCAGCACTCCAGCCAGCCCCCCTGATTGCTGGGTCAGTCTGGGGCAACACCTGGCTCCAGCCTCTCCCTGGGGGCCAGAGACTCACACATCAAATGACTGAGAGTACACTCTTAGAAAAAAAGGTGTTATCTAGGACCTAAAAGGGTTCTTCGGCTGTCCCCATAGGATAACATTTTGAATAAACAACCCTTTTTGGTTCCAGTTAGAACCCTGGGTGGCAGGTAGAACCTTGGGTGGCAGGTAGAACCCTGGGCAGCAGGTAGAACCCTGGGTGGCAGGTAGAACCTTGGGCGGCAGGTAGAACCCTGGGCGGAAGGTAGAACCTGCACATAGAACCTTGGGTGGCAGTTAGAACCTTGGGCGGCAGGTAGAACCTTGGGGTGCAGGTAGAACCCTGGGTGGCAGGTAGAACCTGCAGGTAGAACCTTGGGCGGCAGGTAGAACCCTGGGCAGCATGTAGAACCTGCAGGTAGAACCTTGGGCGGCAGGTAGAACCTTGGGGTGCAGGTAGAACCCTGGGTGGCAGGTAGAACCTTGGGCACCAGGTAGAACCCTGGGCGGTAGGTAGAACCTTGGGCGGCAGGTAGAACCTGCAGGTAGAAACTTGGGCGGCAGCTAGAACCTGCATGTAGAACCTTGGATGGCAGGTAAAACGTTGGACGGCAGGTAGAACCTGCAGGTAGAACCTGCAGGTAGAAACTTGGACGGCAGGTAGAACCTTGGGCGGCAGGTAGAACCTGCAGGTAGAACCTAGGGTGGCAGGTAGAACCTTGGGAAGCAGGTAGAACCTGCAGGTAGAACCTTGGGCGGCAGGTAGAATCTGCAGGTAGGACCTTTTCCACAGAGGGTTCTACATAGAACCCAAAATAGTTCTACCTGAAACCTAAAAGGGTTCTACCTGGAACAAAAAGGGTTGTCCTATGGGGACAGCAAAATAACCCTTTTGGAACCCTTTTTTTTAGGAGTGTAGGATTGCAAAATTCTGGTAACTATCCCCAAAATCCCTGGTTTCCAGAAATCCTGTTTGGGGGACTCCAGATCTTCTGCTTATTGTCTTCTGATTCGGGGAATCTTCCAACTGGGATTTCTGGAAAACCTGGGAATTATGCAACCCTAACTGAGAACAAGGGGCCTGGTAGCAGCTCAGTGCTCAAGAAACACACACACACACATACACACACACTGCGCTGCATCTATCTCTAGGTAACAGTAGCCGTGGCAACAGGAGGTGTTGCCAGACATAACATTCATTCTTTCCCCTTTTTCTTTCTTTGGATGCTCCCCCGCTCTCCCCCCTCTCCCCCTCTCCCCCCACTCCCCCTCTCCCCCTCACCATCCCTCCAACACTCGCTCCCTTTCTCTCACTCTCATCCTGTCATCGCTGGATTGGCTGGGGGTGTTTCTCTTGGGAGTGACAGGTTTCTTTTCATTTTCTCTTCTGTCTCTTAAATGTTGTTATTTTCTTCTTTGCCTCTAACTACCTTCACTCCTCCCTCCCTCTCTCTCTCCATCTCTCTTTGTTTGGGTGTGTCATGTTGACCCCCTCAGCCAGATGTTAGATGGGAACTAGTTTGGCAGCACAACAGCACAGGTACTAGACACAACGGTTTTAACACTGTAGTCGCTCGTATCGCTCTGAGCCGGAGAAGGAGAGAAGAGTGGGCGAAGAGAGGATGAGAGAGCTGCAAGAAGATCGAGACAGAGAGAAGAGGAGAGGAAACGAGAGAAGGGGAGAAGAGGAGAGATAGAGAGAAGAGAGAGAGAGAGAGAGAGGAGAGAGAGAGAGAGAGAAGAGAGGAGAGGAGAGAGAGAGAAGAGAGAGAGAGAGCGAGCTGAAGAGAAAAGAGGAGTAAGAGAGCGAAGAGCATAAGGCAAAGAGAGGAGCTAGGAGAAAAGATAGCGAGAGAGGAGTGATAGAAGCGAGAGAGCAGAGAGAGAAGAGACGAGATCGAATAGAGAAGAGGAGAAAAAGAGAAAGTGGAGAAGGAGAGAGAAGGAGAAGAAATAAGAAGAGAGCAGAGAGAAGAGAGAAAGAGAGAAGAGATAGAGTCGACGATATATGAGATCGAAGGAGAGAGAGAGCAAGATAGAGCGCGAGCTAGATATATACTATAGAGCGATAGTAGGAGCGCTAGTAGATCGAGAGCTCTATCGCTCTCTCTATCAATCTATATCGTCTCCGTGATTCTATACTATATCTTATATATCCTATATATCTATATCTCTAGCGATAGTATAATTGGTTTCTCTCCCTCTCTCTCCTCTATCTCCCTATATCCTCTGCGGGTCAGGCAAGGTTTGCAGCGTGAAAGTCCTAAGGCTATACACATACAAGCCTCAAACACGGAACCAGAGCCCACAACTAAGGTTAGGGCCAAACAGGCTACGTAAGTTTATGATCCCAATCAGAGACAACGATGCGACAGCTGCCCTGATTGGGAATCACACCCGGCCCAAACAGAAATACACTACCTAGATCCAAACATAAATTATCCAGCGTAGAATCTCACGCCATGACCAAACAAACTAAAGACAACAGACCTCTCAAGGTCAGCGGCGTGACAGAAGAAAAATGGAGGCTAGTAAATATGACATATATTTACATTAGTATTCAACAGGGTCTTTCCGAAACAGACAGAAGGAAAAGCATATAGTTACATTGTATGCTCTATTTATTAACAAGGGAAAGAAGAAACGTGGGACAGCTCATCACCCGTCTAGTCAAACACAGAAAGAGAGAGAGAGAGAGAGAGCATAATGTGAGCTTCGTTCTTGGCTGCGGTCCCTGGTAGTATGTAACGGCACCGAAGTGAATGGACAGAGGGAGAACATCAAAAATCTGGTACAGACATCAATAGAGCATTCAGTGCTGTGTGTAATACATTTATTAGAGGACCAGGATGTGATTAGGGATGACCTGGATAACATCAGGACTGGGAACAGCAGCATTTAGTCTCTGTGTTGTTGTAACATTCAGCCCATTCAGCCCTGCCACTCCAGAGGTACGTGTGGCCCTTACGGACAGGTCTAGGATCAGAATACCAAAATACTTACCTTTGTCATTATGGCAGAAATGTCGAAACTAACTTTTAGATCACTGTCTACAGGCAATGTCATCCTACTTGGTAGTCTGCCTCTAGAGAAACACACGTGGAAGCCCCCCAAAACCCCTACCTGTCTGTACAAGTGGCCCTCTCTAACCACATATCTAGGTGGAGCTTCTAACCAGGTAGAGGGGTATTAAAGGAATAGTTCAGGATTTTGGCAATAAAGACTTTTATCTACTTACCTAGAGTCAGATGAACTTGTGAATACCATTTTTTTTCATCTCTGCGTTCAGTTTGAAGGAAATTGCCTGGTGTTGGTGTTCCTGTCAGTTCCAGTCATGGCGCTAACGCTAGTTATCATCAGCTTGAGAAACTCCCTCTAACTTCCTTCATACTGGAGGTAGAGACATAAACATTTTATCCACGAGTTCATCAGAATCTGGGGAAGTAGATAAAGGGCTTAATTGTCCAAATCCTGAACTATCCCTTTAACATAAAACCTCACTATTACAGGCGGAAAGAAAAGAAGGAAAGAAAGCAATAGTTGAACATAGTCTCAGGAAAAACTAATCCCACTTTTCTCTGTAACGTTAGGATGCTACGTGGGACTCTCTCTCTCTGTAGAGTCCTTGTAATGTAGGATGTGCTACGTGGAATCTCTCTTGTAGCAGTCTCTGAATTGTAGGAGCTAAGTGGAATCTCTCTCTCGTAGAGGTCTCTGTAATTGTTAGGATGATACGGGAATCTCTCTCTCTGTAGAGTCTCTGTAATTGTAGATGCTACGTGGACCTCTTCTCTCTGTAGAGTCTCGGTAAACGTAGGATGCTACGGGGATCTCTCTCTATGTAGAGTCTCTGTAATGTAGGATTGCTACGTGGAACTCTCTCTCTGTTAGAAGTCTCTGAATGGTCCCGATGCTACGTGGACTCTCTCTTCTCTGAGAGTCTCTGTAATGTTAGGAGGACTAAGTGGACTCTCTCTCTGTAAGAGTCTCTGTTAATGTAGGGATGCTCCGTGGACTCTCTCTCATGTAGAGTCTTGTAATGTAGATGCCTACCGTGGAGAAACTCCTCTCTGTAGGGTAGTAATGTAGGAGGATGCTACGGGCTCTATCTTCTGTAGAGTCTTGTAATGTAGGGGATGTACGTGGGACTCTCTCTCTCTGTAGAGTCTCTGTAATGTAGGATGCTACGTGGACCTTATCCTGTAGAGTCTCTGTAATGGAGATGTAGGGACTCTCTCTGTATAGAGTCTCTGTAACGTGGATGACTAGTTGGCCTCTCTTCTCTGTAGAGGTCTTGTAATGGAGGTTGCTACGTTGGGACTCTCTCTCTCTGTGAGTCTCTGTAATGTAGGATGCTAAGTGGACCTCGCTTCTCTGTAGAGTCTCTGGAATGTAGGAGCTACGGGACTCTCTCTCTGTAGAGTCTCTGTAAGGTAGGATTTGCTAAGTGGACTCATCTCTCTGTAGAGTATCTGTAATGTAGGAGGCTACGTGGACTCTCTCTCTATTGTTAGATTGTCTCTGTAACGTAGGATGCTACGTGGAATTTCTTCTTCTGTAGAGTCTCTGTAATGTGGATGCTAGTGGACTATCTCTCTCTGTAGAGGCTTTGTAATGAGGATGCACGTGGACTCTCTCTCTCTGTAGAGTCTCTGTAAAGTAGGATGCTACGTTGACTCTTCTCTCTGTTAGAGGTCTCTGTAATGTAGGGATAGCTACGTGGACTCTCCTCTCTCTGTAGAGTCTGGTAATGTAGGATGCTTTAAGTGGACTCTCTCTCTGGTAGATCTCTGTTAATGTAGGAGGCTTACGTGGGACTCTCTCCTAGTAGAGTCTCCTGTAATGTAGGTGAGTGGACTCTCTCTCTGTAGAGTCTCTGAAGGTAGGATTGGCGACATGGACTCTCTCTCTCTGTAGAGTCTCTGTAATGTAGGATTGCTATTGAGGACCTCTCTCTCCCTGTTAGAGGTATCGAACGTTAGGTGATACGGGGCCTCTCTCTCTGTAGAGTCTTGTAATGTAGGATGCTACGTGGACTCTCTCTCTCTGTAGAGTCTCTGTAATGTAGGATGCTACGTGGACTCTCTCTCTGTAGAGTCTCTGTAATGTAGGATGCTACGTGGACTCTCTCTCTCTGTAGAGTCTCTGTAATGTAGGATGCTACGTGGACTCTCTCTCTGTAGAGTCTCTGTAATGTAGGATGCTACGTGGACTCTCTCTCTGTAGAGTCTCTGTAATGTAGAATGCTACGTGGACTCTCTCTCTCTGTAGAGTCTCTGTAATGTAGAATGCTACATGGACACACACAGTGTTCTCTTCAAAGCTAAAAGGTCAAACACATCTTAGCAGGGGAGTGTTCGATCTGACCTTTTAAAAATGATGTTCAACATTACAGTTCAACATTTAAAGACGTGTAGCCTTTGGGGAAGAGAGGTATCTGAATTTGTGCAGAAGCTTGATCGTTTGACTTCTGACATAGATTGTTCAACAATGCCTGCAGATAGCGGCATCGCTTTAATAAAACGAAGCATTTTTTTTCTATGAAATGTTGGAAAGGGGGAAAAAAACACAAAATGCAATAATGCGAAGGAACTATACAGTACAGAAATGAAATGAAGTTTAAAAAACCTCCTCTTATTATTACTGTGTATTATTTGCTGTTCTTTCATCTAACCAGACGGTTCTCATTCGCTTCCTTTCTCCTCCATTAATTTCCTGTTTCTAATGCAGACAGCGTGGCGGTCTGGAGTACCTCCCAAATGGTACCCTATTCCCTGCATAGTGCACCCTAATATGGAATAGAATTCCATTTGGGATGCGTCCCTGATTGCTGGCTTCTCCCGGGACTGAGGGAGAGCGATCAATGATGATCACCAAGCCTCCCACTGAAGGAGGGAGTAATGGGGATTTTAAACAGCTGAGACAGAAATACATAAAATGGTCCTAGGGGACCCCCAATACAGCAGCAAGATCACACCAGATATACTTCAGTATTTAAAGTTTGTCCAGGTCCCCCAGGATTTCGGGAGATGCCTTCAATATCGGCCACTAGCGCGTATTAGTAGTACGCTTAAAACGCGCGTTTCGGCTCAGAGGATCGCAGGTTCAATCCCAGCGCTAGGCACTCATTTTTATTAATGTTCTTATTTTATTTTACCCCTTTTTCTCCCCGATTTCGTGATATCCAATTGGTAGTTATAGTCTTGTCCCATCGCTGCAACTCCCGTACAGACTTGGGAGAGGCGAAGGTCGAGAGCCATGCGTCCTCCGAAACACGACCCTGCCAGGCCGCACTGCTTCTTGTCACACTGCTCGCTTAACCCGGAAGCCAGCCGCACCAATGTGTCAGTGGACATCCCGGCCGGCCAAACCCTCCACTAACCCAGACGACGCTGGGCCAATTGTGCGCCGCCCTATGGGACTCCCGGTCGCGACCGGCTGCGACACAGCCTGTTTTAACCTTATCCCAAACCGTAACCTTAACCAGTCAGAATTAATATCTAAACTTAGCAGTCAAGATTTTTATGCTTAAACGTGAAGTTTTTTGTGTTATAACTAAATTAACCCTTACCTGCTTTCACTTCACCCATAGACGTTTAACCCCCCCAACACTCAAGGGTTATAAGTAGGGCCCTGTGTTTTGCACAATCATTTCACATAGCAAGATTTTATCCTGTATTTTAAGCATTGTGCAGAAATGAGAATTACACCAAAAATGAAAGCAGTTGTCTGAGGATGGTGCTGGACCATCTGACAGAAAAACATTAAAGAAATTAGATAAATGTTAAATACAAAAAGGCATGTCACATGCCCCAAAAAAAACACAGTGCAGAGAGGCAGGTATTCCTACTACAATAGACTGATTAAAATGGAGGCATCCTAACCACAATAGATGTGATTAACTGGAGGCTCCTAAAATACAATAGATGATTAACTGGAGGCATCCTAAATACATAGACTGATTAACTGGAGGCATTCCAAACCCCTGTCACACCCCGGTGCTGGGACTCATTTTGTTGTTCCAGGGTGTGTGCAGTCTATGTGTTTGTGTTCTATGTTGGGTGTCTAGGTTGTTGTTTTCTAGGTTTGTTCGATGACTCCCAAACGGAGGGGAACGGAGTGTCAGCTGTTCGGTCGTTATCTCTGATTGGGAGCCATTTTTATTTCTGTATGGTTTTTCCCGTGGGGTTTGTGGGTTTTTGTTTCCGTTACGGTGTTTTGCACCGTGGAACTTCATGATCGTGGTTTATGTTTTTTCGTGCTTTTAAATTAATAAAGTCTACGATGTTTACTCAAACGCTGCGCGTTGGTCTGCTCCTCACACGATCGTGACAGAAAAACCCACCATAAGAAGGGCCAAGCCCGCGTGTCAGGAGCAAAGAGATGGACATGGGTGGAGGCGCCGGGTAAGGAGACGAGAGGCTGGCGATGGCCCAGGTGGGGGAAATCGTGGTCCTGGGAGGAATGTCGGGGGCAAGGACCTTGGGGGGAAGATCAGGCCCTGGCGAGAGGGAGAGAGGAGCATCGGCGGCAGCAGGGTTTTTTCGTCGGAGGACGAGAGGCAACCCAAGATTTTTTTGGGGGGGCAAATTGGCTTGGGCGACGGGCAGCAGGAGGCTGACAGGAGGGCTGAGGAGGAGGGGGAAAAGGGGGCGGATTCAGGAGGCCACCCAGGCCAGGGGTACCCGCCGGTTAGTCTGTGCTGATTGACTCACAAGAGGTGTGAGGGTAGGCATTCAGCCAGGACGGGAGGTGGCCGCCTGGCACTCCAGGGCCTCCTGTCCGTCCTCCCAAAGCCGACTCGGGCTGTTTCCTGTTCCACGCACCAGGGATCCGGGCGATTCGCCAGCCAGCCCGCCTACTTCCTGCTCCACGAACCAGTATCGGTGCGCTTAGCCCAGCCGGCACGGCCTGTTCCGGCCACCCGCACCAGGGAGACGGTGCGCGTCGCCAAGCACAGCCCGGCCGTTCCTGCTCCCCGACACTAGGCCTATGTATGAGAGTCCCCAGGGTCCAGCATGCCATGTTCCGGCTCCTCCGCACTAGCCTTATGTGCCGTCCCCGGGTCCAGAATACCTGTTTGCTGATCCCAGCACTAGGCCTGAGAAGATGCGTGTCATCGCCACGGGACCACAGTTCCGGAACCACGCACTAGGACTTATGTGACGTCCCCAGGGTACTGCATGCCCTCGTTGGCTTCTCCCGCACTAGCCCTGTGAGATGCGGTCCTCAGCACGGTACCTCCGTCTCCGGGCACCCAGCAATCAGGCCTCCGGTGCGCCGCGACGGGCCAGGAGGTCATGCCGTCTGCCCATACGGCGCCTGCCCTGAAAACTGGCCCGTCTGCCCAAACGGGGGCATGAACTGTCCGTCTGCCCAACGCGCGTTGTGAAATGCCGTCTGCCAACGGCGCCTGAAAACTGCCCGTCTGCCCAACGCCGTCGGAAGTCCATGCCAAGCGCCGCAGGAGTGCCCGTCGGTGACTCTTGAGCATTGCAAGCCGCCCGTCTGCCCATGAGCATTCAGAAGCCGTCCGCCAGACCGGAGCCGTAGAGCTCTCCGCCAGACAGGAGCAGCAGAGGACTTCCGCCAGACAGGATCAGCCAGAGCCTTCCGCCAGACAGGATGCAGCCCCAGGAGCCTTCCGCCAGACAGGATCAGCAGAGAATTCCGCCAGACAGGATCAGCCAGAGCCTTCAGGCCAGACAGATCAGCCAGATACTTCCTGATGCCAGACAGGATCAGCCAGAGCTTCTGCCAGACAGGATCAGCCAGAGCCTTTACCAGCAGGATCCCGCCCCAGAGCCAGCCCCAGCCAGGATCCGCCATTCAGTCCGGTGCTGCACCCTCAGTCAGGTTGACGTCCTTTAGCCCGGTGTGCTCTGCTGCCCCTTAAGGCCCGGTGCTGACCCTTAGTCAGGGTGTGCCCCTAAACCGTAGGGGGTACATTTGGAGGAGGTACATCAAGGGGAAAGTGGAAGTGACTATGGTGGGGGTGGTGGTCTAGGCCGGAGCCAGAGAACGCCACCCGAGGAGGTATGACCGGGCCAGCCCTCCACTGTTTGGGGGGGTTTTGAGGCGCACCCGGTCGCAGTCCGCGCTTTAGGGGGGGGTACTGTCACACCCTGGTGCTGGACTCATATTGTGTTCCAGGGTGTGTGCACACAGTTATGTGTTGGGTTCTATGTTGGGTGTCTAGGTGTTGTTTTCTAGGTTTGTTAGAGGGACTCCCAATCGGAGCGGTAACGAGTGTCAGTGTCGGTCGTTCGTGATCAGGATTCGGGCCATATTTTTTCTGTATGTTTTTCCTGTGGGGTTTGTGGGTTTTTTGTTTCCGTTACGGTGTAGGCACCGTGGAAACTTCATGATCGTGTTTATTGTTTTGTCGTGATTTAATTAATAAAGTCTACGTGTTCACTCAAAACCTGCGGCTGTGGTCTCATCCTTCAGACGATCGTGACAACCACAAATAGCTGCTTAACTGAGGGAATTCCTAACACAATAGATGATGAACTGGAGGCATCCGAACACAATAGACTATTAATGGAGGCATCCTAACACAATAGACTGATTAACTGGGAGGCATCCTAAACTACAATAGACTGATTAACGGGAGGTCCATCCTAACAACAATAGACCTGATTTAAATGGGAGGCATCCCTAAACACAATAGACTGATTAAAACTGGAGGCATCCTAACCACAATAGGACTGTGATGAACTGGTAGGATCCTAACCACAATAGGACTGATTAAACTGGAGGTATCTAAACACATAGAATGATTAATTGGCAGGCATCCTAACAACATAGACTGATAATGGAGGCATTCCTAACCACAATAGAATGTGATTAACTGGAGCATCCTCACCACAATAGAATGATTAACTGGAGGTATCCTAACCACAATAGACTGATTAACTGGAAGGCATCCTAACTCAATAGATGATAACTGGAGGCATCCTGAACCACAATAGACTGATTAAATGGAGGCATTCCTAACCACAATAGACTGATGAACTGGAGGCATCCTAACTACAATAGACTGATTAACTGGAGGCATCCTAACCACAAGAGACTGATTTAAATTGGAGGTTATCCTAACCACAATAGACTGATTAACTGGAGGCATCCTACTGCAATAGACTGATTAACTGGAGGACATACTAACTACATAGACTGATTAACTGGATGCATCTAACTACAATAGACTGTGATTAACTGGGGCATCCTAAAACCACAATAGACTGATTAAATGGAGGCATCCTAACCACAATAGAATGAAATGAAGTTTAAAAAAACCTCCTCTTATTATTACTGTGTATTTTTGCTGTTCTTTTAAATCTAACCGGACGGTTCTCATTCGTTCCTTTCTCCTCCTTTAAATTTTCCTGTTTCTAATGCAGACAGCGTGGCGGTCTGGAGAAAACTCCCAAATGGTACCCTATTCCCTGCATAGTGCACCCTAATATGGAATAGAATTCCTTTGGGATGCGTCCCTGATTGCGGGCTTCTCCCGGGAAACTGAGGGAGAGCGATCATGATGATCACCAACCCTCCCACTGAAGGAGGGAAAATGGGGAAATTTTTAAACAGCTGAGACAGAAATACTAAAATGGTCCTAGGGGACCCCCAATACAGCAGCAGATCACACCAATATACTTTCAGTATTTAAAGTTTGTCCGGTCCCCCAGGATTTCGGGAGTTTGCCTTCAATATCGGCCCTAGCGCTTTTAGTAGTACGCTTAAAACGCGCTTTCGGCTCAGAGGAGCGCAGGTTCAACCCCAAAGCGCTAGGCACTCATTTTTATTATGTTCTTATTTTTATTTTTTTACCCCTTTTTCCCCTCCCCCCGTTTTCGTGATATCCAATTGGAGTTATAGTCTTGTCCCATCGCTCCCCAACTCCCGTACAGACTTGGGAGAGGGCGAAGGTCGAGAGCCATGCGTCCTCCGAAACACAAACCCCTGCCGGCCGCACTGCTTCTTGTCACACTGCTCGCTTAACCCGGAAGCCAGCCGGCACCAATGTGTCAGTGGACATCCCGGCCGGCCAAACCCTCCACTAACCAGACGACGCTGGGCCCAAATTGTGCGCCGCCCTAGGGACTCCCGGTCGCGAGGGGGCCCTGCGACACAGCCTTTTTTAACCTTATCCCAACCGAAACCCTTTAAAACCAGTCAGAATTAATATCTAAACTTAGCAGTCAAGATTTTTATGCTTAAACGTGAAGTTTTTTGTGTTATAACTAAATTAACCCTTACCTGCTTTCACTTCACCCATAGACGTTTAACCCCCCCAACACTCAAGGGTTATAAGTAGGGCCCTGTGTTTTGCACAATCATTTCACATAGCAATTTTTATCCTGTATTTTAAGCATTGTGCAGAAATGAGAATTACAAACCCAAAAAAGAAAGCAGTTGTCTGAGGATGGTGCTGGACCATCTGACAGAAAACATTAAAGAAATTAGATAATGGTTAAAATACAAAAGGCATGTCACATGACGCCGAAAAACACAGTGCAGAGAGTGCAGGTATCCTAACTACAATAGACTGATTAACTGGAGGCATCCTAACCACAATAGACTGTGATTAACTGGAGGCATCCTAACTACAATAGACTGATTAACTGGAGGCATCCTACCACAATAGACTGATTAACTGGAGGCATCCTAACCACAATAGACTGATTAACTGAGGCTCCTAACCACAATAGACTGATTAACTGGAGGCCCTACCCAACATTAACTGATACTGAGGACCTAACTACAAAGACTGATTAACTGAGGCATCCTAACCACAATAGACTGATTAATGGAGGTATCCAACCACAATAGACTGATAACTGGAGCATCCTAACCACAATAGCTGTGATTAACTGAGCTCCTAATAATGCTGATTAACTGAGGCATCCTAACACAATGACTGATAACTGGAGGCATCCAACTACAAGACTGTTAAACAGAGGCTCCTAAACACAATAGACTGATTACTGGAGGATCCTAACCACAATAGACTGATTAACTGGAGGATCCTAACCACAATGGACTGGATACGGAGGCATCCTAACACAATAGACTGATTAACTGGAGGCATCCTAACACAAAGACGATTAACTGAGGCATCCTAACCACAATAGATTGATTAACTGGAGGTATCCTAACCACAATAACATTAACTGGAGGCATCCTAACTAATAACGATTAACGGAGGCATCCTAACCACAATAGACTGATTAACTGGAGGCATCCTACCACAAAGACGATTAACTGGAGGCATCCACCACAATAGACTGATTAACTGGAGGCATCCTACCACATAGAGATTACTAGAGGCATCCTAACTACAATAGACTGATTAACTGGAGGCATCCTAACCAATAGAGATTAACTGGAGGCATCCAACCACAATAGACTGATTAACTGGAGGCAACCTAACAATAACGATTAACTGGAGCATCCTAACAACAATAGACTGATAACTGGAGGCATCCTAACCACAATAACTGATTAACTGAGGCATCCTACCACAATAACTGATTACTGGAGGCATCCTAACTAATAGGACTGATTACTGGAGGCACCTAACCACTAGACTTGATTAAGGAGGCATCTAACACAATAGACTGATTAACTGGAGGCATCCAACAATAACTGATTAACTAGAGGCTCCAACTACAAGACTGATTAACTGGAGCATCCTAACACAATAGACTGATTAACTGGAGGATCTAACCACAATAGACTATTAAGGAGCATCCTAACACAATAGACTGATAACTGGAGCATCCTAACCACAATAGACTGATTAACTGGAGGCATCCTACCCAATAGACTGATTAACTGAGGTATCCTAACCACAATATGAATGATAACTGAGGCATCCAACACAATAACTGATTAACTGGAGCATCCTAACACAATAGACTGATTAACTGGAGGCATCCTAACCACAATAGACTGTGATTAATGGAGGCATCCTAACCACAATAGACTGATTAACTGGAGGATCCTAACTACAATAGACTGATTAACTGAGGCATCCTAACACAATAGACTGATTAACTAGAGGCATCCTACCACAATAGACTGATTAACTGGAGGCATCCAACCACAATAGACTGATTACTGAGGCTCCTAACCACAATAGACTGATTAACGGAGGTCCTAACCAAAATAGACTTGATTAACGGAGCATCCTAACCACAATAGACTGTATTAACGGGAGGCATCCTAACACATAGACTGATTAACTGAGGCATCCTAACCACAATAGACTGATTAACTGGAGGCATACTACAAACTGATTAACTGAGGCATCCTAACACAAGACTTGATTACTGGAGGCATCCTAACCAAATAGACTATAACTAGAGGCATCCTACCACAATAGACTGATTACTGGAGGCATCCTAACCAATAGCGATTACTGGAGCATCCTAACCACATAGACTGATAACTGGAGCATCCTAACCACAATAGACTGATACTGGAGGCATCCTAACCACAATAACTGATAACTGGAGGCATCCTAACCACATAGACTGATTACTGGAGGATCCTAACCACAAGCTGATTAACTGAGATCTAACCAATAGACTATTAACTGACTCACACAATAACTGATTAACTGAGGTCCTAACCACAATAGACTGTAACTGGAGCATCCTAACCCAAGATTGATTAACTGGAGGATCCTAACCACAATAACTGATTAACTGGAGATCCTAACCACAATAGACTGATTAATGGGGCATCCTAAACAATAGACGATTAACTGGAGCTAACAGAGACTGTTAACTGAGCATCTAACCACAATGACTTAATGGAACCTAACCAAAAGTATAACTAGGACATCCAACACAATAACTGTGTACTGGAGCATCTAACCAAAACTGATTAACTAGGCATCTAACCACAATAGATAACTGAATCCGAACCACATAGACTGATAACTGAGGCATCCTAACCACATAGACGATTAACTGGAGCCTAACACAATAGAGATTAACTGAGCACTAACCACAAACTGTGATTACTGAGGCATCCTAACCACAATAGACTGATTAACTGGGGCTTACACAATAGACTGTTAAACACCACCACAATAACTGATTAACTGGAGGCATCCTAACCACATAGACTGATTAACTGGAGGCATCCTACCACAATAGACTGATTATGAGGCATCCTAACCACAATAGACTGATTAACTGGAGATCCTAACCACAATAGACTGATTAACTGGAGCATCCTAACCACAATAGACTGTGATTAACTGAGCTCCTACCACAATAGACTGATTAACGAGCATCCTAACCACAATAGACTGATTACTGGAGGCATCCTAACCAATAACTGATTAACTGAGGCATCCTAACACAATAGACTTATACGGAGGCATCCTAACCACAATAGACTGATTAACTGAGGATCCTAACACAATAGCTGATTAACTGAGGCATCCTAACCACATAGACTGATTAACTGAGTCCTACACATAACTGATAACTGAGCACTAACCACATAACTATTAACTGAGGATCACTAACCACAATAGATGTAACTGAGGCATCCTAACCACAATAGACTGATTAATGGAGCATCCTACACAATGACTGATTACTAGAGGCATCCTAACCACAATAGACTGATTAACTGGAGGCATCCTAACCACAATAGACTGATTAACTGAGGCATCCTAACCACAATAGACTGTGATTAACTGGAGCATCCTAACACAATAGACTGATTAACTGGAGGCATCCTAACTACAATAGACGTGATTAACTGAGGCATCCTAAACCACAATAGACTGATTAACTAGAGGCATCCAACAAATAGACTATAACTGGAGGCATCCTAACCACAATAGACTGATTAACTGGAGGCATCCTAACCACAATAGACTGATTAACTGGAGCATCCTAACACAAAGACTATTAACGAGGCATCCTAACACAATAGACTGATTAACTGGAGGCATCCTAACCACATAGACTGATTAACTGAGGCATCCTAACCACAATAACTGTTAACTGGGGCATCCTAACCACAAAAACTATTACTGGAGGCATCCTAACACAATAGACTGATTAACTAGAGCATCCTAACCACAATAGACTATTAACTGGAGGCATCCTAACCACAATAGACTGATTAACTAGAGGCATCCTAACCACATAGACTTGATTAACTGGAGGCATCCTAACCACAATAGACTGATTAACTGGGCATCCAACCACAATAGACTGATATACTAGGGCATCCTAACCACAATAGACTGATTAACTGAGCATCCTAACCACAAAGACTGATTAACTGGAGGCATCCTAACCACAATAGACTGATTAACTAGACCTACAACCACATAGACTGTTAACTGAGGCATCCTAACCACATAGACTGATTAACTGGAGGCATCCTAACCACAATAGACTGATACTGGAGCATCCTAACCACAATAGACTGATTAACTGGAGGCATCCTAACCACAATAGACTGATTAACTGAGGCATCCTACCACAATAGACTGATGACTGAGGCATCCTACCACAATAGACTGATTAACTGGAGGCATCCTAACACAATAGACTGATTAACTGGAGGCATCCTAACCACAATAGACTGATTAACTGGAGGCATCCTAACCACAATAGACTGATTAACTGAGGCATCCTAACCACAATAGACTGATTACTGAGGCATCTAACCACAATAGACTGATTAACTGGAGGCATCCTAACCACAATAGACTGATTAACTGGAGGCATCCTAACCACAATAGACTGATTAACTGGAGGCATCCTAACCACAATAGACTGATTAACTGGAGGCATCCAACCACAATAGACTGATTAACTGGAGGCATCCTAACCACAATGACTGATTAACTGGAGGCATCCTAACACAAAGACTGATTAACTGGAGGCATCCTAACCCAATAGACTGTTAACTGAGGCATCCAACTACAATAGACTGATTAACTGGAGGCATCCTAACACAATAGACTGATTAACTGGAGGACTAACACAAGACGTGATTAACTGGAGGCATCCTAACAATAGACGTGATTAACTGGAGGCATCCTAACCACAATAGACTGATTAACTGAGGCATCCTAACACAATAGACTGATTAACTGGAGGCATCCTAACACAATAGACTGATTAACTGGAGGCATCCTAACCACAATATAGTATAACTGGAGGCATCCTAACCACAATAGACTGATTAACTGAGGCATCCTAACCACATAGACTGATTAACTGGAGGCATCCTAACCAAATAGCTATTAACTGGAGGCATCCTAACCACAATAGACTGATTAACTGGAGGATCCTAACCACAATAGACTGATTAACTGGAGGCATCCTAACACATAGACTGATTAACTAGGATCTAACACATAGGCTTAACTAAGGCACCTACTACAAAGCTGATAACTAGAGGTATTAACTAGAGAGCATCTAATAACTGGAGATCCAACCACAATAGACTGATTAATGGAGGCATCCTAACCAATAGACTGATTAAGAGGCATCCTAACCCAATAGACTGATTAACTGGAGGCACCTACACAATAGACTAATTAACTGGAGGCATCCTAACCACAATAGACTGATTAACTGAGGCATCCTAACACAATAGACTGATAACTAGAGGCATCCAACCCAACATTAACTGGATGATTAACCCAAGCTATTAACCGAAGGCACTCTACACAGGAGCTCCATCAAATAGACTTTACAATGAGGATCCTAACACAATAGATGATTAACTGGAGCACCACAATAGACTGATTAATGAGGCATCCTAACAAACTAAAAGACACAATAACTGAATACACACAATCAACTGATAACTGGAGGCATCCTAACACAATAGACTGATTAACTGGAGGCATCCAACCCAATAGACTGATTAACGGAGGCACACCACAATAGACTGATTAATGGAGGCATCCTAACACAATAGACTGATTAACTGGAGGCATCCTAACCACAAAGATGAACTGGAGGCATCCTAAACAATAGACTGATTAACTGGAGGCATCCTAACCACAATGGAGTTAAACGGAGGACCACACAAAGGACTTAAATAGGAGGATAACCACGATAGCTAAACGGACATACCAAATACTGTTAATGAGGACTTTTAACCAAATAACCTGATTAACGGAGGCATCCTAACCCAAGACTGATTAACTGGAGGCATCCTAACACAATAACTGATTAACTGGGGCATCCTAACCACATAGACTGATTAACTGAGGCATCCTAACAATAGACTGATTAACGAGCCTAACCCAATAGACTTGATTAACGACAATGCCATATTAAGGATCCTAATACATAGGATCTAACTGGAGGCATCCTAACCACAATAGACTGATAATGGAGGCATCCTAACAATAGACTGATTAACTGGAGGCATCCTAACACATAGACTATAACTGAGTCCTACACAATAGCTGATAGGGCATCCAACCACAATAGATGATAATGAGTCACACAATAGACTGAACTGAGGTCTAACATAGAGTAAGGAGATCACCAGACTATTAATGGATCCAACACAATAACTGATATGAGCCTAACAATAGATATTAACGAGGATACACATGACTGATTAAGGCTCCTACATGATAAGGTCCAACAAAGATGATAATGGAGGCTCACCACATAGAATAATGAGGTCCACCACAGATGATAATGGAGCCTAACCAAAGAGTTGGGCTCTACCCTAGGTTACGAGGCACAAAGTGTATGGGATCTACCAAGATATATGGCTCACAATGATGAAATGGCCTAATAAATAGATACGAGGCTCCACAATGAGATATGAGGTCAACAAGACTGTACTAGGTCTAACAATGCTATTAATGAGATCCACAAAGATGTGAGGACACAAGACTATAACCAACACAATATGTATGGAGCTCCTAACCATAACTGATATGGAGTCTAACAATGACTATACTGGCATCTACAGATTTACGGGCATCCACAAAGCTGATAAGAGACTACAATGACGTTGGATCCACCAATAAGAAACGAGTCTACCATAAACTGAGGCTCACCAAATGTGTTAACGGAGGCTCCTACACTGATGATAAGGAGAGGCATCTCCTCATCCTAACCACATAGAGTACTGGAGCATCAACCACATGACTGTACTAGTCAACACAATAGATGTTAACTGGAGATCAACCCAATACTGATATGAGCATCCTACAAAAGACGATAATGGATCCACACATAGACGATAGAGGCATCAACACAAGATGATTAATGGGCTCTAACCACAGACTGATAATGGGGATCCTACAAAGACTGATAAGAGCATCCTACCAATAATGTAAGAGATCTAACAATAGATTATGGAGCTCTACACATAGACTGTGATTACTAGAGGCCCTACACAAGACTATTAACGAGATCAACCAAAGACGATACTGGCTCCTACAAATAGACGATTAGGAGGATCCTAACCACAATAACTGTACGAGGACAACACAAAACGATAACGAGCATCCTACACAATGATGATTACGGGCCTAACACAATAGCGTAATGAGGACCACACAAAGACTGATTAACTGGAGGATCTAACAATGATGTAATGAGGATCTACCATAGATTAACTGAGGCTCTACACAAGGTAACGGCATCTACACATAGAGATAACGAGACCTAACACAGATGTGATAAGGGCTCACTACATAAGATACTGGGGCCCTACACAAGCTGATTAAAGAGGCTCAACACATAGGTTAACGGACCAACCAATAGAGATTAACTGAGGCATCCTAACCACAATGACGATTAACGAGGCATCTAACCACAATAGACTGTAATGGAGGCATCCTAACACATAGATGATTAACTGGAGCATCTAACACAATAGACTGATTAACTGGAGATCCTAACACATAGACTGTGATAACTGGAGGCATCCTAACCACAATAGATGATAACTGAGGATCCTAACACAATGACTGATTAACTGGAGCATCCTAACCACAAAGATGATAATGAGGCATCCTAACCAAATAGACTGATTAATGGAGGCATCCTAACACAATAGATGATTAACGGAGGATCCTAACCACAATAGATGATTAACTGGAGGCATCCTAACCACAAAGACTGATTAACTGGAGGCATCTAACCACAATAGATGATTAACTGGAGGCATCCTAACACATAGGATAATGGAGGCATCCTAACCACAATAGACTGATTAACGGAGGATCCTACCACAATGACTGATTAATGGAGGCTCCTACCACAATAGACTGATTAACAGAGGCATCCTAACTACAATAGATGATTAATGGAGGATCTAACACAATGACTGATTAACTGGAGGATCCTAACACAATGACTGATTAACTGGAGGCATCTAACACAATAGATGATTAACTGGAGGCATCAACACAAAGACTGATTAATGGAGATCCTAACCACAATGACTGATTAATGGAGCATCCAACCAAATAGACTGATTAACTGAGGATCCTAACACAATAGATGATAACTGGAGGATCCTAACACAAAGACTGATTAATGGAGGCTCCTAACCACATAGACTGATTAACGGAGGCATCCTACACAATAGACTGATAACTGGGCATCTAACACAATAGACTGATTAACGGAGGCATCCTAACACATAGATATTAACTGAGGCATCAACACAATAGACTGATAATGGAGGCATCCTAACACAAAGACTGATTAATGGAGGCATCCTAACCAATGACGATATAGAGGCATCCTAACCACAATAGATGATAACTGAGGTATCTAACACAATAGACTGATTAACTGAGGCATCCTAACACATAGACTGATTAACTGGAGGCATCCTAACACAATAGATGATTAACTGAGGCATCCTAACCACAAAGACTGATAACTGGAGGTCCTAACCACAATGATGATAACGGAGCATCCTAACCACAATAGCTGGATAACTGGAGGCATCTAACACAATAGACTGATAACTGGAGGCACCTAACACAATAGACTGATTAACTGGAGGATCCTAACACAATGACTAATAACTGGAGGCATCCTACCACAATAGACGTGATAACTGGAGGCATCTAACCAAAAGACTGATAACTGAGGCATCTAACCACAAGATGATTAACTGGAGGATCCTAACACAATGACTGATTAACGGAGGATCTAACACATAGATGATTAATAGAGGCATCCTAACACAATAGACGTGATTAACTGGAGGCATCCTAACCACAATAGACTGATAAGGAGGCATCCTAACCACAATAACTGATTAATGGAGCCTAACCACAAAGACTGATAACTGAGCATCCTAACCACAATAGACTGATTAACTGGAGGATCCAACACAATAGACTGATAACGGAGGCATCCTAACCACAAAGACTGATTAACTGGAGGCATCTAACCACAATAGACTGATTAACGGAGGCATCACACATAGACTGATAACTGAGGCATCCTAACACAATAGACGATTAACTGGAGGCATCCAACCACAATAGACGATAACGGAGGCATCCTAACACATAGACTGTGATAAGGAGGTCCAACCACAAAGATGATTAACTGAGGCATCCTACACAATAGACTGATTAACTGGAGGACCTAACCACAATAACTGATAATGGAGGCATCCTAACCACAATAGACGATTAACTGGAGCATCCTAACCAAATAGACTGATTAACTGGAGGTCCTAACACAAAGACTGATAATGGAGGCATCTAACACAATAGACTGATTAACTGGGCTCCTAACACAATAGACGATTAATGGAGGCATCCTAACCACAATAGACTGATAACTGGAGGCATCCTAAACAATAGACTGATTACTGGAGGCATCCTAACCACATAGACTGATAATGGAGGCATCTAACCACAATAGATGATTAACTGAGGCTCAACCACAATAGACTGATAACTGAGGCATCCTAACCACAAAGACTGATTAATGGAGGCATCCTAACCACAATAGACCTGATTAACTGGAGGCATTCCTAACCACAATAGACTGATTAACTGGAGGCATCCTAACCACAATAGACTGATTAACTGGAGGCATCCTAACCACAATAGACTGATTAACTGGAGGCATCCTAACCACAATAGACTGATTAACTGGAGGCATCCTAACTACAATAGACTGATTAACTGGAGGCATCCTAACCACAATAGACTGATTAACTGGAGGCATCCTAACCACAATAGACTGATTAACTGGAGGCATCCTAACCACAATAGACTGATTAACTGGAGGCATCCTAACTACAATAGACTGATTAACTGGAGGCATCCTAACTACAATAGACTGTGATTAACTAGAGGCATCCTAACTACAATAGACTGTGATTAACTGGAGGCATCCTAACTACAATAGACTGATTAACTGGAGGCATCCTAACCACAATAGACTGATTAACTGGAGGCATCCTAAATTACAAGACTGATTAACTGGAGGCATAATAACCACAATAGACTGTGATTAACTAGAGGCATCTAACTACAATAGACTGATTAAACTAGAGCATCCTAACCCACAATAGACTGATTAACTGGAGGCATCCTAACCACAATAGACTGATTAACTGGAGGCATCCTAACCACAATAGACTGTGATTAACTGGAGGCATCCTAACCACAATAGACTGTGATTAACTGGAGGCATCCTAACCACAATAGACTGATTAACTAGAGGCATCCTAACCACAATAGACTGATTAACTGGAGGCATCCTAACCACAATAGACTGATTAACTAGAGGCATCCTAACCACAATAGACTGATTAACTGGAGGCATCCTAACCACAATAGACTGATTAACTGGAGGCATCCTAACCACAATAGACTGATTAACTGGAGGCATCCTAACCACAATAGACTGATTAACTGGAGGCATCCTAACCACAATAGACTGATTAACTGGAGGCATCCTAACCACAATAGACTGATAACTGGAGGCATCCTAACCACATAGACTGATTAACTGGAGGCATCCTAACCACAATAGACTGATTAACTGGAGGCATCCTAACCACAATAGACTGATTAACTGGAGGCATCCTAACAAATAGACTGATTAACTGGAGGCATCTAACACAATAGACTGATTAACTGGAGGCATCCTAACTACAATAGACTGATTAACTGGAGGCATCCTAACACAATAGACTGATTAACGGAGGCATCCTAACCACAATAGACTGATTAACTGGAGGCATCCTAACCACAATAGACTGATTAACTGGAGGCATCCTAACCACAATAGACTGATTAACTGGAGGCATCCTAACTACAATAGACTGATTAACTGGAGGCATCCTAACTACAATAGACTGATTAACTGGAGGCATCCTAACCACAATGACTGATTAACTGGAGGCATCCTAACACAATAGACTGATTAACTGGAGGCATCCTAACACAATAGACTGATTAACTGGAGGCATCCTAACCACAATAGACTGATTAACTAGAGGCATCCTAACCACAATAGATGATTAACTGAGGCATCCTAACACAATAGACTGATTAACTGGAGGTATCCTAACACAATAGACTGATTAACTGGAGGCATCCTAACACAATAGACTGATTAACTGGAGGATCCTAACAACAATAGACTGATTAACTGAGGCATCCTAACTACAATAGATGATTAACTGAGGCATCCTAACCACAATAGACTGATTAATGGAGGCATCCTAACACAATAGACTGTGATTAACTGAGGCATCCTAACTACAATGACTGATTAATGGAGGCATCCTAACTACAATAGACTGATTAACTGAGGCATCTAACACAATAGACTGATTAACTGGAGGCATCCTAACTACAATAGACTGATAATGGAGGCATCCTAACTACAATAGACTGTTAACTAGAGGCATCCTAACACATAGACTGATTAACTGGAGGCATCCTAACTACAATAGACTGATTAACTGGAGCATCCTAACCACAATAGGACTGATTAACTAAGAGGCATCCTAAACTACAATAGACTGATTAACTAGAGGATCCTAACCACAATAGACTGATTAACTGGAGGCATCCTAACCACAATAGACTGATTAACTAGAGGCATCCTAACCACAATAGACTGATTAACTGGAGGCATCCTAACTACAATAGACTGATTAACTGGAGGCATCCTAACCACAATAGACTGTGATTAACTGGAGGCATCCTAACTACAATAGACTGATTAACTGGAGGCATCCTAACTACAATAGACTGTGATTAACTGGAGGCATCCTAACCACAATAGACTGATTAACTGGAGGCATCCTAACTACAATAGACTGATTAACTGGAGGCATCCTAACTACAATAGACTGTGATTAACTAGAGGCATCCTAACTACAATAGACTGATTAACTTAACTAGAGGCATCCTAACCACAATAGGACTGTTAACTGGAGGCATCCTAAACCCCAATAGATGAGTCCAACTGGAGGGCATCCTAACCACAATAGATGTGATTAATGGAGGCATCCTAACCACAATTAGACTGTGATTAACTGGAGGCATCCTAACCACAATAGATGATTAACTAGAGGCATCCTAACCACAATAGACTGATAACTGGAGGCATCCTAACCACAATAGACTGATTAACTGGAGGCATCCTAACCACAATAGACTGATTAACTGGAGGCATCCTAACCACAATAGACTGATTAACTGGAGGCATCCTAACCACAATAGACTGATTAACTGGAGGCATTCCCCCCTAAACCACCAATAGACTGATTCAACTGGAGGCATCCTAACACAATAGATGATTAACTGGAGGCATCCTAACCACAATAGACTGATTAACTGGAGGCATCCTAACCACAATAGACTGATTAACTGGAGGCATCCTAACCACAATAGACTGTGATTAACTGGAGGCATCCTAACCACAATAGACTGATTAACTGGAGGCATCCTAACCACAATAGACTGATTAACTGGAGGCATCCTAACTACAATAGACTGTGATTAACTGGAGGCATCCTAACTACAATAGACTGTGATTAACTGGAGGCATCCTAACCACAATAGACTGTGATTAACTAGAGGCATCCTAACCACAATAGACTGATTAACTGGAGGCATCCTAACCACAATAGACTGATTAACTGGAGGTATCCTAACCACAATAGACTGATTAACTGGAGGCATCCTAACCACAATAGACTGATTAACTGGAGGCATCCTAACTACAATAGACTGATTAACTAGAGGCATCCTAACTACAATAGACTGTGATTAACTGGAGGCATCCTAACCACAATAGACTGATTAACTGGAGGCATCCTAACCACAATAGACTGATTAACTAGAGGCATCCTAACCACAATAGACTGATTAACTGGAGGCATCCTAACTACAATAGACTGATTAACTAGAGGCATCCTAACTACAATAGACTGATTAACTAGAGGCATCCTAACTACAATAGACTGATTAACTGCAGGCATCCTAACTACAATAGACTGATTAACTGCAGGCATCCTAACTACAATAGACTGATTAACTGGAGGCATCCTAACCACAATAGACTGATTAACTGCAGGCATCCTAACCACAATAGACTGATTAACTGGAGGCATCCTAACCACAATAGACTGTGATTAACTGGAGGTAGAATGTATCGAAGTGAGAAATGTTTATATTTGCCTCCACACAAAAAAGGAGGTGTGTGTGTGTGTGTGCGTGTGCGTGTTCGTGTGTGTGTGTGTGTGTGTGTGTGTGTGTGTGTAGGTGTGTCTGTGTGTGCGTGTGTGTGTGCGTGAGTGAAACCGACGGTAGGATAAAAAATTGTGCTTAGTTTCCATATTGATGAGAGGGAAATTGGGGTTATGGTGAACGTTTAGGTCCAGAGGTACAGAGAGACACCTCACTGAGGGAGGAAAATCACTGAGGGTTTAAACTGGAGTGTGTGTGTGTGTGTGAGAGAGAGAAAAGCACAGTGTGTGTTTGTGTCTAGGACATCAGTGTCATATCAGCATTTCAGGTGATCTCCTAAGTCTCATTTCCCTTCAGCCTGCTGAGGACCACAACAACAACAACAACAACAACAACAACCACAGAAACAGCTACAAGTTTCCACCCTGCGTTGTCTTGGATGTGTGCTTAGGATCATTGTCCTGATGGAAGGTAAACCTTCGCCCCAGTCTGAGGTCCTGAGCGCTCTGGAGCAGGTTTTCATCAAGGAGCTCTCTGTACTTTGCTCCGTTCATCTTTGCCTCGATCCTGACTAGTCTCCCAGTCCCTGCCACTGAAAAACATCCCCACAGCATGATGCTGCCACCACCATGCTTCACCGTAGGGATGGTGCCAGGTTTCCTCCAGACGTGACGCTTGGTATTCAGGCCAAAGAGTTAAATCTTGGTTTCATCAGACCAGAGAATCTTGTTTCTCATGGTCTGAGACTCTTTAGGTGCCTTTTGGCAAACTCCAAGCAGGCTGTCATGTGCCTTTTACTGAGGAGTGGCTTCCGTCTGGCCACTCTACCATAAAGGCCTAATTGGTGGAGTGCTGCAGAGATGGTTGTCCTTCTGGAAGGTTCTTCCATCTCCACAGAGGAACTCTAGAGCTCTTTCAGAGTGACCATCGGGTTCTTGGTCACCTCCCTGACCAAGGCCCTTCTCCCCCGATTGCTCAGTTTGGCTGGGTGGCCAGCTCTAGGAAGAGTCTTGGTGGTTCCAAACTTCTTCCATTTAAGAATGATGGAGGCCACTATGTTCTTGGAGACCTTCAATGCAGCAGAAATGTTTTGGTACCCTTCCCAAGATCTGTGCCTCGACACAATCCTGTCTCGGAGCCCTACAGACAATTTCTTCGACCTCATGGCTTAGTTTTTGCTCTGACATGCACTGTCAACTGTGGGACCTTATATAGACAGGGATGTGCCTTTCCAAGTCATGTCCATAACTGGCTGAATAGGTGGGGCGGGGCCGAGTGCTGGTGGATTTTTCCTAATTCAACAGACATGCATCGCATTAACCAGCCTGATAATAGCTAATTTTCAATTTGATTA
>LR778279.1:42687044-42698663 GCA_902810595.1 Coregonus sp. 'balchen'
TTAGAGGCCTATAAACAGAACATCTAGGCGGGATTGCAACGAACAGGCAGAACTTTTAAAGGGATACTTCGGGATGTTGGCAATGAGGCCCTTTAACCACTTCCCCAGAGTCAGATGAACTTGTGGATGCCATTTGTATGTCTATGTCCAGTATTAAGGAAGTTAGAGGTATTTTCTCGAGCCAATGTTAACTAGTTTTTGATGCAATGACTGGAAGTCTATGGGTGTCTGCTAGATATTGTGCTAACGCAAGTTAGCATTGGCTCGCAAACATAACTTCCTTAATACTGGACAAAAATACATAAAAAATAGTATCCATTAGCTCATCTGACTCTGGGAAGTAGATAAAGGGCATCCTTGCCAAAATCCCAAAGTATCCTTTTAAGTTATGCCTGTTAACAAATGGGTGTAGACTTCGGCTACCGAACTTCGGCTTGCCTCAAGAAATATGTGTGCTGGAACAGCTGAAAAAAATGAAAACTTGCCAAACACCTGGATTGCTCATCCTCAACTCTTTTAAACAAATCAACATATTTATATGCTTAACATTCACGTATGTTTCAAAGCATTGAAAAGGTTATAATTTATATTTTACTTAATTAGATACAAACACAATTAAGCTAAACCCCAAATTGGGCATATTTGCTACATGCTAATTATGTCATATTTTAATTACATTTACATTTACATTTTAGTCATTTAGCAGACGCTCTTATCCAGAGCGACTTACAGTGCATACATTATTTTAAAAAATCACACTGGCCCCCCGTGGGAATCAAACCCACAACCCTGGCGTTGCAAACGCCATGCTCTACCAACTGAGCTACATACCCTGGCGGCCATTCCCTCCCCTCCCCTGGACGACACTGGGCCAATTGTGCGCCGCCCCATGGGTCTCCCGGTCGCGGCCGGCTACGACAGAGCCTGGATTCGAACCAGGATCTCTAGTGGCACAGCTTAGCACTGCCTTAGACCACTGCGCCACTCGGGAGGTTAATGTCCAATAACTTTTGAATTGGAAGCTATATAGGATGAGTCACCTGGCATTCTTCAACCAAGAAAGTGGGTCCCTAGTCTACCTGTATGCGCAGGTGTAATCGTTGTACTGTGTGGGGAGGTCTGGACCTTAATAGCACAGGTGATTGTGCCCTTTATAAAGGCTGAGTTGCTGGTTTAAATCCTGTTCTGGCTGTTAGTCCCTGCAGTCGCTACATCCCTGCTGAATTCTCCCTAGTAACCTATGCCTAAATGCATTAGGCTAATGCATCTAACTATTTCAACAAATTAAATTTAAAAAAAAAGGTCCTAAAATCCCCTCAGCAATGTTACAAAGGAAAACAGTAGTGTAGGCAACACGTGAAGGTCGTCATTGTAAATAGGAAATTGTTCTTAATTGACTTGCCTGGCAAAATAACAAAAAATAAAAGGCCTGCTGCACTTGTAAACTTTGCTTGCAATCCTAATTGACAATTAAACATTGGGCGATTTGGAAAGCCATAGTCAATCAATCAATAATATAATAATGCCATAGGAAAGGTTTTCATCTTTAGCTCTTTAGGGTGATGAGTCTATAGCTGGTGGTCATAAAGAACATAGTGATTGTGTTATTGGTTAGGGTTGCATGTTATAAGGGGTTAGATTAGTTTATACAGTGGCTTGCGAAAGTATTCACCCACCTTGGCATTTTTCCTATTTTGTTACCTTACAACCTGGAATTAAAATTGATTTTTTGGGGGTTTGTATCATTTGATTTACACAGCATGCCTACCACTTTGAAGATGCAAAATATTTTTTATTGTGAAACAAACAAGAAATAAGACAAAAAATAACAGAAAACTTGAGCGTGCATAACTATTCACCCCCCCAAAGTCAATACTTCACAGAGCCACCTTTTGCAGCAATTACAGCTACAAGTCTCTTGGGGTATGTCTCTATAAGCTTGGCACATCTAGCCACTGGGATTTTTGCCCATTCTTCAAAGCAAAAATGCTCCAGCTCCTTCAAGTTGGATGGGTTCCGCTGGTGTACAGCAGTCTTTAAGTCATACCACAGATTCTCAATTGGATTGAGGTCTGGGCTTTGACTTGGCCATTCTAGGAAATGTAAATGTTTCCCCTTAAACCACTTGAGTGTTGCTTTAGCAGTATGCTTAGGGTCATTGTCCTGCTGGAAGGTGAACCTCCGTCCCAGTCTCAAATCTCTGGAAGACTGAAACAGGTTTCTCTCAAGAATTTCCCTGTATTTAGTGCCATCCATCATTCCTTCAATTGTGACCAGTTTCCCAGTCCCTGCTGATGAAAAACATCCCTACAGCATGATGCTGCCACCACCATGCTTCACTGTGGGGATGGTGTTCTCAGGGTGATGAGAGGTGTTGGGTTTGCGCCAGATATAGCGTTTCCCTTGATGGCCAAAAAGCTCAAATTAGTCTCACCTTCTTCCATATGTTTTGGGAGTCTCCCACATGCCTTTTGGCGAACACCAAACGTGTTTGCTTATTTATTTATTTTAGCAATGGCTTTTTTATGGCCACTCTTCCGTAAAGCCCAGCTCTGAGGGGTGTACGGCTTAAAGTGGTCCTATGGAGAGATACTCCAATGTTCAAAGTTTCAGATATTTTTAAAAAACCCAACCCTGATCTGTACTTCTCCACAACTTTGTCCCTGACCTGTTTGGAGAGCTCCTTGGTCTTCGTGGTGCCCCTTGCTTTGTGGTGTTGTGTCACACCCTGGCTCTGGGACTCTATATGTTGAGCCAGGGTGTGTTCATTCTATGTGTTCTATTTCTATGTTGGGGGTTCTAGGTTGTGTATTTCTATGTTGGCCTGAGTGACTCCCAATCAGAGGCAACGAGTGTCAGCTGTTGGCTGGTTGTCTCTGATTGGGAGCCATATTTATACTGTCTGTTTTCCTTTTGTGTTTGTGGGTTCTTGTTCCGTGTCGGTCATTGTTACCGTGGACTTCACGAGTCGTTTATTGTTTTGTTGTTTCGTGTGTGCACTTTAATTATATAAAGTAACATGTTCGTTCATCACGCTGCGCATTGGTCTCTCCCTGACGATCGTGACATGTTGCAGACTCTGGGGCCTTTCAGAACAGGTGTATATACACTGAGATCATGTGACAGATCATGTGACACTTAGATTGCACACAGGTGGACTTTATTTTACTAATTAAGTGACTTCTTAAGGTAATTGGTTGCACCAGATCTTATTTAGGTGCTTCATAGCAAAGGGGGTGAATACATAAGCACGCACCACTTTTCCATTATTTTTTTCATTTCACTTCACCAATTTGGACTATTTTGTGTAAGTCCATTACATGAAATCCAAATAAAAATCAATTTCAATTACAGGTTGAAATGCAACAAAATAGGAAAAACGCCAAGGGGGATGAATACTTTGCAAGGCACTGTAGCTGGTGGTCATAAAGTATATAGGGATTGATGTGTTATTGGTTAGGGTTGCATGTTGTAATAGATGAGTCTATAACAGGTGGTCATATTCCTTTACTATCATATTACATTTACATGTTAGTAATCTGATACAATCTTTCCAACCAATAGATAGTTACACTATTTCTTTACCTCGTGATAATTGAAATCGATTGAACGATTGAACGAACAGATTCGTCAATGCTAGACCTAGTCCTTTGGCTTCTTTGATTGCAATGATCATTTGTTTCAGGCTACCATTCCCATGGCTTTGGGCTATAAATTGCGAACTAAAACAGTTGAAGTCGGACGTTTACATACACTTAGGTTGGAGTCAATTAAACTTTTTTTTCAACCATGCCACAAATTTCTTGTTAACAAACTATAGTTTTGGCAAGTCGGTTAGGACATCTACTTTGTGCATGACACAAGTAATTTTTCCAACAATTGTTTACAGACAGATTATTTCACTTATAATTCACTGTGTCACAATTCCAGTGGGTCAGAAGTTTACATACATTAAGTTGATTGTGCCTTTAAACAGCTTGGAAAATTCCAGAAAATGATGTCATGGCTTTAGAAGCTTCTGATTGGCTAATTGACATCATTTGAGTCAATTGGAGGTGTAAATGAGGATGTATTTCAAGGACTACCTTCACACTCAGTGCCTCTTTGCTTGACATCATAGGAAAATCAAAAGAAATCAGCCAAGACCTCAGAAAAAAATTGTAGACCTCCACAAGTCTGGTTCATCTTTGGGAGCGATTTCCAAATGCCTGAAGGTACCTCATTCATCTGTTCAAACAATAGTACGCAAGTATAAACACCATGGGACCACGCAGCTGTCATACCGCTCAGGAAGGAGACGCGTTCTGTCTCCTAGAGATGAACATACTTTGGTGCGAAAAGTGCAAATCAATCCCAGAACAACAGCAAAGGACATTGTGAAGATGCTGGAGGAAACAGGTACAAAAGTATCTATATCCTAAGTAAAACAAGTCATATATCGACATAACCTGAAAGGCCGTTCAGCAAGGAAGAAGCCACTGCTCCAAAACCGCCATAAAAAAAGCCAGACTACGGTTTGCAACTGCACATGGGGACAAAGATCGTACTTTTTGGAGAAATGTCCTCTGGTCTGATGAAACAAAAATAGAACTGTTTGGCCATAATGACCATCGTTATGTTTGGAGGAAAAAGGGGATTGCTTGCAAGCCGAAGAACACAATCCCAACCTTGAAGCACGGGGGTGGCAGCATCATGCTGTGGGGGTGCTTTGCTGCAGGAGGGACTGGTGCACTTCACAAAATAGATGGCATCATGAGGAAGGGAAATTCTCAAGACATCAGTCAGGAAGTTAAAGCTTGGTCGCAAATGGGTCTTCCAAATGGACAATGACCCCAAGCATACTTCCAAAGTTGTGGCAAAATGGTTTAAGGACAACAAAGTCAAGTTATTGGAGTGGCCATCACAAAGCACTGACCTCAATCCTATAGAACATTTTTGGGCAGAATTGAAAAAGCGTGTGCGAGCAAGGAGGCATACAAACCTGACTCAGTTACACCAGCTCTGCCAGGAGGAATGGGCCAAAATTCACCCAACTTATTGTGGGAAGCTTGTGGAAGGCTACCCGAAACATTTGACCCAAGTTAAACAATTTAAAGGCAATGCTACCAAATACTAATTGAGTGTATGTAAACTTCTGACCCACTGGGAATGTGATGAAATAAATAAAAGCTGAAATAAATAATTCTCTCTACTATTATTCTGACATTTCACATTCTTAAAATAAAGTGGTGATCCTAACTGACCTACGACAGGGAATTTTTACTGGGATTAAATGTCAGGAATTGTGAAAAACTGAGTTTAAATGCATTTGGCTAAGGCGTATGTAAACTTGCGACTTCAACTGTATGTTCCTAAATATTTTTGCTGTGTGTCCTGGAATTTTGATTTGGTAGTGTCATTGGCCTACCAAAATATTCACCCAGATAACACATTAAATGGCTAAATTATATTTTTGTGAGAGCAGCAAAGTCTTTAAATAATATAATAATAATATGCCATTTAGCAGACGCTTTTATCCAAAGCGACTTACAGTCATGCGTGCATACATTTTTGTGTATGGGTGGTCCCTGGGGGTTGAACCCACTACCTTGGCGTTAAAGCGCCGTGCTCTTCCAGCTGAGCTACAGAGGACCAATTATATTTTTGTGAGAGCAGCAAAGTCTTTACATTTGTATCATCATCTGAGTGGTCCGCATCTCAATCAAAGTCTTTGTATCATTTCACCTCACCTGTAAGAGACAACTCTTGGAGGAAACTGGAAGTTAATACAAATTATTATTTTAGGACAATGTGCTTCAGCCTTCATTGGGGTTTTACAGATTAAGAATATGAGGGTTTTATACGTTTCAAAATGGTTCAGGGACCTATCACAATGTGAATACGAAACAACAATGTTGCAAATCATCTACCAATCACATCATGTCATGTTTTGTATTCCTGATGTGATCGGTCCCTGAACATACAGTATAGGAGGCCACTTTGAAATATATAAAAGCCTCTAGACCAATCCTTTTGTTTCTAGCCCAAACCTATTGTTTCTAGACCAAAACTCTCATTTCTAGACCAAACCTCTTGTCTCTAGACCAAACCTCTTGTTTCTAGGCCAAACCTCTTGTCTCTAGACCAAACCTCTTGTCTCTAGATCAAACCTCTTGTCTCTAGACCAAACCTCGTCTCTTGACCAAACCTCGTCTCTAGACCAAACCTCGTTTCTAGACCAAACCTCGTCTCTAGACCAAACCTCTTGTCTCTAGACCAAACCTCGTCTCTAGACCAATCCTCGTCTCTAGACCAAACCTCGTCTCTAGACCAAACCTCGTCTATAGACCAAACCTCTTGTCTCTAGACCAAACCTCGTTTCTAGACCAAACCTCGTCTCTAGACCAAACCTCTTGTCTCTAGACCAAACCTCGTCTCTAGACCAAACCTCTTGTCTCTAGACCAAACCTCGTCTCTAGACCAAACCTCGTCTCTAGACCAAACCTCGTCTCTAGACCAAACCTCGTCTCTAGACCAAACCTCGTCTCTAGACCAAACCTCGTCTCTAGACCAAACCTCATCTCTAGACCAAACCTCGTCTCTAGACCAAACCTCTTGTCTCTAGACCAAACCTCTTGTCTCTAGACCAAACCTCGTCTCTAGACCAAACCTTGTCTATAGACCAAACCTCTTGTCTCTAGACCAAACCTCGTCTCTAGACCAAACCTCGTCTCTAGACCAAACCTCGTCTCTAGACCAAACCTCGTCTCTAGACCAGACCTCGTCTCTAGACCAAACCTCGTCTCTAGACCAAACCTCGTCTCTAGACCACACCTCTTGTCTCTAGACCAAACCTCTTGTCTCTAGACCAAACCTCGTCTCTAGACCCAGCTGTTAAAAAGTTATGACTCATACAGTATAACTAAAACGACATTTTATTCCTTCTGTTGCGTTTTCGCGGGACACATTTTTATAATTATATTGAGGGTTGTCTTTTATACTATTCACGCCCGCTTACTATTTATTTGATAACAAACAACTTTGTCCAGTCATGTTACCTAACATGACCAGTATCAGTAGGTCATCAGATGGCACTGGACGAAAGGAAAAGGGCTCCTGGTCCTGGATAGCTACTCCAGGAGAATGTGTTTCAAAAGTAAGATTTACTTTAGCCCTATTGTAGAATATATCTAAATCAATCTCTTTTTCTGGTGCTCTTAACCTTTTACCAAAACATACAAAAATATTTAATAATAATATAGAGCTCTGGTCTTCTTAGTTCTGATCTGTGGTCTTATAGGCCACTGGGAAAACCAATTCCAAACTAACCCCTAACAATACTGTAACCTCGATGCCATGGTGGAGATATGACAGGAATGTATAGGTGTAACAAGCAATGTGGTGAAAAGGCCTCCGATATTCTTTCTGAGAGTAGGCTTGACCAATACCATATTAATTATACCTGTTGTGGCGTACCGCGGACAAGCCACCAGGGGGAGACTCGTGGAGGCTGGTGACAGACGGAGTCTACATCACACGGCGGTGTCTCCCTCTGCTGGACGTGCCAGGTCTCGACGGGTCCTCCGGCTGGGACTATCTGGGGCTGATTGAGGCTGGTGAGTATTCAAGGGGCTGATTGCTCACCAGCCGTACAGGGCCCATAAAGCTTCCAGGAGGGCCGTACAGGGCCCATAAAGCTTCCAGGAGGGCCGTACAGGGCCCATAAAGCTTCCAGGAAGGCCGTACAGGGCCCATAAAGCTTCCAGGAGGGCAGTACAGGGGAGAGCTTAGAGGTAGTGAGAGGTTGCTAACCGGATAGACGTCCTCAAGGTCTGCTAGAACCGAGGGGCTCGGTGTTCTACCCCAGAGGAGACAGCATTCCCCAGGGTCCAAGTCTGACAGAATCTGTACAGAAGACCCAGGTGCTGCTGTTGGCCCTCCTTGGTTGGTGACTGAAGCACCAGATCATCAGCAAACAGTAGACATTTGTCTTCAGATTCTAGTAGGGTGATATAAATGTTGAAGAGGGTGGGGCTCAAGATGCATCCCTGTCTCACCCCACGACCCTGAGGAAAGAAATGTGTGTTTATTGCCAATTTTAACTGCACACTTGTTTTTTGTGTACATTAATTCTATATTGTCATGTTTTTCCTCCAACACCGCTTTCCATCAATTTGTATAGCAGACCCTTATGCCAAATTGAGTCAAAAGCTTTTTTTGATATCAACAAAGCATGGGAAGACTTTGCTTTTGTTTTGCTTTGTTTGTTTGTCAATACGGGTGTTCAGGGTATATACGTGGTCTGTCAAATGGTATTTTGGTAAGAAGCCAATTTGACATTTGCTCAGGACTATCTCTCTCTCACTATCTCTATCTCTCTCTCTTCCCCTCTCTATCACTCTCTCTCTATCTCTCTCGTTCTCTCTCTTGGTTTTGGTTACGTCAACCATCAATATACAACACAATGTACACAACTAATAAAGACTTACTTGATTATATCACCCCTACCCCATTATCTCTCAAAAAATGTCTCACCCAGCGTCTCTTGGGCTTCTCTCATTGCCCCTCTCACACCCTCTCTGTCCCGCCACAGTCTGTGATGCCCTAGCCACAGCATCACTCACAACAGCACCTGCCGTAAAAGCTGAGTTGAAGTGAGGTGAGATGTCTCAGCTGTTCTACCGGCGGACAGACAGCTCTTCGTACCGGGACCGTATCCCTCTGCGGATCGTCCGGTCTGAGTCGGAGCTGTCTTCCCTGGAGAAGGCCTATCTGGGAACCGTGGAGAAGGGAGACTACGGCAGTGTCAAACAGGCCCTGGAGGTAGGGATGGATGAATTGGTGGGAATGTGTGTGTGTGTGCATGTGCGTGTGTGCTTGGAAGTTTTCGGTGGATTGATGGTCAGCACCTTCAATTAAAGGTTGAGGTAAGAAATAACTTATTCAAAAGAGAGTTCATATACAGTGCCTTCAGAAAGTATTCAGACCCCTTGACTTTTTCCACATCTTGTTACGTTACAGCCTTATTCTAAAATTGATTAAATTGTTTTTTTTGGTGCTAATTTATTCAAAATAAGAAATGGAAATATCAAATTTACATAAGTATTCAGACCCTTTACTCAGTACTTTGTTGAAGCACCTTTGGCAGCGATAACAGCATAGAATCTTATTGGGTATGACTCTACAAGGTTGGCACACCTGAATTTGGGGAGTTTCTCCAATTATTCTCTGCAGATCCTCTCAAGCTCTGTCAGGTTGGATGGGGAGCGTTGCTGCACAGCTATTTTCAGGTCTCTCCAGAGATGTTCGATCTGGGTTCAAGTCCGGGCTCTGGCTGGGCCACTCAAGGACATTCAGAGACTTGTCCTGAAGCCACTCCTGCGTTGTCTTGGCTGTGTGCTTAGGGTCGTTGTCCTGTTGGAAGGTGAACCTTTGCCCCAGTCTGAGGTCCTGAGCGATCTGGAGCAGGTTTTCATCAAGGAGCTCTCTGTACTTTGCTCCGTTCATCTTTGCCTCGATCCTGACTAGTCTCCCAGTCCCTGCTGCTGAAAACATCCCCACAGCATGATTTTGCCACCACCATGCTTCACCGTAGGGATGGTGCCAGATTTCCTCCAGACGTGATGCTTGGCATTCAAGCCAAAGAGTTCAATCTTGGTTTCATCAGACCAGAGAATCTTGTTTATCATGGTCTGAGAGTCTTTAGGTGCCTTTTGGCAAACTCCAAGCGGGCTGTCATGTGCCTTTTACTGAGGAGTGGCTTCAATGCTGCAGAAAATGTTTTGGTACCCTTCCCCAGATTTGTGCGTTGACACAATCCTATCTCTGAGCTCTACGGACAATTCCTTCGACCTCATGGCTTGGTTTTTGTTTCCAAATCATGTCCAATCAATTGAATTTACCACAGGTGGACTCCAATTAAGTTGTAGAAACATCTCAAGGATGATCAATGGAAACAGGATGCACCTGAGCTCAATTTCGAGTGTCATAGCAAAGGGTCTGAATACTTATGTAAATAAGGTATTTCTGTTTTTTATTTGTTATAAATTTGCAAACATTTCTTAACCTGTTTTTGCTTTGTCGTTATGGGGTATTGTGTGTAGATTGCTGAGGTTTTTGTATTTCTTTAATCCATTTTAGAATAAGGCTGTAACGTAACAAAATGTGGAAAATGTCAAGGGGTCTTAATACTTTCCGAAGGCACTGTAAGTTGACCTTCAATGTTACTTACCATGATAATTATTTTGATATGGAACTGCCATTATCATCCCTTCCCAATCATCCCTGAGTTTTCATGACTCAAAAAATCCTATCTCTTTGTCCCTTCTCCATAGGAGGCTGAGATCTACTTCAAGATCAACATTAACTGTATAGACCCGTTGGGCCGCACAGCTCTGCTGATCGCCATAGAGAACGAGAACCTGGAGATCATAGAACTACTGCTGAGCTTTAACGTGTATGTTGGTGATGCTCTGCTGCACGCCATCCGCAAAGAGGTGGTGGGGGCCGTGGAACTTCTGCTCAACCACAAGAAATCCAGCGGAGGCATGCAGGTAAGGGGGGGGGGGGGGGGGGGGGTGATAGTCATAATAAATTGTTGGGGCTTATATTTGTCCTGTTTAGGGCTGTGGCGGTCATTTTGTCAGCTGGTTATTGTCATGCAAAAGACGCCGGATCTCATGGTAATTGACCGTTAATTAACAGAAACACATTTAGCATCTCCATGCCCTCCGTGCATACGAGCTCCATACAAGACGCTCGTGCGCTCCTTTGGAACATCTACATAAAGTATAATAAATCGATTTAATATACGCCATCACAACAAATCCGTTATTTATTTTAGGCAGGTAAAAAAAAAAAAAAAAAAAAAAAAAACATTATGAAATGAAGAAAATGTATTTCAAAAGTGCAGAATGTGAGTTGCCTGCTGTGTGTTAGCTGGCTATGCTGTAGGCTGTAGGCTTGTTCATTTAGCTGACAAGATGTGTTTAAGTTCCATACTATTATTTTATGTTATCTATCAATTATTAAATATTTATTTTATATGATTTTATAGTAAGAAGACTATAATTAAACTTAACTGAATAAAATAAAAAATGATATTTAAAGAAATTGCAATGTTGCATATGACGTGGCTTTGTTGAGTGTAAAAGTGATCATTTGAGACAGGTCCTACTGTATATACTAGATTTAGAGATTTTAGGCAACTTTAGTTGTGAATGATACAAATCTTTGAATTTCTTAGAAATCCAAAACATACATGGGCTGCATGATACGAATATAGGCTATTGATGATTTGAGAAAGTCGCAAAATAAGCTTGCATCAGGCTGCACACACTGTTCTCTCATCAAGTGATCATATTTTCACCCATCAGACTATTCTCAATTTAATGTTGTCTTTACTAAAATGTCAAATCGATTTTTGAATGGTCCATTTATCAAATAGGCAGGAACAGGGGCAGGGGAAAAAATATATTTAATCTGTAGGCCTATGCACTGGAATAGCAAATGGAGGCTGCTTTCCCGCCGGTTCGTTTTTCAATAATGCTACTCCGGTTATTTCACTCCACCATCAACTGCTGTTTGATGAGCATGCAGCCTGCGCGACAGGTGATATCCTGCCTAATACTGCTTTCCTCC
>LR778279.1:42698763-42744422 GCA_902810595.1 Coregonus sp. 'balchen'
TTTTCCAATTAATGTTGTTAAAAAAAAGGGCAAAGGGGAAAAAAAATTATTTAATCTGTAGGCCTATGCACTGGAATAGCAAATGGAGGCTGCTTCCCGCCGTTTTCGTTTTTCAATAATGCTAGTTCGGTTATTTCACTCCACCATCAACGGCTGTTTGATGAGCATGCAGCCTGCGCGACAGGTGATATCCTGCCTAAACGCTGTATGCCACTGGGCTCTCCAACCCTGTTCCTGCAGCTACCCAGTGCTTAATTTGGGAAACCAAGTGAAATCAGTTCCGTAACATCGATAGCAACATGTTTTCACAACTAAACATATTTCATTAAACTGTTGGTCACCGCAACAGCCCTCTCTCTGCGCTTGGAAGGAAGGAGAGCGCTGGTGAGATATTACTGTAGCTAAAGGTTATGTGTCAGCTTAATAATTATGAAAAAAAAAAAGCCCTATTACTAGGATATTCAAAATAAAATTCACTAAAATTGTAGACTAACTCTGTAAGCCGCTCTGCACAGTCAATGAACCAACAGCATGGCCTAGGCCTATACCTTCTCTCCCAATGAACCAACAGCATGGCCTAGGCCTATACCTTCTCTCCCAATGAACCAACAGCATGGCCTAGGCCTATACCTTCTCTCCCAATGAACCAACAGCATGGCCTAGACCTATACCTTCTCTCCCAATGAACCAACAGCATGGCCTAGACCTATACCTTCTCTCCCAATGAACCAACAGCATGGCCTAGACCTATACCTTCTCTCCCAGACTCATGGATAGAAAGTTTGCAGCGTAGCATAAGGTAACCAGTCCATCCAGAGTGCATAATAGCACATTCCACAACCAAAGGCAATTACTACAATTAGTTTAATTTTGGAGTGTAGGCTAGTCCAATTATGTACCAAAGACATCTTAAATCCGTTTTTTGTTTTGTTGATGTTTTTCTGCCGTGCGTAATATGTGGTAGGCTATGTATTGTATAACGGAACAAACATTATTTTAATTAAGGTTTTTTTTGGGGGGGCTTGGGCTCATTTAGAGGCCTATGCGTAAGCTCTAATATGCATATGAGGGTTGTGAATGAATCATCACCTTAGAAAGCGCTGTCCATTTCGTTGTGTTAAGCTTTTGAAACAACATCCACAACGATCATGTTTTCCACTCAGTTTCAACCTGTTGTTGAACTTCTTTCTTCAAAATTGATCATCACAGTGAGGTGAGTTTTAAAAGCACAATACTGTTTTGATGATGTGTTTGATGTGATTCACGGTTGCGTTGGTGTCAGAATGGTTAGAGGGACAATAGAGCCCTGAGTACCAGGCCATTAGGACCTGATGGTTAGAGGGACAATAGAGCCCTGAGTACCAGGCCATTAGGACCTGATGGTTAGAGGGACAATAGAGCCCTGAGTACCAGGCCATTAGGACCTGATGGTTAGAGGGACAATAGAGCCCTGAGTACCAGGCCATTAGGACCTGATGGTTAGAGGGACAATAGAGCCCTGAGTACCAGGCCATTAGGACCTGATGGTCGATAGCGAGTTGAGTACCACCAATGCATGTCCAGAGTGCATAAGAGGAGATTATCATGATTCAACAGTCACGTGGAGTTTTACTGGGGTCACCGCAACAGCCCTAGTCCTGTTACACACTTGTACAAGTGTGAAATGGAAATGTGTTTCTTGCATATCCCAACTCGCCACTGGCAACAGATGTCAATTCCACGTTGGTTCAGCGTAATTTCATTGAAATGACGTGGAAACAACATTGATTCAACCAGTGTGTGCCCAGTGGATCCCCCTGAGAGTGGGGTCACAGCCAAGGTCACCGGTGTTAACTGCCTTGCTCAAGGACACAGAAAGAGATTTTTTACCTTGTCGGCTCCCGGATTCGAACTAGTAACCTCGAGGCTACCTACCACTATCACTTACAGGTGTGGGGAAATGTTTAGGAGTCTGTATTTAGAGCTGTGGGAAACCAACTCAATGGCCTTGTAGTAAGTGTCCATCCTGAGATTGGAAGGTTGGGAGTTTGATCCCTGCAGAGTCATACCAAAGATGGGAAAAGTGGGACCCAATGTGTCTCTGCTTGGCACTCAGCATTAAATGGATAGATTGGGGGTAGGGCCCTGCGATAGACTAGCGTCCTGTCCAAGGAGCGTACTTGTACATCAAGCTGCCTCACGCTACAGAAACAGGAGATGAAGCTACTGATTACTGTTTGAAGAAGACAATGCTGCTCTCTCTCCGTCTCTATCAGTAACCCTCTCTCTCTCTCGCGCACGCGCTCTCGCTCTCTCTGTAACCTGCTCTCTCTCTCTCTCTCTCTCTCTCTCTCTCTCTCTCTCTCTCTCTCTCGCTCGCTCTCGCTCTCTCGCTCTCTCGCTCTCTCTCTCTCTTCTCTCTGTCTCTCTGTCTCTCTCAGCACCTGCTCAGGGACCACCAGTTTTTGTGTTGGTTTTAATTCATCAAACACAATTACAATTGCCACAATATGCTAATACTGTGACACACACACGCACACGCACACATGCAAACACTAATACAATATGTTAATGTTACTTCAGCTGGCAGCCAGGGCCACGGGGGGTTGTTGGTTCCCATGTTGTTACTTCAGCTGGCAGCCAGGGCCACGGGGGGTTGTTGGTTCCCATGTTGTTACTTCAGCTGGCAGCCAGGGCCACGGGGGGATGTTGGTTCCCATGTTGTTACTTCAGCTGGCAGCCAGGGCCACGGGGGGTTGTTGGTTCCCATGTTGTTACTTCAGCTGGCAGCCAGGGCCACGGGGGGTTGTTGGTTCCCATGTTGTTACTTCAGTTTGGGAGGGAGAGAGGCTGAGATGAAGCGAAAGTGAGAGAGCCAGAGGGACAGACAGGGTGAAATAGAGAGAGAGAGAAAGAGAGGCGGACAAAGTGTGGTGTGTGTGTGTGTGTGTGTGTGTGTGTGTGTGTGTGTGTGTGTGTGTGTGTGTGTGGAGAGAGAAAGAGAGGCGGACAAAGTGTGTGTGTGTGTGTGTGTGTGTGTGTGTGTGTGGAGGGAGAGAGAAAGAGAGGAGGACAAAGTGTGTGTGTGTGTGTGTGTGTCTGTGTGTGTGTGTGGAGAGAGAGGAGAGAGATGGACACTGCTTATTGGATTTACTCAGAGGGACAGAGAGATAAAACCGACCAGGTGATTCGCTCCAAACTGTCCTCAGGGCTTTGTCTCTTTACATTAATGGGCTACATAATGAGAGAGAGAGAGAGAGAGAGAGAGAGAGAGAGAGGAGAGAGAGAGAGAGAGAGAGATTATCTATTTCACTTGCTTTGGCAATGTAAACATATGTTTCCCATGCCAATAAAGCCCTTAAATTGCCTCTGAATTTCCCTGTCCTGTATAGAGTGGTTCATCTATTACTCTAAAAGGTTGTCGGAGAGGAAAGTACATCTCATCTATTGAGAGGTAGAATGGAGAGGGAGAGTGTTACAGAGAGCTGGTAGTCCCATCCACTAAACTACCAGGTGTGAAACAGGGAAGAGATTCAGGGGGTATGCTAATTTGGTATAGAGCAGACCTTATCCACTATGAAATTAATCAAAACAGGAACATTAATTTCCTTTTGGCTAGAAATTCAAAAGGAAATTATCGCGACAGAGAAAAATCTCCTGCTGTGCGCTATCTACAGTATATCCCCCCACTAGAATCCCCAGACATTAATGAAGACCGCTTTTCCATCCTAGAGGGGGAGATCAACCATTTCCAGGCCCAGGGACATGTACTAGTAGTCTGTGGTGACCTAAACGCCAGAACTGGACAAGAACCTGACACAGGGGGACCAACACCTACCTGGAGGTGACAGCATTCCCTCCCAAATATGCCCCCATAGACACAAATACGACAAAACAACCAACAAAAAGGGGTCACAACTCCTTCAGCTCTGTCGCACGCTGGATATGTACATAGTCAATGATAGGCTTCGAGGGGACTCCTACGGTAGGTACACCTACAGCTCATCCCTTGGCAGTAGTACTGTAGACTACTTTATCACTGACCTCAACCCAGAGTCTCTCAGAGAGTTCAGTCAGCACTATACAGGGAAGGAAAGTGGTGTAGAAACCCATCAAAAAATAATTGGGCAACAACAAATCCAATCCCTTTCAGACAACTTCCTGGACAAAACGTTCCACTGCATTAGTGAAGGTGTAAACATGGCAGTAGAAAGCCTAAACAGTATATTTGACCTTTCAGCTTCACTATCAAATCTAAAAATGTCAAGCAGACAACCCAAGATAATTAACAACAATGACAAATGGTTTGATGAAGAATGCAAAGCCATAAGAAAGAAATTGAGAAACCTATCTAACCAAAAACATAGTGACCCAGATAACCTGAGCCTACGTCTTCAATATGGTGAAAAACTAAAACAATACAGAAATACACTATGAGAAAAGAATGAACAGCACATCAGAATTCAGCTCAATGTAATAGAAGAATCCATAGAATCGAACCACTTCTGGGAAAATTGGGAACACACTGAAAAACAACAACACGAAGAGTTATCTATCCAAAATGGAGATGTATGGATAAACCACTTCTCAAATATTTTCGGCTTTAGAACAAAGAACAAACATTAAAAGCATATACATGATCAACTACAAATCTTAGAATCAGCTATTAAAGACTACCAGAACCCACTGGATTATCCAATTACATTGAATGAACTACAGGACAAAATACAAACCCTCCAGCCCAAAAAAGGCCTGTGGTGTTGATGGTATCTTAATGAAATGATAAAATATATAGACCACAAATTCAAATTGGTTATACTTAACATCTTTAACATCATCCTCAGCTCTGGCATCTTCCCCAATATTTGGAACCAATCCACAAAAGTGGAGACAAAGTTGACCCCAATAATTACAGTGGAATCTGCATCAACAGTAATCTTTGAAAAATCCTCTGCAGTACCATCAACAGCAGACTCCAACATTTCCTAAGTGAAGACAATGTCCTGAACAAATGTCAAATTTGCTTCTTACCAAAATACCGTACGACAGACCACGTATACACCCTGCACACCCTAATTGACAAATAAGCAAAAGGAAGGACTTCTCATGCATTGTTGATTTCAAAAAAGCTTTTGACTCAATTTGGCATGAGGGTCTGCTATACAAAATTATGGAATGCGGTGTTGGGGGAAAATCATATGACATTATAAAATCAATTAATCAATCAGCTTGAGCCCACCCTCTTCAACATACAGTATACTGTATATCAATGAATTGGCGAGCGCACTAGAACAGTCTGCAGCACCCAGCCTCACTCTACTAGAATCAGAAGTCAAATGTTTACTGTTTGCAGATTAATTGGTGCTTCTGTCCCCAACCAAGGAGGGCCTACAGCAGCACCTAGATGTTCTGCACAGATTATGTCAGACCTGGGCCCTGACAGTAAATCTCAGTAAGACAAAAATAATGGTGTTCCAAAAAAGGTACAGTTGCCAGGACAACAGATACAAATTCCATTTAGACACCATTTCCCTAGAGCTCACAAATAATTATACATACCTCGGCCTAAACATCAACACCACAGGTAACTTCCACAAGGCTGTGTCAGACCTCACTCTCAACGTTGATGGTTGCGTCATTACACCTAACATGGTTGTTAAAAACCTTGGTTGTTACCTTTGACCCTAACCTAACTTTTGATAACCACATAAAAAGCATATCCAGAACAACATATCAGAATTAGACACTTCATCTCTGGTCCATGCATTTGTTTCATCTAGACTAGACAACTGTAATGTCCTCCTGTCCAGCTGCTCAGACTCTAATATAATCTAGACTACTGTAATGTCCTCCTGTCCAGCTGTTCAGACTCTAATATAATCTAGACTACTGTAATGTCCTCCTGTCCAGCTGCTCAGACTCTAATATAATCTAGACTACTGTAATGTCCTCCTGTCCAGCTGCTCAGACTCTAATATAATCTAGACTACTGTAATGTCCTCCTGTCCAGCTGCTCAGACTCTAATATAATCTAGACTACTGTAATGTCCTCCTGTCCAGCTGCTCAGACTCTAATATAATCTAGACTACTGTAATGTCCTCCTGTCCAGCTGATCAGACTCTACTATAATCTAGACTACTGTAATGTCCTCCCGTCCAGCTGCTCAGACTCTACTATAATCTAGACTACTGTAATGTCCTCCTGTCCAGCTGCTCAGACTGTAATATAATCTAGTCTACTGTAATGTCCTCCTGTCCAGCTGATCATACTCTAATATAATCTAGACTACTGTAATGCCCTCCTGTCCAGCTGCTCAGACTGTAATATAATCTAGACTACTGTAATGTCCTCCTGTCCAGCTGATCAGACTCTAATATAATCTAGACTACTGTAATGCCCTCCTGTCCAGCTGCTCAGACTGTAATATAATCTAGACTACTGTAATGTCCTCCTGTCCAGCTGATCAGACTCTAATATAACATAGACTACTGTAATGTCCTCCTGTCCAGCTGATCAGACTCTAATATAATCTAGACTATTGTAATGCCCTCCTGTCCAGCTGCTCAGACTCTAATATAATCTAGACTACTGTAATGTCCTCCCGTCCAGCTGCTCAGACTCTAATATAATCTAGACTACTGTAATGCCCTCCTGTCCAGTTGATCAGACTCTAATATAATCTAGACTACTGTAATGTCCTCCTGTCCAGCTGATCAGACCCTAATATAATCTAGACTACTGTAATGCCCTCCTGTCCAGTTGATCAGACTCTAATATAATCTAGACTACTGTAATGTCCTCCTGTCCAGCTGCTCAGACTCTAATATAATCTAGACTACTGTAATGTCCTCCTGTCCAGCTGCTCAGACTCTAATATAATCTAGACTACTGTAATGTCCTCCTGTCCAACTGCTCAGACTCTAATATAATCTAGACTACTGTAATGTCCTCCTGTCCAGCTGCTCAGACTCTAATATAATCTAGACTACTGTAATGTCCTCCTGTCCAGCTGCTCAGACTCTAATATAATCTAGACTACTGTAATGTCCTCCTGTCCAGCTGCTCAGACTCTAATATAATCTAGACTACTGTAATGTCCTCCTGTCCAGCTGCTCAGACTGTAATATAATCTAGACTACTGTAATGTCCTCCTGTCCAGCTGCTCAGACTCTACTATTAGAAGCATACAACTTGTCCAGAACACTGCAGCGGGGACTTTAACCAACACTTGAAGGAAAGAGCAGTTTTTATCTGCACTACACTGGCTGCCTGTCAAATCTTGGTCTGATTTTAAATTCCTGCATGGCCTTGGCCCCTCTTATCTGACAGACATGCTTGTTCCATACAACCCAGTGAGGGTGCTCTGCTCCCAAGGAACCGGTCTGCTTAGGGTTCCTAGATGCAGAACCAATATGTTCTCTATTAAAGCCTCTCCGTTGTGGAACAGCCCTGTCAGGTAAGAGGGGCAGACATTTTAAATCACTTAAATATAATAATAATAATAATAATATGCCATTTAGCAGATGCTTTTATCCAAAGCGACTTACAGTCATGCGTGCATACATTTTTGTGTATGGGTGGTCCCGGGGATCGAACCCACTACCTTGGCGTTACAAGCGCCGTGCTCTACCAGCTGAGCTACAGAGCATATACAGTGGGGAAAAAAAGTATTTAGTCAGCCATCAATTGTGCAAGTTCTCCCACTTAAAAAGATGAGAGAGGCCTGTAATTTTCCTCATAGGTACACGTCAACTATGATAGACAAATTGAGAAATTTCTTTCCAGAAAATCACATTGTAGGATTTTTTATGAATTTATTTGCAAATTATGGTGGAAAATAAGTATTTGGTCACCTACAAACAAGCAAGATTTCTGGATCTCACAGACCTGTAACTTCTTCTTTAAGAGGCTCCTCTGTCCTCCACTCATTACCTGTATTAATGGCACCTGTTTGAACTTGTTATCAGTATAAAAGACACCTGTCCACAACCTCAAACAGTCACACTCCAAACTCCACTATGGCCAAGACCAAAGAGCTGTCAAAGGACACCAGAAACAAAATTGTAGACCTGCACCAGGCTGGGAAGACTGAATCTGCAATAGGTAAGCAGCTTGGTTTGAAGAAATCAACTGTGGGAGCAATTATTAGGAAATGGAAGACATACAAGACCACTGATAATCTCCCTCGATCTGGGGCTCCACGCAAGATCTCACCCCGTGGGGTCAAAATGATCACAAGAACGGTGAGCAAAAATCCCAGAACCACACGGGGGGACCTAGTGAATGACCTGCAGAGAGCTGCGACCAAAGTAACAAAGCCTACCATCAGTAACACACTACGCCGCCAGGGACTCAAATCCTGCAGTGCCAGACGTGTCCCCCTGCTTAAGCCAGTACATGTCCAGGCCCGTCTGAAGTTTGCTAGAGTGCATTTGGATGATCCAGAAGAGGATTGGGAGAATGTCATATGGTCAGATGAAACCAAAATAGAACTTTTTGGTAAAAACTCAACTCGTCGTGTTTGGAGGACAAAGAATTCTGAGTTGCATCCAAAGAACACCATACCTACTGTGAAGCATGGGGGTGGAAAACATCATGCTTTGGGGCTGTTTTTCTGCAAAGGGACCAGGACGACTGATCCGTGTAAAGGAAAGAATGAATGGGGCCATGTATCGTGAGATTTTGAGTGAAAGCCTCCTTCCATTAGCAAGGGCATTGAAGATGAAACGTGGCTGGGTCTTTCAGCATGACAATGATCCCAAACACACCGCCCGGGCAACGAAGGAGTGGCTTCGTAAGAAGCATTTCAAGGTCCTGGAGTGGCCTAGCCAGTCTCCAGATCTCAACCCCATAGAAAATCTTTGTAGGGAGTTGAAAGTCTGTGTTGCCCAGCGACAGCCCCAAAACATCACTGCTCTAGAGGAGATCTGCATGGAGGAATGGGCCAAAAACCAGCAACAGTGTGTGAAAACCTTGTGAAGACTTACAGAAAACGTTTGACCTGTGTCATTGCCAACAAAGGGTATATAACAAAGTATTGAGAAACTTTTGTTATTGACCAAATACTTATTTTCCACCATCATTTGAAAATAAATTCATTAAAAATCCTACAATGTGATTTTCTGGAATTTTTTTTCTCATTTTGTCTGTCATAGTTGACGTGTACCTATGATGAAAATGACAGGCCTCTCTCATCTTTTTAAGTTGGAGAACTTGCACAATTGGTGGCTGACTAAATACTTTTTTCCCCACTGTATGTGTATATATCTAAGGGACAAGGCAAGAAGGGCCTTCTAGGCCATCAAAAGGAACATAAAACTCGACATCCCAATTAGGATCTGGCTCAAAATAATTGAATCAGTTATAGAACCCGTTGCCCAACCAAATGATGAGAAAGCAAAAAGATAATTTGACACAATGGAAAGAATCAACCAAAGAACAAATTTGAATGCTATGTGGCCCTAAACAGAGAGTACACAGTGGCAGAATACCTGACCGATGTGACTGACCCAAACTTATGAAAAGCTTTGACTATGTACAGACTCAGTGAGCATAGCCTTGCTATTGAGAAAGGCCACCGTAGGCAGACCTGGCTCTCAAGAGAAGACAGGCTATGTGCACACTGCCCACAAAATGAGGTGGAAAACTGAGGTGCACTTCCTAACCTCCTGCCAAATTTATGACCATATTAGAGACACATATTTCCCACAGATCACACAGACCCACAAAAATTTGAAAACTAATCAAACATTGATAAACTCCCATATCTGTTAGGCGAAATACCGCAGTGTGCCATCACAGCAGCAAGATTTGTGGCCCGTTGTCATGAGAAAAGGGCAACCAGTGAAGCATAAACAACATTGTAAATACAACCCATATTATTCTATTTATCTGTTTCTTTATCTTCCTCTACTATTCGTACTACTTTTTTGTCTTCTCACTTTTGTTTATTATCTATTTCAGTTGCTTTGCCAATACCTCCCCTTTGAGTGAGTGAGCGAGAGAGAGAGAGCGAGAAGAGAGAGAGAGAGAGAAAGAGAAAGAGAGAGAGAGAGAGAGAGAGAGAGGGAGAGAGAGAGAGAGAGAGAGAGAGAGGGGGGGGGGGGGAGAGAGAAGAGAGAGAGAGAGAGGAGAAAATTGTGCATCCCATTTATTGCTATTGTCATCTTCTGCCGGGAGATTTATTAATCCCCAGATTGATTTTGGGGTCTGTGTTAGTCTTGCTGCGCCGCAGGCTGTCTGACCGATGTTTCCTCTATAACACTTCTGCAGTGTTGCAGGCCATCTATTGTGTCTTTATTTTCTCCTGTTTATATTGGTGGGAATGATTTGGATCCTAGCTTCACAGCCCCTTGTGGCTCCCAAGGCTTGTGTTATTAAGAGAGATTTCAGTTGTGCATCCCAAATTGTACCCTATTCCCAATGGGCTCCCCTGGTCAAAAGTAGTGCACTGTGAAGGGAATAGGGTGCCATTTGGGACGCTCCCTTCAGCTGTATGTTTGACTGAATTCCTTTTATCAAGCTCTACAGAGTTGACTCCACATTCGTCTTGTTGTTGTGAAGGGTTTTCCTACTTAACAGGATGGAGATAGGAGGACTGTAGTTGTTGCAGCATGAATTTTAGATGAATGTATACAAAGCCTGGAAGATCGCGACTCTTATCTATACGAGAGTACACATCAAATTGGCCAGTGTTGATTCAGGTGTTAAATTAACTCTTTAAGTATTAAATGAACACTCATTGGTGTAAAAGAACCCCAGTGTTGGAGTTAATAACCAGTGTTCAACAAAAACCACGCCCATCATTATCATATTTCCCAGCATGCTCTATTACAGGTTGATTTTTTTGAATTATGTTACTTAGATTGACGCACTGGTATGTCAATAGACTCTTAAGGGTTTATGGCCACTGTACTAGTCCTTAATACGTACTGTGTTCAAGCATTTAATTTGAATGATAACATATTAGCTTAGGATCTCATTTGAAGGCCACAGGACTGAAAATGGGTGAAAGCAACAACCATGTGTCTATCACTAACAAATAAAGTTATTGTTGGTAACTCTACAATTCACCTCAAAGGCACTCTGGGAAATATACAAATAAGGCTTTACACTAAGCAGTGTGTAAATCTAACGCTGAAATATGTGGACGCATATCTGGAGAATAATATAGCATTTTCTGTGTAGATATATAAAAGACAGACTGAAAAGGGATCTTTCATTAAGTTGTTTTCTTAATATTATTTTTAATTTAACGTTTCAAAACAGAGATCAGTCAACCTTGTTTCTCTCTCCTCAAAAGCATCAGAATCTCTGTCAGAATCAGAATCACTACTGTAGTTGCAGGAGAGAAGAGAGTATTAGAGAACAGAGGAGGAGGAGAGAACAGAGGAGGAGAGAACAGAGGAGGAGAGAACAGAGGAGGAGAGAACAGAAGAGGAGGCGAGAACAGAAGAGGAGAGAACAGAAGAGGAGGCGAGAACAGAAGAGAGAACAGAAGAGGAGAGAACAGAGGAGGAGAGAACAGAAGAGGAGGCGAGAACAGAAGAGAGAACAGAAGAGGAGAGAACAGAGGAGGAGAGAACAGAGGAGGAGAGAACAGAGGAGGAGAGAACAGAAGAGGAGAGAACAGAAGAGGAGGCGAGAACAGAAGAGGAGAGAACAGAAGAGGAGAGAACAGAGGAGGAGAGAACAGAGGAGGACAGAACAGAAGAGGAGAGAACAGAGGAGGAGAGAACAGAAGAGGAGAGAACAGAGAGGAGGCGAGAACAGAAAGGAGAGAACAGAAGAGGAGAGAACAGAGGAGGAGAGAACAGAGGAGGACAGAACAGAGACGGAGAGAAACAGAGGAGAAGAACAGAATGAGGAGAGAACAGAAGAGGAGAGAACAGAAGAGGAGAGAACAGAGGAGGAAGAAACAGAAGAGGAGAGAACAGAAGAGGAGCGAGAACAGAAGAGGAGAGAACAGAAGAGGAGAGAACAGAAGAGGAGAGAACAGAAGAGGAGGCGAGAACAGAAGAGGAGAGAACAGAAGAGGAGAGAACAGAAGAGGAGAGAACAGAGGAGGAGAGAACAGAAGAGGAGAGAACAGAGGAGAGAAGAAACAAGGAGGAGAGAACAGAAAGAGAGAAAACAGAAGAGGAACAGAGAGACAGAAAGGAGGAAGAACAGAGGAGGACAGAACAGAAGAGGAGAGAACAAAGATATCGAAACAGAGAGAAGAAAAAGAGGAGAGAACAGAAGAGGAGAGAACAGAAGAGGAGGCGAGAACATAAGAGGATATAACAGAAGATGAGAGTAACAAAATGAGATAACAGAGAGGACATAACAGAATGAGTAGAACAGATGAGGAGAGAACAGATGAGGAGGACAGAACAGAAGAGGATATAACATAAGAGGAGAGAACAGAGAAAGGAGGAGAAACAGATAGATAGAACATGAGAGGATGAGAACAAGTTAGGAGAGAACAGAAGAGGAGAGACATGAATAATCATATTTGTCTTGGTGAAATTGATTTTATAACATAAGGAAGTGACATTTCATCACCCTCTGGGCAGAGTTGGTGGACACCCGACACCAGGGTTTCCCAAACTCGGTCCTGGGGGCCCTGCCTGGGTGCACGTTTAGGTTTTATGCCCTAGCACTAGCACAGCTGATTAAAATAATGAGTTAATCATTAAGCTTTGATTATTTGAATTGGCTGTATAGTGTTAGGGCATAAAACCAAAACGTGCACCCCTTGGGGTTCCCAGGACCGAGTTTGGGACACACTGCCCTACACTGTCTGATCTAACAGCTACTCTTACCCCTTCACACACACACACACACACACACACACACACACACACACACACACACACACACACACACACTGTGTGGTTGCATTCATATTCATCATCAATATTGTGCAGGCCTCTCTTCTCCTGTCCTCAATATGAGTAACGTAATGAATAAACATTACATGGACGAGTGGGCTATCATTTCATTTCATTCCTGCACCGCTATTAGCATAAAGCACCATCTCTCCAACCATACCGACACCGACCAAACCAACACCGACACGTGCACACACACACACACACACACACACACACACACACACACACACACACACACACACACACACACACACACACACACACACACACACACACACACACACACACACACACACACCACACACACACACACACACACACACACACACACACACACACACACACACACACACACACACACACACAAACACACACACACACACCCCCAGTCTGTGTCGGTGCACAGTGTGCAGCCATTAGGTGTAGATTATTTGATGATAAATCCTACCCCTGCAAACCTATGTGAACTTTCCTCCACATCTAAATGTGATTTGTTTGTGGCATATCTCAGAGATAACCAACATTAGGCTGGGTATCAGTCAAGCAAGACCTGATGAGAAGTTTGATATGTGCCCTTGCCTACCACGCAAAAGCACTATGAATTTATTTTCCTGTCTGTGATCCTGTCTGTCACTAACCCTGTCTGTGACTAACCCTGTCTGTGACTAACCCTGTCTGTGACTAACCCTGTCTGTGACTAACCCTGTCTGTGACTAATAACCCTGTCTGTGACTAACCTTGTCCGTATCTAATAACCCTGTCTGTAACTAACCCTGTCTCTAACTAACCCTGTCTCTGACTAACCCTGTCTGTAACTAACCTTGTCCGTAACTAATAACCCTGTCTCTGACTAACCCTGTCTGTGACTAACCCTGTCTGTGACTAACCCTGTCTGTGACTTATAACCCTGTCTGTAACTACTAACCCTGTCTGCATCTAATAACCCAGTCTGTGACTAATAACCCTGTCTGTAACTAATAACCCTGTCTGTAACTAATAACCCTGTCCGTAACTAATAACCTGTCTGTGACTAACACAGTCTGTGACTAATAACCCCATATGTGAATAATAACCCAGTCTGTGACTAATAACCCTGTCTGTAAATAACCCTGTCTGTGACTAATAATCCTGTCTGTGACTAACCCTGTCTGTGACTAACCCTGTCTGTGACTAACCCTGTCTGTGACTAACCCTGTCTGTGACAAACCCTGTCTGTAACTAATAACCCTGTCTGTAACTAACCTTGTCCGTAACTAATAACCCTGTCTCTAACTAACCCTGTCTCTAACTAACCCTGTCTCTGACTAACCCTGTCTGTGACTAACCCTGTCCGTAACTAATAACCCTGTCTGTAACTAACCTTGTCCGTAACTAATAACCCTGTCTCTAACTAACCCTGTCTCTAACTAACCCTGTCTCTGACTAACCCTGTCTGTGACTAACCCTGTCCGTAACTAATAACTCTGTCTGTAACTAACCTTGTCTCTGACTAACCCTGTCTCTGACTAACCCTGTCTGTAACTAACCTTGTCCGTAACTAATAACCCTGTCTCTAACTAACCCTGTCTCTGACTAACCCTGTCTGTGACTAACCCTGTCTGTGACTTATAACCCTGTCTGTAACTACTAACCCTGTCTGCATCTAATAACCCAGTCTGTGACTAATAACCCTGTCTGTAACTAATAACCCTGTCTGTAACTAATAACCCTTTCCGTAACTAATAACCCTGTCTGTGACTAACACAGTCTGTGACTAATAACCCCATATGTGAATAATAACCCAGTCTGTGACTAATAACCCTGTCTGTAAATAACCCTGTCTGTAACTAATAACCCTTTCCGTAACTAATAACCCTGTCTGTGACTAACACAGTCTGTGACTAATAACCCCATATGTGAATAATAACCCTGTCTGTAACTAATAACCCTGTCTGTAAATAACCCTGTCTGTGACTAATAATCCTGTCTGTGACTAACCCTGTCTGTGACTAACCCTGTCTGTGACTAACCCTGTCTGTGACTAACCCTGTCTTTGTCCCAAATGACACCCTGGCCTTTTCTCCTTAGTTCACTACTTTTAACCGGGGCCCAAAGGGCAATGGGAAAGGCAACCACCTTATTTTCCTCTCTCCCTCCATTTGTCCTTTATTTTTTTCCTTGCTCTCTCCATCAGTGAGATCAGATAAAGGATGTTTTCAATAAAATAAAGAGATGGAATATATTTTACACACATTCACACTCACACACTCCTGTCTTCCAGTCGGTGTGAGTGACAGCAGTTATCTGAGGGGGTTAGACAGAAGGAGATAAGCTGATCAGAGACTGAGTTTGTTCTTAAGCTAAATTATTGTCTGAAAAGATATGAAATTAAAGGAATCTTCAATACAAGACATGTATTAAATATGCCTCTGATTTGTCCTGATCCTCTGCGTGACTGGGGCTGCGTTCGTCTGTTCCCTATATCCCAGAGGTCCTGATCCTCTGCGTGACTGGGGCTGCGTTCGTCTGTTCCCTAAATCCCAGAGGTCCTGATCCTCTGCGTGACTGGGGCTGCGTTCGTCTATTCCCTATATCCCAGAGGTCCTGATCCTCTGCGTGACTGGGGCTGCGTTCGTCTGTTCCCTATATCCCAGAGGTCCTGATCCTCTGCGTGACTGGGGCTGCGTTCGTCTGTTCCCTATATCCCAGAGGTCCTGATCCTCTGCGTGACTGGGGCTGCGTTCGTCTGTTCCCTATATCCCAGAGGTCCTGATCCTCTGCGTGACTGGGGCTGCGTTCGTCTGTTCCCTATATCCCAGAGGTCCTGATCCTCTGCGTGACTGGGGCTGCGTTCGTCTGTTCCCTATATCCCAGAGGTTCTGATCCTCTGCGTGACTGGGGCTGCGTTCGTCTGTTCCCTATATCCCAGAGGTTCTGATCCTCTGCGTGACTGGGGCTGCGTTCGTCTGTTCCCTATATCCCAGAGGTCCTGATCCTCTGCGTGACTGGGGCTGCATTCGTCTGTTCCCTATATCCCAGAGGTCCTGATCCTCTGCGTGACTGGGGCTGCGTTCGTCTGTTCCCTATATCCCAGAGGTCCTGATCCTCTGCGTGACTGGGGCTGCGTTCGTCTGTTCCCTATATCCCAGAGGTTATCTTACTCCCTGAATGGTTTTTACCTACACTGCTTTGGAACAACACTAAACATGTTGGGGGCTCAGAGAGAGAGAGTGTTAGGGGAAGGAGAATGGACTGGATTGGTAGTCAGCAACTGCCTAGAACTCCCATTACCTTCCTGAAATGGTCAGGAATAACAGCTGACTGGCTCTACTACGTTTATGACGTGTAAAGTGAGTGCTCTCTATTAATCTCTATAACACAGGGCTGAGTGCTCTCTATTAATCTCTATAACACAGGGCTGAGTGATCTCAATTCATCTCTATAACACAGTGCTGAGTGCTCTCTATTCATCTCTATAACACATGGCTGAGTGCTCTCTATTCATCTCTACAACACAGGGCTGAGTGCTCTCTATTCATCTCTATAACACAGGGCTGAGTGCTCTCTATTCATCTCTATAACACAGGGCTGAGTGCTCTCTATTCATCTCTATAACACAGGGCTGTGTGATCTCTATTCATCTCTATAACACAGGGCCGAGTGCTCTCTATTCATCTCTATAACACAGGGCTGAGTGCTCTCTATTCATCTCTATAACACAGGGCTGAGTGCTCTCTATTAATCTCTATAACACAGGGCTGAGTGCTCTCTATTCATCTCATATACACAGGGCTGAGGGCTCTCTATTAATCTCTATAACACAGGGCTGAGTGCTCTCTATTAATCTCTATAACACAGGGTTGAGTGCTCTCTATTCATCTCATATACACAGGGCTGAGGGCTCTCTATTAATCTCTATAACACAGGGCTGAGCGCTCTCTATTAATCTCTATAACACAGGGTTGAGTGCTCTCTATTCATCTCTATAACACAGGCCTGAGTGCTCTCTATTCATCTCATATACACAGGGTTGAGTGCTCTCTATTCATCTCTATAACACAGGGCTGAGTGCTCTCTATTCATCTCTATAACACAGGGCTGAGTGCTCTCTATTCATCTCTATAACACAGGACTGAGGGCTCTCTATTCATCTCTATAACACAGGGCTGAGGGCTCTCTATTCATCTCTATAACACAGGGCTGAGTGCTCTCTATTCATCTCTATAACACATGGCTGAGTGTTCTCTATTCATCTCTATAACACAGGGCTGAGTGCTCTCTATTCATCTCTATAACACAGGGCTGAGTGCTCTCTGTTCATCTCTATAACACAGGGCTGAGCGCTCTCTATTAATCTCTATAACACAGGGTTGAGTGCTCTCTATTCATCTCTATAACACAGGCCTGAGTGCTCTCTATTCATCTCATATACACAGGGTTGAGTGCTCTCTATTCATCTCTATAACACAGGGCTGAGTGCTCTCTATTCATCTCTATAACACAGGGCTGAGTGCTCTCTATTCATCTCTATAACACAGGACTGAGGGCTCTCTATTCATCTCTATAACACAGGGCTGAGGGCTCTCTATTCATCTCTATAACACAGGGCTGAGTGCTCTCTATTCATCTCTATAACACATGGCTGAGTGTTCTCTATTCATCTCTATAACACAGGGCTGAGTGCTCTCTATTCATCTCTATAACACAGGGCTGAGTGCTCTCTGTTCATCTCTATAACACAGGGCTGAGCGCTCTCTATTAATCTCTATAACACAGGGTTGAGTGCTCTCTATTCATCTCTATAACACAGGGCTGAGTGCTCTCTATTCATCTCTATAACACAGGGCTGAGGGCTCTCTATTCATCTCTATAACACAGGGCTGAGTGCTCTCTATTCATCTCTATAACACATGGCTGAGTGTTCTCTATTCATCTCTATAACACAGGGCTGAGTGCTCTCTATTCATCTCTATAACACAGGGCTGAGTGCTCTCTGTTCATCTCTATAACACAGGGCTGAGTGCTCTCTATTCATCTCTATAACACAGGGCTGTGTGATCTCTATTCATCTCTATAACACAGGGCCGAGTGCTCTCTATTCATCTCTATAACACAGGGCTGAGTGCTCTCTATTCATCTCTATAACACAGGGCTGAGTGCTCTCTATTAATCTCTATAACACAGGGCTGAGTGCTCTCTATTCATCTCATATACACAGGGCTGAGTGCTCTCGATTAATCTCTATAACACAGGGCTGAGTGCTCTCTATTCATCTCTATAACACAGGGCTGAGCGCTCTCTATTAATCTCTATAACACAGGGTTGAGTGCTCTCTATTCATCTCTATAACACAGGCCTGAGTGCTCTCTATTCATCTCATATACACAGGGCTGAGGGCTCTCTATTCATCTCTATAACACAGGGCTGAGTGCTCTCTATTCATCTCTATAACACATGGCTGAGTGTTCTCTATTCATCTCTATAACACAGGGCTGAGTGCTCTCTATTCATCTCTATAACACAGGGCTGAGTATTGTTCACAATTGCAACCAATACAAAATAAAAGGAATAAATAAATGGGCTGTGCAGGCCAGAGCAATCAATCCCAGAACCATTTGACGTCTATGGTTAGAAAATAGTCTATTGACTCAAATGTACATCAATTGAATTAACATAATAAAATAATCCCAATTCAAGTCTGTCCGTGTAGTAAGCAAGAGAGAGGTTTTTTTTATGGGCTGTGTCTCAATCCACCACATCCGCCGACGTCGTCCTTCCGCATCTGTGGTGGAATGTGGCAGAGCTACAGGAATGTTTGTCAGACCAGGAGACATCCCGAAAATCTGTCTTCTCACGAAAACGTCTGTAGAGTATGAACCGTTTGAATAACGAACACATTGGATGTTCTCCGTTTTGCTCTACGACCCCCACAAGCCCCACGGGACTCGTCTGAAGTCGGTACCGCCGATGTGCCAAACCTCTGTCTGTAGTGTCCGAACTATTTGGGCTACAAACTAATATGACCCCTCTATGGAAAGGGGAGACTCTCACGAACACGATGGTGTTCTCCGTTTTGCTCTACATCTGAAAGTAACCGGTACGAGTTTAAACATTTAATGGAAGTATGGAAGTAGTTTTGTGCCAACAAAGTGGTTAAATATGTGTCCAATATACACTACCAGTCAAAAGTTTGGACACACCTACTCATTCAAGGGTTTTTCTTTATTTTTACATTGTAGAATAATAGTGAAGACATCAAAACTATGAAACTACACATATGGAATCATGTAGTAACCAAAAAGGTTTTCAACAAATCAAATAGCCAACCTTTGCCTTGATGACAGCTTTGCACACTCTTGAGTTTTTCTCAACCAGCTTCATGAGGTAGTCACCTGGAATGCATTTCAATTAACAGGTGTGCCTTCTTAAAAGTTAATTTGTGAAATGTCTTTCTTTCCTTAATGCGTTTGAGCCAATCAGTTGTGTTGTGAGAAGGTAGGGGGGGTATACAAGATGATAGCCCTATTTGGTAAAAGACCAAGTTAGAACAGCTCAAATAAACAAAGAGAAATGACAGTCCATCATTACTTTAAGACATGACGGTCAGTCAATACGGAAAATTACAAGATCTTTGAAAGTTTCTTCAAGTGATGTCGCAAAAACCATCAAGCGCTATGATGAAACTGGCTCTCATGAGGACTGCCACAGGAATGGAAGACCCAGAGTTACCTCTGCTGCAGAGGATAAGTTCATTATAGTTACCAGCCTCAGAGATTTCAGCCCAAATAAATGCATCACAGAGTTCAAGTAAGAGACAAATCTCAACATCAACTGTTCAGAGGGGACTGTGTGAATCAGGCCTTCATGGTCGAATTGCTGCAAAGAAACCACTACTAAAGGACACCAATAAGAAGAAGAGACCTGCTTGGGCCAAGAAACACGAGCAATGGACATTAGACTGGTGGAAATTTATCCTTTGGTCTGGAGTCCAAATTTGAGATTTTTGGTTCCAACCGCCGTGTCTTTGTGAGACGTGGTGTGGGTGAATGGATGATCTCTGCATGTGTAGTTCCCACCGTAAAGCATGGAGGAGGAGGTGTTATGGTGTGGGGGTGCTTTGCTGGTGACACTGTCTGTGATTTATTTAGAATTCAAGGTACACTTAACCAGCATGGCTACCACAGCATTATGCAGCGATACGCCATCCCATCTAGTTTGGGCTTAGTGGGACTATCATTTGTTTTTCAACAGGACAATGATCCAACACACCTCCAGGCTGTGTAAGGGCTATTTGACCAAGAAGGAGAGTGATGGAGTGCTGCATCAGATGACCTGGCCTCCACAATCCCCCGACCTCAAGCAAATTGAGATGGTTTGAGATCAGTTGGACCGCAGAGTGAAGGAAAAGCAGTCAACAAGCATATGTGGGAACTCATTCAAGACTGTTGGAAAAGCATTCCAGGTGAAGCTGGTTGAGAGAATGCCAAGTGTGTGCAAAGCTGCCATCAAGGCAAAGGGTGGCTATTTGAAGAATATCAAATATAAAATATATTTGGATTTGTTTAACACTTTTTGGGTTACTACATGATTCCATATGTGTTATTTCATAGTTTTGATGTCTTCACTATTATTCTACAATGAAGAAAAAGTAAAAATAAAGAAAAACCCTTGAATGAGTAGGTGTGTCCAAACTTTTGACTGGTACTGTATATATATATACAGTTGAAGTCGGAAGTTTACATACACCTCAGCCAAATACATTTAAACTCAGTTTTTCACAATTCCTGACATTTAATCCTAGCTCGGTGGAGCTACTCGCACGTTGTTATTGCCAGGGTAGATATTTCCCCTGTGCCTGTTTTCGTGTGTCGCTATCTAGCGCAATTGTGTACGATGGAATAAACTCTGTATTCGGTGATTCACCCTCCTGCGCCTGACTCCTTCTATCACACTCATAACAACGATGGTCATTATGGCCAAACAGTTCTATTTTTGTTTCATCAGACCAGAGGACATTTCTCCAAAAAGTACGATCTTTGTCCCCATGTGCAGTTGCAAACCGTAGTCTGTCTTTTTTTTTATGGCGGTTTTGGAGCAGTGGCTTCTTCCTTGCTGAGCGGCCTTTCAGGTTATGTCGATATAGGACTCGTTTTACTGTGGATATAGATACTTTTGTACCTGTTTCCTCCAGGATCTTCACAAGGTCCTTTGCTGTTGTTCTGGGATTGATTTGCACTTTTCGCACCAACATACGTTCATCTCTAGGAGACAGAACGCGTCTCATTCCTGAGTGGTATGACGGCTGCGTGGTCCCATGGTGTTTATACTTGCGTACTATTGTTTGTACAGATGAACGTGGTACCTTCAGGCATTTGTAAATTGCTCCCAAGGATGAACCAGACTTGTGGAGGTCTACAATTATTTTTCTGAGGTCTTGGCTGATCTCTTTTGATTTTCCCATGATGTCAAGCAAAGAGGCACTGAGTTTGAAGGTAGGCCTTGAAATACATCCACAGATACACCTCCAATTGACTCAAATGATGTCAATTAGCCTACCAGAAGCGTCTAAAGCCATGACATCATTTTCTGGAACTTTCCAAGCTGTTTAAAGGCACAGTCAACTTCTGACCCACTGGAATTGTGATACAGTGAATAATAAGTGAAATAGTCTGTATGTAAACAATTGTTGGAAAAATTACTTGTGTCATGCACAAAGTAGATGTCCTAACCGACTTGCCAAGACTATAGTTTGTTAACAAGAAATTTGTGGAGTGGTTGAAAAACGTGTTTTAATGACTCCAACCTAAATGTATGTAAACTTCCGACTTCAACTGTACATGTATATTTCCTGTGCTTTCTTAAATCTCCTAGATATATACGACAGACACTTCAAAACCTTTATGATGTATTTATTGACTGTTTTGCCATTTATGAATGTGTTATTCAATGTGTTTCTCTGGGCTATAGCAGTAAAGGCCAAATACAATATTTTATCAAATAATTGTTAAATATTTTTCTGGGATACCTGCAGCGGTCCTAAAATTCTAAATCAAATAGACAAATGATCCATGGTATGACCATCTTAAAACAATTCCATATGATAGCTTAGTAGAACCCCCCCCCCTCCCTCCCTTCCTCACTGAATACCCATAATCCACTCTGATTCTGCTTGCTCTTGGCCAGGTTACTGTAAAGCACTTTGTGACTACTGTTGATGTAAAAAAAAATACCATTATTAATATGGATGGATTGAATGATTTGTTAATTGATTGATTGATGATTGATTGATTGATTAGTTGAATGATTGGTTGATGAGTTGATTTATTGATTGGTTGGTTAGTTGGTTGATTGATTGATTGGTTGATTGGTGGATGGATTGTTTGACTGATCCCTACCTGGCTTTCCCTCTGCCCCGCCCTCTCTCCAGGTTCCTCCGATCCTATTGGACAAGCAGTTCTCTGACTTCACTCCTGACATCACACCCATCATTCTGGCAGCTCACACCAACAACTATGAGATCATCAAACTACTGGTGCAGAAAGGAGTGGCTGTTCCACAACCACACGAGGTACTTTAACCATACCAGGAGCATAGTGGTATAGTATATTATGCAGTAGTATATTGGTATAGTATATTATGCAGTAGTATATTGGTATAGTATATTATGCAGTAGTATAGTGGTATAGTATATGATACAGTAGTATAGTGGTATAGTATATGATACAGTAGTATATTGGTATAGTATATTATGCAGTAGTATAGTGGTATAGTATATGATACAGTAGTATAGTGGTATAGTATATGATACAGTAGTATAGTGGTATAGTATATTTGTCACGATCGTCGGGAACAGATGAGGACCAAGGCGCAGCGTTGCAGGCAAACATACTCTTTATTGAGCGAAACGTGATCAAAACAACAAAGACGGTAACGTGACAGTACACGGTCAAACACAACCAACTTGAAACAAGAACCCACAAAAAACAAAGGAAAAACCGACAGTTTAAATATGGCTCCCAATCAGAGACAACCAGCAAACAGCTGACACTCCTTGCCTCTGATTGGGAGTCACTCAGGCCAACATAGAAATAGAGAACATAGATCTACACACCCTGGCTCAACATAACAGTGTCCCCAGAGCCAGGGCGTGACAGTACCCCCCCCTAAAGGCGCGGACTCCGACCGCGCCAACTAAATACCACAGGGGAGGGACCGGGTGGGCACTCCGCCTTGGCGGCGGATCCGGCTCTGGGCCCGATCCCCACTCCCTCTCCAACCCCCCAAAGTACCCCTGGTCTGGTCTGGCCCCGCTGGCCGGAGCCGGACTGACGACACGCACCCCTGGCTTGGTGCGTGGAGCAGGAACGGACCGGACCGGGCTGACGATGCGCACCCCTGCCTTGGTGCATGGAGTAGCAACTGGCCGGACCGGGCTGACGATACACACCCCTGGCTTGGTGCGTGGAGCAGGAATGGACCGGACCGGGCTGACGATGCGCACCCCTGGCTTGGTGCGTGGAGTAGCAACTGGCTGGACCGGGCTGACGATACGCACCCCTGGCTTGGTGTGGAGAGCAGGAGCGGGCCGGACAGGGCTGACGAAACGCACCACAGACTTGGTGCGGGGAGCAGGAATGGGCCGGACTGGGCTGGCGACGTGCACCACAGACTTGGTGCGGAGAGCAGGAACGGGCCGGACAGGGCTGACGAAACGCACCACAGACTTGGTGCGGGGAGCAGGAATGGGCCGAGCCGGGCTGACGAAACGCACCACAGACTTGGTGCGGGGAGCCGGAACAGGACGGGCCGGGCTGGCGACGCGCACCACAGGATCGATGCGAGGAACAGGGACAGGCCGGACCGTACTGGGGACACACACCACTGGCCCTATGCAGGGATCAGGAACGGGCCGGACCGGACTGGTAACACACCCCAGTACCTCTCGCCGTGCCTCCACACTTTCCTTCCCCTTTAACACCAGTGGCCCCCGTAACCTGTCGGCCTCCTCTGTCAACCCGCTGGACCGCTCTATCGCGGCCTCCTGCTGCCCCGACGTCCACGTCGTGAGCCCCCACCCTAAAAAATTTCTGGGTGTCTCTCCTCCCCGTGGACCAGGCCTCCCTAGTTCTCGCCAGACTCTCACCCCACTGCTCCAAAGTCCAACCACTCTGCTCTTCACTTGGCTTGGCCCAGTCGAGACTCTTAATCCATTGCTCCATAGACCAGCCTCTCTGCTCTTCACTTGGCTGGGCCCAGTCGAGACTCCTACTCCACTGATCCCAGGTCCATCCTCTCTCCTCTTCACGCTGCTTGGTCCTGTCTTGGTGGGTTCTTCTGTCACGATCGTCGGGAACAGATGAGGACCAAGGCTCAGCGTTGCAGGCAAACATACTCTTTATTGAGCGAAACGTGATCAAAACAACAAAGACGGTAACGTGACAGTACACGGTCAAACACAACCAACTTGAAACAATAACCCACAAAAAACAAAGGAAAAACCGACAGTTTAAATATGGCTCCCAATCAGAGACAACCAGCAAACAGCTGACACTCGTTGCCTCTGATTGGGAGTCACTCAGGCCAACATAGAAATAGAGAACATAGATCTACACACCCTGGCTCAACATAACAGTGTCCCCAGAGCCAGGGCGTGACAATATTATGCAGTAGTATAGTGGTATATTATATAATACAGTAGTATAGTGGTATAGTATATAATACAGTAGTATAGGGGTATAGTATATTATATAGTGGTATAGTGGTATAGTATATTATATAGTGGTATAGTATATGATACATTAGTATATTGGTATAGTATATTATGCAGTAGTATAGTGGTATATTATATTATGCAGTAGTATAATGGTATATTATATAGTGGTATAGTATATTATGCAGTAGTATAATGGTATAGTATATTATATAGTGGTATAGTACATGATACAGTAGTATAATGGTATGGAAATTATGAAGTAGTATAGTGGTATAGTATATTATTAAGTAGTATAGTGCTATATTATATTATACAGTATAGGAAAGTATTTTGTATTTTGAAAATACAATTTGCAGCTTTCGAAAGTATTTTTTTTACAAAATACATTGGAGTGTAGTTCAGCCCAGTGTAGTACAACATACAAAATACTCAGAAGTAATTAAAATACGTATTTCAAATACATGTGACAAAATATACTGCCCATCTCTGATCGTAGTTCAATAACTCAGCATCAACGACCCAACCTGGGCACTGGCAATGGGTTATTATGTCCAATATTTACCCAAATTGAGTTGTTTTTAATATAGCATTTTTTTTGTGTGTGTGGTGCAGAAAGGGGTGTCCACTTGAGGTGGGTTTGATATAAAGGTGTTGACATTATGGAAGCAGATAAAGGAGTCCTGCTGCTTTTCTGTTCTGAACTTTTTGATCCAGATGTCCAACTTGTAATCATGTCTCCAGGTGCGTTGTAACTGTGTGGAGTGTGTGTCCAGCTCGGATGTGGACAGCCTTCGCCACTCCCGATCCCGTCTCAACATCTACCGAGCCCTGTCCAGCCCCTCCCTCATCGCCCTTTCCAGTGAAGACCCCTTCCTCACAGCATTCAGACTGAGCTGGGAACTAGAGGAACTCAGTAAGGTGAGGCTTGATCAAGGGGGCGAATGACTGATTGGTTGATTGGCTGATTGGTTGATTGGCTGATTGATTAGTTGGTTGGCTGATTGGTTGATTGGCTGATTGGTTGATTGGCTGATTGGTTGATTGGCTGATTAGCTGGCTGATTGGCTGATTGGTTAGTTGGCTGGTTGGTTGGCTTATTAGCTGACTGGCTGATTGGCTGGCTGGCTGGTTGCTTGGTTGATTGGCTGATTAGCTGGCTGATTGGTTGGTTGGTTGGCTTATTAGCTGGCTGGCTGATTGGCTGGCTGGCTGGCTGATTGGTTGGCTGGCTGGCTGATTGGCCAATTGGCTGGCCGGCTGGTTGGTTGATTTTGTAAATGAATATCCCTTGCCTCCATGCTAAACTTATGATGATCTTTAGGGCCCAGGGTTTTTCATTGAATTAATTAATGAATATACTCTGCTCTCCCTTTATTCCAGGTGGAGAATGAGTTTAAGTCGGAGTATGAGGAGTTATCCCAACAGTGTAAGCAGTTTGCTAAAGACCTTCTGGATCAGACCAGGAGCTCCAGAGAGCTGGAGATGATCCTGAACTACAGAGACGACCTCAACCTACTGGAGGAGGAGGCTAACAACGACCTAGCTAGACTCAAACTGGCTATTAAATACCACCAGAAAGAGGTTAGTGGTTATACTATACACTACTACACTACTACACTACACTACTACACTACACTACTACACTACACTACTACACTACTACACTACTACACTACACTACTACACTACTACACTACACTACTACACTACTACACTACACTACTACACTACACTATACTACTACACTAACTACAGTACAGTACACTACTACACTACACCACTACAGTACTACACTACACTACTACACTACACTACAGTACTACACTACACTACTACACTACACTACTACACTACACTACACTACTACAGTACTACACTACACTACTACACTACACACTACACACACTATACACTACTACACTACACTACTACACTACACTACACTACTACATACTACAAACACACGACCAAACCCAACAAAACAAAAACAAAAAAATTAATAAAAAAACAAATAATAAAACATAAAATACAAACAAAAAAGACATACACAAATAAAAAATAAAATTAAAAAAAAAATAAAAACACAAAAACACTAAATCCCTACCATACACTAAACTCCCATACATAAAAATAAAAATTAAAATATAAAAAACTCCCCAATAAAACCACTCCCCACTACCACACTACAAACACACACCTACATCACACTACACTACAATCACTATACACTCCTATACATACTACACAACACTACAACACAAAAACACAAAATTAAAAAAAAAAAAATTTAAAATTTGGGGCCCCATTTTCTTTTAAGGTGAAATAAAATCCCAAAAATTTTTCCATACTTCCAAGCTTTTTCTAAAATTTTTTCCAAATTTTAACCCTTTGAAATTTTTCTTTAAAGAAATATCCACCACGGTTGGCATAAAAGAAGCTGATTAAACAGCATTTTTAAAATCCAAAACAAAAAAAAGGCCACTCTAAAAATACAGTTTTGTCACAAAACACAACCCACATATGTTCAAGTTTTGAGGGGGTGCAATTGGCATGCTGATGCAGAATGTCCACCAGAGCGTTTCCAAGAACAATTTAAATTTTCCTACCAACCGCTCCAACGTCTTTTAAAAAAAAATTTTGGAGTACGTCCAACTGGCCTCCAAAGCAGACCAATTTTAATGAAGTGGGATTAAAGAGCTCCCCAGCGCTCTTGTCAGTAACGACCACACATCCCAAAAGGGAAATCAGAGCTGGAGGAGGGGGTTTATTTCCCCGGTTTTCCTTTCCCAAATTTTTTTTCCCAAAGAAAAAATGCTCCTTAAAAAAATTTGGCCTTTGGAAACCGGTAACCAAAAGGGGAAAAAACCAAAAAGGGGAGGGAAAAACACACACAAAACAAAAAAACAAAAAAAAAAACAAAAAAAAGACAAAAAAAAACCCCCCCCCCAAAAAAAAAAAAAAAAAAAAAAAAATTAAAAAACACAAAAAAAAAAATAAAAAAAAAAAAAAAAAAAAAGAAATCAAAAAAATAAAAAACACAAAAAAAAAAAAAACAACAAAAAAAAAAAGAAAAAAAAAAAAAAGCAAAAACAAAACAAAAAAAAAAAAAAACCCAAAAAAAACCAAAAAAAATAAAAAAAAAAAAAAAAAAAAAAAAAAAGAAAACCCAAAAAACAAATAAAAAAACAAAAAACAAAGAAAAAAAAAAGGAAAAAAAAAAAAAAAAGACAAAAAAAAACAAAAAAAAAAGAAAGAAAAAAAGAAAAAAAAAAAAAAAAAAACAAAGAAAAAAAAAAAGAAAAACAAAAAAAACCGAAAAAAAAAAGAAAAAGAAAAAAAAAAAACCAAAAAGGGAAAAAAAAAAAAAAAAAAACAAAACCCCCCAAAAAACCCCCCAAAAAAGACAAGAAAAAACAAAACCAAAAAAAAAAAAACACAAAAAAAAAAAAAACAAAAAAAAAAAAAAACCAAAAACAAAAAAAAAAAAAAAAAAAAACAAAAAAAAAAAAAAAAAAAAAAAAAAAAAAAAAAACAAAACAAAAACAAAAAAAAAAAACCCCCAAAAAAAAAAAAAAAAGAAAAAACAAACCCCCAAAAACAAAAAAAAAAAAAAACACAAAAAAACTAACATCAAAAAAAAAACTAAAACCAAATAATAAAAATACATACAAAACCCCACAATATACAACACTACAAACCCCCCTACACACAACTAAAAACCCCAAAAACCAAATATTAACATAAACCCACAAAATACCTACCCTACAATACAACCCTTTCACTAAAAACACTATTTAAAAACCACTTACTACCTACACACAAATACAAAACCAAAACACCTACCTAACACCAATATACATACACACATTTTCCCAAATACCACAACCCCTTTCCCCCAAACCCCTACAACTACATACACTACAAATAACCACACACTTTCTAACCAAAAACCAAAACACACCACAAACACTATACAACACTACAACCCTAACTACCCATTTTAAAACACACTATACCTAAAAAACTACCTACTACCAAATACACTACATACTTCACACTACACACCCCAAAAATACCTAAAAATTTTCTCATAACCCAAAAATTTTAAACCTTTCCCTACACCAAAAATCCCCTAAATCTAAAATTCTAATACCTAACAAACCAAATTTTACACCATTTTTTTTAAATTTTAAAACTAACCCCTACATACCCAAAAAATTTTTCTACCCAAAAAAAACCCCACTTTCTACCCAAATTAACACACAAAACAACACACAAATACCAACACAACCAAAAAAAAACAACTACACCAAACACACCAAAATAAAAAACCCAAAAAACCGGAAAAAAAACACCAAAACACACACACCACACAAAACACCAAAAAAAAACAAAACACACAAACACACGACACAACAAAAACACAAAAAAAAAAAAAAAAAAAAAAAAAAAACACCCAAAACAAAAACCCCAAACCAAAAAAAAAAAAAAAAAAAAAACGAAAAAAAAAAAAAAAACAAAAAAAAAAACAAAAAAAAAACAACAATAAAAAAAAAAACAAAAACACCCCAAAAACAAAAAAAAACCAAACAAACAACAAAAAACAAGACAAAACCAAACATAAAACACAAAAAACACAACCAAAAAACACACACAACACAAACACAAAACAAAACCTACACCACCAAAAAAAACACAAACACAACCAAACCCCAACACAACCTAAACAAACCAAAAAAAACTACAAAAAATCAAAAACCAAATAAAAAAAAAACTAAAAAAACACACCCACACACAACACCTACAAACACACAAACCCTCACTACTCAAAACAAAAACTACCAAAATAACAAACCCCCTAAATACCACAACACACATCAAAAAACCACACACCAAACTACCAACCAAAAAACCCACACCAAACCCAAACAAAACCCCCCCAAACCCAAAAAAAACTTAAATCCAAAAAACTACTACATAAAAAATACCCCCCCCAAAACCCCAATAACACTACAAACACACTACCAAATTTCACAAACTTAAAACTACAAACCCCCTACACATACAAACCCCCTAACCCCTTTAAAAAACCTACACTCCCAAAAACCTACAAACAACACTACACTACTAAAAAACCAAATAAAATACCCCCAAAAATACAAACTACATACACACTCCTACACCCACCTTTTACCTACACTACCAAATACATACTACATTTCCCCTACATACCCCTACACTACCAATACACTACATATCATCACATCCCACTACATACCCCTACACTACATTAAATTAAAATACAACACTAAATTTTTTTTTTTAAAAACTACTCCCAAAACCAAAAAAAACTAACAAAATACCTACTACAATAACTAAACCCCCCCCAAAACCCCAATACACTACCAACCCCACACTAATAACCCCAACAACTACACCTACAACACTACAAACCACTACACACACACACACTACACACCAAAAAATTACACCCAAAAAACCCCCCCCCACACAAACATACAACCCCACCCTTAACTACACAAATTACTCACTACAACTACACCACCCCCCCCACCACACTACCACACACTCATACTCACTACCACAAAAACTAATACTACACTACACACACACTACACACAAAACAACTACACTACACACACACAAACAACCCCCAAAACACACACAACCCCCCACACACACACAACAAACAGGCCCCCCAAACCAAAAACCCCCCCAAAACCCCAAAAAAAAAAAACCCAAAAAACCAACCAACACCAAAAATAAACTATTAAAAACCCCCTTTTCCAAAACCCCAAACCAAAATACGTTAAAAAACCTTTTTTCCCCCAAAAATAAACCCCCTTTTAAATCCCCCATTAATCATTAAATTTTTTCCCAACCTTTTTATTTTTGGGCCCCTTTTTTTACTTTTTTAAGTTATTAATTTTAATTTTCCCAATTTTCCGAATTAATTCTAATTCTTTATTTTCTTCTATTCTTTTAAATTTTTTGATACTTCAATAAGCTTTAAATTTTTTTTAATTAAACCCAATTCCTTTTTTTTTACTCTAATTACTTTTTTTGGGTTTTCCTTTTTTTTTCTAAATTACTTTAAATTTACCTTTTAAATTCTAATTTTTATTTTGATTTCCAAATACTTTAATTCTTTATTATTCAAAAGCTAATTTTTATACTTATTTTTCATTTTCTGGATTACTTTTTACTTTTAATTTCTCTGATTAATTTTTAATTTTCTGTCTTACTTCAAAAACCCTTTATTTCTATTTTTAAAAAACTTAATACGCTTTTACTTTCTAATTTTATTACTCCCTTTTTTTCTAATATTTTATTCTTTTATTGAACCCTTTTTTCTTTTTTCTTTTACCTTTTTTACCTTTTTTTTTTAATTAAATTTTTTACCTATTTCTTTAAATTCTTCTAGTACTTCTGATTTTCTTCTAATACCCATTTCCCTTTTTTTACTTCCTTTTTTAAATTTTTACTTTTTCCCCCTTTTTTTTCTATTATTTCCAAATACCAACTAAACTAAATTAACCCAAAACTTTAAAACTTTAATAAAAACCTTTTCCCTTTAAAAACTCAATTAATCCCCCTTTTTTTCGCCTTCATTCCCCCCTTTTTCCCCGGGGGGGGTTTTAAACCCCCCTTTTCCCTTTTTCCCCCCCCCAAAAAAAATTTTTAAAAAAAAAAAAATTTTTTTCCCCCCTTTTCAATTTTTTAAAAAAAACCCTTTTTTTCCAAATAAAAAATACTTTTTTAATTTTTAAAAAACCCTGTTCCCCAAAACCAAAAATTACTGCATTAACGTCTGAGTTACTGTCTTAGTTACAACTGTCTGAGGTTACTGTCTGAGGTTACTGTCTGAGATTACTGTCTGAGGTTACTGTCTGAGATTACTGTCTGAGGTTACTGTCTGAGGTTACTCTCTGAGGTTACTGTCTGAGGTTACTGTCTGAGGTTACTGTCTGAGATTACTGTCTGAGGTTACTGTCTGAGGTTACTGTCTGAGGTTACTGTCTGAGATTACTGTCTGAGATTACTGTCTGAGGTTACTGTCTGAGGTTACTGTCTGAGATTACTGTCTGAGGTTACTGTCTGAGGTTACTGTCTGAGGTTACTGTCTGAGGTTACTGTCTGAGATTACTGTCTTAGGTTACTGTCTGAGGTTACTGTCAGAGGTTACTGTTTGAGGATACTGTAGTATTCTGTCATCACTCATCTCAGTCTAACACAGTGCAGACAGCGAAGTCTGACAGACTAACAGTTAGAGTGTCCACACTCAGAGAGAGCAGTGTTGACACACGGTGGGGAGGCAGAAAAGACGGACGATATAGCCTCATTAAATAGTAATCTCACTCTGCAGTGGAATCCCTTTTCTCTGTCTGTCTGTCTGCGGTTCTGTGTCAGTCTTTCTCTCTCTCTGTCTCTCTGTCTCTCTGTGTCTCTGTTCTCTCCCCTCTCTCTCTCTTTCTCTCTCTTTCTCTCTCTGAATTGATCTCCCTTTCACCAACACACAGACACTCTCTCTCTCTCTCGCTCTTTCTCTCCAAACCTCTCTCTCTATCTTTCACCTTATCTAGATGTAATTATGCAGTAGCCGTATTCATTCCTGATTGATTGTCTCAACTGGCAGATAAGTACTTGAGCTGTGTGGATGGTTGGAGGGGAGACAGATAGCCTAGCGGTTAAGAGTGTTGGGCCAGCCACCGAAAGGTTGTTTGAATCCCAGAGCCAATCATAATCTACATTTGTTTGTCACACGCGCCGAATAAAACAGGTGTAGACCTTACAGTGAAATGCTTACTCACGAGCCCTTAACCACCAATGCAGAGGTTTTAAAAAAAGTAAGTAAGATAAATGTTCTAAATAAATAGTAACACAATAAAATAACCACAACGAGGCTATATACAAGGAGCACCGGTCCGAGTCAATGTGCAGGGGTACGGATTAGTCAAGGTAATTGGGGTGTTATGTTTTTTTTAATTTATTTTTTATTTAACCTTTATTTAACCAGGTAAGCCAGTTGAGAACAAGTTCTCATTTACAACTGCGACCTGGCCAAGATAAAGCAAAGCAGTGCGATAAAAACAACAACACAGAGTTACATATGGGGTAAACAAAACATAAAGTCAAAAATACAACATAAAATATATATACAGTGTGTGCAAATGTAACAAGTTATGGAGGTAAGGCAATAAATAGGCTATAGTGCTAAATAATTACAATTAGTATTAACACTGGAATGATAGATGTGCAAGAGATGATGTGCAAATAGAGATACTGGGGTGCAAATGAGCCAAATAAATAACAATATGGGGATGAGGTAGTTGGGTGGGCTAATTTCAGATGGGCTGTGTACAGGTGCAGTGATCGATAAGGTGCTCTGACAACTGATGCTTAAAGTTAGTGAGCGAGATAAGAGTCTCCAGCTTCAGAGATTTTTGCAATTCGTTCCAGTCATTGGCAGCAGAGAACTGGAAGGAATGGCGGCCAAAGTGTTTGCTTTGGGGATGACCAGTGAGATATACCTGCTGGAGCGCATACTACGGGTGGGTGTTGCTATGGTGACCAATGAGCTAAGATAAGGCAGGGATTTGCCTAGCAGTGATTTATAGATGGCCTGGAGCCAGTGGGTTTGGCGACAAATATGTAGTGAGGACCAGCCAACAAGAGCGTACAGGTCACAGTGGTGGGTAGTATATGGAGCTTTGGTGACAAAACGGATGCACTGTGATAGACTACATCCAATTTGCTGAGTAGAGTGTTGGAGGCTATTTTGTAAATTACATCACCGAAGTCAAGGATCGGTAGGATAGTCAGTTTTACGAGGGCATGTTTGGCAGCATGAGTGAAGGAGGCTTTCTTGCGAAATAGGAAGCCGATTCTAGATTTAACTTTGGATTGGATATTCTTCATGTGAGTCTGGAAGGAGAGTTTACAGTCTAACCAGACACCTAGGTATTTGTAGTTGTCCACATACTCTAGGTCAGACCCGTCGAGAGTAGTGATTCTAGTCGGGTGGGCGGGTGCCAGCAGCGTTCGATTGAAGAGCATGAATTTAGTTTTACTAGTGTTTAAGAGCAGTTGGAGGCTACTGAAGGAGTGTTGTATGGCATTGAAGCTTGTTTGGAGGTTTGTTAACACAGTGTCCAATGAAGGGCCAGATGTATACAAAATGGTGTCGTCTGCGTAGAGGTGGATCAGCAAGTACGACATCATTGATATACACAGAGAAAAGAGTTGGCCCAATAATTAAACCCTGTGGCACCCCCATAGAGACTGCCATAGGTCCAGACAACAGGCCCTCCGATTTGACACATTGAACTCTATCTGAGAAGTAGTTGGTGAACCAGGCGAGGCAGTCATTTGAGAAACCCAGGCTATTTAGTCTGCCAATAAGAATGCGGTGGTTGACAGAGTCGAAAGCCTTGGTCAGGTCGATGAAGACGGCTGCACAGTACTGTCAATTATCAATCGCGGTTATAATATCGTTTAGAACCTTGAGCGTGGCTGAGGCGCACCCATGACCAGCTCGGAAACCGGATTGCATAGCGGAGAAGGTACGGTGGGATTCGAATTGGTCGGTGATCTGTTTGTTAACTTGGCTTTCATTAACAGCTTTCGAAAGGCAGGGCAGGATGGATATAGGTCTGTAACAGTTTGGATCTAGAGTGTCACTCCCTTTGAAGAGGGGGATGACCGCAGCAGCTTTCCAATCTCTGGGGATCTCAGACTTTACGAAAGAGAGGTTGAACAGGCTAGTAATAGGGATTGCGACAATTTCGCCGGCTAGTTTTAGAAAGAAAGGGTCCAGATTGTCTAGCCCAGATGATTTGCAGGGGTCCAGATTTTAACTACAGTGAGGGAAAAAAGTTTTTGATCCCCTGCTGATTTTGTGCGTTTGCCCACTGACAAAGACATGATCAGTCTATAATTTTAATGGTAGGTTTATTTGAACAGTGAGAGACAGAATAACAACAAAAAAATGCATGTCAAAAATGTTATGAATTGATTTGCATTTTAATGAGGGAAATAAGTATTTGACCCCTCTGCAAAACATGACTTAGTACTTGGTGGCAAAACCCTTGTTGGAAATCACAGAGGTCAGACGTTTCTTGTAGTTGGCCACCAGGTTTGCACACATCTCAGGAGGGATTTTGTCCCACTCCTCTTTGCAGATCTTCTCCAAGTCATTAAGGTTTCGAGGCTGACGTTTGGCAACTCGAACCTTCAGCTCCCTCCACAGATTTTCTATGGGATTAAGGTCTGGAGACTGGCTAGGCCACTCCAGGACCTTAATGTGCTTCTTCTTGAGCCACTCCTTTGTTGCCTTGGCCGTGTGTTTTGGGTCATTGTCATGCTGGAATACCCATCCACGACCCATTTTCAATGCCCTGGCTGAGGGAAGGAGGTTCTCACCCAAGATTTGACGGTACATGGCCCCATCCATCGTCCCTTTGATGCAGTGAAGTTGTCCTGTCCCCTTAGCAGAAAAACACCCCCAAAGCATAATGTTTCCACCTCCATGTTTGACAGTGGGGATGGTGTTGTTGGGGTCATAGGCATCATTCCTCCTCCTCCAAACACGGCGAGTTGAGCTGATGCCAAAGAGCTCGATTTTGGTCTCATCTGACCACAACACTTTCTCCCAGTTCTCCTCTGAATCATTCAGATGTTCATTGGCAAACTTCAGACGGGCCTGTATATGTGCTTTCTTGAGCAGGGGGACCTTGCGGGTGCTGCAGGATTTCAGTCCTTTACGGCGTAGTGTGTTACCAATTGTTTTCTTGGTGACTACGGTCAAAGCTGCCTTGAGATCATTGACAAGATCCTCCCGTGTAGTTCTGGGCTGATTCCTCACCGTTCTCATGATCATTGCAACTCCACAAGATGAGATCTTGCATGGAGCTCCAGGCCGAGGGAGTCGCACCAACTGTTGTCACCTTCTCACCAAGCTGCTTGGCGATGGTCTTGTAGCCCATTCCAGCCTTGTGTAGGTCTACAATCTTGTCCCTGACATCCTTGGAGAGCTCTTTGGTCTTGGCCATGGTGTAGAGTTTGGAATCTGATTGATTGATTGCTTCTGTGGATAGGTGTCTTTTATACAGGTAACAAACTGAGATTAGGAGCACTCCCTTTAAGAGTGTGCTCCTAATCTCAGCTCGTTACCTGTATAAAAGACACCTGGGAGCCAGAAATCTTTCTGATTGAGAGGGGGTCAAATACTTATTTCCCTCATTAAAATGCAAATCAATTCATACAATTTTTGACATGCGTTTTTCCGGATAGTTTTGTTGTTATTCTGTCTCTCACTGCTCTTTGTCATTAGGCAAACGTACAAAATCAGCAGGGGATCAAATACATTTTTCCCTCACTGTAGCTAGCTATATAGTATGTAAAGTTGGCTAGATACAGTAGCTAGCTTGCTACGTTAGCAGCTCATTTGAGTTAGCCTGCACTGTAGCTAGCTAATATATATATACACAAAAAATATAATTATATATATATATATATATATATATATATATATATATATTATTTATTTATTTTTTCAGTTGCAGAGGGAGGTGTTCAGACCCAGAGTCCTAAGCTTGGTGATGAGCTTGTAGGGGATAATGGTGTTGAACGCTGAGCTGTAGTCAATGAACAGAATTCTCACCTAGGTATTCTTCTTATAAAGGTGGGTGAGGGCAGTGTGGAGAGCAATTGAGATTGCGTCATCTATGGATCTGTTGGGGCGGTGTGCGAATTGGAGTGGGTCTAGGGTGTCTGGGATGGTGGAGTTAAAGTGTGCCATAACGAGCCTCTCAAAGCACTTAATAATTACAGAAGTGAGTGCTACAATACTTATTTTCCACCATAATTTGCAAATAAATTAATTAAAAATCCTACAATTTGATTTTCTGGATTTTTTTCTCCTCAATTTGTCCCTCATAGTTGACGTGTACCTATGATGAAAATTACAGGCCTCTCTCATCTTTTTAAGTGGGAGAACTTGCACAATTGGTGGCTGACTAAATACTTTTTTTCCCCACTGTACGTGTCTTTTCAGATTCCACAATGATTCTTTAGTTGTGGACATTACATCACCACTTTCCCTCTCTTGCTCTTGGTCCTCATCTTTGGAAGTCACCTTAATTTAGCTCTTGTGTGTTTTATCAGTTTCTTTATGAATATATTTATTGAACTCCATGACGGTAGCTAAAGCAAAGGGCTATAGCAGCACACAAGTAGACTACAAATGCATGCTGGTCCTGGTGGCGACGGTGCCCTACCCTATACCGAGAAAGAGCCATGATCTGACTCTTTCCTAACCCTCCTGCTGCAAGAACGCATACAGGCGGCAATATTATAAGACACCCCACTTCCAGCCCTTCCGTTGAGGTGTCTTCTCGGGACATATCTGAGTTTATTGTGAGGGAGCGTTGATACAGAGCAGCGACAGCACGCCACCGCCATGAGGAATTCAAAGCACGTTTTTGGGGGGGAAAATTGTTTTTGGGAGGGAAGAGGAAGGGAATCCGCGCTCTTCTACCTTACACTTTATTGGCTTGCTGACAAGCCTTCGCATCGCCTCAGGGCCGGGCACTCTCCAATCCAGTCTTCAAATGGGCGCCGGTCTCACCCCTACTCCATCACCTCCTAGCTCCCCGCTCCAGCTCCCATCACCGGAATAAAAAAACTCGTGCATGGAACAGTCAGTTCAATGGGGTGAGCTAATCCAGCCAAACCACCTACAGTCTGTTCTTTTTCAGCAATTCCCTGGTGGTAGTTTGACATGAGAAAGAAGAGAAGGACGACGTAGGAAAGGTCGGAACCGTATCGAGCCCCGTCCTCGGACCGCATAGAGGAACCGAAAGGCGGAGTAATGAGACCAGGAAGAAAAAAAGCGTTGATCGGAAGAGAAAGTGCATTCTTCTAATAATAATTCAAAATGAGGAGAAGAGCGGCGGACGCAGATGGGAAGGAAAGCAAACGGGGTTGCGGAATGGGGGGGGGGGGCGTGAGCCACCCGCGGAATAAGACAGAGGGAGGGGGGGAGGGGAGCGCGGCGCGAGGCTCGCCACGTCCGCGCCGCATAGACAGCGCGCGCGAGACGCCAGCCGCACAAGCTCACCAGAGAGCGCGGCCAGCGCAGCGGGCAAACACGCGCGCGAGGACAGGAGGGGAGCGGCGAAAAACGCAGAAGCAGACCACAGCGAGAGAGCAGCAATGGTCTGCCGAGGGGCCCCCCGCGGGAGAGGCGGAGCCCACGGAGTACCAAGATGCACCGCAAGAAGCGAGGATGTGAAGGAAGGGATGAGACAAGAGAAAAAGAAAAGAGAGGAGAGGAGACGAGATAGGGAGAGAGAGGAGAGAGAGGCAGGTAGAGGAAAGAGGAGAGAGACCGAGGAGAGAGAGAGAGAGAGCAGAGATAGAAGAGGAGAAGTAAAGAGAGCGAGAGCGACGAGAGAGAGCGCGAGAGTAGGAAGAGAGAAGATGAGAGAGGAAGAAGCCCTTAACTAAGAGAGGAGAGTGTCTCTCGCATCTCTCATGCCCTATCTTATAACTACAGATCTATAGACTCTCTCTCTGAACAGTAACAGTACACACCAAAAGTTTTGAAAGGATAAATAATAATCAATGGTATATTATGGGGCTATGTACAGTGTTGGTCGTTTTTTGGTTTGGTTCTGGGTAAAAAAGTCGCACATAGGTAAAGAACAAATTATAATAAAATTTAATATGGCGGTGCTTTGTTGTATTTATGGTTTGAGTTTGTGCTTCACTGTGTCTGGTGGCAACAGGCAGGTTTGAACAGGTCACACATCTTGCAAGTCTCTCTCTATAACAGAGACTCTGTGGCTGGAACTGGGTTGTGCGTAAGAGATTTGTGATGATTCACTTTGTAGGGGACCAGTTGCTCCTGTGGAGTTCAGCCTTTGTTCAATATTTGAAGAAATGTCTTTCCTCCGCCACCTCAGACAAATAGTCCCAAATGGCATCCTATTCCCCATATAGTGCCCTACTTTTTAACAAGTAATGGGCCCCGGTCAAAAGTAGTGCACTATAAAGGGAATTTGATACCATTTTGGGCACAGCCACAGACACAGAGAGAACATCCCATCAATATCGATTTAACATGGCTCAACGCTGCCCCCTGTAGGATAGGAACAGCAGGGGGTCTACAGGTCGGGACTAATTCTAATCTACTACGTGTAAACCTTGATAAAAGTCAATTATATAAAGCTTGTGCTGATCAAACATCAATAGACATCTATTTTGGTGAGAAACGGCAGAAAATGTAACAGATTCAGTCTGTTCCATCAAATTATTTTTAGGGTTTAAAAGTGGGCTGCTCTGCCAGGTTCGGCAGTAATTTATCTTTTTATAAAATCCTAAGCAGAATTACTTCTGTCAAAGTTGAATTGGGAGTGTGTGTTTGCTCTGAGTGCACTGTGAAACATTAATTTAGTTGGTCAATGCGCTCTGAAATACACAGATCTGAGTGTTGGATTGGGCGGAGCACGACAGGGAGGATACGGAGTAGGAGCGGGGAGGGGAGGAAAGAAAGAGAGAGAAGGACACCAGAGAAAGGAGGAGATAAGCGGAGGGGAGACGGAACGAGAAAGCACAGGTGGAACGGAGAAGAAGTGAGACGATGAAGTAAAGAGACGAAAGCGGACGGAAGAAAGAGAGAAGACAAGCGAGGAAGATAGGAAAGGAGAAGTAGGAGGAGAGCTAAAAGAAAGGAAAGAGAGAGCGAGAAGACAGGATGAGAGAAGAAGAGGCAGACAGAAGCAAGCGAATTGTATATCAAGCGCTGCAGCTGATGGAGATGCGCGCCCGCGTCCAGCAGCACCGCGAGAGCCGCCCGAGCAGACGCAGGCACGGCGCGCCGCACAGCGCGCGCCGCACCGCGGGCCGCCTCGGGGAAAGCAGAAAAGGAGCGGCAGCACGAGCTAAGAAGAAACAAGCGAAAGAAGAAAGGAGAGAAAGCGCGAAAGGCACAGAAACGAAGCACCATACGCAAGAGCAGAAGGGAGCGGCGCGGTGGCCACGGGGCCCAAAAGAAGCGCGACCGGAGAGAGCGCGGAGCGCGCCAGACCGCGCCAGCAGCCCAGAGAGTTACCGACGGCGCACGCAGCAAGCCGAGATAGAGTAGCGAGAAGGCAAAGATCAAAGCAGCCCAAGAGCGAGGAACGACAAGAGAGCGACAGAACCGAGCGACGGAAAAGCGACAGAAGAAAGAGACGAGAACGCGCAAGAAGAAAGAGCAGAGACAGCAACGAGCAGACCGATGACACGCAGGTCCCGACTGCGAGTAAGGTTCCACAGGGAAGCAGCAGAAGAGAGGGAATGAACTCTCCTAAGACAGATGCTGATAAGACAGAGAGGTAGCGGCACGAACAAAGGAATAAAGAGATAACCTCAGGCTGATCACCTAAGACAGAGAACTACCTAAAGAAGAACGCATCCACTGCCATCCCTGCTCCATCATCACCTCTGATCTATTCATCTCCCTCATCCCTCTCTCTCTCCCTCCACTCTCCCTCAGCCCTCATCCCTCCCCCTTCTACTCTCCCTCTCTCTCCCACTTCTAGGATTAGTGTAGGATTAGAAGGGTGTTGATATGACCAGGGTAATGTCCCAAATGGCACCCTATTCCCTATGTAGTGCACTACTTTTGACCAGAGCCTATAGGGCCTATATATGTGGAATATGGTTCCATTTGGTACACAGTCCAACCTTCTCCCTGGTCCTGACTTTGATAGGGATCTCCTCTCCTCTGGGTTCCCATGGTAACTGTGTTGCTGGGTTCAGTTCAGTGGTCTGTGATGTGTCTCTCTGGGCCAACACGATAGAAGATGGTGATGAAGGTGATGATGGTGGTGAGGGTGATGATGGTGATGGTATTTTGGGATGGTGGTGATGGTGTTGGGTATGGTGGTGATGGTTATGGGTGATGGTGCGGGTGATGATGAGGGATGGTGGTGATGGTGAAGGGTGATGGTGCGGGTGATGATGAGGGATGGTGGTGATGGTGAAGGGTGATGGTGCGGGTGATGATGAGGGATGGTGGTGATGGTGAAGGGTGATGATGAGGGATGGTGGTGATGGTGAAGGGTGATGGTACAGGTGATGATGATGGGCTGGTGGTGATGGTGAAGGGTGATGGTGACGTTGGTGAGAATGAGAATCATATCCAGGTAACAGAGAGAGGCCATGGTATAGTTTATATATGTTTAGGCATCATGAGGAGCCGTTCTCTGTACCTTACGTCAGTGCAGGAGATCTGATCTGTAGGCCCGTCAGTTCACCCAGACATCTAACGGACTGTGGTGTTTTCTGTCTCCACATCAGATGTCCAGAGTACCTAACAGAGCTCACTGAACAAGACAAAACACCCACTGCTTCCCACATGATATTATATAACCAAATACACACGCACGCACGCACGCACGCACGCACGCACGCACGCACGCACGCACGCACGCACGCACGCACGCACGCACGCACGCACGCACGCACGCACGCACACACACACACCACACACACACACACACACACACACACACACACACACACACACACACACACACACACACACACACACACACACACACACACACACACACACACACACACACACACACACACACACACAATGTCCCATAACCTAATACAACTCATTATCTGTTAAATCAACCATAATATATGATTGCTGTGATTCAGATTGTGCAGATTTGGATCTCTCTCCTTAGAGAAAATCGGAAAGTGGCCACAGGGGAAAAAATGGTGAATTAGATTGTAGCGCCCCATAATGGTGTTTTCTGAGAAAGGAAGACTACATGTTCTCTGAGTTGAATGTGTAAGATTTATTTTGAGCGTGTGTATGAGAGAGAGAGAGAGAGAGAGAGAGAGAGAGAGGGAGAGAGAGAGAGACTTGTTGTCATACTCTGTTTATTTCTTGCTTTGTTTAATGTGCATGTGCAGGTGTGAATGGGTGTTTAATGTGCATGTGCAGGTGCAGGTGTGAATGGGTGTTTAACGTGTATGTGCAGGTGTGAATGGGTGTTTAACGTGCATGTGCAGGTGTGAATGGGTGTGTAATGTGCATGTGCAGGTGTGAATGGGTGTGTAATGTGCATGTGCAGGTGTGAATGGGTGTTTAACGTGCATGTGCAGTTGGGTGTAAGTGTCTGTGTAAGATGTGTATTTATTTGCTGTTTAATTAAAACAATGAAAGCCCTTGTAAAGATCCATATATTCCCTACTACAAGAGTGTTAAAAGCCTGTTACAAACCCCTGACAATGCCTCTGGCCGTTAGCCAATAGTCAGTCATCTCTAGGCCGTCAGCCAATAGCCAGTCATCCTAGGCCTTTAGCCAATAGCCAGTCACCTCTAGGCCATTAGCCAATAGCCAGTCATCTTAGGCCATTAGCCAATAGCCAGTCATCCTAGGCCTTTAGCCAATAGCCAGTCACCTCTAGGCCATTAGCCAATAGCCAGTCATCTTAGGCCATTAGCCAATAGCCAGTCATCCTAGGCCGTTAGCCAATAGCCAGTCATCATAGGCCGTTAGCCAATAGCCAGTGACCCTTGTTAATGAAAGTTGATATCCACTTCTTTCTTTCTCCTCTTCCCTCCTTCTCTTATCTTCCCCCTGAATTGAGGACTTCATGCAGCTGTAGTAATCAAATAAAATCCCATTTTATTTGTTGCATACACATATTTTGCAGAGCTTATCGCGGGTGTAGGGAAATGCTTATGTTCATAGCTCCAACAGTACAGTAATATCTAACAATACAAAACAATACACGTAAATCCCAAAAATGTTAAGAAAGGAATTAAGAAATGTATAAATATTAGAGTCCGGAATATATATGTACACTACCAGTCAAACGTTTAGAAACACCTTTTAAAAATGTTTTACATTGTAGAATAATAGTGAAGAAAACAAACTATGAAATAACACATATTGAATCATGTAATAACCAGAAAAGTGTTAAACAAATCTAAGTACATTTTACTGTAACTACTATCATTATACATCCTCTACTGTAACTACTGTCATTATACATCCGCTACTGTAACTATCATTATACATCCTGTACTGTAACTATCATTATACATCCTCTACTGTAACTACTGTCATTATACATCCTCTACTGTAACTATCATTGTACATCCTCTTCTGTAACTATCATTATACATCCTCGACTGTAACTACTATCATTATACATCCTCTGCTGTAACTACTATCATTATACATCCTCTACTGTAACTATCATTGTACATCCTCTTCTGTAACTATCATTATACATCCTCTACTGTAACTACTATCATTATACATCCTCTGCTGTAACTACTATCATTATACATCCTCTACTGTAACTATCATTGTACATCCTCTTCTGTAACTATCATTATACATCCTCTACTGTAACTACTATCATTATACATCCTCTATGTAACTATCATTATACATCCTCTATGTAACTATCATTATACATCCTCTACTGTAACTACTGTCATTATACATCCTCTACTGTAACTACTGTCATTATACATCCTCTACTGTAACTACTATCATTATACATCCTCTACTGTAACTACAGTCATTATACATCCTCTACTATTACTACTATCATTATACATCCTCTACTGTAACTACAGTCATTATACATCCTCTACTGTAACTACAGTCATTATACATCCTCTACTGTAACTACTATCATTATACATCCTCTACTGTAACTACAGCCATTATACATCCTCTACTTTAACTACTGTCATTATACATCCTCTACTGTAACTACTATCATTATACATCCTCTACTGTAACTACAGTCATTATACATCCTCTACTTTAACTACTGTCATTATACATCCTCTAATGTAACTACTATCATTATACATCCTCTACTGTAACTACTGTCATTATACATCCTCTACTGTAACTATCATTATACATCCTCTACTGTAACTACTGTCATTATACATCCTCTATTATAACTATCATCATACATCCTCTACTGTAACTACTGTCATTGTACATCCTCTACTCTAACTACTGTCATTATGCATCCTCTATTATAACTATCATTATACATCCTCTACTGTAACTACTGTCATTATACATCCTTCTATTGTAACTATCATCATACATCCTCTACTGTAACTACTGTCATTGTACATCCTCTACTGTAACTACTGTCATTATGCATCCTCTATTATAACTATCATTATACATCCTCTACTGTAACTACTGTCATTATACATCCTCTACTGTAACTACTGTCATTATACATCCTCTACTGTAACTACTATCATTATACATCCTCTACTGTAACTACTGTCATTATACACCCTCTACTGTAACTACTGTCATTATACATCCTCTACTGTAACTACTATTGTAACTACTATATTATACATCCTTTTATATAACTACTGTCATTATACATCCTCTACTGTAACTACTATCATTATACATCCTCTACATTTACATTTACATTTATGTCATTTAGCAGACACTCTTATCCAGAGCGACCTACAAATTGGTGCATTCACCTTATGATAGCCATTGGAACAACCACTTTACATTTTTTTTTTTTTTTTTTTTTTTTTTTAATTTTTGAGTATAAGTTTTTTGTAATTTAAAAAATATATATATTTTTTATTTATTTATTTTTATATATCTTTTTTTATTATTACTATTATTATTATTATTTTTTTGTATTATTGTTATTATTATTTTATTTTTTGTGGGGGTGGGGTAGGGGGGGTAGAAGGATTACTTTTATACTATCCCAGGTATTCCTTAAAGATGTAGAGTTTCAAATGTCTCCGGAAGGTGGTCAGTGACTCCGCTGTCCTGGAGTCGTGAGGGAGCTTGTTCCACCATTGGGGTGCCAGAGCAGCGAACAGTTTTGACTGCACTGAGCGGGAACTGTGCTTCCGCAGAGGTAGGGGGACCAGCAGGCCAGAGGTGGAAGAACGCAATGCCCTCGTTTGGGGTGTAGGGACTGATCAGAGCGTGAAGGTAAGGAGGTGCCGTTCCCCTCACAGCTCCGTAGGCGAGCACCATGGTCTTGTAGCAGATGCGAACTTCAACTGGAAGCCAGTGGAGTGTGCGGAGGAGCGGGGTGACGTGAGAGAACTTGGGAAGGTTGAACACCAGACAGGCTGCAGCGTTCTGGATGAGTTGTAGGGGTTTAATGGCACAGGCAGGGAGCCCAGCCAACAGCGAGTTGCAGTAATCCAGACGGGAGATGACAAGTGCCTGGATTAGGACCTGTGCCGCTTCCTGTGTAAGGTAGGGTCGTACTCGACGAATGTTGTAGAGCATGAACCTACAGGATCAGGTCACCGCTTTGATGTTAGCGGAGAACGACAGGGTGTTGTCCAGGGTCACGCCAAGGTTCTTTGCTCTCTGGGGGGAGGACACAACGGAGTTGTCAACCGTGATGGCGAGATCATGGAACGGGCAGTCCTTCCCCGGGAGGAAGAGCAGCACCGTCTTGCCGAGGTTCAGCTTGAGGTGGTGATCCGACATCCACACTGATATGTCTGCCAGACATGCAGAGATGCGATTCGTCACCTGGTTATCAGAAGGGGGAAAGGAGAAGATTAATTGTGTGTCGTCTGCGTAGCAATGATGGAGAGACATGTGAGGATATGACAGAGCCAAGTGACTTGGTGTAAAGAGAGAATAGGAGAGGGCCTAGAAACTGAGCCCTGGGGGGACACCAGTGGTGCGAGAGCACGTGGTGCGGAGACAGATTCTTGCCATGCCACCTGGTAGGGAGCAACCTGTCAGGTAGGAAGCAATCCAAGAGTGAGCCGCGCCGGAGATGGCCAACTTGGAGAGTTGTGGAGAGGAGGATCTGATGGTTCACAGTATCAAAGGCAGCAGATAGGTCTAGAAGGATGAGAGCAGAGGAGAGAGAGTTAGCTTTAGCAGTGCGGAGAGCCTCCGTGACACAGAAAAGAGCAGCTCAGTTGAAGACCAGGCTGAAACCTGACGGTTGGAAAGAAGGAATCTGTAGCAGGGGTGGTGAGTCGAGGAGAGATGCTAGAGACAGTCGTCAGGGAGAT
>LR778279.1:42744522-42772022 GCA_902810595.1 Coregonus sp. 'balchen'
TGTATGGGTGGTAAGCCCGGGCCCAAAATGTATCAGGGGGGTAAGACCTGGCACACATGTTCAGGGTGGAAAGACCTGGCACCAGATATCGGGTGGTAAACCCGGGAAACATGAATCGGGTTTTAAGCCCCTGGCCACATGAATCAGGGGGTAAGACCTGGCAAATGATTCGGGTGGTAAGACTGCACACTGATATCAGGGTGGTAAGACCTGGCATACTACAGGGTGGTAAGACCTGGCACACATGATATCAGGGTGGTAAGACCTGGCACACATGATATCAGGGTGGTAAGACTGGCAACTGAATCAGGGGTGATGGCACAGATATCAGGGTGGTAAGCCTGGCAACACATGAGCAGGTGGTAAGACTGGCATTACATTATCATGGTGGTAAGCCCTGGCACAATGAATAAGGGTGGTAAGACCTGGCATACATATATCAGGGTGGTAAGACCTGGCATACATGATATCAGGGTGGTAAGACCTGGCATACATTATATCAGGGTGGTAAGACCTGGCATACATGATATCAGGGTGGTAAGACCTGGCACACATGATATCAGGGTGGTAAGACCTGGCACACATGATATCAGGGTGGTAAGACCTGGCACACATGTCATATGGGTGGTAAGACCTGGCACACATGATAACAGGGTGGTAAGACCTGGCACACATGTCATATGGGTGGTAAGACCTGGCACACATGATATCAGGGTGGTAAGACCTGGCACACATGATATCAGGGTGGTAAGACCTGGCACACATGATATCAGGGTGGTAAGACCTGGCACACATGATATCAGGGTGGTAAAACCTGAGACCAGAGAGCAAATGTTAGTATTATACTAATTATTCCCCAGTGGCTGTTTCAACCCCTCTCCTCCCCTCTCCTCTCCTCTCCTCTCTCTCCTCTCCTCTCCTCTCCTCTCCTCCTCTCCTCTCCTCTCCTCTCCTCCATTTGGGATAGTACCTTGGTGTTGGTGCTGCCTACCTCTCGTGTGCCCAGTCACATACACACATACTCCGCTGCCAGTCTGTGTGGACATCATGCCAGCTGGCCTTTTACCCGTGGTACCACGTTCGATTCTGTTATGATTACGACAACGTTCCTTTTCCAGCTTCTTTCTTTATTTCTTTTTTTTTTTTTTTCATTAAAGAGAGAGAGAGAACACGCTGTAGGAACATGAAGATGAATTCTTAATATTTTACTGGAAGGATGGATGGATGCTAGATGAGGATGGATGGATGGATGGATGGATGGATGGATGGATGGATGGATGGATGGATGGATGGATGGATGGATGGATGGATGGATGGATGGATGGATGGATGGATGGATGGATGGATGGATGGATGGATGGATGGATGGATGGAAGGATGGATGGATGGATGGATGCTAGATGAGGATGGATGGATGGATGGATGGATGGATGGATGGATGGATGGATGGATGGATGCTAGATGAGGATGGTACATTGATAGAAACAATGGTGAAAGACGTCTGTGTGGGAGGGGATGTGTGTGAAGGGATGTGTTGGAGGGGATGTGTGTGAAGGGATGTGTTGGAGGGGATGTGTGTGAAGGGATGTGTTGGAGGGGATGTGTGGGAGGGGATGTGGGAGGGGATGTGTGGGAAGGGATGTGTGGGAGGGGATGTGTGGGAGGGGATGTGTGTGAAGGGATGTGTGGGAGGGGATGTGTGGGAGGGGATGTGTGTGTGTTCAACTTTGTTTCAGAACGACAGAACGTGAGAAGGTGAAGAAGAATTGTTATTCTTGTACTTGATGAAAGGATGGATTGGGATGGGGTGGCAGGATGGATTGGGATGGGGCGGCAGGATGGATTGGGATGGGGCGGGCAGGATGGATTGGGATGGGGCGGCAGGTAGCCTAGCGGTTAGAGTGCTGGGGCACTAACCGAAAGGTTGCTAGTTTGAATCCCCTAGCCGACAAGGTGAAAAATCTGTCGATGTGCACTTGAGCAAGGGCACTTACAGTGGGGCAAAAAAGTATTTAGTCAGCCACCAATTGTGCAAGTTCTCCCACTTAAAAAGATGAGAGAGGCCTGTAATTTTCATCATAGGTACACGTCAACTATGACAGACAAATTGAGGAAAAAAAATCCAGAAAATCATATTGTAGGATTTTTAATGAATTTATTTGCAAATTATGGTGGAAAATAAGTATTTGGTCACCTACAAACAAGCAAGATTTCTGGCTCTCACAGACCTGTAACTTCTTATTTAAGAGGCTCCTCTGTCCTCCACTCGTTACCTGTATTAATGGCACCTGTTTGAACGTGTTATCAGTATAAAAGACACCTGTCCACAACCTCAAACAGTCACACTCCAAACTCCACTATGGCCAAGACCAAAGAGCTGTCAAAGGACACCAGAAACAAAATTGTAGACCTGCACCAGGCTGGGAAGACTGAATCTGCAATAGGTAAGCAGCTTGGTTTGAAGAAATCAACTGTGGGAGCAATTATTAGGAAATGGAAGACATACAAGACCACTGATAATCTCCCTCGATCTGGGGCTCCACGCAAGATCTCACCCCGTGGGGTCAAAATGATCACAAGAACGGTGAGCAAAAATCCCAGAACCACACGGGGGGGACCTAGTGAATGACCTGCAGAGAGCTGGGACCAAAGTAACAAAGCCTACCATCAGTAACACACTACGCCGCCAGGGACTCAAATCCTGCAGTGTGAGACGTGTCCCCTTGCTTAAGTCAGTACATGTCCAGGCCCATCTGAAGTTTGCTAGAGTGCATTTGGATGATCCAGAAGAGGATTGGGAGAATGTCATATGGTCAGATGAAACCAAAATATAACTATTTGGTAAAAACTCAACTCGTCGTGTTTGGAGGACGAAGAATGCTGAGTTGCATCCAAAGAACACCATACCTACTGTGAAACATGGGGGTGGAAACATCATGCTTTGGGGCTGTTTTTCTGCAAAGGGACCAGGACGACTGATCCGTGTAAAGGAAAGAATGAATGGGGCCATGTATCGTGAGATTTTGAGTGAAAACCTCCTTCCATCAGCAAGGGCATTGAAGATGAAACGTGGATGGGTCTTTCAGCATGACAATGATCCCAAACACACGGCCCGGGCAACGAAGGAGTGGCTTCGTAAGAAGCATTTTATGGTCCTGAAGTGGCCTAGCCAGTCTCCAGATCTCAACCTTATAGAAAATCTTTGGAGGGAGTTGAAAGTCCGTGTTGCCCAGCGACAGCCCCAAAACATCACTGCTCTAGAGGAGATCTGCATGGAGGAATGGGCCAAAATACCAGCAACAGTGTGTGAAAACCTTGTGAAGACTTACAGAAAACGTTTGACCTGTATCATTGCCAACAAAGGGTATATAACAAAGTATTGAGAAACTTTTGTTATTGACCAAATACTTATTTTCCACCATAATTTGCAAATAAATTCATTAAAAATCCTACAATGTGATTTTCTGGAAAAAAAATTCTCATTTTGACTGTCATGGTTGACGTGTACCTATGATGAAAATTACAGGCCTTTCTCATCTTTTTAAGTGGGAGAACTTGCACAATTGGTGGCTGACGAAATACTTTTTTTCCCCACTGTATGTCACGAGTGTCAGTGTAATGTGGTGGGTCGAAGTCAGGTGCAGGACACAGAACTCGAAGAAACATACTTTACTGAGAAATGAGTAAAGAATACAATACAGAAATCTCTCCACACAGGGAGGAACTAACCCGCTCACCAACGACACACGAAATGAAAACAACCACGCACAAAACACATTGGGAGCCACTGGGTTAAATAGGGAATGCGTGATTACAATAATGGGCAACAGGTGTGTGGCAATAGACAACAGGTGCAACATAGAAACATAGAACATAGATCAGCAGCAGCTAGTATTCCGGTGACGACGAACGCCGAAGCCTGCCCGAGCAAGGAGGAGGGGGCGAGTCGGGTGATTACGGTGGAAATCCCTCAACATGGAGGGATCGAGGATGTCCCTCCTAGGGAACGGGAACCAGCACCGCTCCTCCGGACCGTACCCCTCCCACTCCACGAGATACTGCAGGCCTCCCACCCGACGCCTCGAATCTAAGATGGAACGGACCGAGAACGCCGGTTCCCCCTCGATGTCCAGTGGGGGCGGAGGAACCTCCTGTATCTCAGACTCCTGGAGTGGACCAGCTACCACCGGCCTGAGGAGAGACACATGGAACGAGGGGTTAATACGACACTCAGGAGGAAGCTGTAACCTATAACATACCTCATTCAATCTCCTCAGGACTTTGAATGGCCCCACAAACCACCGACCCAGCTTCCAGCAGGGCAGGCGAAGGGGCAGGTTTCGGGTCGAGAGCCAGACCCGGTCCCCGGTGCATACACCAGAGCCTCACTGCAGTGGCGGTCGGCACTCGCCTTCTGCCGCCCGATGGCCCGCTGAAGGCGCACATGGGCAGCGTTCCAGGTCTCCTGTGAGCGCCGAAACCATTCATCCACCGCAGGTGCCTCGATGTGGCTCTGATGCCATGGTGTCAAAACCTAAAACACACTGGAATGGAGTAAGGTTAGTGGAGGAGTGGCTGAGTGAGTTTTGGGCCATCTCTGCCCAGGGGAGGAAAACCGACCACTCCCCCGGCCGGTCCTGGCAAACGACCTCAGAAACCTACCCACCTCCTGGTTGACTCTCTCCACCTGCCCGTTACTTTCAGGGTGAAACGCTGAGGTCAGGCTGACCGAGACTCCCAGACGTTCCATGAACGCCCTCCAAACCCTCGAGGTGAACTGGGAACCCCGATCAGACACTATATCCTCAGGTATCCTGAGATCCAATTTCGGGAAGAAGCGCGACCCATGCAGTGATTCCGTCATACATGCTATCAGAGGTAAGGGATAGCTGTACTTGACAGTGATCTGATTAAGACCACGGTAATCAATGCACGAGCATAACCCACCATCCTTCTTCTTCACGAAAAAGAAGCTAGAGGAAACAGGTGAAGTGGAAGGCCGAATGTATCCCTGTCTCAGAGATTCGGAGACATATGTTTCCATGGCCGCCTTCTCCGCCTGTGACAGAGGATACACGTGACTCCGGGGAAGTGCAGTGCCTACCTGGAGATTTATCGCATAATCCCCCGGACGATGGGGTGGTAATTTAGTCGCCCTCTTCTTACTGAAGGCGAGAGCCAAATCGGCATACTCAGTGCAGGGGACGGCCCCTCTCCTGGTCTCCCTAAGCGCAGTACCTCCGAGCTCCATGGGGGTAGAGTCGGAGGTGCTGGGGGATGGAATGTATGGGCCCCGATCAGACCGTCCGCGGGTCTCCAACAGGTTATCCAGCCTGATGGACATCTCCACCAGTTGGTCCAGGTTGAGATTGGTATCCCTGCAGGCCAGTTCCCCGCCGAACGTCCTCCCGTAGGCTGCACCGATAGTGGTCGATCAGGGCCCTCTCATTCCATCTGGCGCTGGCTGCCAACGTCCTGAACTCCAGCTCAAATTCCTGGGCACTCTTCTTCTCCTGTCGTGGTGGAACAGACGCTCGCCCGCCGCTCTCCCCTCCGGTGGATGATCGAATACCGCCCGGAAGCGGCGGGTGAAATCCTCGTAGTGGACCGATGCAGCGTCAATTCCTCCCCACTCGGCGTTGGCCCACTCGAGCGCCTTCCCCGACAGACAGGAGATGAGGGCGGACACGTTCTCGTATCCCGAGGGCGCCGGGTGAATAGTTGCCAGGTAGAGCTCTACCTGGAGAAGGAAACCCTGACACCCGGCTGGTGTACCGTCATATGCCCTCGGGAGCGAGAGCCGAATCCCACTGGGTCCAGGTGGCGAAGGGGTGGACTGTGGTATGGGTGGTAGAGTGGTTGGAGGAAGTGTGTGGGAAGGCCACCTCTCTCCCAATGGTCCATAGTATTCATCACCCTCTCCATTGCAGTGCCGAGAGCCTGGATGATACTCTCCTGTCGTTGAAATCATTCATCCATCGATTCGGACTGACTGGCTGTACCTGCTGACTCCATAATGGTGCGTGGTTCTGTCACGAGTGTCAGTGTAATGCGGTGGGTCGAAGTCAGGCGCAGGACACAGAACTCAAAGAAACTTACTTTACTGAGAAATGAGTAAAGAATACAATACATAAATCTCTCCACACAGGGAGGAACTAACCCGCTCACAAACGACACACGAAATGAAAACAACCACGCACAAAATACAATATATCAATATAATAATAGTATAATAATAATTTAATAATTTAATAATAATAGTATAATAATATATTCATATATAATAATGTAATAATAATACAGTAATAATTATAATACTATAATAATAGTATAATAATAACACTAGTATAATAATAATATAATAATTATGTAATCAAATCACATTTGATTTGCCACATGCGCCGAATACAACAGGTACCTTACAGTGAAATGCTAACTTACAAGCCCTTAACAAACAATGCAGTTTTAAGAAAAATAAGTGTTAAGTAAAAAATTGATAAGTAAATAATAAAACATTAAAAATTATTAAAGAGCAGCAGTAAAATAAAACAACAGTAGGGAGGCTATATACTCATGTATTATTATACTGTAATTATAATTATAATAATAGTTTGAAACAAATATGTATATAATAATTATAATATCACGATAATAACAATAATAATAATAATAATAATAATAATAATAATAATATAATTTCCATTTACCTTGAAACATAATGTTTAATATTGTTGTGTCTCAATGGGCCACTAGGCTAGAAATAGGAACTAAGCGCAATGGTCAGGTCACTCTGAGGAAGACGTCAGCTTGACGTGGAAATGTCAGTCACCTGTTCGCATCCTTTACAATGGATTAAAGTGCATAAGTAAATCAATCTCTGTCATTTTTTGTTGAGTGCTCCAACTCCTTTTTACCTCGAATTAGTCCTTTTGGAAGTTTTTCTCATGATTTTTGTTGTTAAGCAACCCTCCTTTCCTTTGTTTGCTGAAGCCTCCTGAACATTAGAAGCTGAACTTTAGAAGCTGAACATTAGAAGCTGAACATTAGAAGCTGAACATTAGAAGCTGAACATTAGACGCTATTAGAAGCTGAACAATGGAAGCTGAACATTAGAAGCTGAACATTTGTCCATGTGTGAAATAGGACACATATAAGCACCAACTACGTTAATTAAAGAAGTGCCTGCTTGCCTGGATGGTAAATTGAATAGATATAATGGTTTAAAGACGTGCATGCCTGCCTGGATGGTATATTGAATAGAAGCAGAGATTAAAGGCGTGCCTGCCTGGATGGTACATTGATAGATACAATGGTTCAAGACATGTGGAACACATAAATTACTTTTTTTTCTCCTGTCCTCTTTTCTTTGCTGATGAGTTTATTGTGCAGCATATGAGGGTTTTATAAGCTTACACTGGTTAGGAGTGGTTAGATCTTCCAGACCCTGCTCTGTTTACCTCTGGTTAGGAGTGGTTAGTTCTTCCCCTGCTCTGTTTACCTCTGGTTAGGAGTGGTTAGTTCTTCCACTGGTTAGGAGTGTTTACATTGGACAATGACTCCAAGCATACAGCTAAAGCAACAATGGAATGACTTTGAGTCCTTGAGTGGCCTAGCCAAAACCCAGACTTGAATCCCATTGAAAATCTGTGGAAAGACTTGAAGATTGGTGTTCACCGCCGCTCCCCATATAACTTAACAGAGCTAAAAAATATATATAATCATATAGACATACCCAAGACGACTCAAAGCTGTAATCACTGCTAAAGGTGCTTCTAAAAAGTATTGACTCAGAGGTGTGAATACTTATGCAAATGAGATATTTCTTTATTTCTGTATACATTATCTCTCAGACTGTTTCCTCCATGTCTGACAGCAGCCGTGATTGATGAAGCCATCTCTTTCCCTCTCTCGCTAACCTTTCCACATCACTCTTTCTCTCTCTAACCTTTCCACCTCACTCTTTCTCTCTCTAACCTTTCACCTCTCACCTTCTCTCACGCCTCACACTCTTTTCTCCCCCTGTGGTGAAAACCTTTTCCTGAACCTTTGACAGCACATAGTGTGCCTAGTAAAACTGATAGCCCTAACCTCCTGACTCCAGACCCTGACAAGTCCTACTGAGCAAATCTTATTATTACAGCAATACACGTACACACAAACACACAGACACACACAGTCTAACTGGAGTGGAACTGGACCAGGTACACATTTATAAATAGTGTTTGAAAGTGGACCAGAACTGGCACCTCTGATGTTTTAGTACTGCTGTTTAATAGGTCCAGTGCCTACAGGTATATGGGGTGCTGGCACCTCTGATATTTACGTGGGGTTCAGATGTTTTACTGCTTGAGAACTGATACTTCTTATTGGGCACTGGCTCTGACATAGGAATGTACACACACACACACACACACACACACACACACACAAACACAGACACACAGACAGACACACACACAGTCTTCTCTGACTTTAGAGGTAATTTAGTTCAACCATAAGCTTTAAACCTGACTTACAATCAGGTCCTTCAGACAAGGAACCATTTGAAAACACTGAGAGACAGTTAGAGAGTGAGAGAGCGTGAGAGAGAAAGAGAGAGAGAGAGAAGAGGAGAGAGAAGAAGGAGAGAGAAGCAGCAGAGAGAGACGAGACAGACAGAGACTATGAGAGAGCTAGAGTAGATGAACACCATCGTTGCAAGGATCATGAGCATTTTGAATGTCAGCTGTCAGCAACGAGCAAATTAAAACTGCCTCCGAAATACACAGAAATACTTTTTCTGCATGAAGCATGGAGGACTGCGGTGAGATGAAACAATATCCAAAGAAGAGATGAGAGGGAGAAAGAGTAGATAGAGAGAGAGATAAGAATAGTTAGAGAGCATGGAGATCTAGCTAAGTAGATGAGACTGATTTCTCTCCTCTCTCCTCTCTCTCTCTCCTCTCTCTCTCTCTCTCTCTCTCTCTCGCTCTCTTCTCTCTCTCTCCTCTCCCCTCTCTCTCTTTTTTCTTCTCTTTCTCTCTCTCTCCTCCTCCTCCTCTCTTTCTCTCCTTGTCTCCCCCTCTCCTCTCCTTTCCTTTCTCCCTTCGCCCGCCCCCTCCCCGCTCTCCTTGTCTGCTGCCGCCCCCCCTCCTCCGCTCCGGTGCTCTCGGGCATGTGTCGGGCCGCCGCCGCTCCGGGGCCAGTTGACCATGGTCGCACTCTCCCGCCTCTCCTCCGGTCTTCTGCTCTGGCCCTTTCGCGCCCCTCACCTCCCCGTCTCTCTACGTGCTTCTCGAGACTGGAGAGCAGACAACCGTTTGCTTGGCTTAGCTGCTTCTCCTCCATCTATCTTTTTAGATTATGCAGCTATCAATCACATTCTTACATCCAATCAGGCCAATCCGGCGGAATCAAAAAAACAAATGCCCAACCAAAAGAACATGAAACACCAGCCTGCTTTGTGCAATTGGTAAACCTGTTTCTAGAAACTTGTGCTTTTGGTAGAAACCTGTTTTCATACTTGGTAAAACATGTTTCTAAACCCTGTTTCATATTGGTAAAACATGTTTTCTAAAAACCTGTTTCATATGGTAAAACATGTTTCTAGAACCTGTTTCATGTTGGTAGAACCTTTTCATATTGGGTAAACATGTTTCTAGAACCTGTTTCATATGGTATAAACATGTTTCTAGAACCTGTTTTCATATTGGGTAAAACATGTTTCTAAACCTGTTTTCATATGGGTAAAACATGTTGCTAGAACCTGTTTCATATTGGTAAAACATGTTTCTAGAACCTGTTTCATATTGGTAAAACATGTTTCTAGAATCTGTTTCATATTGGTAAAACTTGTTTCTAGAACCTGTTTCATATTGGTAAAACATGTTTCTAGAACCTGTTTCATATTGGTAAAACATGTTTCTAAGAATCTGTTTTCATATTGGGTAAAAACATGTTTCTAGAACCTGTTTCATATTGGTAAAACATGTTTCTAGAACCTGTTTCATATTGGTAAAACATGTTTCTAGAACCTGTTTCATATTGGTAAAACATGTTTCTAGAACCTGTTTCATATTGGTAAAACATGTTTCTAGAACCTGTTTCATGTTGGTAGAACCTGTTTCATATTGGTAAAACATGTTTCTAGAACCTGTATCATTACATTTAAGTCATTTAGCAAACGCTCTTTCCAGACAATTAGGGTTTAGGCCTTGCTCAATGGCAACATCGCAGATTTTTCACTAGTCGGCTTGGGGATTAGAACCAGCGCTTTGGTTACTGGCACAACCGCTCTTAACACTAAGCTACTGCGCCCATCATATTGGTAAAACCTGTTTCTAGAACCTGTTTCATATTGCTAAAAACCTGTTTCTTGAATTCAGACATCTGAAATATCTGTTTTTGACAGTAATCTTACAAGCACAATTGTATTTTACTGAGAATGTATCTAGTTATGGTAGGGGTGAAATAAGTAAACCAGTTAATTAAAACATGTTTTAGTGGTTTATTAGAACCTGTATCTTTACATTTCAAGTTCATTTAGCAGAAGTTCTTATCCAGAGCGACTTACAGGAGCATATAGGGGTTAAGTGCCTTGCTCAAGGGCACATCGACAGATTTTTCACCTAGTCGGCTTGAGGATTAGAACCAGCGACCTTTCGGTTACTGGCACAACGCTCTTAACCACTAAGCTACCTGCCGCCTTAGATGAATTTGAGTGGAAAAGGGAATGGGGCAGTTAAATAATTTTCTGTCATAGACAAAGTAACTCAAAAGGGGTGATGATACTGATTAACATAAATGTCAATCCGAATTTGCAAACAGTCAGGAATGATCCACAAGGAAGATGGACCCTTTTCAATATGAAAGTGGATGAAAAACAGATTTGGCTCATGAATCTATATTGTCCACAGTATTAAGCACCTCAAAGGACCGTAAAGGAAATCACTCTACAAACTATCATCATTGATGCTCCTAAGGAGATCACAAATATTATGGACAAATTAGAAATGGTGGAGATTTGGAGATTTAAAAAAAAAATGACCTAGTGAGATATACATGGAGGAGACTTAATCAAGCTATATCGGAATTGTATTCAAAGTCTACTGGAGGACAATTTGTTCTTAACTAAGAAAAAATAATGTATAACTGAATTTTCCAGTACAATATAGGTTCAGCAAATCCCCTTATTGTTTGGGATACCGTTATATGTACCTTCAGAGGTCATTCGATTCAATATTCATCAGTAAAGAAAAAAGCAGTTTCTGTCTAAAGAGACTAACAAGGAAAATATATTAACTAATCGTACAGGTAGATAGCAATACAAACGATACCACAGAGATACACAATAAGTTAGAGGAAAAACAAAAGAACTGGAGGAACTTATTCAAAAATGGTCTAATGTAATCTATTACAAAAATCTAGCAAACTGGATGGAATATGGAGAAAAATGCACCAAATACTTCCTGAATCTTCAACACAGGAACACTACCAAAAGGAATTTGCAGCAGATGTTTTCTTTTCCGTCTCATCCTCACCCTCTGACCTCTGACCTTTCCAAATATTATTTTTCTTTTTTTTAAATGAAAAGTTAACAAATGCACAAAAAGATCAGGTCAAATGTCAAAGGTCAAAGGAATAACCTTGTTGAATCCTTTCAGTCTGGAGAAACCCCAGGGCTTGATGGCACCAGGGCTTGATGGCACCAGGGCTTGATGGCACCAGGGCTTGATGGCACCAGGGCTTGATGGCACCAGGGCTTGATGGCACCAGGGCTTGATGGCACCAGGGCTTGATGGCACCAGGGCTTGATGGCACCAGGGCTTGATGGCACCAGGGCTAGATGGCACCAGGGCTTGATGGCATACCGGTAGAGGTATGTCAAACCTTTTTTTATAAATACACTCAAAGCTCCATTGTTATCTTGTTTTATCTACTCCTATAGAAATGGTAGTCTGTCAAGTACCCAGCAGGAAGATTTCACTATTACATAAAACAAGACCCAGGTGGCAACATATAAAGATCCTTCTTAAAAAACTGGAGGCCTCTTACACTTCAATGTTGTGATGCAAAAATACTAGTGAAGTGCATAGCACTCAGAACCAGATATTGTTCATCCTGATCAGACAGGTTTCTTACACGGACGATACATTGGAGATAATATACGACAAGTACTGGAAACAATAGAACACTCTGAAAAATCTAAGAAGCCAGGCCTGGTATTTATAGCGAATTTTGAAAAAGGCCTTTGATAAAGTACGACTGGATTTTATATATCAATGCCTGAATTTCGGTGAGTCTCTTATTCAATGGTTAAAATTAATGTATAGCAACCCCAGGTGTAAAATAGTAAATAATCGGCTACTTCTCAGAGAGTTTTGAACTGTCAAGAGGAGTTAAACAAGGGTGTCACCATATCTATTCGTTATGGCCATTGAAATGCTAGCTATTAAAATCAGATCAGATAACAACATTAGAGGTTTAGAAATCCAAGGCTTAAAACCATGTATGCCGATGACTCAAGTTTTATATTAATTAAGTCCGCAAGCTAGATCCCTGCAATATCTCATTGAAGATAACTTTTCTGGCCTCTCTGGACTAAATCCCAATTATGATAAGTGTACCATATCACATATTGGATCTTTAAAAGACACAACTTTTACATTACTCAGCAGTTTACCTATAAAATATTTATCTTTATCTGGGATGTTAAACATAATGAATATGAACTGGGTGGGTTGAGATTATTAAATCTAAAAGCACCAAACCTCTCTCTAAAAGCTTCACTTATACAAAACTTTTACTTGAATCCAAAATGGTTCTCTAGTAGATTTTATTAAGAACAGCTCATCCCTTGTTTAAAAATGGCCTTTGTGCAAATTGCTATTTCTAATTTTTCGAATAATTGAAAATGAAACCTTGTTCAGAGTATATCTCTTTCTCAAACAAGCAATGCAGAGCTGGTTACAATTTACATTTCATCCCCCAGAAAAGACAGAACAAATATTACAACAAATATTATGATTGGACTCAAATGTACTGCTTGATAAAATACCTGTTTTTATGGGAAAGATGTTTGAGAAAGGTATTTTCTTTTTAAACGATATTGTAAATTGGAATGGTAGAGTTATGTCTTTCATGGAGCTAATGGAAGTGTATTGGAAGGTCTGCTCAGATTTTTGATGTTTTTGATGTTCCATGGCACAGGGTGTATGAGTTGATACATAAAACAACGCAAGATTCAACACTTCGTGCTTTTCAGCTAAAATTATTGTAAGGAATTCTTGCCACCAATAAAATGTTGAATATTTGGGGAATACAACCATCGCAGCTCTGCTGATTTTGTTGCGAGGATACAGAATCAATAGACTATTTGTCCTGTTATTACCCTCTGGTTGTCTGGTTCTGGTCTCAGGTTCAGGAATGTCTGAAAAAGCATAACATGTATCTAAAATTGACCCTAGAAATAGCTTTGTTGGGAGATTTGGAGAGACCTGGTCAATCAATTACTAATATACTAATACTCTTAGTAAAAGTATTTATCTTGAACTTCTACGTGGAACCGAAAAAAGTTCTAACTGAAACCAAAAAGGGTTCTCCTATGGGGACAGCCGAAGAACCCTTTTGGAACCCTTTTTTCTAAGAGTTCTTCCTGACCATGGCTATGGCTGAGTCACAAATGGCACCCTATTCCTTATATAGTGTACTGCTTTTGTAGTGCAGTACATAAGGAATAGGGTGTGATTTGTGAGGGGTAAATGTACAGTATATCTGGACAGGTCAAGTGTAGTTCAGTGGTGAGACAACCCCCTCCCTCTACTTCATAAAGACTGCATCCCAAATGACTCCCCATTCCCTATAGAGTGTACCACTTTTGACCAGGGCCATTTGGGATACAGTCACAAACACACCAAACAACCAATCCTGCAATTACACTGCCATTAAAGTCAGCGCCTGGCTGCTGTTACTGCCCTGTCTAAAATTTCCCCTCGCTGATTTATATCATAGTTTAGTTCAAAGCTTACTAGAATGCCTTAACACCACACACACACACACACACACACACACACACACACACACACACACACACACACACACACACACACACACACACACACACACACACACACACACGACTTAGGTAACAGGATAGAATGAGGTAATTTAGAGTGTGTCTCAAATGCACCGTATTCCCTATAGGCCCTGTTCAAAAGTAGTGCACTATATAGGGAATAATGTGCCATTTGGGATGCAAGACTTAGTTGTGTTTACCATTGGGCATCAGGAAGGGAACAAAATGGTGTGTGGGTGGGGGATAATGGAGGTCATTACTGAGAGAAATTGGTACTTTAATGTAGTTTGGGTTTGTTTGTACAGCCCCACCACGCACAACGTCATTCAATGTCATTTATTTCAAAACGCTTCACCAAACCACCATGGAAAAACCTTAGATTAAAGCTGCGACTAAAGCTACAGTGGGGGAAAAAAGTATTTAGTCAGCCACCAATTGTGCAAGTTCTCCCACTTAAAAAGATGAGAGAGGCCTGTAATATTCATCATAGGTACACGTCAACTATGACAGACAAATTGAGATTTTTTTTTCCAGAAAATCACATTGTAGGATTTTTAATGAATTATTTGCAAATTATGGTGGAAAATAAGTATTTGGTCACCTACAAACAAGCAAGATTTCTGGCTCTCACAGAACTGTAACTTCTTCTTTAAGAGGCTCCTCTGTCCTCCACTCGTTACCTGTATTAATGGCACCTGTTTGAACTTGTTATCAGTATAAAAGACACCTGTCCACAACCTCAAACAGTCACACTCCAAACTCCACTATGGCCAAGACCAAAGAGCTGTCAAAGGACACCAGAAACAAAATTGTAGACCTGCACCAGGCTGTGAAGACTGAATCTGCAATAGGTAAGCAGCTTGGTTTGAAGAAATCAACTGTGGGAGCAATTATTAGGAAATGGAAGACATACAAGACCACTGATAATCTCCCTCGATCTGGGGCTCCATGCAAGATCTCACCCGGTGGGGTCAAAATGATCACAAGAACGGTGAGCAAAAATCCCAGAACCACACGGGGGGACCTAGTGAATGACCTGCAGAGAGCTGGGACCAAAGTAACAAAGCCTACCATCAGTAACACACTACGCTGCCAGGGACTCAAATCCTGCAGTGCCAGACGTGTCCCCCTGCTGAAGCCAGTACATGTCCAGGCCCGTCTGAAGTTTGCTAGAGTGCATTTGGATGATCCAGAAGAGGATTGGGAGACCAAAATATAACTTTTTGGTAAAAACTCAACTCGCCGTGTTTGGAGGACAAAGAATGCTGAGTTGCATCCAAAGAACACCATACCTACTGTGAAGCATGGGGGTGGAAACATCATGCTTTTGGGGTGTTTTTCTGCATGCAAAGGGACCAGGACGACTGATCCGTGTAAAGGAAAGAATGAATGGGGCCATGTATCGTGAGATTTTGAGTGAAAACCTCCTTCCATCAGCAAGGGCATTGAAGATGAAACGTGGCTGGGTCTTTCAGCATGACAATGATCCCAAACACACCACCCGGACAACAAAGGAGTGGCTTCGTAAGAAGCATTTCAAGGTCCTGGAGTGGCTTAGCCAGTCTCCAGATCTCAACCCCATAGAAAATCTTTGGAGGGAGTTGAAAGTCTGTGTTGCCCAGCGACAGCCCCAAAACATCACTGCTCTAGAGGAGATCTGCATGGAGGAACAGTGTGTGAAAACCTTGTGAAGACTTACAGAAAACGTTTGACCTGTGTCATTGCCAACAAAGGGTATATAACAAAGTATTGAGAAACTTTTGTTATTGACCAAATACTTATTTTCCACCATAATTTGCAAATAAATTCATTACAAATCCTACAATGTGATTTTATGGAAAAAAATGTCTCATTTTGTCTGTCATAGTTGACGTGTACCTATGATGAAAATTACAGGCCTCTCTCATCTTTTTAAGTGGGAGAACTTGCACAATTGGTGGCTGACTAAATACTTTTTTTCCCCACTGTAGATGGTAGCACTTTGCTATGATAGTAGATAGTAGCACTTTGCTATTATAGTAGATGGTAGCACTTTGCTATGATAGTAGATGGTAGCAATTTGCTATGATAGTAGATGGTAGCACTTTGCTATGATAGTAGATGGTAGCACTTTGCTATGATAGTAGATGGTAGCACTTTGCTATGATAGTAGATGGTAGCACTTTGCTATGATAGCAGATGGTAGCACTTTGCTATGATAGTAGATGGTAGCACTTTGCTATGATAGTAGATGGTAGCACTTTGCTATGATAGCAGATGGTAGCACTTTGCTATGATAGCAGATGGTAGCACTTTGCTATGATAGTAGATGGTAGCACTTTGCTATGATAGCAGATGGTAGCACTTTGCTATGATAGTAGATGGTAGCACTTTGCTATGATAGTAGATGGTAGCACTTTGCTACGATAGTAGATGGTAGCACTTTGCTATGATAGCAGATGGTAGCACTTTGCTATGATAGCAGATGGTAGCACTTTGCTATGATAGCAGATGGTAGCACTTTGCTATGATAGTAGATGGTAGCACTTTGCTATGATAGCAGATGGTAGCACTTTGCTATGATAGCAGATGGTAGCACTTTGCTATGATAGCAGATGGTAGCACTTTGCTATGATAGCAGATGGTAGCACTTTGCAATGATAGCAGATGGTAGCACTTTGCTATGATAGCAGATGGTAGCACTTTGCTATGGTAGCAGATGGTAGCACTTTGCTATGATAGTAGATGGTAGCACTTTGCTATGATGGCAGATGGTAGCACTTTGCTATGATAGCAGATGGTAGCACTATGATAGGCTCGTACAGACGAGTAATAGAGTAGTTAATCTGCTGGACATTTGTTGATAGTTTGATCATGTCTGGGGATTATCCAAGTAAAGTTAGACAAACTGTACTGTAGGCAGAAAACTTTATTGCAATACTTTATTTTGATAGACAGATTACATGAGCAGTTAATATTAGTGTATAAATGTAATGGATGGTTTATGGTAGTATGAACCCACAGATCATGTCAACATAAAGTACAGTAGGCACTGATCTGGGTTGAGTGTGAGCATGTGCCACAATGGTGAGCAAATTGATAAAGCCAATGTCCAAAGGTCTGTGTGCCGTAGTTGGATTATAGAGCTAAGGGTCTGTGTGCCGTAGTTGGACTATGGAGCTAAAGGTCTGCGTGCCGTAGTTGGACTATGGAGCTAAAGGTCTGTGTGCCGTAGTTGGACTATGGAGCTAAAGGTCTGTGTGCCGTAGTTGGACTATGGAGCTAAAGGTCTGTGTGCCGTAGCTGGACTATGGAGCCAACTCCTCTGCACATTTTCTGGAGGTTTCTTTTTTACTGTCAACTAAACCGTTACATGCTGTTTATCCAGATCCTTACTCTAAATGTTATTTGCATCTATGCCATAAAGGAAGTACAGTTTTGTAACAATGTTTTACTATAGCAGTGAGGTTTAGTAACATGTGGTCCTCTGTAGCTCAGCTGGTAGAGCACGGCTCTTGTAACACCAAGGTAGTGGGTTCGATCCCCGGGACCCCCCATGCACAAAAATGTATGCACGCACGACTGTAAGTCGCTTTGGATAAAAGCGTCTGCTAAATGGCATATTATAACATGGTGTTACTATAGCAGTGAGGTTTACTAACATGGTGTGTTTCATCACTGATGTTTTATGTACAAACAGGACCTTCTTGCTTTAATAGGCTATGTGTTTGATCTAGCAGGTCCTGCACACACACACGCACGCACGCACGCACGCACACACACACACGGTGTCTCTCTCAGTGAGAGCGGAGAGGATGAGCTCGGACATAAAAGATTAAGATCTCCGAGTGAGAACCGGGATTATGAATTCTGACGTTAGAAGGTCAAGTTTCAACTGGCTTCCTTTCCTTTGAGAGGTCAGAGGATGAAGTCCTACTGCACTCCAGCCTGGCCTCAGAGCCATACGAAACATACTATATGTTTTTCCGACCACCTCCCAGATGTATGATATGACTAGAACAGCGCCGGAAGAAGATGGCTGCCGTTTTACAGCCCTCTAACCAATTGTACTACTATGTGTGTTTTTCCGCGTTATTTGTAATTTATTTTGTACATAATGTTTCTGCCATCGTCTCTTATAACCAAAGAGAGCTTCTGGATATCAGGACAGCGATTACTCACCTCGCGTTGGACGAAGACTTTTTCTTCAACGAGGCGTTCGCGAAGGATATTCTACAGACTCCCGACAAGGCCCAGATCCCCGTCATTCGTGTGAGGAAGAGACGGAGATATCGTGGACGCAGATCCGGGTGCCTTGTAAGGATCCGACGGCGAACGAGTAAACTGCCTCTCCCATCAATCCTATTAGCCAATGTTTAATCTTTTGAGAATAAAATTGACGATTTAAGATTACGGTTATCCTACCAACGGGACATTAAAAACTGTAATATCTTATGTTTCACGGAGTCGTGGCTGAACGACAACAATGACAACATTCAGCTAGCAGGCTATACGCTACATCGGCAGGACAGAACGTCTGACTCTGGTAAGACAAGGGGCGGCGGTCTCTGTATATTTGTAAACAACAGCTGGTGCACAAAATCAAATACTAAGGAAGTCTCGAGGTTTTGCTCGCCTGAGGTAGAGTATCTTATGATAAGCTGTAGACCACACTATTTACCAAGAGAGTTTTCATCTATATTTTTCATAGCTGTCTATTTACCACCACAAACCAATGCTGGCATTAAGATTGCACTGAATGAGTTGTACAAGGCCATTAATCAACAGGAAAACGCTCATCCAGATGCAGCGCTCCTAGTAGCCGGGGACTTTAATGCAGGGAAACTTAAATCCGTTCTACCTCATTTTTACCAGCATGTTAAATGTGCAACCAGAGGGGAAAAAACTCTAGACCACCTTTACTCCACACACAGAGACGCATACAAAGCTCTCTCTCCGCCCTCCATTTGGCAAATCTGACCATAACTCTATCCTCCTGATTCCTGCTTATAAGCAAAAAACTGAAACATGTTCCGGGATTCTTCAGACAGCATTGAGGAGTACACCACATCAGTCACTGGCTTCATCAATAAGTGCATCGATGATGTCGTCCCCACAGTGACCGTACGTACATACCCCAACCAGAAGCCATGGATTACAGGAAACATCCGCACTGAGCTAAAGGGTAGAGCTGCCGCTTTCAAGGAACGGGACTCTAACCCGGACGCTTATAAGAAATCCCGCTATGACCTCCGACGAACCATCAAACAGGCAAAGAGTCAATACAGGTCTAAGATTGAATCATACTACACTGGCTCTGACGCTCGTCGGATGTGGCAGGGCTTGAAAACTATTACAGACTACAAAGGGAAGCACAGCCGCGAGCTGCCCAGTGACACAAGCCTACCAGACGAGCTAAACCACTTCTATGCTCGCTTCGAGGCAAGCAACACTGAAGCATGCATGAGAGCACCAGCTGTTCCGGACGACTATGTGATCACGCTCTCCGTAGCCGATGTGAGTAAGACTTTTAAGCAGGTCAACATTCACAAGGCCGCAGGGCCAGACGGATTACCAGGACGTGTACTCCGAGCATGTGCTGACCAACTGGCAAGTGTCTTCACTGACATTTTCAACATGTCCCTGACTGAGTCTGTAATCCCAACATGTTTCAAGCAGACCACCATAGTCCCCCGTGCCCAAGAACTCTAAGATAACCTGCCTAAATGACTACCGACCCGTAGCACTGACGTCTGTAGCCATGAAGTGCTTTGAAAGACTGGTCATGGCTCACATCAACAGCATAATCCTAGAAACCCTAGACCCACTCCAATTTGCATACCGCCCCAACAGATCCACAGATGATGCAATCTCTATCGCACTCCACACTGCCCTTTCCCACCTGGACAAGAGGAACACCTACGTGAGAATGCTATTCATTGACTACAGCTCAGCATTCAACACCATAGTGCCCTCTAAGCTCATCACTAAGCTAAGGACCCTGGGACTAAACACCTCCCTCTGCAACTGGATCCTGGACTTCCTGACGGGCCGCCCCCAGGTGGTAAGGGTAGGTAACAACACATCTGCCACACTGATCCTCAACACGGGGGCCCCTCAGGGGTGCGTGCTCAGTCCCCTCCTGTACTCTCTGTTCACCCATGACTGCATGGCTAGGCACGACTCCAACACCATCATTAAGTTTGCCGACGACACAACAGTGGTAGGCCTGATCACCGACAACGATGAGACAGCCTATAGGGAGGAGGTCAGAGATCTGGCCGTGTGGTGCCAGGACAACAACCTCTCCCTCAACGTGACCAAGACAAAGGAGATGATTGTGGACTACAGGAAAAAAAAGAGGACTGAGCACGCCCCCATTCTCATCGACGGGGCTGTAGTGGAACAGGTTGAGAGCTTCAAGTTCCTTGGTGTCCACATCACCAGCGAACTATCATGGTCCAAACACACCAAGACAGTCGTGAAGAGGGCACGACAAAGCCTATTCCCCCTCAGGAGACTAAAAAAGATTTGGCATGGGTCCTCAGATCCTCAAAAAATTCTACAGCTGCACCATCGAGAGCATCCTGACTGGTTGCATCACCGCCTGGTATGGCAACTGCTTGGCCTCTGACCGCAAGGCACTACAGAGGGTAGTGCGTACGGCCCAGTACATCACTGGGGCAAAGCTCCCTGCCATCCAGGACCTCTATACCAGGCGGTGTCAGAGGAAGGCCCTCAAAAATTGTCAAAGACTCCAGCCACCCTAGTCATAGACTGTTCTCTCTGCTACCGCACGGCAAGCGGTACCCCGGAGTGCCAAGTCTAGGTCCAAAAGACTTCTCAACAGCTTCTACCCCCCAAGCCATAAGACTCCTGAACAGCTAATCATGGCTACCCGGACTATTTGCACTGCCCCCCCACCCCATCCTTTTTACGCTGCTGCTACTCTGTTAAGTATTTATGCATAGTCACTTTAACTCTACCCACATGTACAATTACCTCAACTACCTTAACTAGCCGGTGCCCCCCGCACATTGACAATGCAACGGTACCCCCCCTGTATATATAGCCTCCCTACTGTCCCTTTATTTTACTGTATATATAGCCTCCCTACTGTCACTTTATTTTACTTCTGCTCTTTTTTTCTCAACACTTTTTTGTTGTTGTTTTATTCTTACTTTTTTGTTTAAAATAAATGCACTGTTGGTTAAGGGCTGTAAGTAAGCATTTCACTGTAATGTCTGCACCTGTTGTTTTCGGCGCATGTGACCAATAAAATTTGATTTGATTTGATTTGATTTGATTTGATTTGATATGTACTAATGGCCAAGTAACTTTAGACAGAAATGAAAGTAGGGAGGTTGGACGGGGAGGATGGGTGGGCGTAATCTAACCTTTCCCATAACCCTTCTTCTAAATTCAACCCAATTCACCTAATATCCCCATAACTCTCCTTTGTTGTTTGGACACAACAAGCAACCTGGTTTCAGAGAACGGTTTATAATACTGTACCATCCAATTAGTTTGCTATTGTACGACTGGGTAAGATGTATGATAATATGCATCCACTAATTTGTATGATATTATACAACTGCTTTTCCATTCATAATGTAACCTAACGTAACTTAATATATCATACTAAATGGAGGGAACAGATTTACGTACCAAATCCTACGAATTGCTCTGAGACCAGGTTGCGCACTCATATATGAGAAGGAAAAGTTATCTGTAACTTAGACACAGACACTCACGCACACACACACACACACACACACACACACACACACACACACACACACACACACACACACACACACACCAGTACTACTATAATGCAAAGGGAACTCTGAGTAATTTATGCTTGGCCAAGTTGGCCACAGTGGGAGTTGTCAGGGGACAGTCTGTTGCAACAGAGGAGCTGGAAAACAGAGCTGGTACAGTATTACTATGACATGGGTTTTCTTACTTGGATAAATGCTGGGAGGAACAAAAGAGGGAGAGGGGAGAGAGACAGCGAGAAGCGAGAAAGAAAGAAAGAAAGAAAAAGAAAAAAAAAAGAAAAAGAAAGAAAAAGAAAAAAAAAAAGAAAGAAAGAAGAAGAAAAAAAAAATAAAAAAAAATAAAAAAGAAAAAAAATAATAAGAAAAAGTCACACTCCCTCCCCCTCCTCCAACTTCCCAAACCCCCCTCCCTCATCGCCGAATCCAGACCTCCCGCCCCTCTGCCCTCCCTCATCCCACCTCCCTCCTCCCCTCCGCTCCCTCCCTCCCTCCCTCCCGCCCCCTCGCCTCTCCTGCTCGCTCGCTCGCTCGCTCTCTCGCTCGCTCGCTCGCTCGCTCGCTGCTCTCTCTCGCTCGAGCTCGCTAGCTCCTCGCTCGCTCGCTGCTCTCCTCGCTCGCTCTCTCGCTCGCTCGCTCAGTCGCTCGCTCGCTCGCTCTCTCTCGCTCGCTCCCGCCCGCCCGCCCCCACCGCGCGCCCTCATCCCCCCGCCCGCCCGCCCCGCCGCCCGCCCGCCCGCGCCCGCCCGCCCGCCCGCCGCCCCGCCCGCCCGCCCGCCCGCCCCCCTCCCGCCCGCCGCCCTCCGCCCGCCCGCCCGCCCGCCCGCCCTCCCGCACGCCCTCCCGCCGCCCGCCCTCCCGCCCCCCGCCCCCCGCCCGCGCCCGCCCCCGCCCTCCCGCCCCGCCCTCCCGCCGCCCGCCCGCCCTCCCCCCGCCTCCCGCCCGCCCTCCCCCCCACCCGCCCGCCCCCCTCCCTCCGCCCGCCCTCCCGCCCGCCCGCCCGCCCTCCAAGAAGAAAGAAAGCGAGTGGGTTGCACCAACATTGATTAACTCAAACTGTGTTAAATCAAGGTTTATCTATTCATCTTGTTGCACCAAATCCTAGTTAAATTAAATCCTTCCTATAATGTAAGTGTAGCTTTCACTTTAAACCTAGATTAATTTTAAGCCTGTTGCTCAATAATAATAATAAATGAATATAAACTAAGATTGGAGATGAATTCTAAACTGCCCCTTGAGGTGGTTTAACTGACAAAATGGCAGCTTATCTACTGTGGAGAGACCAAAACAACTGAGTTCCTCAGAGAACAATTAGAGACGGGTTGAATCCTGTTGAGTTTTATGATAATTATGAGTTTTTTTTAAGGAGATACCGCTTCTGCAAGGACTCTGTAATGCAACTGGAAAGAAAGGTTGGACCAACCATTAAGCATGGGAGTGATAGGAATGCGGCTGTAGGGTCACTACTGCAGCTCCTGGTGGCCCTACGTTTCTACGCAGCTGGATGTTTCCAGATGTTGGATGGGGAACTTTTTTGGGAATCCACAAGTCAACCGTCTGCAGGATTGTAGCCGGAGTGTCCAGTGGTATTGCCGGTCTGAAGCATCAATACATAAGGTTCAGTCCTACAGAGGAAAAAGAAGCTGGATTTTACAGGAGAGCTAGATTCTCAGGTGTGCTAGGGACAATAGACTGTACACACATTCCTATTCCCAACCCTGGTGGTGAGAATGGAGAACTATTCCGTAATCGGAAAGGTTACTGCTCCATCAACGTGTAGGCTGTCTGTGATGACAAAGGTCAGCTCACCAACATCGTAGCTACAGTGAGGGGAAAAAAGTATTTGATCCCCTGCTGATTTTGTATGTTTGCCCACTGACAAAGACATGATCAGTATATAATTTTTATGGTAGGTTTATTTGAACAGTGAGAGACAGAATAACAACAAGATAATCCAGAAAAACGCATGTCAAAAATGTTATAAATTGATTTGCATTTTAATGAGGGAAATAAGTATTTGACCCCCTCTCAATTAGAAAGATTTCTGACTCCCAGGTGTCTTTTATACAGGTAACGAGCTGAGATTAGGAGCACATTCTTAATTTTAATTTTTCATTTTAATGGTACATTTATTCCCCTCTCTCTCCAGATGAAATCTTGCGACTTGTGACGGCCGGCCGCCCAACAACCTGCCCGCTTGACCCTATCCCCTCCTCTCTTCTCCAGACCATTTCCGGAGACCTTCTCCCTTACCTCACCTCGCTCATCAACTCATCCTTGTCCGCTGGCTATGTCCCTTCAGTCTTCAAGAGAGCGAGAGTTGCACCCCTTCTCAAAAAACCTACACTCGATCCCTCCGATGTCAACAACTACAGACCAGTATCCCTTCTTTCTTTTCTCTCCAAAACTCTTGAGCGTGCCGTCTTTAGACAACTCTCTTGCTATCTCTCTCAGAATGACCTTCTTGATCCAAACCAGTCAGGTTTCAAGACTGGTCATTCAACTGAGACTGCTCTTCTCTGTGTCACGGAGGCTCTCCGCACTGCTAAAGCTAACTCTCTCTCCTCTGCTCTCGTCCTTCTATACCTATCTGCTGCCATTGATACTGTGAACCATCAGATCCTCCTCTCCACCCTCTCCGAGTTGGGCATCTCCGGCGCGGCTCACTCTTGGATTGCGTCCTACCTGACAGGTCGTTCCTACCAGGTGGCGTGGCGAGAATCTGTCTCCGCACCACGTGCTCTCACCACTGGTGTCCCCCAGGGCTCAGTTCTAGGCCCTCTCCTATTCTCGCTATACACCAAGTCACTTGGCTCTGTCATATCCTCACATGGCCTGTCCTATCATTGCTACGCAGACGACACACAATTAATCTTCTCCTTTCCCCCTTCTGATAACCAGGTGGCGAATCGCATCTCTGCATGTCTGGCAGACATATCAGAGTGGATGACGGATCACCACCTCAAGCTGAACCTCGGCAAGACGGAGCTGCTCTTCCTCCCGGGGAAGGACTGCCCGTTCCATGATCTCGCCATCACGGTTGACAACTCTGTTGTGTCCTCCTCCCAGAGTGCAAAGAGCCTTGGCGTGACCCTGAACAACACCCTGTCGTTCTCCGCTAACATCAAGGCGGTGACCCGATCCTGTAGGTTCATTCTCTACAACATTCGCAGAGTACGACCCTGCCTTACACAGGAAGCGGCACAGGTCCTAATCCAGGCACTTGTCATCTCCCGTCTGGGTTACTGCAACTCGCTGTTGGCTGGGCTCCCTGCCTGTGCCATTAAACCCCTACAACTCATCCAGAACGCCGCAGCCCGTCTGGTGTTCAACCTTCCCAAGTTCTCTCACGTCACCCCGCTCCTCCGCACACTCCACTGGCTTCCAATTGAAGCTCGCATCTGCTACAAGACCATGGTGCTTGCCTACGGAGCTGTGAGGGGAACGGCACCTCCGTACCTTCAGGCTCTGATCAGTCCCTACACCCAAACGAGGGCACTACGTTCATCCACCTCTGGCCTGCTGGCCCCCCTACCTCTGCGGAAGCACAGTTCCTCTCTGCTCTGGCACCCCAATGGTGGAACAAGCTCTCTCACGACGCCAGGACAGCGGAGTCACTCACCACCTTCCAGAGACACTTGAAACCCCAACTCTTTAAGGAATACCTGGGATAGGATAAAGTAATCCTTCTACCCCCCCTTACCCCACCCAAAAAATAAATAATAATAATAATAATAATTGCACAATTGTAAAGTGGTTCTCCCACTGGCTAAGGTGAATGCACCAATTTGTAAGTTGCTCTGGATAAGAGTGTCTGCTAAATGACGAAAATGTAAATGTGAGAGACAGAATATCAACAAAAGAATCCAGAAAAACGCATGTCAAAAATGTTATAAATTGATTTGCATTTTAATGAGGGAAATAAGTATTTGACCCCTCTGCAAAACATGACTTAGTACTTGGTGGCAAAACCCTTGTTGGCAATCACAGAGGTCAGACGTTTCTTGTAGTTGGCCACCAGGTTTGCACACATCTCAAGAGGTATTTTGTCCCACTCCTCTTTGCAGATCTTCTCCAAGTCATTAAGGTTTCGAGGCTGACGTTTGGCAACTCGAACCTTCAGCTCCCTCCACAGATTTTCTATGGGATTAAGGTCTGGAGACTGGCTAGGCCACTCCAGGACCTTAATGGGCTTCTTCTTTGTTGCCTTGGCCGTGTGTTTTGGGTCATTGTCATGCTGGAATACCCATCCATGACCCATTTTCAATGCCCTGGCTGAGGGAAGGAGGTTCTCACCCAAGATTTGACGGTACATAGCCCCGTCCATCGTCCCTTTGATGCGGTGAAGTTGTCCTGTCCCCTTAGCAGAAAAACACCCCCAAGCATAATGTTTCCACCTCCATGTTTGACGGTGGGGATGGTGTTCTTGAGGTCATAGGCAGCATTCCTCCTCCTCCAAACACGGCGAGTTGAGTTGATGCCAAAGAGCTCGATTTTGGTCTCATCTGACCACAACACTTTCACCCAGTTCTCCTCTGAATCATTCAGATGTTCATTGGCAAACTTCAAACGGGCCTGTATATGTGCTTTCTTGAGCAGGGGGGCCTTGCGGGTGCTGCAGGATTTCAGTCCTTCACGGCGTAGTGTGTTACCAATTGTTTTCTTGGTGACTATGGTCCCAGCTTCCTTGAGATCATTGACAAGATCCTCCCGAGTAGTTCTGGGCTGATTCCTCACCGTTCTCATGATCATTGCAACTCCACGAGGTGAGATCTTGCATGGAGCCCCAGGCTGAGGGAGATTGACAGTTATTTTGTGTTTCTTCCATTTGCGAATAATCGCACCAACTGTTGTCACCTTCTCACCAAGCTGCTTGGCGATGGTCTTGTAGCCCATTCCAGCCTTTTGTAGGTCTACAATCTTGTCCCTGACATCCTTGGAGAGCTCTTTGGTTTTGGCCATGGTGGAGAGTTTGGAATCTGATTGATTGATTGCTTCTGTGGACAGGTTTCTTTTATACAGGTAACAAACTGAGATTAGGAGCACTCCCTTTAAGAGTGTGCTCCTAATCTCAGCTCGTTACCTGTATAAAATACACCTGGGAGCCAGAAATCTTTCTGATTGAGAGGGGGTCAAATACCTATTTCCATTAAAATGCTAATCAATTTATAACATTTATGACATGCGTTTTTCTGGATTTTTTTGTTGTTATTCTGTCTCTCACTGTTCAAATAAACCTACCATTAAAATTATAGACTGATCATTTCTTTGTCAGTGGGCAAACATACAAAATTAGCAGGGGATCAAATACTTTTTTCCCCTCACTGTAGATGGCCAAGATCCACCCATGACAGCTGAATCTTTGACAATAGTCATCTGTGTGCTGGAAAGGGGGGCATATGAAGGCCACCTACTAGGTGACCATGGATATGTCTGTCGTGGGTACCTTATGACTCCGGTTTTAAACCCCCCAGACACCTGAAGAGATAGAATACAACACCTCTCATATCCTGACAAGAGTTCTCATAGAGAGTTTTTTGGGGTGTGCCTACAGGAGGGTCTCCGCATGAAGATGGACACTGCACTGACAATCATTATTGCAGAGGCAGTTCTGTATAACTTTGGCAAGAGACAAGGAGACGAGCTACCTGAGGAGGACCTACCTGAGGAGAAAGCAGAAGATGGCC
>LR778279.1:42777022-42932022 GCA_902810595.1 Coregonus sp. 'balchen'
GCCAAACTGAGCAATCTGGGGAGAAGGGCCTTGGCCAGGGAGGTGACCAAGATCCCGATGGTCACTCTGAAAGAGCTCCAGAGTTCCTCTGTGGAGATGGGAGAACCTTCCAGAAGGACAATCATCTCTGCAGCACTCCACCAATCAGGCCTTTATGGTAGAGTAGCCAGACAAAAGCCACTCCTCAGTAAAAGGCACATGACAGCCTGCTTGGAGTTTGCCAAAAGGCACCTAAAGGACTCTGACTCTGACCATGAGAAACAAGATTCTCTGGTCTGATGAAATCAAGATTGAACTCTTTGGCCTGAATGCCAAGCGTCATGTCTGGCACCATCCCTACGGTGAAGCATGGTGGTGGCGGCATCATGCTGTGGGGATGTTTTTCAGCGGCAGGGACTGGGACACTAGTCAGGATCGAGGGAAAGATGAACCGAGCAAAGTACAGAGAGATCCTTGATGAAAACCTGCTCCAGAGCACTCAGGACCTCAGACTGGGGCCAAGGTTCACCTTCCAACAGGACAACGACCCTAAGCACACAGCCAAGACAACACAGGAGTGGCTTCGGAAACAAGTCTCTGAATGTCCTTGAGTGGCCCAGCCAGAGCCCGGACTTGAACCCATTCAAACATCTCTGGAGAGACCTGAAAATAGCTGTGCAACGACGCTCCCCATCCAACCTGAGAGAGCTTGAGAGGATCTGCAGACAAGAATGGGGGAAACTCCCCAAATACAGGTCTGCCAAGCTTGTAGTGTCATACTCAAGAAGACTTGAAGCAGAAATCACTGCCACAATGTGTTTCAACAAAGGGGTCTGAATACTTATGTAAATTTGATATTTCCGGGTTGTTATTTTTTATACATTTGCAACATTTTATAAAAACCTGTTTTTGCTTTGTTATTATGGGGTATTGTTTGTAGATTGATGAGGGGAAAAAACAATTCAATCAATTTTAGAATAAGGCTGTAACGTAACAAAATGTGGATAAAGTCAAGGGGTCTGAATACTTTCCGAATACACTGTATATAGTGCTTTTCAAGGACTCAAAGGCACGTCACAATTGTAGAAAATTGAGTCATGTACATCAGAAAGTCACCTTAAATCTAAGGGGAGCCCCAAATCCTTCCCATTGCCTAATCTCCCGATGTGACTCTGCAAGCGATTACCTATAATTCCTTGTTTGCTGTAGAGAGATCACAGCATCTTCAAACAACGGAACACGTTCTTTTCCACTGAGGGGAGCATGATCTGAACATCCTCCTGTGCGTCTGTGTGTGTGTCAAGAAACCCAACACTAATGCTAACACCCCGACGCTGCACCCCAGACCTGGGATAGCTATAGTTTAATTGCTTTGTGGAAAGTAAAAAAAAACATGTGGGAACAAATAGTTACTTTGGAGGTGACTACAACTATTTAATACAGATCCCCAAAAATGTATACTTTTTAAAATTATTTGAATACAGATCCCAAAACATAAATATTTTTTTTTTTAAAGCTATTTGAATAAAGATCCCAAAAAATAAATACTTACAAACTATTTGAATACAGATCCCTAAAAATGTACACTTTTTAAAACTATTTGAATACAGATCCCAAAATTGTTTACACTTTTAAAAACTATTTGAATACAGATCTCAGAAAGTAACTACTTAAACTATTTGAATACAGATCTGAGAAAGCAACTACTTAAAAAAAAAAAAAAAACGATTTGAATACAGATCTCAGGAAGGGTCTACTTTTCAGAAACTATTGGATTGTCTGCCTTCAGCTAATGGCAGGGTTGTAACTGCATGTTGAAGATAGAAATAAAATGAATAGAACAAAATCTCTTAAACTATTCCAATCCATCTGACAGTCATACACAATACAGATCTATCTGAACATTCTGGGAATATCCATCGCCTCAGGTGTACATAATCAAGTAAAGCCAATTAACCAATTATATTTTGTACAGATACGTATACATAAGTTCTGATGCTGTGAGAGAGAAAAAAAATCCTGATTTGTTTGATATGAATAGTTACATTATATACTTAACAAATAGTAAGACATTTCTGTTCTACTAATGCTGTGTTTTTGTAAAGGGATGGTCTCCACTCTAGCTCCCTGCAGCTAATCTGGACGTATGGTCACTAGAGATAGCTTGAGTTGACAATTGACTGCATCCCATAGATGTGGTGTGTGTAACCGAGATGGAGGAGTAGTACAAAAATCCTAATTGTTCCTAATCATCTTTGCCATCTGGGAAACTAAGCCAGGTTGGGGGTAGAACAACACCCTGTGCAAATCACTAACAGATGAACCCAAAGTGGCTTATGATGCCCCGGTCTGCATGGGAAGGGTGGAACCAGCCATGACTAAGCATTTTTAGATCTACTACAGTGGCTTGCGAAAGTATTCACCCCCCTTGGCATTTTTCCTATTTTGTTGCCTTACAACCTGGAATTAAAATTGATTTTTGTGGGGGGGTTGTATCATTTGATTTACACAACATGCCTACCACTTTGAAGATTCAAAATATTTTTTATTGTGAAACAAACAAGAAATAAGACCAAAAAAAAACAGAAAACTTGAGCATGCATCACTATTCTTCCATATGTTTGGGGTCTCCCACATGCCTTTTGGCGAACACCAAACGTGTTTGCTTATTTTTTTCTTTAAGCAATGGCTTTTTTCTGGCCACTCTTCCGTAAAACCCAGCTCTGTGGAGTGTACGGCTTAAAGTGGTCCTATGGACAGATACTCCAATCTCCGCTGTGGAGCTTTGCATCTCCTTCAGGGTTATCTCTGTTCTCTTTGTTGCCTCTCTGATTAATGCCCTCCTTGCCTGGTCCGTGGGTTTTGGTGGGCGGCCCTCTCTTGGCAGGTTTGTTGTGGTGCCATATTCTTTCCAATTTTTAATAATGGATTTAATAGTGCTCCGTGGGATGTTCAAAGTTTTGGATATTTTTTATAACCCAACCCTGATCTGTACTTCTCCACAACTTGTCCCTGACCTGTTTGGAGTGCTCCTTGGTCTTCATGGTGCCGCTTGCTTGGTGGTGCTCCTTGCTTAGTGGTGTTGCAGACTCTGGGGCCTTTCAGAACAGGTGTATATATACTGATATCATGTGGTAGATCATTTGACACTTAGATTGCACACAGGTGGACTTTATTTAACTAATTATGTGACTTCTGAAGGTAATTGGTTGCACCAGATCTTATTTAGGGGCTTCATAGCAAAGGGGGTGAATACATATGCACGCACCACTTTTCCGTTATTTATTTTTTTGAAACGCGTTATTTTTTTCATTTCACTTCACCAATTTGGACTATTTTGTGTATGTCCATTACATGAAATCCAAATAAAAATAACTTTAAATTACAGGTTGTAAGTAAATAAAATAGGAAAAACACCAAGGGGGATGAATACTTTTGCAAGGCACTGTATTTAAAGAACTCTGCATTTTCTGTATGTCAGAGCTCTCGGCCCAACACTCAAGAGTGTTGGGGTCGACCAGCCTCACTTACTACCTTATTAATACGTTTTGAATAAAGTAATATCCTGATTGGTGATTGACCTTGTCTCTCCTCATTATTGATTAGAATTTCCACTGTATGACTCTTTTAACATGCCATTGAAACGGTTGAAAGCTGCAATATCTTTTATGGTACCTAAAAATACTGCTGAGAAATTCAAAGTCATTTGCAAACATTGCTAACAGCAAGTTGGATGCTTAGTAAAAACAACTGTTAACCTCTTTGTCCATCTGAGGGGAGGCGTTCTTGTTTCAAACACACACTATATCGTCTTTAAAGGGATAGTTCACTCAGAATAAAAACGAACATGATTTTCCACCTACCTTGACTGTAGTTGATTTAAGAAGGCAGTTTTTTTATATTTATTTTCCTTTCGTCTCATGGTATCGGCAGCGTGTTTTGGACTTCTAATCCCTTTAAAACATTGTGTGTTTGAGCTATATACCTCTGGATTGATTTGTCTATTTCTTCTGCATCCGTAGATACCAACCATCAGTCTGTGTGATTAAAGGGGGCTGAGGGCAGATCCCGAAGGGGTCCGGAGCCAGGTCTTATATAAAACAATGTCTGTAGAGTCCGAATGGTTTGAGCTACAACCTAGGAGTCATGCTCTCCTCCTCCTTTATTTCAGCAGGGAGTCATGCTCTCCTCCTCCTTTATTTCACCTTTATTTCAGCAGGGAGTCATGCTCTCCTCCTCCTTTATTTCACCTTTATTTCAGCAGGGAGTCATGCTCTCCTCCTCCTTTATTTCAGCAGGGAGTCATGCTCTCCTCCTCCTTTATTTCACCTTTATTTCAGCAGGGAGTCATGCTCTCCTCCTCCTTTATTTCAGCTTTATTTCAGCAGGGAGTCATGCTGAGACCACAGTCCCAGATGAGCCCTGCCTGAACACATCAATAAACATCAATTGCATAGTACATGAAAAGCGAAGACAAAACACAAAAATCTAAACACAATCATATGAAACAAATACATTATTCAGTTAAAGGCCCTGTAACAGTTGCTAGAAGCACCAACACCACCAACTTTAAGGAGTTTTGAAGATCATTCCACACAAAAAAACATTTTAAAGCAGATTTACCTAACTCGTGGAGATTGAAGAGCTCTCCAGGGTCCGCCATCCCTGAGTCCGGGTCTGGTTACTTACATTGCCTTCAGAAATAATTCATACCCCTTGACTTATTCCACATTTTGTTGTGTTACAGCCATATTTTTTTCTCTCACCCATCTACACACAATACCCCATAATGACAAAGTGAAAACATGTTTTTTTTTTATTATTGAAAACGTTTTGAAAATGAAATACAGAAATATCTCATTTACATAAGTATTCACACCCATGAGTCAATTAAGCAATAATGCACGAGGAGGTGAGGTATATGTCCAATATACCACAGCTAAGGGCTGTTCTTAGTGCCTGGATACAGATCTTAGCCGTGGTATATTGGCCATATACCACAAAGACCCGAGGTGCCTTCTTGCTATTAAAAACTGGTTACCAACGTAATTAGAACAGTAAAAAGTAATGTTTTGTCATGCCCGTGGTATACCACAGCTTTCAGCCATTCAGCTACAGCTGAGTCTCTAAGAACATTGTACAATATTTGCACATTACTTTAGTGCCTTATTGCAATCACGATACGTTTTGAAATATTTTTTATTCTGTACAGGCGTCCTTCTTTTCACTGTCAATTAGGTTAATATTGTGGAGTAAATACAATGTTGTTGATCCATCCTAAGTTTTCTCCTATCACAGCCATACAACTCTGTAACTGTTTTAAAGTCATCATTGGCCTCATGGTTAAATCCCTGAGCGGTTTCCTTCCTCTCCTGCAACTGAGTTGGGAAGGACGCCTGTATCTTTGTAGTGACTGGGTGTATTGATACATGATCCAAAGGGTAATAACTCCACCATGCTCAAAGGGATATTCAATGTCTGCTTTCTTATTTTTACCCATCTACCAATAGGTGCCCTTCTTTGAAAGGCACTGGAAAACCACCCTGGTCTTTGTGATTGAATCTGTGTTTGAAATTCACTGCTCGACTGAGGGGCCTTATAGATAATTGTATGTGTGTGGTACAGAGATGAGGTAGTCATTCGGAAATCATGTTGAACACTATTCTTGCACACAGAGTGAGTCCATGCAACTTTTGTTACTTGTTAAGCAAATTCTTACTCCTGAACTTATTTAGGCTTGCCATAACAAAGGGGTTGAATACTTATTGACTCAAGACACTTCAGATTTTCATATTTTATAACATTTGTGACACAAAATCACAATTTAATCAATTTTAAATTCAGGCTGTAACACAACAAAATGTGGAAAAAGTCAAGGGGTGTGAATACTTTCTGAAGGCACTGTATACGTCTGAAGGTTAACAATGAGGTAAGGTATGGCAGAAGTTTAAGCAAGAGGGCTTTATACACAAAAGAGTGCAATGCAATGATCTACGAGACTTCAAAGAGGGCCAGCCTACTTTCTGATACAAAATGCAATGGCGTGTACTGAACCTGTCGCCCGTAATAAAGTGCAATACGCTATGATAAACTGTGTCCAATGGCTTCAATACAGTGGCAACTGCATTCATATAGAAGATATCGCCATAATCAATAACCGTAATGAATGTTGACTGAATTATTTGTTTTCTGCTATTTAATGAAAGACATGACCTGTTCCTATAGAAGAAACCTATTTTAATTCTTAATTCTTAATTAACTCATCACAATGCTTTTTGAAAGGTAGCTTTTCATCCAGATATTTATAAGCGGGGACATGATCGATTTTACATTTTACATTTTAGTCATTTAGCAGACGCTCTTATCCAGAGCGACTTACAGTTAGTGAGTGCATAAATTTTTTTTCATACTGAATCAATGAGGGCACCATCGAAGTATGCATGCATAGATGGGTTGGCTGTTTAGCAACAAAAATGACACGTGCGCAACTATGAGGCAAAACAGATGGGGTTGGCTTAGATTGTTGACAATATGTAAGCTATATTTCGTCTCCAATGGCTCATTCATCCCCCCTCCCCTCTCCTGTAACTTTCCCCAGGTCGTTGCTATGAATGAGAATGTGTTCTCAGTCAACTTACCTGGTAAAATAAGGGTAAAATAAATAAATAAATATTGAAAACATAAATACATTTGCACAATGAGCACATTGTGTCTCTCAAATACATCATTGCAGTTGTTGGTTAGCTAGCTAGCTAATTTTAGCCATATTAGCATTGACATGAAATCAGCCAAAACACCTCAAAACAAGACATGGTTTTAAGATGAAACGAGCTGAAACGAGCCACTTACTATTCCCCAAATGGCAAATTCTTGTCATTGTGGCAAGCAATCCAGAATAATAACAACATGCTGACTTCTGCCCCATGGAAGCACATCGTTTTCATTATTGTCAGCTAACCCATCTATAAATCATTTGTGATTTGGGAAATGATTTTACCTGCATTAATACCTATTTCAGTTCAACAAAGTCAAGGGGTATACAGGTGAAAGTTCTTTAAAAAATGTTTTACAGATAAACCATTATTGTTAATGTAAATATTGAAAAGAACCGGACCAAGAATGGATCCCTGTGGAACACCCTTTGTTATGTCCAGAAAACCTGATTTAAACCATCAGTAAATACACAATGTGTTCTGTCCTTTAAATAATGTTCCAACCAGCTACACACAGCCTGGTCCAGACCAATTGATGAACGCCTCTGAACAACTAATGAATGATCAACACTGTTAAAGGATTAAGACAGGTCAATAAAAAGGGCTGCACAGTGTTTCTTCTTATCCAAACAATTAACATTAACATTTTACATTTACGTCATTTAGCAGACGCTCTTATCCAGAGCGACTTACAAATTGGTGCATTCACCTTATGATAGCCAGTGGGACAACCACTTTACAAATAGTTATTTTATATTTTTCTAAATTTCTAATTTTTAATATTTATAGTATATTTTTCAAAATCATTTTTTTTATATATATTTTGTTTGTTGTTTTTTTGTATTGTTTTTAGTGTTTTTTATTTTTAATTATTTTTTTACAAAATGATTTCTATCTTTTTTTAGTTATTATTTTTATTGTTATTATTGTTATTATTATTATTATTATTATTATTATTATTATCTCAGGTATTGCTTAAAGAGGTGGGGTTTCAAGTGTCTCCAGAAGGTGGTCAGTGACTCCGCTGTCCTGGCGTTGTGAGGGAGCTTGTTCCACCATTGGGGTGCCAGAGCAGCGAACAGTTTTGACTGGGCTGAGCGGGAACTGTGCTTCCGCAGAGGTAGGGGAGCTAGCAGGCCAGAGGTGGATGAACGCAATGCCCTCGTTTGGGTGTAGGGACTTATAAGAGCCTGAAGGTAAGGAGGTGCCGTTCCCCTCACAGCTCCGTAGGCAAGCACCATGGTCTTGTAGCAGATGCGAGCTTCAACTGGAAGCCAGTGGAGTGTGTGGAGGAGCGGGGTGACGTGAGAGAACTTGGGAAGGTTGAACACCAGACGGGCTGCAGCGTTCTGGATGAGTTGTAGGGGTTTAATGGCACAGGCAGGGAGCCCAGCCAACAGCGAGTTGCAGTAATCCAGATGGGAGATGACAAGTGCCTGGATTAGGACCTGTGCCGCCCGCTTCCTGTGTAAGATAGGGTCGTACTCTGCGAATGTTGTAGAGCATGAACCTACAGGATCGGGTCACCACTTTGATGTTAGCGGAGAACGACAGGGTGTTGTCCAGGGTCACGCCAAGGTTCTTTGCAATCTGGGAGGAGGACACAACGGAGTTGTCAACCGTGATGGCGAGATCATGGAACGGGCAGTCCTTCCCCGGGAGGAAGAGCAGCTCCGTCTTGCTGAGGTTCAGCTTGAGGTGGTGATCCGACATCCACACTGATATGTCTGCCAGACATGCAGAGATGCGATTCGCCACCTGGTTATCAGAAGGGGGAAAGGAGAAGATGAATTGTGTGTTGCCTGCGTAGCAATGATATGAGAGACCATGTGAGGATATGACAGAGCCAAGTGACTTGGTGTATAGAGAGAATAGGAGAGGGCCTAGAACTGAGCCCTGGGGGACACCAGTGGTGAGAGCACATGGTGCGGAGACAGATTCTCGCCACGCCACCTGGTAGGAGCGACCTGTCAGGTAGGACGCAATCCAAGAGTGAGCCGCACCGGAGATGCCCAACTCGGAGAGGGTGGAGAGGAGGATCTGATGGTTCACAGTATCAAAGGCAGCAGATAGGATTAGAAGGATGGGAGCAGAGGAGAGAGAGTTAGCTTTAGCAGTGCGGAGAGCCTCCGTGACACAGAGAAGAGCAGTCTGAGTTGAATGACCAGTCTTGAAACCTGACTGGTTTGGATCAAGAAGGTCATTCTGAGAGAGATAGCAGGAGAGTTGGCTATAGACAGCACACTCAAGAGTTTTGGAGAGAAAAGAAAGAAGGGATACTGGTCTGTAGTTGTTGACATCGGAGGGATCGAGTGTAGGTTTTTTGAGGAGGGGTGCAACTCTCGCTTTCTTGAAGATGGAAGGGACATAGCCAGCGGACAAGGATGAGTTGATGAGCGAGGTGAGGTAAGGGAGAAGGTCTCCGGAAATGGTCTGGAGAAGAGAGGAGGGGATAGGGTCAAGCGGGCAGGTTGTTGGGCGGCCGGCCGTCACAAGTCGCAAGATTTCATCTGGAGAGAGAGGGGAGAAAGAAGTCAAAGCATAGGGTAGGGCAGTTTGAGCAGGACCAGCGGTGTCATTTGACTTAATACATAAGGATCGGATGTCGTCAACCTTCTTTTCAAAATGGTTGACGAAGTCATCCACAGAGAGGGAGGAGGGAGGGGGAGGAGGAAGAGGATTCAGCAGGGAGGAGAAGGTGGCAAAAAGCTTCCTAGGGTTAGAGGCAGAGGCTTGAAATTTAGAGTGGTAGAACGTGGCTTTAGCAGCAGAAACGGAGGAAGAGAATGTAGAGAGGAGGGAGTGGAAAGATTACAGGTCCGCAGGGAGTCTAGTTTTCCTCCATTTCCGCTCGGCTGCCCGGAGCCCTGTTCTGTGAGCTCGCAATGAATTGTCAAGCCACGGAGCAGGAGGGGAGGACCGAGCCGGCCGGGAGGATAGGGGACATAGAGAGTCAAAAGATTCAGAGAGGGAGGAGAGGAGGATTGAGGAGGCAGAATCAGGAGATTGGAGGGAGAAGGATTTAGCAGAGGGAAGAGATGATAGGATGGAAGAGGATAGAGTAGCGGGAGAGAGAGAGCGAAGGTTGTGACGGCACATTACCATCTGAGTATGGGCAGAGTGAGTAGTGTTGAGGAGAGCGAGAGAGAAAAGGATACGTAGTGGTCTGAGACTTGGAGGGGAGTTGCAGTGAGATTAGTAGAAGAACAGCATCTAGTAAAGATGAAGCGTATTGCATCTAGTAAAGAAGCGTATTGCCTGCCTTGTGAGTAGGGGTGTGAGGGTGAGGTCAAAAGAGGAAAGGAGTGGAAAGAAGGAGGCAGAGAGAAATGAGTCAAAGGTAGACGTAGGGAGGTTAAAGTCACCCAGAACTGTGAGGGGTGAGCCATCCTCAGGAAAGGAACTTATCAAGGCGTCAAGCTCATTGATGAACTCTCCAAGGGAACCTGGAGGGCGATAAATTACAAGGATGTTAAGCTTGAATGGGCTAGTGACTGTGACAGCATGGAATTCAAATGAGGAGATAGACAGATGGGTCAGGGGGAAAAGAGAGAATGTCCACTTGGGAGAGATGAGGATTCCTGTGCACCGCCGCGCAGACCAGATGCTCTCGGGGTATGCGAGAACACATGATCAGACGAGGAAAGAGCAGTAGGAGTAGCAGTGTTTTCTGTGGTAATCCATGTTTCCATCAGCGCCAAGAAGTCGAGGGACTGGAGGGTGGCATAGGCTGAGATGAACTCTGCCTTGTTGGCCGCAGAACGGCAGTTCCAGAGGCTACCGGAGACCTGGAACTCCACGTGGGTCGTGCATGCAGGGACCACCAGATTAGTGTGGCAGCAGCCACGCCGTGTGAAGCGTTTGTATGGCCTGTGCGGAGAGGAGAGAACAGGGATAGACAGACACATAGTTGACAGGCTGCAGAAAAGGCTACAATAATGCAAAGGAGATCGGAAAGAAATTAACTAAGCATCTGGGAAAGCGAGAGAGCAGGGCCTCCCTCACGTTTCACTGAAACACTCAAATATAACTCTCCCAACTTAGATTAATAGACTTTAGTTAGTGTCTGGTCTGTTAGCGATGTTACCAAACAGACTAGTTCTGTCTCTTGCCTAAAGTTAGCGTCTGGTCTATTAGCGATGTTACCAAACAGACTAGTTCTGTCTCTTGCCTCTAGTTAGCGTCTGGTCTATTAGCGATGTTACCAAACAGACTAGTTCTGTCTCTTGCCTCTAGTTAGCGTCTGGTCTATTAGCGATGTTACCAAACAGACTAGTTCTGTCTCTTGCCTCTAGTTAGCGTCTGGTCTATTAGCGATGTTACCAAACAGACTAGTTCTGTCTCTTGCCTCTAGTTAGTGTCTGGTCTATTAGCGATGTTACCACACAGACTAGTTCTGTCTCTTACCTCTAGTTAGCGTCTGGTCTATTAGCGATGTTACCAAACAGACTAGTTCTGTCTCTTGCCTCTAGTTAGTGTTAAGTTGCGTCAATTCAAATCTGGTATTGGAACAAAAAGAGGTCAACACGACTTCTAAAATAGACTAGTATTTTAATTAATGCAAAACACTTCAATGGTAAATATGATGTTCGTATATACGGGTCCACTGAAATACCACGCAGGGCACTCAGAGAACTGGTCCATTGTTCTAAGTTCTTCCCTAAATACTCTGACAGAGATAGTTCCCGCTCCCTGCTGGCCTATCAGAGTAGAGACTGAGCGTGGTTTAAACTTACTCAGCCTATCGTTGGTGCACAGGCTGGTCCCAACCCCTTGGCGCTTCACTGTTGCCAGGCATAAGGTGTTATCATCACAACTTGTCCAGAGAGTCGGCACTTTTGCAGTACACGTCCTTGAGCGCGGTTTAACAAAGAGGCAGTGTTTGTGTCTGTGTGACACACGTTCTTATCTCCCCCTACTCCCTAACAGCTCCTCACATGAATCACAGCTTGTTATGTTAAACAATTTATATCAGTACAGTACAAACCTATTATGTTTAATCATTGTCTGGTCTATTAGCGATGTTACCAAACAGACTAGTTCTGTCTCTTGCCTCTAGTTAGTGTGGGGATCTAGATGTGATGACTAGCTTGGAAAGAATGCATTAATGATTAAACATAAAGGGTTTGTACTGTACTGATATAAATTGTTTCACATAACAAGCTGTGATTCATGTGAGGAGCTGTTGGGGAGTAGGGTTGAGACAGACTTGTATTTCTCACAGACACAAACACTGCCTCTTTGTTAAACCATCATACTCAAGGACATGTGTACTGCAAAAGTGCTGACTTTCTGGATAAGTTGCAAAACAACTAGACACCTGGCAGCAGTGGAGCGCCAAGGGGATGGGACCAGCCTGTGTGCCAACGGATTGGCTGAGTGAAGTCTAAACCACGCTCAGTCCTCTACCCTGATAGGCCCAGCAAGGAGCGGGAACTATCACTGTCAGGGTATTTAAAGAACAGCCTGTAACAATGGATCAGTTCTCTGTCTGCCCTGCGTGGTATTTCAGTGAGCCCGTATACGAAGTTCCGCCCTTCTAGAGCTTCCCCGGTCAACTTTAAGTGCTGTTATTGTGAAGTGGAAACGTTTAGGAGCAACAACGGCTCAGCTGCAAAGTGGTAGGCCACACAAGCTCACAGAACGGGACCGCCGAGTGCTGAAGCACATAGTGCATAAAAACTGTCTGTCCTCGGTTGCAACACTCACTACAGAGTTCCAAACTGCCTCTGGAAGCAACATCAGCACAATAACTGTTAGTCGGGAGCATCATGAAATGGGTTTCCATGGCCAAGCAGTCCCACACAAGCCTAAGATCACCATGCGCAATGCCAAGCATCGGCTGGAGTGGTGTAAAGTTCGCCGCCATTGGACTCTGGAGCGGTGGAAACGCGTTCTCCGGAGTGATGAATCACGCTTCACCATCTGGCAGTTCGACGAACGAATCTGGGTTTGGCAGATGCCAGGAGAATGCCTGAATGCATAGTGCCAACTGTAAAGTTTGGTGGAGGAGGAATAATAGTCTGGGGCTGTTTTTCATGGTTCGGGCTAGGCCCCTTAGATCCAGTGAAGGGAAATCTTAACGCTACAGAATACAATGACATTCTAGATGATTCTGTGCTTCCAACTTTGTGGCCAAAAATTTGGGGAAGGCCCTTTCCTGTTTCAGCATGACAATGCCCCCATGCACAAAACGAGGTCCACACAGAAACGGTTTGTCGAGATCGGTGTGGAAGAACTTGACTGGCCTGCACAGAGAGGGGGAGAGAGAGAGAAGGAGAGAGAGGGAGAGAGAAAGCGAGAAGGGGGAGGGAAAGAGGGAGAGAGGAGGGAGGTCAGAAGAGTGCATGCTGAGCTGGCATCATGACATTAGGCATGTCATATCAGAATACACCATAATAGAAGTTATCATTAGTTACTGTGAGTCAAACAATGGACTGGAATCTTTGTCTGATCTAATGGAAACCAACCAACTATTAAAAGGACAGGTCATTCTAACAGCAATGTACATAGCAACCACACTTGCTGGAGGCAAACACAACTGAAGGTGATCTCCTGTCCCAGTACTAATCAGGCCCTAACAGGCGTGTTCAGGGTGGTTCAGGCCACAAGCATCGTTTTTTTTTTACCACGTTTTCTCCCTGAATTAAGTCCCTTGGCTCATCTCTGCAACTCCTCAATGGGCTCGGGAAAGGCGAAGGTCGAGTCACGCGTCCTCCGAAACATGACCCGCCCGGCTGCCTACTTCTTATCACACTGCTCGCTTGACCCGGATGTCAGCCGCACCAACGTGTCGGAGGAAACACCGTTCGACTGACGACCGGAGTCAGCTTACAGACACCCGGACCTGTCACAAGGATTCACTAGAGCACGACCAAACCCTCCCCTACCCCGGACGGCGCTGGGACAATTGTGTGCCATCCTATGGGGGCTCCCGGTCACGGCCGGGATCGAACCCCAGGCTGTATTGGCTCCTCAGGACTGCTTTTGACCGCTGCGCCACCCAGGAAATACAATTAAATGTTTGTTTTTTTATCAGTCTATTAACTATATCAAGGTGATCTCAATATAAAGATGTAATCTCTCACTGAGGCTGCGTCCCAAATGTTACCCCATTCCCTTTATAGTGCATTGCTTTTGATCAGGGCCCATAGGATCTGGTAAAAATTAGTGCACTATATAGGGAATAGGGTGCCAATTTGGGGTGCAGCGTGTTTGAATTAACAGAACAAAGTAGAAGAAAGAAAGCCATGTGTAAGAAAGCCCCCCCCCCCCCCCCCCCCGGGTAATAACATTTGACTCAATGAACAAAAATTTGATTAATTTATTCTGAATGACTATTAGATTCCTTTGGAACATTTCACTAATTTAAAACAAGATGTTAGACACACACATACACACACAAGAGAGAGACACACACACACACACACACAAGAGAGAGACACACATGCAGACGCACACACAAGAGAGAGACACACACAAGAGAGAGACACACACACACTCACACACAAGAGACACACACACACAAGAGAGAGACACACACACAGACGCGCACACACAGACACGCACACACACTAGGGCCGGGACGATACCAGTATCGCAATATTATTTCCATGCCAAAAATGAAAACACGAAGCAGACTACACTCTTTTGGTCCTTTAAAAACCTTGCTGTACATAAAATATTGTGTGCTATAGCTTAAAAAAAGAAATACATGTGACTCTGGATGACAACATAATGATGTTTGTTTCCAACATTAGGGCTGTTTTCCTAAAGAAGTTATATCTGCTTCGTGTTTTGTTTCCTTGCCACGATACTGACGAGTATCGCCATACTGGTATCATCCTGGCCCTAACACACTCACACACACAAACACACACACACACACACACACACACACACACACACACACACACACACACACACACACACACACACCCCACTGGGCACAGATGTCAATTCAACATCTATTCCATGTTGGTTCCACATAATTTAATTGAAATTAAGTGGAAACAACATTGATTCAACCAGTGTGCCCAGTGGGACACACACGAAAGAGAGACACACACACGCAGAAGCACACACACACACAAGAGCAACACGCATTACACACACACACACACACACATAAGAGCCACACACAATACACACACACACACAACCACCCACACACAACCACACACTGTCTGTCCACACAGTGGAGAATGGGGGTTCAGTAACCTCCAACAAAGGCACAGCAACCCATTACAGGAACTATAGTGCTGGACAGGGTGGTAGTGGACTATAGTGCTGGACAGGGTGGTAGTGAGGTGTATGGACTATAGACTGGACAGGTGATATGGACTATAGAGCTGGACAGGTGGTATGGGACAGGGTTGGATATAGTGCAGGGTGGTAGTGGACTATAGAGCTGGACAGGGTGGTAGTGGACTATAGTGCTGGACAGGGTGGTAGTGAGGTGGTAGTGGACTATAGAGCTGGACAGGGTGGTAGTGGACTATAGAGCTCATGAAGCTGGACATAGACGGACAGGGTGGGTAGTGGACTATAGTGACAGGTAGTGGACTATAGAGCTGGACAGGGTGGTAGTGAGGTGGTACTGGACTATAGAGCTGGACAGGGTGATAGTGGACTATAGAGCTGGACAGGGTGGTAGTGAGGTTGGGTAGTGGGACCATAGAGCTGGACAGGGTGGGGGGTAGTGGACATAGAGCGGACAGGGTGGTAGGTAGTGGATATAGAGGGGACAGGGTGGTAGTGGACTATTAGAGTTGGACAGGGTGGTAGTGGAATATAGAGCTGGACAGGGTGGGAGGGACATAGTGCTGGACAGCGGGGTGGTAAGTGAGGGTTGGTAGTGGACTATAGAGCTGGACAGGGGTGGTAGTGATATAGAGCGACAGGGTTGGGTAGGGGATATAGAGCTGGGACAGGGGTGGTAGGGGACGAGAGGCTGGACAGGGTGGTAGGGGTAGTGAGGTGTAGTGGACTAGAGAGTGGGACAGGGTGGTAGTGGACTATAGTGGGACGGGTGGTAGTGAAGGGTGGGTGGTTGGTAGTGGACTATATGAGCATGGACAGGGTGGTAGGGTACTATAGAGCGGACAGGGTGGGTAGTGGGGACTATAGAGCTGGACAGGGTGGTAGTGGACTATAGTGCTGGACAGGGTGGTAGTGAGGTGGTAGTGGACTATAGAGCTGGACAGGGTGGTAGTGGACTATAGAGCTGGACAGGGTGGTAGTGAGGTGGTAGTGGACTATAGAGCTGGACAGGGTGGTAGTGGACTATAGAGCTGGACAGGGTGGTAGTGGACCATAGAGCTGGACAGGGAGGTAGTGGGGGACTATAGAGCTGGACAGGGTGGTAGTGAGATGGTTAGTGGGACTATAGACTGGAAACCAGGGTCTTCCAACTATCTCGCTGCGCCGATCAACTAACTCGTCATTTTACCCCCCCCCCACACTTACACACAGCACCCAGCTCAATCTACGTTTTTTCGAATTGCGCAGGAATCTATCCAAAACACGTCATCGAATTAGCTCACCCGTAGAGCTCTCCTCTTACTTTGGCTGGGGTCATACAGGTGTGCGTGGCAGCTGAACGTGCTCGGGTAGTGGACTATAGAGCTGGACAGGGTGGTAGTGGACTATAGAGCTGGACAGGGTGGTAGTGAGGTGGTAGTGGACTATAGAGCTGGACAGGGTGGTAGTGGACTATAGAGCTGGACAGGGTGGTAGTGGACTATAGAGCTGGACAGGGTGGTAGTGGACTATAGAGCTGGACAGGGTGGTGTAGTGACTATGAGCTGGACAGGGTTGGTAAGTGGGAATAGTGCTGGACAGGGTGGGATGAGAGGTGGTAGTGGACTATAGAGGGGACAGGGTGGTAGTGGACTATAGAGCTGGACAGGGTGGTAGTGGACTATAGAGTGGACAGGGTGGTGGTAGTGGGACTATAGAGCGGACAGGGTGGGTAGTGGAACTATAGAGCTGGACAGGGTTGGTAGTGGGACTATAGAGTGGACAGGGTGGTAGTGGACTATAGAGCTGGTTAAGGGTGGTAGTGTGACTATAGAGCTGGACAGGGGTGTAGTGGACTATAGAGCTGGACAGGGGGGTTTGGTAGTGGACTCTAAGAGCTGGACAGGGTGGGTAGTGGGTGGTAGTGGACTATTAGAGCTGGACAGGGTGGTAGTGGACATAGAGCTGGCCAGTTGTGTAGTGGACTATAGAGCTGGACAGGGTGGTTAGTGGACTTAGAGCTGGACCAGGCGTGTAGTGGGACTATAGTGCTGGACGGGTGTGTAGTGAGGTGGTAGTGACTATAGAGCTGGACAGGGTGGTAGTGGACTATAGAGCTGGACAGGGTGGTAGTGCGACTATAGAGCTGGACAGGGTGGTAGTGGACTATAGAGCTGGACAGGGTGGTAGTGGACTATAGAGCTGGACAGGGTGGTAGTGAGGTGGTAGGGGGGACTAAGAGACGGACAGGGTGGTCGTGAGGTGGGTAGTGGACTATAGGGTAGTGGAACTATAGAGCTGGACAGGTGGTAGTGGACCATCGAGGTGGACAGGGAGTAGGGACGATAGCTGGACAGCGGTGGAGTGAGATGGTAGTGGACTATAGAGCTGGACAGGGTGGTAGTGACTATAGCGCTGGACCAGGGTGGTTGGGTAGTGGACTATAGAGCTGGACAGGGTGGTAGGTGGGGACTATAGAGCTGGACAGGTTGCGTAGTGGGTGTGGACATAGGCTGGGACAGGGTGGTAGTGGATATAGAGCGGAAGGGGTGGTAAGTGCTATAGAGCTGGTCAGGGTTGTAGTGATATGAGCTGGTACAGGGTGGTAGTGAGTTGGGGTAGTGGGACTATAGAGCTGTGCCAGGTGGTAGTGAGGTGTAGTGGGACGAAGAGCTGGACAGGGTGGCTTGTAGTGGACTATTAGAGCTGGACAGGGTGCGTAGTGGACTAGAGAGCATGACAGGGTCTGGTGTGGACTATATAGCTGGACCAGGGTGGGTAGTGATGGTGTAGGGACTATAGAGCTGGACAGGGTTTGGTAGTGGACTATAGAGATGGACAGGGGCCCCCCCCCCGGGGTGGTGTGAGGTGGTAGTGGACTTAATTTAGAGTGGACGTGTGGTAGTGGACTATAGAGCTGGACAGGGTGGTAGTGACTATGGAGCTGGACCAGGGTGAGGTAGTGGACTATAGAGCTGACAGGGTGGGGTAGTGGTAGTGGACGATTCGAGCTGGGACAGGGTGGTCGTGGACTATAGAGTGGGACAGGGTGGTTAGTGACGATAGAGCGGACAGGGTGTAGTGGACTATAGAGATGGACAGGGTGGTAGTGGAAATAGAAGCTGGACAGGGGTGTGGTAGTGAGGTGTAGTGGACTATAGAAGCTGGAACCGTGGTAGTGGATATGAGAGCTGGACAGGGTGGTAGTGAGGTGGTTAGTGGGACTATAGAGTGGACAGGGTGGTGTAAGTGGACTATAGAAGCGGACAGGGTGGTAGTGGACTATGGAGCTGGACAGGGTGGTAGTGGACTATAGAGCTGGACAGGGTGGTAGTGGAGTTAGAGCGGACAGGGTGGTAGTGGACTATAGAGCTGGACCGGGTGGTTAGTGGACTATAGAGTGGGAAGGGGTGGTAGTGGACTATAGAGCTGACAGGGGTGGTAGTGATGGGGTGGTAGTGGACCTATAGTGCTGGACAGGGTGGTAGTGAGTGGTAGGGACTATAGAGCTGGACAGGGTGGGAGGGATATAGTGCTGGAACGTGGGTGGTAGTGGACTACCTCCTCTCTCGCTCTCTATTGTTGCTTCATGTCCTTCTCGCTTTTCAACAGTTAAAGGAAATAAGGTTTGTGTCCTTATCTTCATGATTCAATGACGTCCTGGAATAATATAGGCACTAGAAATTAGATGCAGAAGGCGTGCACTTCTCGGCACGAAGAGTTGGAATGGGTTAGGGGTCGGAATATAAAGAAAAGAAAGGGGGGGGGGGGGAGAAAGGGAGTAGGGGAGGAGAAGGAGAAGTTAAGAGAGAAAGAGAGGACAGGAGGGGGGGAAGATGGAGGAAAAGAGAATAAGGCGGATAGAAGGAGAAAAGAGAAGAAGGGAGGGAGAGAAGGAAGAGGTGAGAAAGAAAGGTAAGAGAAGAGAAGAAAAGAAAAGGAGGGAAAGGGGGAGAGAGAGAGGGAAAAAGGAAGAAGAGGAAGAAATAGAGAGGAGGATGAAGAGGGGCGAAGAAGAGGTAGGAGAAGAAGAAGAAAGGAGGGAAAAGGAAAGGTGGTGAAGAAAGGGAGATGACTGAAGATAAGAAAAGGGAGAGAGAAAAGGAGGGGAGGGAGGAGTAGGGTAAGGGGAGATAAGGGAGGAAAGACGAGAGGCAGAAGTAAAGAAAAAAGGGAGGGAAAAAGTGAGAGAGGGGGAGAAAAAAGGATAAGGAGTATGTGGAGCAAGGAGGGAAGGGGGAGGAAAGAGGAGATAGTGAGGAGAAAGAGTGAAGAGAAGGAGAGGGTAAAGAGGAGGAGAGGGAAAGAAAAGAGAAGGGGGAAGAGAAGCGGAGAAGAAGGAAGAAAGAGGGGGGTGAAGGGGAGGGGGGAGGAAGGGAAGTGGGGAAGTTGGAGAAAAGGAGGAAAAGGGAAAGGAAAGGGAGAAAGGAAAGAGGGGGGAAGGAGAAGAAGAAAGAAAGGAGAGAAAAAAAAGGGGGGAAGGGTGTAGTAGAAAAAGGAGAAAGGGAAGGGGGAATAAGGAAAGAGAGGGGAAGAAAGAAAGAGAAGAGGGAAACTGATAAAGAAGGAAAGGTATAATGGGGGAGGAAGGAAAAGGAAGATGAAGGGGGAACAAAAGAAAAGAGGGGGAGGGGGGAAGGAGGGAGTGAAAGAGTAGGGAGGAATAAGAAGGGTGTATGGGTAGGCAGTGGAGGAGGAAGGGGGGGGGGAGAGGAGGGGGTGGAAAAAAGAGTGGAAAGAAAAAGAGGGAGAAAAAAGGGGGGAGGGTAAAGAGAAGAAAAAGGGGAGGGAGAGGGAAAAGGAGAAAAAAGAAAAGGAGGGGAGGAGGAGGGAAAAGGGCAGAGGAGGGGTAAGGAGGAGGGGAGGGAGTAGGGGAGAGGAGGGGGGAATGAGAAAGGAAAAGAATCGGGAGGAATGGAGGGGGGGGGAAAAGAAGGAAGAGGGGGAGGGGGGGCAAAGGATGGAAAAAGAGGAGGGGAAGGGGGAATAGGAGGAGGAAATAGGAGCAGAGAAAGAAGAGAGGAGAATAGGAGGGAGAGGGAGAAGGGGGTGGGAAGGAGGGAAAGAGGAAAGAATAGGAGAGACGGGGAGGGGGGGGGCGGAGGAGGAGGGGAGAGAAGAAAGTAGGGAAAGGGAGGAACAGAAGAAGGAGAGGAGAAGGAAGGGAAAGGAGAAGGAGGGAGGGGCAAGAAGGGAGGAAAGAGAGGAGGGTGGGGGAGAAGGGAAGAACGGGGAGGAATAGAGAAAGGAAAGAAGAGAGGGAAGGAGGAGAGAAGGGGATAGAAGAGAGATGATTGATAAATGAAAATTGGATGAGTAATAAGTTAAGGGATTAGATTGGTAAATGGGTAGTTATAAAAATATATGAATGTTAAGATTATATAATAAGATAAATGCTATAGCCTACAAGCCATCGCCCGTTTCGCTCTTCTTTCAAAACTACCAATGAGTTCTGTTGGCTGCTGTATTTAACATTCTGCAAACAAGAGCTTGCGTCCCTCTTTGAACAATCTATTGGTATAATAAATGCTTTTCCTGCATGACTCCAAGAGCTAAAGAGCGTTTTTTTAAGGAGACGCCAGCGGACCACAGGCGCTTGCGTATTGTGCAAGAGACGGAGGCTATCAGTTAGAAGCTTATAACACATCATTAATCAGCTAAATATAAGGTTAATACTGCATCGAATGTATTACCTGAAAGAGGTAGGATAGGACATCTATTTATAGGCCTACAGTGGGGAGAACAAGTATTTGATACATTGCCGATTTGCAGGTTTTCCTACTTACAAAGCATGTAGAGGTCTGTAATTTTTTATCATAGGTACACTTCAACTTGTGAGAGACGGAATCTAAAACAAAAAATCCAGAAAATCACATTGTATGATTTTTAAGTAATTAATTTGCATTTTATTGCATGACGTAAGTATTTGATCACCTACCAACCAGTAAGAATTCCGGCTCTCACAGAACTGTTAGTTTTTCTTTAAGAAGACCTCCTGTTCTCCACTCATTACCTGTATTAACTGCACCTGTTTGAACTCGTTACCTGGTATAAAAAGACACCTGTCCACACACTCAATCAACAGACTCCAACCTCTCCACAATGGCCAAGATCAGAGAGCTGTGTAAGGACATCAGGGATTAAAATTGTAAACCTACACAAGGCTGGGATGGGCACAGGACAATAGGCAAGCAGCTTGGTGAGAAGCAACAACTGTTGGCGCAATTATTAGAAAATGGAAGAAGTCAAGATGACGGTCAATTCACCCTCGGTCTGGGGCTCCATGCAAGATCTCACCTCGTGGGGCATCAATGATCATGAGGAAGGGGAGGGATTCAGCCCAGAACTACACGGCAGGACCTGGTCAATGACCTGAAGAGAGCTGGGACCACAGTCTCAAAGAAAACCATTAGTAACACACTACGCCGTCATGGATTAAAATCCTGCAGCACACGCAAGGTCCCCTGCTCAGCCAGCGCATGTCCAGGCCTGTCTGAAGTTTGCCAATGACCATCTGGATGAACCAGAGGAGGAATGGGAGAAGGTCATGTGGTCTGATGAGACACAAAATAGAGCTTTTTGGTCTAAACTCCACTCGCCGTGTTTGGAGTAAGAAGAAGGATGAGTACAACCTCAAGAACACCATCCCAACCGTGAAGCATGGAGGTGGAAACATCATTCTTTGGGGATGCTTTTCTGCAAAGGGGAAAGGACCACTGCACCGTATTGAGGGGAGGATGGATGGGGCCATGTATCACGAGATCTTGGCCAACAACCTCCTTCCCTCAGTAAGAGCATTGAGATGGGTCGTGGCTGGGTCTTCCAGCTTGACACGACCCGAAACACACAGCCAGGGAAACTAAGGAGGTGGGCTCCGTAAGAAATATCTCAAGGTCCAAGGTCCTCAAGGTCCAGTCTCCAGACCTTAACCCAATAGAAAATCTTTGGAGGGAGCTGAATGAAAGTATGTATTGCCCCAGCGACAGCCCCGAAACCTGAAGGATCTGGAGATGGTCTGTATGGAGGAGTGGGCCAAAATCCTGCGCAGTGTGTGCAAACCTGTCAGACCTACAGGAAGTTTGATCTCTGTAATGCAAACAAGGTTTCTGTACCAAATATTAAGTTCTGCTTTTCTGATGTATCAAATACTTATGTCATGCCAATAAAATGCAAATTAATTACTTAAAAATCATTACAATGTGATTTTCTAATAATTGCCGCCAACAGTGGTGCCTTTCACCAGCTGCGTGCCTATTGTCTGTAGATCATCCCAGCCTTGTGCGGGTCTACAATTTTATCCCTGATGTCCTTACACCAGCTCTCTGGTCTTGGCCATTGTGGAGAGGTTGGAGTCTGTTGATTGAGTGTGTGGACAGGTGTCTTTTATACAGGTAACGAGTTCAAACAGGTGCAGTTAATACAGGTAATGAGTGGAGAACAGGAGGGCTTCTTAAATAAAAACGAAACAGTTCTGTGAGAGCCGGAATTCTTACTGGTTGGTAGGTGATCAATACTTATGTCATGCAATACAATGCAAATTAATTACTTAAAAATCTTACAATGTGATTTTCTGGATTTTTTGTTTTAGATTCGTCTCTCACAGTTGAAGTGTACCTATGATGAAATTACAGACCTCTACATGCTTTGTAAGTATGAAAACCTGCAAAATCGGCAGTGTATCAAATACTTGTTCTCCCCACTGTATATATCAATCTAGAACAGGATGATCTATTTGGATGCAAATTGAATGGAGTTGATGGAGAGAGAGAAGGACTGCGAGAGAGTGCTCGCGCGTGCACTGATTTACGGACTCCTCTTCGAATCTGCGTATTTCTCCAAAGCTCAGTTATCCTGAGTCTGCACAGAACTGCCAGGACCTAGGATCAATGGAGACACTCAAGTTTTTTAAATCCGGTATCACGAAAATAGTCATGGCCTCTCAACCTTCAAGCTGCATACTGGACCCTATTCCAACTAAACTACTGAAAGAGCTACTTCCTGTGCTTGGCCCTCCTATGTTGAACATAATAAACTGCTCCCTATCCTCCGGATGTGAACCAAACTCACTAAAAGTGGCAGTAATAAAGCCTCTCCTGAAAAAGCCAAACCTTGACCCAGAAAATGTAAAAAACTATCGCCCTATATCGAATTTCCCATTCCTCAAAAAAAAAATGATAAAGCTGTTGCGCAGCAACTCACTGCCTTCTTGAAGACAAATAATGTATACGAAAATGCTTCAGTCTGGTTTTTGATCCCATCATAGTACTGAGACTGCACTCGTTAAGGTGGTAAATTACCTTTTAATGGAGTCAGACCAGGGCTCTGCATCTGTCCTTGTGCTCCTAGACAGTAGTGCTGCTTTTGACACCATCGATCATCACATTCTTTGGAGAGATTGGGAAACCTTAATTGGGTCTATACAGACAAGTCTTTCTTGCCTGGTTTAGTAGATCGTACTGTCAGAAATATATCAGTTTGTCTCTGGGATGGTTTTGGTTCTCTGACCAAATCAATTGTAAGTTCGGGGTCCTCAGGTTCGTTTAGACCACTATTGTCGGCACTATATATTTTACAATCTTGGTGATGTCATTCGGAAACCCATGTCAACTGTCACTGCTATGCTGAGGACACACAGCTGTTACATTGGAATGAAACAATTGTGAAGCCTTAAATTGCTACCTGGAATTCCTGTTGTTTTTAGACAAAAGGACGTGGATGCCGGCAAATGTTTTACTTTATTGAAACTCGGACCAAAACAGAGAGGTGTTCTAGGTCCCAAGAAACAAAAGAGTTGCGGTTGGATCTGACAATTAATCTTGATGTTGTCAGTCCGTCTCAAATAAAACGTGAAGGACCTCGCGGTACTCTGGACCCTGAGTTTCTTTTGACGAACATTAATATTTCAAGACAGTTTTTTCCATCGTCGTAACATTAAACATATTTGGACAGCTTTGTGTCCCAATAATGATGCAGAAAGGTCATCCATGCTTTTGTCACTTTCAGATTATACTACGCAATGCTCTACCTCTCTGGCTTCCCCAATAAAGCACTAAATAAACTTGCAGTTAGTGCTAAACACGCTGCTAGAAATATTGGATCGAACAAAAAAACATTTGATCATTAGATCCAGTGCTAGCCTCTCTACAGTGGCTCCTGTTAAGGCTAGGTCTGATTTCAAGGTTTTACTGCCTACCTTACAAAGCATTGCATGGCTTGCTCCATACCGATCTCCTCCGATTGATCTGATCGCCGTACATACCCGACAGACGTATGATACGGTCATAAGATGCAGGCTACTTATGGTCCCCAGAAGCCGAAAAACAGCTGGAGGCAGGGCTTTCTCTATAGAGCTCAATTTTTTTGAATGGTCTGCCTATCCATGTGAGAGACGCAGGACTCGGTCTTGACCTTTAAGTTTAACGGAAGGACTCATCTCTCAGTGGGTCCTATGATGGAGTGTATTTTGGCCCAGGGGTGTGAAGGGGGAACGCAAGGCACTGAGAGACGGAACCGCCCTGCGTCGCTGCCTGGGCGGCCTCCCCCTCTCCACTGGGATCTCTGACTCTGATCCTATTACGGGGGTGAGTCACTGGATTACTGGTGCTTTCCATGCCATCCTAGGAGGGGTGCGTCACTTGAGTGGGTTGTTAGATCACTGACGTGATTTTCCGTCCGGTTCTGCATACCTCGGGCTCGTGCGGTTGGAGGAGATCTTCGTGGGCTATACTTAGCCGTGTCTCAGGAGTTGGGTGGTGTTGATATCCCTCTGGTGATGTGGGGGCGGTGCTTTGGCAAATGGGTGGTGTTATATCTATTCGTGTTGGCCTGTCCGGGGGTGGGTAGTTAGCGGACGGGGCCACCAGTTTCTCCCGACACTCGGAGGTGCGACTGTGTGAACCCTATACAAATCACTGTGATTATTATTTACCCTGCTGGTCACTATGAACGTTTGAACATGATCAAGAACAATCTGCCTTAATGGCCATGTACGCTTATAATCTCCACCCGGTGGCACAGCCAGAAGAGGACTGGGGCCACCCCTCAGAGCCTGGTTCTCTCTATGTTTTCTCCTAGGTTCCTGGCCTTTCTAGGAGTTTTTCCTAGGCCACCGTGCTTCTACATCTGCATTGCTTGTGGTTTGGGGGTTTAGGCTGGGTTTTCTGTATAGCATGTGTGACATTGTTGATGTAAAATAGCTGCATAAATCAATTTGATTTGATTTGATTAAAGCAAAAATATATGAGTGATAGGCTGTTTTAAAACTCTGCAGCTGCAATTTAAACCCAAACTCTTTACAATAAAAACAAGGTACCCTGAAAGCCAGATGGGAGGGTAACATTAGACGGTCACATCGGTCTTTATATACGGTAATATAGGGCTATGCTGCAAGTAAAGTAGGCCTACCTGTCACAAGAAAAAAAGTGACCATGATGAGATAGATGATAGGTCTACATGTCATTGTTACATGATGAAGAGGATTAGTCTACATGCATTTTACCATGATGGATGATAGGTCTACATGTATTGTTACCATGATTTGAGATATGATAGGTTGACATGAGTGTACAATGATGAGATGATAGGTCTACATGTAGTGTTACAGGATGAGATGATAGGTCTAAATGTATTGTACCATGATGAGATGATAGGTCTACATGTATGCGTTACCAGAAATAGATAGGTCTACATGTATTGTTACCATGAGAGAAGATGATAGGTTACATTTATTGTTACCAGGTGTGAGATGGATAGGATTACAGCATGTGAACTCGCTCCATACTGAATGGGCTGCGTCTCCCCTGGTGTAGCGTTTGTTGGACTGGGAGCAGAGGCCGTAGAGAAGCCAGATTTAGGAATCAACATAATTTAACAGTTCCATTCAAGCCATTGACTGTAATATAACTGAATGGATTATAATTTACAGTTTCTGCAAGCATTTATCCATGGAAAAAGGGAGTGGTTTTGGGTGGTAAATGTCGATGACCGTGGGTTACCCGCCATTCAACCCCACAATTTAACAGTCTGTCCTGTCCCTACACACTCTGTCCTGTCCTACACACTCTGTCCTGTCCTACCACTCTGTTCCGTCCCCCTACACACTCGCCTGCCATATCAGTCTCTGTCCTGTCCTACAAACTCTGTCCGTCCTATTCAGTCTGTCCGTCCTCACACACTCTGTCCTGTCCTACACACTCTGGCCTGTTCCTATTCAGTCGGTCTGTCCTACACACTCGGTCCTGTCATTCGTCTGTACCGGTCCTAACACACTCTGTCCTGTCCTACACACTCGCTGTCCTAAACAGTCTGTCCTGTCCCTAAACACTCTGTCCTGTCCTATTCAGTCTGTCCTGTCCTAACAGTCTGTCCTGTCCTATACAGTCTTGTTCCTGTCCTATTCAGTCTGTCCGTCCTACACACTCTGTCCTGTCCTACAGCCACTCTGTCCTGTCCTACACACTCTGTCTGTTCCTACACAGTCTGTCCTGGTCCTACACACTCTGTTCCTGTCCTAATTCAGTCTGTCCGGTCCACACAGTCTGTCCTGTCCTATACAGTCTTCCTGTCTATTCAGTCTGGTCCTGTCCTACACAGTCTGTTCCTGTCTACACACGCTGGTCCTGTCCTACACACTCTGTCCTGTCCTACACACTCGGTCCTGCCTACCACACTCTGTATATTGTTTAATTCACGCATAAAGAGGTTTTTGGCACTCCACTCGCCGTTGGAGGAAAGAGATGATACACCTCAAACCATCCCAACCGTGAAGCATTGGAGGTGGAAACATCATTCTTTGGGGATGCTTTTCTGCAAAGGGGACAGGACCACTGCACCGTATTGAGGGGAGGATGGATGGGGCCATGTATCACGAGATCTTGGCCAACAACCTCCTTCCCTCAGTAAGAGCATTGAAGATGGGTCGTGGCTGGGTCTTCCAGCTTGACACGACCTGAAACACACAGCCAGGGAAACTAAGGAGTGGCTCCGTAAGAAGCATCTCAAGGTCCTGGAGTGGCCTAGCCAGTCTCCAGACCTGAACCCAATAGAAAATCTTTGGAGGGAGCTGAAAGTCCGTATTGCCCAGCGACAGCCCCGAAACCTGAAGGATCTGGAGAAGGTCTGTATGGAGGAGTGGGCCAAAATCCCTGCTGCAGTGTATGCAAACCTGGTCAAGACCTACAGGAAACGTATGATCTCTGTAATTGCAAACAAAGGTTTCTGTACCAAATATTAAGTTCTGCTTTTCTGATGTATCAAACACTTATGTCATGCAATAAAATGCAAATTAATTACTTAAAAATCATACAATGTGATTTTCACAGTTGAAGTGTACCTATGATAAAAATTACAGACCTCTACATGCTTTGTAAGTATGAAAACCTGCAAAATCGGCAGTGTATCAAATACTTGTTCTCCCCACTGTATATATCAATCTAGAACAGGATGATCTATTTTGGATGCAAATTGAATGGAGTTGATGGAGAGAGAGAAGGACTGCGAGAGAGTGCTCGCGCGTGCACTGATTTACGGACTCCTCTTCGAATCTGCGTATTTCTCCAAAGCTCAGTTATCCTGAGTCTGCACAGAACTGCCAGGACCTAGGATCAATGGAGACACTCAAGTTTTTTAAATCCGGTATCACGAAAATAGTCAGGGCCTCTCAACCTTCAAGCTGCATACTGGACCCTATTCCAACTAAACTACTGAAAGAGCTACTTCCTGTGCTTGGCCCTCCTATGTTGAACATAATAAACTGCTCCCTATCCTCCGGATGTGAACCAAACTCACTAAAAGTGGCAGTAATAAAGCTTCTCCTGAAAAAGGCAAACCTTGACCCAGAAAATGTAAAAAAAACTATCGGCCTATATCGAATCTCCCATTCCTCAAAAAAAAATATGAAAAAGCTGTTGCGCAGCAACTCACTGCCTTCTTGATGACAAATAATGTATACGAAATGCTTCAGTCTGGTTTTTGATCCCATCATAGTACTGAGACTGCACTCGTTAAGGTGGTAAATTACCTTTTAATGGAGTCAGACCAGGGCTCTGCATCTGTCCTCGTGCTCCTAGACCTTGGTGCCGCTTTCAACACCATTGATCATCACATTCTTTTGGAGAGATTGGAAACCTTAATTGGTCTATACAGACAAGTTCTTGCCTGGTTTAGATCGTATCTGTCAGAAATATATCAGTTTGTCTCTGTGGATGGTTTGTCCTCTGACAAATCAATTGTAAGTTTCGGTGTTCCTCAAGGTTCCGTTTTAGGACCACTATTGTTTTCACTATATATTCTACCTCTTGGTGATGTCATTCGGAAACCCAATGTCAACTTTCACTGCTATGCTGATGACACACAGCTGTACATTTGGATGAAACATGGTGAAGCCTTAAAATTGCCTACCCTGGAATCCTGTGTTTCAGACATAAGGACGTGGATGGCGGCAAATGTTTTACTTTTAAACTCGGACAAAACAGAGATGCTAGTTCTAGGTCCCAAGAAACAAAGAGATCTGCTGTTGGATCTGACAATTAATCTTGATGGTTGTACAGTCGTCTCAAATAAAACTGTGAAGGACCTCTGCGTTACTCTGGACCCTGATCTTTCTTTTGACGAACATTAATATTTCAAGGACAGTTTTTTTCCATCTTCGTAACATTACAAATATTTGAAGCTTTGTGTCCAATAATGATGCAGAAAGCTAATCCATGCTTTTGTCACTTCTAGATTATACTACTGCAATGCTCTACTCTCTGGCTTCCCCAATAAAGCACTAAATAAACTTCAGTTAGTGCTAAACACGGCTGCTAGAATCTTGACTAGAACAAAAACATTTGATCATATTACTCCAGTGCTAGCCTCTCTACATTGGCTTCCTGTTAAGGCTAGGTCTGATTTCAAGGTTTTACTGCTAACCTACAAAGCATTGCATGGGCTTGCTCCTACCTATCTCTCCGATTTGATCTGATCCTGCCGTACATACCTACACGTATGCTACGGTCATAAGATGCAGGCCTCCTTATTGTCCCTAGAAGCAAACAGCTAGAGGCAGGGCTTTCTCCTATAGAGCTCAGTTTTTTTTGGAATGGTCTGCCTATCCATGTGAGAAATGCAGACTCGATCTTGACCTTTAAGTCTTAACTGAAGACTCATCTCTTCAGTAGGTCCTATGATTGAGTGTATTTTGGCCCAGGGGTGTGAAGGTGAACGGCAAGGCACTGGAGCGACGAACCGCCCTTGCTGTCTCTGCCTGGCCGGTTCCCGTCTCTCCATTGGGATTCTCTGACTCTGACCCTATTACGGGGGCTGAGTCACTGGCTTACTGGTGCTTTCCATGCCATCCCTAGGAGGGGTGTGTCACTTGAGTGGGTTGGATCACTGACGTGATCTTCCTGTCCGGTTTTGCGTCACCTCGGGCTTGTGCGGTGGAGGAGATCTTCGTGGGCTATACTCAGCCTTGTCTCAGTAAGTTGAAAGTGCTGACCTGTTGCACCCTATACAATCACTGTGATTATTATTTGACCCTGCTGGTCATCTATGAACGTTTGAACATCACCATGATGAGATGATAGGTCTACATGCATTGTTACCATGATGAGATGATAGGTCTACATGCATTGTTACCATGATGAGATGATAGGTCTACATGTATTGTTACCATGATGAGATGATAGGTCTACATGTATTGTTACCATGATGAGATGATAGGTCTACATGTATTGTTACCATGATGAGATGATAGGTCTACATGTATTGTTACCATGATGAGATGATAGGTCTACATGTATTGTTACCATGGTGAGATGATAGGTCTACATGTATTGTTACCATGGTGAGATGATAGGTCTACATGTATTGTTACCATGATGAGATGATAGGTCTACATGCATTGTGAACTGTGCTCCATACTGAGATGGGCTCTGTCTCCACCCTGAGCGTTGATGACTCGTGATGCAGAGGCCGTAGAGAAGCCAGATTTAGACATCACATAATTTAACAGTTCCATTTCAAGCCATGCTGTTCATATAAATAATGGATTATAATTTACAGGTTTCTTGCAGCAATTTATCCATGGAAAAGGGAGTGGTTTTGGGTGGTAAATGTCGATGACCGGGTACCCGCCATTCAACCCCACAATACAGTCTGTCCTGTCCTACACACTCTGTCCTGTCCTATACACTCTGTCCTGTCCTACACACTCTGTCCTGTCCTACACAGTCTGTCCTGTCCTACACACTCTGTCCTGTCCTACACACTCTGTCCTGTCCTACACACTCTGTCCTGTCCTATACAGTCTGTCCTGTCCTACACACTCTGTCCTGTCCTACACACTCTGTCCTGTCCTACACACTCTATCCTGTCCTACACACTCTGTCCTGTCCTATACACTCTGCCCTGTCCTACACACTCTGTCCTGTCCTACACACTCTGTCCTATACACTCTGTCCTGTCCTACACACTCTGTCCTGTCCTACACACTCGGTCCTATACACTCTGTCCTGTCCTACACACTCTGTCCTGTCCTACACACTCTGTCCTGTCCAGAGTGTATATTGTTTAATTCACGCACTTAAAGAGAACATCCCTGGTCATCCCTACTGCATCTGATCTGTCGAACACAAATGCTTTGTTTGTGTCCGTTGGCTTCCCTGGCTATCCGTACAATTAAAAAACAAGAAGCTTGTGTCGTCTGGTTTGCTTAATATAAGGAATTTGAAATGATTTATACTTTAACTTTTGATACTTAAGTATATTTTTGCAATTACATTTACTTTTGATACTTAAATATATTTCAAACCAAATACTTTTAGACTTTTACTCAAGTAGGATTTTAATGGGTGACTTGCACTTTTACTTGAGTCATGTTCTATTAAGGTATCTTTACTTTTACTCAAGTATGACAATTTGGTACTTTTTCCACCACTGCTTACGGTCCAATCAGACCTGTGTCAACCTAATCACACACACTTGCACGAACGCACGCAAGCACTCACATATACATCATGTCAACAGTGGCCTCAGTGAACTCCAACATCCCAAAACACATGACTGTCTACTAATGAGAATCAGACACTACAGATCCCTGAGGAGCAGAAGAGTTGGCTCTGTGTGTGAGAGACATTGTTAATCAGTTCAACATGCTGACAGTCTCATCATCAATCAATCACCCAGTTATAATAATTTAATAATATGCCATTTAGCAGACGCTTTTATCCAAAGCGACTTACAGTCATGCGTGCATAATTCTTTTTTTGTTGTGTATGGGTGGTCCCAGGGATCGAACCCACTACCTTGGCGTTACAAGCGCCGTGCTCTACCAGCTGAGCTACAGAGGACCACCAGTTATTACTCTAACCAATCAAATCACCAGTACTGATCTCTCACAGGTTGGACGAGGAACTCAGGACTTTGTTGTCGGATTGGACTGTCTGTCTGTACACTCTTAGAAAAAAAAGGAGCTATCTAGAACCTAAAAGGGTTCTTCGGCTGTCCCCATAGGATAACCCTTTGAAGAACCCTTTTTTGTTCCAGGTAGAACCTTTTTGAGTTCCATGTAGAACCCTTTCCACAAATAGTTCTACATGGAACCCAAAAGGGTTCTACCTGGAGCCAAAAAGTGTTCTATCAAATAAAATAAAATATTATTTGTCACATACACGTGTTTCGCAGATGTTATTGTGGGTGTAGCGAAATGCTTGTGCTTCGAGCTCCGACAGTGCAGTAATACCTAACAAGTAATATCTAACAATTTCACAACATATACCCAATACACACAAATATAGTAAGGAATGGAATTTAAGAATATATACATATATGGACAAGCAATGACAGAGCGGCATGGACTAAGACACAGTAGAATATTATAGAATAGAATACAGTATATACAGTGGGGAGAACAAGTATTTGATACACTGCCGATTTTGCAGGTTTTCCTACTGACAAAGCATGTAGAGGTCTGTAATTTTTTATCATAGGTACACTTCAACTGTGAGAGACGAAATCTAAAACAAAAATCCAGAAAATCACGTTGTATGATTTTTAAGTAATTAATTTGCATTGTATTGCATGACATAAGTATTTGATCACCTACCAACCAGTAAGAATTCCGGCTCTCACAGAACTGTTAGTTTTTCTTTAAGAAGCCCTCCTGTTCTCCACTCATTACCTGTATTAACTGCACCTGTTTGAACTCGTTACCTGTATAAAAGACACCTGTCCACACACTCAATCAAACAGACTCCAACCTCTCCACAATGGCCAAGACCAGAGAGCTGTGTAAGGACATCAGGGATAAAATGGTAGACCTGCACAAGGCTGGGATGGGCTACAGGACAATAGCCAAGCAGCTTGGTGAGAAGGCAACAACTGTTGGCGCAATTATTAGAAAATGGAAGAAGTTCAAGATGACGGTCAATCACCCTCGGTCTGGGGCTCCATGCAGGATCTCAACTCGTGCGGCATCAATGATCATGAGGAAGGTGAGGGATCAGCCCAGAACTACACGGCAGGACCTGGTCAATGACCTGAAGAGAGCTGGGACCACAGTCTCAAAGAAAACCATTAGTAACACACTACGCCGTCATGGATTAAAATCCTGCAGCGCACGCAAGGTTCCCCTGCTCAAGCCAGCGCATGTCCAGGCCCGTCTGAAGTTTGCCAATGACCATCTGGATGATCCAGAGGAGGAATGGGAGAAGGTCATGTGGTCTGATAAGACAAAAATAGAGCTTTTTGGTCTAAACTCCACTCGCCGTGTTTGGAGGAAGAAGAAGGATGAGTACAACCCCAAGAACACCATCCCAACAGTGAAGCATGGAGGTGGAAACATCATTCTTTGGGGATGCTTTTCTGCAAAGGGGACAGGACCACTGCACCGTATTGAGGGAAGGATGGATGGGGCCATGTATCACGAGATCTTGGCCAACAACCTCCTTCCCTCAGTATTAGCATTGAAGATGGGTCGTGGCTGGGTCTTCCAGCATGACAATGATCCGAAACACACAGCCAGGGCAACTAAGGAGTGGCTCCGTAAGAAGCATCTCAAGGTCCTGGAGTGGCCTAGCCAGTCTCCAGACCTGAACCCAATAGAAAATCTTTGGAGGGAGCTGAAAGTCCGTATTGCCCAGCGACAGCCCCGAAACCTGAAGGATCTGGAGAAGGTCTGTATGGAGGAGTGGGCCAAAATCCCTGCTGCAGTGTGTGCAAACCTGGTCAAGACCTACGGGAAACGTATGATCTCTGTGATTGCAAACAAAGGTTTCTGTACCAAATATGAAGTTCTGCTTTTCTGATGTATTAAATACTTATGTCATGCAATAAAATGCAAATTAATTACTTAAAAATCATACAATGTGATTTTCTGGATTTTTGTTTTAGATTCCGTCTCTCACAGTTGAAGTGTACCTATGATATCAATTACAGACCTCTACATGCTTTGTAAGTAGGAAAACCTGCAAAATCGGCAGTGTATCAAATACTTGTTCTCCCCACTGTACCTCGGCCTAAACATCAGTGCCACAGGTAACTTCCACAAAGTTGTGAACGATCTGAGAGACAAGGCAAGAAGGGCCTTCCATGCCATCAAAAGGAACATAAAATTTGACATGCCAATTAGGATCTGGCTAAAAATACTTGAATCAGTTATAGAACCCATTGCCCTTTATGGTTGTGAGGTCTGGGGTCCGCTCACCAACCAAGAATTCACAAAATGGGACAAACACCAAATTGAGACTCTGCATGCAGAATTCTGCAAATCATCCTCTGTGTACAACGTAAAACACCAAATAATGCATGCAGAGCAGAATTAGGCCAATACCCGCTAATTATCAAAATCCAGAAAAGAGCCGTTAAAATCTATAACCACTTAAAAGGAAGCGATTCCCAAACCTTCCATAACAAAGCCATCACCTACAGATAGATGAACTTGGAGAAGAGTCCCCTAAGTAAGCTGGTCCTGGGGCTCTGTTCACAAACACACACAGACCCCACAGAGCCCCAGGAAAACAACACCAACAACAACAACAACACAATTAGACTCAACCAAATCATGAGAAAACAAAAAGATAATTACTTGATACATTGGAAAGAACCAAAAAAAAAAACTGAACAAACTAGAATGCTATTTGGTCCTAAACAGAGAGTACACAGTGGCAGAATACCTGACCACTGTGACTGACCCAAACTTAAGGAAAGCTTTGACTATCTACAGACTCAGTGAGCATAGCCTTGCTATTGAGAAAGGCCGCCGTAGGCAGACCTGGCTCTCAAGAGAAAACAGGCCATGTGCACACTGTCCACAAAATGAGGTGGAAACTGTGCTGCACTTCCTAACCTCCTGCCAAATGTATGACCATATTAGAGACACATACAGTGGGGGAAAAAGTATTTAGTCAGCCACCAATTGTGCAAGTTCTCCCACTTAAAAAGATGAGAGAGGCCTGTAATTTTCATCATAGGTACACGTCAACTATGACAGACAAATTGAGAATTTATTTTCCAGAAAATCACATTGTAGGATTTTTAATGAATTTATTTGCAAATTATGGTGGAAAATAAGTATTTGGTCACCTACAAACAAGCAAGATTTCTGGCTCTCACAGACCTGTAACTTATTCTTCAAGAGGCTCCTCTGTCCTCCACTCATTACCTGTATTAATGGCACCTGTGTGAACTTGTTATCAGTATAAAAGACACCTGTCCACAACCTCAAACAATCACACTCCAAACTCCACTATGGCCAAGACCAAAGAGCTGTCAAAGGACACCAGAAACACAATTGTAGACCTGCACCAGGCTGGGAAGACTGAATCTACAATAGGTAAGCAGCTTGGTTTGAAGAAATCAACTGTGGGAGCAATTATTAGGAAATGGAAGACATACAAGACCACTGATAATCTCCCTCGATCTGGGGCTCCACGCAAGATCTCACCCCGTGGGGTCAAAATGATCACAAGAACAGTGAGCAAAAATCCCAGAACCACATGGGGGACCTAGTGAATGACCTGCAGAGAGCTGGGACCAAAGTAACAAAGCCTACCATCAGTAACACACTACGCCGCCAGGGACTCAAATCCTGCAGTGCCAGACGTGCCCCCCTGCTTAAGCCAGTACATGTCCAGGCCCGTCTGAAGTTTGCTAGAGTGCATTTGGATGATCCAGAAGAGGATTGGGAGACTGTCATATGGTCAGATGAAACCAAAATATAACTTTTTGGTAAAAACTCAACTCGTCGTGTTTGGAGGACAAAGAATGCTGAGTTGCATCCAAAGAACACCATACCTACTGTGAAGCATGGGGGTGGAAACATCATACTTTGGGGCTGTTTTTCTGCAAAGGGACCAGGACGACTGATCCGTGTAAAGGAAAGAATGAATGGGGCCATGTATCGTGAGATTTTGAGTGAAAACCTCCTTCCATCAGCAAGGACATTGAAGATGAAACGTGGCTGGGTCTTTCAGCATGACAATGATCCCAAACACACCGCCCGGGCAACGAAGGAGTGGCTTTGTAAGAAGCATTTCAAGGTCCTGGAGTGGCCTAGCCAGTCTCCAGATCTCAACCCCATAGAAAATCTTTGGAGGGAGTTGAAAGTCCGTGTTGCCCAGCGACAGCCCCAAAACATCACTGCTCTAGAGGAGATATGCATGGAGGAATGGGCCAAAATACCAGCAACAGTGTGTGAAAACCTTGTGAAGACTTACAGAAAACGTTTGACCTTTGTCATTGCCAACAAAGGGTATATAACAAAGTATTGAGAAACTTTTGTCATTGACCAAATACATATTTTCCACCATAATTTGCAAATAAATTCATTAAAAATCCTACAATGTGATTTTCTGGAGAAAAAAAATTCCTCATTTTGTCTGTCATAGTTGACGTGTACCTATGATGAAAATTACAGGCCTCTCTCATCTTTTTAAGTGGGAGAACTTTTTTTCCCCACTCTATTTCCCTCAGATTACAGCGATCCACAAAGAAAATCGAAAACAACCCAATTTTGATAAACTCCCTTATCTACTGGGTGAAAAACCACAGTGTGCCATCACAGCTGCAATATGTGTGACCTGTTGCCACAAGAAAAGGGCAACCAGTGAAGAACAAACATCATTGTAAATACAACCCATATTTATGTTTATTTATTTTCCCATTTGTACTTTAACTATTTGCACATCGTTACAACACTGTGTATATACATAATATGACATTTGAAATGTCTTTATTCTTTTGGAACTTCTGAGTGTAATGTTTACTGTTAATATTTATTGTTTATTTCACTTTTGTTTACTATGTACTTCACTTGCTTTGGCAATGTTAACATACGTTTCCCATGTAAATAAATCCCTTGAATTGAATTGAAATTGAATTGAATTGAGAGAGAGAGAGAGAGAGAGCGATATATGTATAGAGACAGAGAGAAACAGGGAGAAACAAAGAAAGACAGTGAGACAGAGAGAGAGACAGCGAGAGAAACAGAGTGAGAAACAGAGAGAGACAGAGAGAAACAGAGAGAAACAGAGAGACAGAGAGGGAGAGAGAGAAACAGAGTGAGAAATAGAGAAAGACAGAGTGCGACAGAGAGAGCGACAGAGAGAAACAGAGAGAGACAGAGAGAGAAACAGAGAGAGAGACAGAGAGAGCGACAGAGAGAGAAACAGAGAGACAGAGAGAGAAACAGAGTGAGAAACAGAGTTAAACAGAGAAAGACCGAGAGTGACAGGGAGAGACAGAGAGAGAAACAGAGAGAAACAGAGAAAGACAGAGAGAGACAGGGAGAGAAAGAGAGAGAAACAGAGAGAAACAGAGAAAGACAGAGAGAGACAGAGAGAGAAACAGAGTGAGAAACAGAGAACCCATTGCCCTTTATGGTTGTGAAGTCTGGGGTCCGCTCACCAACCAAGATTTCACAAAATGGGACACACACAAAATTGAGACTGCATGCAGAATTCTGCAAAAATATCCTCTGTGTACAACGTAAAACACCAAATAATGCATGCAGAGCAGAATTCGGCCGATACCCGCTAATTTTCCAAATCCAAAAAAGAGCCGTTAAATTCTACAACCACCTAAAAGAAAGCGATTCCAAAACCTTAGTACCTTAAGCAAGCTGGTCCTGCGGCTCTGTTCACAAACACACACAGACCCCACAGAGCCCCTGGACAGCAACACAATTAGACACAACCAAATCATAAGAAAACAAAAAGGTAATTACTTGACAGATTGGAAAGAATTTACAAAAAAACTAAGCAAACTAGAATGCTATTTGGCCCTGAACAGAGTACACAGTGGCAGAATATCTGACCACTGTGACTGACCCAAACTTAAGGAAAGCTTTGACTATGTACAGACTCAGTGAGCATAACCTTGCTATTGAGAAAGGCCCTTCCAGCCAAGCGATCAAACACTGATGTCAGTAAATGATCATGCTAAGGTTATTAGTCTGATACAAAGTCTCTCTGAGGAGCAATAATAAACTGTTGATTTACTGTGTGGTGGTGTGTGTGCGTGTGTGTGTGTGTGTGTGTGTGTTTGTGTGTGTGCATGTGGAGGCGTGTGTTTGTGTGCGTGTGGAGGCGTGTGTTTGTGTGCATGTGGAGGCGTGTGTTTGTGTGTGTGTGTGGGTTGGGTGGTGTGGAGGAGTGTGTTGTGTGTGCGTGTGTGTGTGTGTGTGAATGTGGAGAGTGGTGTTTTGTGTGGTGTGGAGGAGTGTGTTTGTGTGCATGTGGAGGCGTGTGTTTGTGTGTGTGTGTGTGTGTGCGTGTGGAGGAGTGTGTTTGTGTGCGTGTGTGTGTGTGTGTGCATGTGGAGGCGTGTGTTTGTGTGCGTGTGGAGGCGTGTGTTTGTGTGTGCGTGTGGGAGTTGTGTTGTGTGCATGTGGAGGCGTGTGTTTGTGGGTGTGTGTGTGTGTGCGTGTGGAGGAGTGTGTTTGTGTGAGTGTGTGTGGTGGTGTGGATGTGGAGGGCAGTGGGTGTTTGTGTGGTGTGGAGGCGTGTGTTTGTGTGGTGGGAGGCGTGTTTTGTGTGTGTGTGTGTGTGTGTGTGGGGAGTGTGTGTGTGGGTGTGCGTGTGGAGGCGTGTGTTTGGGGGTGTGGAGGGTGTGTTTGTGTGTGTGGTGTGTGCGTGTGGAGGCGTGTGTTTGTGTGCGTGTGGAGGCGTGTGTTTGTGTGTGTGTGTGTGTGTGTGTGTGGTGTGGTGTGGAGGGTGTGTTTGTGTGAGTGTGGAGGAGTGTGTGTGTGGTGTGTGTGGCGTGTGGAGGAGTGTGTTTGTGTGCGTGTGTGGTGTGTGTGTGCGTGTGGAGGTGTGTGTGTTTGTGTGCGTTTGGGGAGGAGTTGTGTTTGTGTGTGTGTGTGTGGTGTGTGTGCGTGTGGAGGAACGCGTGTGTTTGTGTGAGTGTGTGTGTGTGTTGGTGTGAGGAGTTGTGTTTGTGTGAGTGTGTGTGTGTGTGTGCGTGTGGAGGTGTGTGTTTTGTGTGTGTGTGTGTGTGTGTTGTGTGTGTGTGTGTGCGTGTGGAGGGTGTGTTGTGTGGTTGTGGGGAGGTGGTTGTGTTTGTGTGTGTGTGTGGTGTGTGTGTGGTGTGTGTGTGCTGTGTGAGGAGTGTGGAGGACGTGTGTTTGTGTGCGTGTGTGTGTGTGTGCGTGTGGAGCGTGTGTTTGTGTGCGGTGTGGAGGCGTGTGTTTGTGTTGCGTGTGGAGGGTGTGTTTGTGTGTGTGTGTGTGTGTGTGTGTGTGTGTGTGTGTGGTGGTGCGTGTGGAGGCGTGTGTGTGTGTGTGTGTGGAGGCGTGTGTTTGTGTGCGTGTGTCCTGGCCACTTTAGCCCTGCTTACTCTGTTCATTTTGTTGCTTCAGTTGTATGTGCAGCCAGGTCATTTCACCGTGCATCATTACATTGTTTTATTTAGAGCTGTTGTTGTGTCATCCAGGGACTTACTCTCACTGAGAAATGAATCAGATGTGATGGGAACTGAGATTGAGATTAAATGTGAACAGGAAATTCCGATAATTGGATGAATTATGTGAATGCGGGAAAACTGAGAAATACATGGAGATGAATGGGAAATAGAGTTGGATGAGAAATAACGCAAACTAACTGAGAAATAAATAGAGATTGATAAGTATTTTGAAGAACTGAGTGAATGAAAGATACATAATGAATTGGATCCAAACCTTGTGCATCCAGCCCCGTTGTGGATCCAGGCCCCTTTTGGATCCAGCCCCATTGCCCACCTGCTACGAATGAATGAACATACAAACAAATATTATTTATATTTCGTTAAATCTTTTTTTTTAAATTGAATTAAGCAAGTCTCAAATCTGTAAAACGTCATTTAAACTCTATCTCCATCGTGTTTAAGTAGATCCCAGTTACCAGTAAACTAATTACCAGCGTGATGGTTTACAGTCCAGGCTTCTCTCTCTGGGCTCTGTCTGGTGTTGTTAGTGTTAGTGATTCATTACTGCTACCAACACACAGCTGAAGAGATAATAAGCTATAAGGGACGTGTGTGTTTTCTCCCACTGTGGAAAACATGGCTGTCTGGCTGTGTCTCTGGTGTGTGTGTGTGTGTGTGTGTGTGTCTGGTGTGTTTCTGTCTCAATTCAATTCAATTTAAAGGCTTTGTTGCCATGGGAAACGTATGTTAACATTGGCTTTGTTGCCATGGGAAACGTATGTTAACATTGGCTTTGTTGCCATGGGAAACGTATGTTAACATTGGCTTTGTTGCCATGGGAAACGTATGTTAACATTGCCAAAGCGAGTGAAGAAGATAAGAAACAAAAGTGAAATAAACAATAAATATTAACGGTGAAACATTACACTCAGAAGTTCCAAAAGAATAAAGACATCTCTCTCGCTCTCACTCTCCCTCGCTCTCGCTCTCTCTCATTCACTCACTCAACCAGAAGCCCAGCAGCGGTTGGATAGGGTTCTTGGAAAGTGTGACATGAATAAACATGCCAATGGATAGGAAACACACTTTATCCCCAGGGTATGGCCTTTGTGCTCATGAGGTGATAAGCTTCAAAGTGGTATTCTCAGAGTGAGTCAGAGTTCTTATGGAAATCAGGATGACTGGGCACTTGGATGACGGGAAAGAGGGGGAGGAGAGGGAAGAGGGGGAGGAGAGGGAAGAGGGGGAGGAGAGGGAAGAGGGGGAGGAGAGGGAAGAGGGGGAGGAGAGGGAAGAGGGGGAGGAGAGGGAAGAGGTGAGTAATATATATATAATGGAAAGAAAGATATCAGCTGAATCGTCTTTTCATCCTGTGAGTGGGTAATTTCCCCTTTCTCCTCTGGATGGAGTGAGTGTGAAAATGTTAATTAGAGAACAAATAGAGGTAGATTGATGCTTCCGTTGGGAAGGGGGTTGCTTCAACTTCTTCCTTTGTGTTACGGTAGGGAGTGTCTTCAGACTGTAACTGGATCTCGGGTGCTTGTCTCAACAGAGTCCGACACAACTAAGAACCTTTATCTTTATTAAATGTCCTGGAGCACAGGTGAAGAGGGGTAAGCAGGGTTGAGCAAAGGGTGAAAAACTCACTCAGGGGATGGGCAACTCCGGCCCTCCAGGGCTAGTGTCTGTCTGGCTTTTGAGTAATTAAGAGTCGAACGCACTATCTTTATGTTAGTTTCCTGGAGCAGCGGTCAGCAACTTAGGGGTGAACAGGGGCTGAGCTTCTGTAAACATTACATTAGAGAACAGCTACAGTAATTTTAGGCTGGGTTTCTGTATAAGCACTTTGTGACAACTGCTAATGTGAAAAGGATTTATAAATACAGTACATACTGTTTGGCCAATCAGTGACATTAATTTATCAATTCAATATTAAATTAAAAGTTGCACTCCGGTATCTTAAGCACTTGAAAGTTCATAACATATTGTACGAAATGGATGGCGTAGTACACAATTGTGCACAATTCCTGGGGACCTGTTTTGTCTCCTGACCCCTACTTTCAAAACTACTGGCTGAAATTATACAAAACAAAAAGTGTCAGGGAGTTTTTCCCCTCCTCTTTTCTCCATTGATACTCCATATTCCTGAACAACATTTGGGACCTCTGTTGAGAACTCCATTGCCTAAACGGTCACCAGATGGCGCCGCGATCGGTTTGCTAGTTTTCTTGCTAAAGGGGGTTTGAATTATAAGCATTATCACAGAGAAAGATGATGACCACTTCCTTCTGTTTGAATATTTGAGAAAGGTGTTGTTGATTTAATGAAAAAGAAATGTTTTCTCTGCTATCTTTTACAGCAAACAATGAAGGAAAGCTAACTAATTACATGTGGGCTAACAGGCTAATATTACATTTTTGTTGAAGGAGAAACAGAAAAAGATAGACAGAATTAGGATTACAGATTAGTCTCATTCATTTACATTTACATTTTCGTCATTTAGCAGACGCTCTTATCCAGAGCGACTTACAAATTGGTGCATTCAACTTATGTTAGCCAGTGGGACAACCACCCTATTTTATTTTTTTAATGGGGGGGTGGGGGAGGGGGGGGGGGGGGGGGTGGTAGAAGGATTACTTTTATACTATTCCAGGTATTCCTTAAAGAGGTAGGGTTTCAAGTGTCTCCGGAAGGTGGTCAGTGACTCCGCTGTCCTGGCGTCGTGGGGGAGCTTGTTCCACCATTGGGGTGCCAGAGCAGCGAATAGTTTTGACTGGGCTGAGCGGGAACTGTGCTTCCGTAGAGGTAGAGGGGCTAGCAGGCCAGAGGTGGATGAACGTAGTGCCCTCGTTTGGGTGTAGGGTCTGATCAGAGCCTGAAGGTAAGGAGGTGCCGTTCCCCTCACAGCTCTGTAGGCAAGCACCATGGTTTTGTAGCAGATGCGAGCTTCAACTGGAATCCAGTGGAGTGTGCGGAGGAACGGGGTGACATTAGAGAACTTGGGAAGGTTGAACACCAGACGGGCTGCAGCGTTCTGGATAAGTTGCAGGGGTTTAATGGCACAGGCAGGGATCCCAGTCAACAGCGAGTTGCAGTAATCCAGACGGGAGATAACAAGTGCCTGGATTAGGACCAGTACCACTTTCTGTGTAAGGTAGGGTTGTACTCTGCGAATTTTGTAGAGCATGAACCTGCAGCATCGGGTCACCGCTTTGATGTTAGCGGAGAACGACAGGGTGTTGTCCAGGGTCACGCCAAGGTTCTTTGCACTCTGGGAGGAGGACACAATGGAGTTGTCAACCGTGATGGCGAGATCATGGAGCGGGCAGTCCTTCCCCGGGAGGAAGAGCAGCTCCATCTTGCTGAGGTTCAGTTTGAGGTGGTGATCCGACATCCACACTGATATGTCTGCCAAACATGCAGAGATGCGATTCGCCACCTGGTTATCAGAAGGGGGAATGGAGAAAATTAATTGTGCGTCATCTGCATAGCAATGATAGGAAAGACCATGTGAGGATATGTCAGAGCCAAGTGACTTGGTGTATAGAGAGAATAGGAGAGGGCCTAGAACTGAGCCCTGGGGGACACCAGTGGTGAGAGCACGTGGTGCGGAGACAGATTCTCGCCACGCCACCTGGTAGGAGCGACCTGTCAGGTAGGACGCAATCCAAGAGTGAGCAGCGCCGGAGATGCCCAACTCGGAGAGGGTGGAGAGGAGGATCTGATGGTTCACAGTATCAAAGGCAGCAGATAGGTCTAGAAAGATAAGAGCAGAGGAGAGAGAGTTAGCTTTAGCAGTGCGGAGAGTCTCCGTGACACAGAGAAGAGCAGTCTCAGTTGAATGACCAGTGGTTTGGATCAAGTAGGTCATTCTGAGAGAGATAGCAGGAGAGTTGGCTAGAGACGGCACGCTCAAGAGTTTTGGAGAGAAAAGAAAGAAGGGATACTGGTCTGTAATTGTTGACATCGGAGGGATCGAGTGTAGGTTTTTTGAGGAGGGGTGCAACTCTCGCTCTCTTGAAGATGGAAGGGACATGGCCAGCGGTCAAGGATGAGTTGATGAGCGATGTGAGGTAAGGGAGAAGGTCCCTGGAAATTGTTTGGAGAAGAGAGGAGGGGATAGGGTCAAGCGGGAAGGTTGTTGGGCGGCCGGCCGTCACAGGTCGCAAGATTTCATCTGGAGAGAGAGGGGAGAAAGAAGTCAAAGCATAGGGTAGGGCAGTGTGAGCAGGACCAGCGGTGTCATTTGACTTAATAAATGAGGATCGCATTTCGTCAACCTTCTTTTTAAAATGGTTGACAAAGTCATTCACAGACAGGAGGGAGGGGGAGGAGTAGGAGGATTCAGCAGGGATGAGAAGGTGGCAAAGAGCTTCCTAGGGTTAGAGGCAGAGGCATTCAAAGTGAGAAATGCAGCATGTCTTTAAATTCAAGGCAGATTAACTATCTAACAGGCACGAGCTCAGATTGGCTACAAACGTTCATTTTGTTTGCATCAAATCAACCTCTACCGTAGCTAGCTAGTTAGCTACGTTAGCTAATCAAACCAATGCTCCAATTACATACAGTGGGGAAAAAAAATATTTAGTCAGCCACCAATTGTGCAAGTTCTCCCACTTAAAAAGATGAGAGAGGCCTGTCATTTTCATCATAGGTACACGTCCACTATGACAGACAAATTGAGAATGTATTTTCCAGAAAAGCACATTGTAGGATTTTTTATGAATTTATTTGCAAATTATGGTGGAAAATAAGTATTTGGTCACCTACAAACAAGCAAGATTTCTGGCTCTCACAGACCTGTAACTTCTTCTTTAAGAGGCTCCTCTGTCCTCCACTCGTTACCTGTATTAATGGCACCTGTTTGAACTTGTTATCAGTATAAAAGACACCTGTCCACAACCTCAAACAGTCACACTCCAAACTCCACTATGGCCAAGACCAAAGAGCTGTCAAAGGACACCAGAAACAAAATTGTAGACCTGCACCAGGCTGGGAAGACTGAATCTGCAATAGGTTTTTTTATTTTATTTATTTCACCTTTATTTAACCAGGTAAGCCAGTTGAGAACAGGTTCTCATTTACAACTGCGACCTGGCCAAGATAAAGCAAAGTAGTGCAATAAAAACAACACAGAGTTACATATGGGGTAAAAAACATAAAGTCAGAAATACAACAGAAAATATATATACAGTGTGTGCAAATGTAGCAAGTTATGGAGGTAAGGCAATCAATAGGCTATAGTGCAGAATAATTACAATAGTATTAACACTGGAATGCTAGATGTGCAAGAGATTATGTGCAAATAGAGATACTGGGGTGCAAAAGAGCAAAATAAATAACAATATAGGGATGAGGTAGTTGGGTGGGCTAATTTCAGATGGGCTGTGTACAGGTGCAGTGATCGGTAAGGTGCTCTGACAACTGATGCTTAAAGTTATTGAGGGAGATAAGAGTCTCCAGCTTCAGAGATTTTTGCAATTCGTTCCAGTCATTGGCAGCAGAGAACTGGAAGGAATGGCGGCCAAAGGAGGTGTTGGCTTTGGGAATGACCAGTGAGATATACCTGCTGGAGCGCAGACTACGGTAAGCAGCTTGGTTTGAAGAAATCAACTGTGGGAGCAATTATTAGGAAATGGAAGACATACAAGACCACTGATAATCTCCCTCGATCTGGGGCTCCACGCAAGATCTCACCCTGTGGGGTCAAAATGATCACAAGAACGGTGAGCAAAAATCCCAGAACCACACGGGGGGACCTAGTGAATGACCTGCAGAGAGCTGGGACCAAAGTAACAAAGCCTACCATCAGTAACACACTACGCCGCCAGGGACTCAAATCCTGCAGTGCCAGACGTGTCCCCCTGCTTAAGCCAGTACATGTCCAGGCCCGTCTGAAGTTTGCTAGAGTGCATTTGGATGATCCAGAAGAGGATTGGGAGAATGTCATATGGTCAGATGAAACCATAATATAACTTTTTGGTAAAAACTCAACTCGTCGTGTTTGGAGGACAAAGAATGCTGAGTTGCATCCAAAGAACACCATACCTACTGTGAAGCATGGGGGTGGAAACATCATGCTTTGGGGCTGTTTTTCTGCAAAGGGACCAGGACGACTGATCCGTATAAAGGAAAGAATGAATGGGGCCATGTATCGTGAGATTTTGAGTGAAAACCTCCTTCCATCAGCAAGGGCATTGAAGATGAAACGTGGCTGGGTCTTTCAGCATGACAATGATCCCAAACACACCGCCCGGGCAACGAAGGAGTGGCTTCGTAAGAAGCATTTCAAGGTCCTGGAGTGGCCTAGCCAGTCTCCAGATCTCAACCCAATAGAAAATCTTTGGAGGGAGTTGAAAGTCTGTGTTGCCCAGCGACAGCCCCAAAACATCACTGCTCTAGAGGAGATCTGCATGGAGGAATGGGCCAAAATACCAGCAACAGTGTGTGAAAACCTTGTGAAGACTTACAGAAAACGTTTGACCTGTGTCATTGCCAACAAAGGGTATATAACAAAGTATTGAGAAACTTTTGTTATTGACCAAATACTTATTTTCCACCATATTTTGCAAATAAATTCATAAAAAATTCTACAATGTGATTTTCTGGAATTTTTTTTACTCATTTTGTCTGTCATAGTTGACGTGTACCTATGATGAAAATTACAGGCCTCTCTCATCTTTTTGAGTGGGAGAACTTGCACAATTGGTGGCTGACTAAATACTTTTTTTCCCCACTGTAGCTAGTCTTTGGCCATATTGCCAATATTATTTTGAGTCTCACCCTAAATAATACCAGGCAATGTTGTTCTGCACTAAAATGGCTGTTGACTGATGTTGCAGCATCTTATCCTCACTTTCTGACAATTGTGTAATTTACTAACAACAGTAGCAACACTGAAAGCAAAGCTCTCATATCTAACCTACATGCTTGTGGTCAGCAAAGAAAAGCAAACAGGTACATGTAACAAATGTTCATTGAAGATAGTCAATGTGTTCACAGAGTTGGATCATGTCTGTATACAGTGCATTCGGAAAGTATTCAGACCCCTTGACTGTTTCCACATTTTGTTATGTTACAGCCTTATTCTAAAATTGATTAAATTGTTTTTTTTCGTCATCAGTCTACACACAATACCCCATAATGACAAAGCAAAAACGGATTTGTAGAAATTTGTGCAAATGTATTAAAAATAAACAACTGAAATATCACATTTACATAAGTATTCAGACCCTTTGCTATGAGACTCGAAATTGAGCTCAAGTGCATCCTGTTTCCATTGATCATCCTTGAGATGTTTCTACAACTTGATCGGAGTCCACCTGTGGTAAATTCAATTGATGGACATGATTTGGAAAGGCACACACCTGTCTATATAAGGTCCCACAGATGAAATTGCATGTCAGAGAAAAAACCAAGCCATGAGGTCAAATTGTCCGTAGAGCCCCGAGACAGGATTGTGTCAAAGCACAGATCTGGGGAAGGGTACCAAAACATTTCTGCAGCATTGCAGGTCCCCAAGAACACAGTGGCCTCCATCATTCTTAAATGAAAGAAATTTGGAACCACCAAGACTCTTCCTAGAACTGGCTGCCCGGCCAAACTGAGCAATCGGGGGAGAAGGGCCTTGGTCAGGGAGGTGATCAATAACCCAATGGTCACTCTGACAGAGTTCAAGAGTTCCTCTGTGGAGATGGGAGAACCTTCCAGAAGGACAACCATCTCTGCAGCACTCCACCAATCAGTCTTTAACGGTAGAGTGGCCAGACGGAAGCCACTTCTCAGTAAAAGGCACATGACAGCCTTCTTGGAGTTTGCCAAAAGGCACCTAAAGGACTCTCAGACCATGAGAAACAAGATTCTCTGGTATGATGAAACCAAGATTGAACTCTTTGGCCTGAATGCCAAGCGTCACGTCTGGAGGAAACCTGGCACCATCCCTACGGTGAAGCATGGTGGTGGCAGCATCATGCTGTGGGGATTTTTTTCAGCGGCATGGACTGGGAGACTAGTCAGGATAGAGGGAAAGATGAACGGAGCAAAGTACAGAGAGATCCTTGAGGAAAACCTGCTCCAGAGCACTCAGGAACTCAGACTGGGGTCAAGGTTAACCTTCCAACAGGACAATGACCCTAAGCACACAGCCAAGACAACGCAGGAGTGGCTTCAGAACAAGTCTCTGAATGACCTTGAGTGGCCCAGCCAGAGCCCAGACATGAACCCGATCGAACATCTCTGGAGAGACTAGAAAATAGCTGTGCAGCAACGACGCTCCCCATCCAACCTGACAGAGCTTGAGAGGGTCTACAGAGAAGAATGGGAGAAACACCCCAAATACATGTGTGCGAAGCTTGTAGCGTCATACCCAAGAAGACTGGAGGCTGTAATCGCTGCCGAAGGTGCTTTGAAAAAGTACTGAGTAAAGGGTCTGAATACTTATGTAAATGTCATATCAGTTTTTTTTAAATATACATTTGCAAACATTTCTAAAAACCAGATTTTGCTTTGTCATTATGGGGTATTGTTTGTAGATTGATGCAGGAAAAAAACGATTTAATACATTTTAGAATAAGGCTGTAACGTAACAAAATGTGGAAAAATTTACACTTTTTGGGGGGGGATTAATACAATATTTTATCAGTCATCTAACATTTGCAACAGAAATAATTTACTCCAAACGAAAAACTCAAACAAGCATTTCTATTGGACAAATTCAGGTATGTCCCTCCCCGTTTTGTTCTGTTTGCTCTTGCTGGCTTCCATTTGGTTCTTAAACGGTAAACAGTTTCCATAATGAATACACCCCTACTAACAAGAGGAATGTAATGCTAACTAGCAAGTATGTAGTTGTTAACAGTGTCTCCTTGCCCGAAGGTCGCAAGTCTGTAGCTAGCCAGCTAGATAACTTGGCTAGTTAGTTGTCTGTGACCTAACATTAGCTAGCTAGATAGTTTCGATAATTTGCTAGCTAACGTTAGCTAACGATAGTGTCCACTAATATCGGTGATACAATGGCACCATTCTCTAACTTAACTAACGTTACCTAGCTACAATGTTAATGTAGATAAAAAGGGAACACAATTACTTATTTAATTACAATGACTGAAGGCCCTACCAAACTAGCTAGCTGTGTATCTTATTTGGGGGTGTCCTAATGTTACAGTATCGTTACAGCATCGTCAACGCAAAAAGTTGTCTTCTTCTCCTTCGATGGTCTATGGTGGTCCGCAAATAAACGTCCCCGCCACCTACTGTACTGGAGTGTGTAGTCAATCACAGTTTACAGACTAAATGAATAAAGAAACAAACATTAAGAAAAACTAGACCCTCCTATCTAATCCTGTACTACAAAGAAAACAGAAAAAGAGCCTTACTTCGAATAAACCCTTCGCGTCCAACCTCAATAAACCTACACATCAATATTTTTCCCTTTCATCCACACACCGGTACTTACAACAACACATGCTTCACTGTTTCATCAACCATGCACTCCAGACACAAAACCATTTGCATGCTTGCCAACCAGATGTAATGATGAGTTCAATGTCCAAGGTGCAACCGAGCAAACACCAGCTCTTCCTTCCTAATCTGACCTTTGAATCTTGGTCCACCAACCTTTCTTTGAAGGGCATATAAATGCCGACTGTTGGGCTCGCTGTCCCACCTCTTCTGCCACACATCTATCAAAATGGCGCTAATCTTACATTTGGCCTCACCAACCTCTCCCGGGCGTACTGTCTGATCTAACATGACTGTATCAGGGTTCCCCAAATGGCCACCGCGGGTGGTTTTATTTCCCCCCATCCCCCAAAGTTTTCTGAGCAGAAAAATATAAATCATATTTTAATCTTCATTGTTGGACATAAAAGACGGTAAAGGCATATGTGATTGTATTCAAGGTTCTAAATGTTTACGTTTTTGTGAAATACTGTCTGTGCGGTCAAGTTGCAGTGCACAAATTATTTATAATTATAAAATGGGTTGTTTGGATCCTGGATGCTGATTGGACGAGCAGAGTTCCAAGCATTGCACACTATGCCAGCTAACAGTTACATCACTTCATAAGAATATCATGTTGCTGTTGTTGAATCATCTCTTGTATTTATCTGAACTCGCACATTATTTCCCCTTGCTTCTAGCCTCGCATTTGGTTAGGTACAGCGGGGGTTAATATACGTCTCGCTGTCTGCATGTCCGACCTCGGAAACAATGTTTCACTTTTGAATTTCGATCTCTGTACCATACCCAGAGCCGGGAGAAATCACCCATCAACGTCATTATCATGGACATATCATTATCATTATCATGGACATATCATTATCATTATCATGGACATATCATTATCATGGACAAGTAAATGCCAATAGAAAAAAAGCTCAAACAAAGGAAAGTGGAGTGTTTCAGGTTCAATGTTTGACGTGACAAGAACGTTATCCAGCCTGCATAGCAGCCATTTTGTTTACAATGGACGACCAGTCATTTTGCCTAGACGGGTTGGCTGGCCATGCCACAAATGATGTGCCCGCATCGATGTGGCCGGAAGATGTGCGTTGTTATGATTCTGAACGGTCAGATAGCTAGCAACAATGACAAGTACAGTGCTATAAAAAAGTATTTGCCCCCTTTTTAATTTTCTCTACTTTTGCACATTTGTGATATTGAATGTTATCAGATCTTCAACCAAAACCTAATATTAGATAAAGGGAACATAAGTGAACAAATAACACAACAATTACATATTTATTTCATAAACAAAGTTATGCAACTCCCAATTCCCCTGTGTGAAAAAGTAATTGCCCCCTTACACTCAATAACTGGTTGTGCCACCTTTAGCTGCAATGACTCCAACCAAATGCTTCCTGTAGTTGTTGATCAGTCTCTCACGTCGCTGTGGAGTAATTTTGGCCCACTCTTCCATGCAGAACTGCTTTAACTCAGTGACGTGTGGGTTTTCAAGCATGAACTGCTCGTTTCAAGTCCTGCCACAACATCTCAATTGGGATTAGGGTCTGGACTTTGACTAGGCCATTCCAAAACTTCCAATTTGTTGCCTTTTAGCAATTTTCATGTAGACTTGATTGTGTGTTTTGGATCATTGTCTTGCTGCATGACCCAGCTGCGCTTCAGCTTCAGCTCACAGGCGGATGATCTGATATTCTCCTGTAGAATTCTCTGATACAGAGCACAATTCATGGTTCCTTCTATTGAGGCAAGTCGTCCAGGTCCTGAGGCAGCAAAGCATCCCCAAACCATCACACCACCACCACCACCATGCTTGACCTTTGGTATGATGTTCTTACTGTGGAATGTAGTGTTTGGTTTTCGCCAGGCATAATGGGACCCATCTCGTCCAAAAAAGTTGACTCAAGTTTGCCAAAAAGCACCTGGATGATCATCAAGACTCTTGGAAGAACGTTCTATGGACAGATGATTCAAAAGTCTAACCTTTTGGACAACATGGTTCCAGTTGTCACGATCGTCGGGTACAGAGGACCAAGGCGCAGCATGAAAGGTGAACATATTTATTAAATAATGATGAAAACACGAACAAAACGATAACGTGACGTCCTCGGTCTAACACAAACCACACTGGAACAAGATCCCACAACCACTGTGGGAAAACAGGCTGTCTAAATATGGTTCCCAATCAGAGACAACCAGCAACAGCTGACACTCGTTGCCTCTGATTGAGAACCATTCTGGCCAACATAGAAATACAACAACTAAAAACGAAAAACAAATGAAAACTCACACCCTGGCTCAACATACTAGAGTCCCCAGAGCCAGGGCGTGACAGTACCCCCCCCCCCCCCCCCCCACCAAAGGCGCGGACTCCGACCGCGCCAACCAAACACCACAGGGGAGGGACCGGGTGGGCACTCCACCTTGGCGGCGGATCCGGCTCCGGGCATGATCCCCACTCCCTCTCTAACCCCCCAAAGTACCCCTGGTCCGGTCTGGCCCTGCTGACCAGAGCTGGACTGCACACTGGTGGAGCGGATTGCTCTAGCTCCGGCGTGAAGCAGCTGACCCGTGCCGAACCAGGCACCGGTGGAACAGGCACGGGCTGTGCCGGACTGACGACGCACACCACTGGCTTGGTGTGGGGAGCAGGAACGGGCCGAGTCGGGCTGACGAAACGCACCCCTGACTTGGTGCGGGGAGCAGGAGCGGGCCGGACCGGGCTGACGAAGCGCACCACTGACTTGGTGCGGGGAGCAGGAGTGGGCCGGACCGGGCTGACGATGCGCACCATAGGCTTGGTGCGTGGAGCAGGAACAGGCCGGGCCGGGCTGACGACGCGCACCACAGGCTCGATGCGAGGAACAGGAACAGGCCGGACCGTACTGGGGACACACACCACTGGCCCTACGCAGGGATCAGGAACGGGCCGGACCGGACTGGTAACACACCCCAGTACCTCTCGCCGTGCCTCTACACTTTCCCTCTCCTCTGTGACCAGTGGCCCCCTTAACCTGGCGGCCTCCTGCTGCCCCGTCGTCCACGGCGTGAGCCCCCCCCTGAAAATGTTCTGGGGGTCTCTTTTCCCCGTGGGCCAGGCCCAGCCGAGGTTGATGTCCTTTAGTGATACCTCTGGCGCTGGCTCCTGGACACGCTGCTTGGTCCAGTGTTGGTGGGATCTTCTGTCACGATCGTCGGGTACAGAGGACCAAGGCGCAGCGTGAAAGGTGAACATATTTATTAAATAATGATGAAAACACGAAGAAAACAACAAACGATAACGTGACGTCCTCGGTCTAACACAAACCACACCGGAACAAGATCCCACAACCACTGTGGGAAAACAGGCTGTCTAAATATGGTTCCCAATCAGAGACAACCAGCAACAGCTGACACTCGTTGCCTCTGATTGAGAACCATTCTGGCCAACATAGAAATACAACAACTAAAAACGAAAAACAAATGAAAACTCACACCCTGGCTCAACATACTAGAGTCCCCAGAGCCAGGGCATGACACCAGTACACATACTGTGTCTGTAACCAAAGAAATAGAATCCAGAATGGAGTCAGTTCAATTCTTGTAACATCTCCTAAAAGACTGCTGTATTGTGAAGCATCTTTAAACCAAAGTTGTTGTATCAGATATGATCAGTCTCAGAAGAAAGGAAACAACAGATAGATGATTCAACAGAGTAAAACAACAAAATAGCTGACAGAGCCAAAATACAAAGTGTTCCACAGAGGGATGTAAACAGATTTGTGCACCCGACGTGACAGGATGGCGTATTGAACACACAGCGGTGTGAATCACCTCAAGATCAAAACGTAATATTCAATAGAAGTAAGTTAGACTAAATATTAGCACTTCATATACTACCTAACATTAAATCTGGATAATAACACAAAACAAATCAGAAGGCTAGCGAAATGTATCGACAAATATTATAACAACAACCAACACTCAAACATGATGGAGGATAAACAAGGAGAATCAATCTCCAAGAGAAAACGCGACTCATCGACTGATACGGATGATTTATGCTTTTCACCACTGGGACTGGTAAGTGTGGCAAGCGATCTGTTGAAGTCAATAAATGACAAATTGGGCATACTAGAGTTGGTCAGTAAGGATGTAAAGGAGTTGAAGGCGAGTCTTGAAATGAGTGACGGAAAAGCTGCGATAATGGAGAAAGATACAAAAAAGCTTAAAGGGACAGTCACTAAGATAGAAACGGACATTAAGGAACTTAAAAAAGAAGAACAAGTTTCCGAGAGAAGCCTTACTAGACATACAGACTAGATCGATGAGAGAAAATCTAGTACTTACGGGTATCCAAGAAAAAAGATAGAGAGGTTACCGAAAAAATTGTGAAGGACTTCTTTCTTACAGCGCTTCAAATCCCACTCGATGCTGTCGATAAAATCCAACTCGAACGTGTACACCGTTTCGGACAAAGAGGACAGAGATATGAGCGTCCAATTGTTGCCAAATTTGCTTTCTTTAAGGATAAAGTAATGGTTAAAAGCCTAGGTAAAAGACTTGCTGGTATAAAAATAGGCATGAATGATCAGTTCCTAAGGGAGATTGCAGAACGGTGCAAATTTCTGTACTCCATCTTCAAGGAAAATAGATTAAAAGAAGCGTGTTGCTCTCGTAGTCGATAAACTGTATATTGACAACCAAATGTTCCGCGACACAAAGACTACTCCATGGCTATTCTGAAAGTTCTAATAGAGTCGAATAATGGAACATGGTAGGGATTGTAATAATAAAACACATTTTATAGTATTTATAGTATTATATAAAGGGATAAGACGGCATTACAAGAAAGGATAACAAGCGAAATAATACATCTTCAAATATAACTAATTAGAACACAAGTACTCAATCAACATAGTGGAGATAAAAACATCGTGAACAGAAGACACAGAAGGCACGGTATGTGGGTATGTGTGGATGTATTGTGATGGAAGGTGTGGTGTGCGTTTTTGTGTTTGGAAAAGTGTGGTGTTAAGTGAGTGAGAAAGGAAATGGTTGCGTATCCCAGAACCAACGTGTGTCTGTGTGCAGGGGTTGTGAGAGAGAGCTTTCAATTTTGTGCAGATGAGGGATATACATTTTTAAAATAAAGTATACATCTAATCAATTTTTTTATTGTCCTATCATGATGGAACTGTCCCCAACCCTATATCCTAGACACCCACCTGAGCGACCCATACACCAAAGAGAAGTCCCCATCTGTTTTATGGCCCTGAAGCCAAAACAGAAAGATAAATGCCGTCAGAGACCTACTAGAGCAGCACCGCCCCCTCAAGATTCTAAGCCTGCCTGGCAGGGTTGGTCCTACAAAGCCAGAGCCCCCTGATGGGAGAGCATAATATACAAGGACATTCTCAAAGCTGCTAATGAGAACCTTGATGACCTTGTACCTAGCCGGTGGGGATTCCGGTGGGGTACCCCCACCCAGGTAGTGGCAGTGCTGGCAACACTGGCTGCAGTAACCCATGGGGAGGGGGTCACACTTGGACAATCAGAGAGGGGGTTTATCATTGTGGCCCAGGTGGCACAAAATAATCAAAGGTCTGACCGCATGGAGATGCTTGGGAAAATGGTTACAACAGGGGATCAGAGTGTTTGTGTCTCAGGGGAAGAGGGTGGATCTGATCGCTATCACCTTAGACTTGACTTAGGTTAATCAAATCTCAAATTTGTGTCAATTTTTGCTCAATCTTGCATGCTTTCTCAAACAGCTGTAACTGTATATGCATTTGTAAATCAAGTCCTTTCTTGAGTTGGGCTCTGGGATGTAACAACCGTTGAGCATCTGAGCTTATGGTTGATTGTGGAGGAAAGGGGTTAGAGTGTGTTAGAGTATGTGTGTGTGTTTGTGTGTGTGTGTGTGTGTGTGTGTGTGTGTGTGTGTATCCTAAATCTGTTGCAAGGGGGTAAGGATGTTAGGGAGAATATAGGATGAACCACAATAATTGTTTGCTAAAATAATAATTGCTTGACAAAAATGTTGTCACACCCTGGCTCTGGGGACTCTATATGTTGAGCCAGGGTGTGTAGATTCATTGTGTTTGTGTGCTGAGTTTGAGTGTCTAGTTATTTTATTTCTATGTTGGCCAGAGTGGCTCCCAATCAGAGGCAACGAGTGTCAGCTGTTGCGGGTTGTCTCTGATTGGGAGCCATATTTAAACTGTCTGTTTTCCCTTTGTGTTTGTGGGATCTTGTTCCGTTTTGGTTTGTTGCCGTGTCGGTTGTGTTATACCGAGGACGTCACGTTTTCGTTTTGTTCGTGCATTCATTAAATAAATAAATATGTTTGCAACTAACGCTGCGCATTGGTCTACTCCGTACGACGATCGTGACAAATGTTATGTAATACAATGGCAATCCGGATTATAGGTAACAATCCTTCGCATGAACTGCTGTCATTATTACGCATATTAATTGATAATGATGGAAATTAAGATATGCAAGATATTTGAATAGATATATATTTGTAATAGCTATATATATATTGAGATGAGAGCATTGAAAATGCTTTTGGCGGTTAATCTGCTTCTGTTTTGTGGGTGGCACTGTGTGCTGTTTTCGAAGGATGAGTCCTGGTCTCTCAGGGGGCCTAGGGATCCGGGGGGACGGGGGTGGGATGCCGATCACTGGGATGACGGCTCAACTTGGGATGGGGAGGGGCTTTAGCGGGGGGAATAGTGGAGAACAATTGGAGGGTTACTTAGTGGCAATGCAAATATCATGGTACAGCTATATGGACACTCAATCACTATGGTATTTTTTTTTGTTGGTAAATTTACAAACATATATTATGATAAATAGATTTGAAACATGTATCTCATTATGGTAAGTGGGGAAATAAGTATAGCCAGTTATAACTGTAATGGCTTCGTAGATAATAACAAAAGAAGAACAATATTTACATGGCTCAAAGAGAAGGAATATAATATCTATTGTTTACAGCAAACTCATTCAACAATTCTAGATGAAGTTGTGTGGAAAACGGACTGGGGGGGGAGAAATCCCATGGGCAAAGAAACTCAAAAGCAGTGATGATATTAATTAACAGTAATTTTGATCCGAATATGCAAATTGTCCAAACAGATCCACAAGGTAGATGGATGATTTTAAATATGTTATTGGACCATAAACAGAGATGGCTCATTAACCTTTACGGACCAAATAATGACGATCCACACTTCTTTGACAATATATATAATAAATGATCAACCCTGCAAGCAATATAAGACTCTATTATTATGGTGGGAGATTATAATACCGTTTTAAATAGCTCAATGGACCGTAAAGGAAATCACACTACAAACAATCACCCTCATGCTCTTAAGGAAATCGTGAATGTCATGGATACATTAGAACTAGTAGATAAATGGAGGCTTAAATATACTGATCTAGTGAGATATACATGGCGGAGACTCAATCAAGCTAGTCGTCTTAACTTCTTTCTTATGTCATTCTTGTTGGCAGCAAACGTTTAAAAAGTGTTGATAGGGGACAGAATGTGTTCGGACCATCATATAATTTGCATATACATTACTTTTACTGAATTTCCACGTGGGGCGAGGATATTGGACATTTAATCAAAGCCTATTGGATGATAACTTGTTTTTTAACTAGGACAGAGGAATTTATAACTGATTTTTTTCCGACATAACATAGGTAAAGCTGTCACGATCGTTATGAGAAGCGGACCAAGGTGCAGCGTGATATGCGTACATACTTTATTAAGTGAACACAGGCTGCCTAAGTATGGTCCCCAATCAGAGACAACGAGCTACAGCTGTCTCTGATTGGGAACCACCCCTGGCCAACATAGAAATAAACGATCTAGAACAAAACCCATAGAAAACTAAACATAACAAGTCCACACCCTGGCTCAACATTTAAGAGTCCCCAAAGCCAGGGCGTGACAAAAGCAAATCCCCTTATTGTATGGGACACTTTTAAATGCACCTTTAGAGGCCATGCAATTCCGTACTCATCTCTAAAACAAAAGCAATTTAGGTCAAAAGAGTCCATACTAACAAAGGAAATAGAAGGTCTAACAGAACAAATAGATAACAATAAAAACTGTAACATAGAGTCTCAGAATAAATTAGAGGAAAATCAAAAATAAATTGAGAAATGTATTCAAGAAAGATCAAGTGTTCAAGATTGATCCAAGATGGCGTAGCAGTGCGGTCGTGTATTCTGTTGTGTCCTCGTGTAAATAGCCTGTTTTTTTTTTTGGTTTTTTTTTTTCTTTCGTATATATTTCTCTATCTCACTTTCCATCCTTTAACTAAATATACTTTCCTGCAACCCGCCTCACCCAATGTGGAACAGGTTCTATTATTTCTTTATTTTTATCAAGAACCTACGGCTGAAACTAGCCAGCTAACTAGCTACTTGCTATTAGCCACCGTTAGCGGTCTTCACCACTGTCCGTGGCCTGCACTACCTACCAGCCAGCTCTAGCCTGGACAATTATCGGCCAGTCTGCACAGCGTGCTATCGACCCAGAGCATATCGGATTTTCTGCCGGAATCACTGAATCACTGGACCTTAACACCGGACCATCACAACTAGCTAGCTGCAACCGAATGGCTGTTGTTGGCTAATCACCGCTGTCCCGACGTACCAGTTAGCCTTGAGCTAGCCTCGAGCCAGGCCCATCTCCCGGCTATTTACCTCTCTGTCAACCGGACGGGACCTCCTAGTGTCGACACTAGGAGCCCCGCCGATCCATCATGACTGGTCTGCCGACGTAATCGTCTGATGTGGTTTCAACACACGACCACGAAGATCCATCTGCTAGCTCCGGCCCGCTAGCATGCGCAATCAACAGCCGTGCCTCCTGCTTGCCTGTGCTGTAGCAGCCTACGAACTGCTCCCGGACTTACCTATTGCTGTTCACTGGACCTTATGATCACTCAGTTACACAGCTAATGCCTGCTGGACTGTTCCTTTACACCCTTCAAACTCAACTCTGGACCTCGAAGCCAGTTCCACTGCATTTCTTCATTGTTTCCTCAAATCAGGGACTGATTTAGACCTGGGACACCAGGTGGGTGTAATTAAGTATCAGGTAGAACAGAAAACCAGCAGGCTCCGGACCTCGTAGGGTAAGAGTTGAGTACCCCTGCTTTACACGGTACCCCATCCTGTTTATCTGTTTAGCCTCAGCCCAAACTTTCGTCGCCATTACCAGTTGTTGTCTTAGCCCTCTCGAATAACACCTGTGATTGCGTTATGCCTCTCTCCCATGTCAATATGCCTAGCCTATTGCTGTTTGGGTTAGTTCTTATTATACAATTTCACTGTAGAGCCCCCAGTCCCGCTCAACCAGCCTCAGAGAGCTCCTTTGTCCCACCCCCCATACACACGGAGACCGGCTCAATCCAGTACCTCCTTATTCTATTCCTCCTCTGTTCCTCTGGTGATGTAGAGGTTAACCCAGGCCCTGTAGCCCCCAGTATCACTCCTACCCCCCAGGCGATATCATTTGTTGACTTCTGTAACCGTAAAAGCCTTGGTTTCTTGCATGTTAACATCAGAAGCCTCCTCCCCAAGTTATTCACTGCGTTAGCACACTCTGCCAACCCTGATGTTCTAGCAGTGTCTGAATCTTGGCTTAGGAAGGCCACCAAAAATTCAGAAATGTCCATCCCGAACCACAACATTTTCCATCTAGATAGAACTGCCAAAGGGGGCGGAGTTGCAATCTACTGTAGAGATAGCCTGCAGAGCTCTATTTACTATCCAGGTCTGTGCCCAAACAGTTTGAGCTTCTACTTCTAAAAATCCACCTTTCCAGAAATAAGTCTCTCACTGTTGCCGCTTGCTACAGACGCCCCTCAGCCCCCAGTTGTGCCCTGGACACCATATGTGAATTGCTTGCCCCCCATCTATCCTCAGAGTTCGTACTGCTTGGTGACCTAAACTGGGATATGCTTAACACCCCGGCCATCCTACAATCTAAACTAGATGCCCTCAATCTCACACAAATTATCAAGGAACCTACCAGGTACAACCCTAAATCCGTAAACATAAGGCACCCTCATAGATATCATCCTGACAAATGTACCCTCTAAATACACCTCCGCTGTCTTCAACCAGGATCTCAGCGATCACTGCCTCATTGCCTGCGTCCGTAATGTGTCCGCGGTCAAATGACCACCCCTCATCACTGTCAAATGCTCCCTAAAACACTTCAGTGAGCAGGCCTTTCTAATTGACCTGGCCCGGGTATCCTGGATGGATATTGACCTCATTCCGTCAATAGAGGATGCCTGGATGTTCTTCAAAAGTGCTTTCCTCTCCATCTTAAATAAGCATGCCCCATTCAAAAAATTCAGAACTAAGAACAGATATAGGCCCTGGTTCAGCCCAGACTTGACTGCCCTTGACCAGCACAAAAACATCCTGTGGCGTGCTGCATTAGCATCGAACAGCCCCCGCGATATGTAACTTTTCAGGGAAGTCAGGAACAAATACACATAATCAGTTAGGAAAGCAAAGGCTAGCTTTTTCAAACAGAAATGTGCATCCTGTAGCACTAACTCCAAAAAGTTTTGGGACACTGTAAAGTCCATGGAGAATAAGAGCACCTCCTCCCAGCTACCCACTGCACTGAGGCTAGGAAACACTGTCACCACCGATAAATCTACGATAATCGAGAATTTCAATAAGCATTTTGCTACGGCTGGCCATTCTTTCCACCTGACTACCCCTACCCTGGCCACCAGCTCTGCACCCTCCGCTTCAACTTTCCCATGCCCAAATCGGAGGACCTGTTGTCTGGACCTCTGGCAGTCTCTATGGGGGTGCCACAGGGTTCAATTCTCGGGCCGACTCTATTCTCTGTGTATATCAATGATGTCGCTCTTGCTGCTTGTGACTCTCAGATTCACCTCTATGCAGACGACACCATTTTGTATACATCTGGCCCTTCATTGGACACTGTGTTAACAAACCTCCAAACGAGCTTCAATGCCATACAACACTCCTTCCGTGGCCTCCAACTGCTCTTAAACGCTAGTAAAACTAAATGCATGCTCTTCAATCGAACGCTGCTTGCACCCTCCCGCCCGACTAGAATCACTACTCTCGGCGGGTTTGACTTAGAATATGTGGGCAACTACAAATACCTAGGTGTCTGGTTAGACCGTAAACTCTCCTTACACTCACATTAAGCATCTCCAATCCAAAGTGAAATCTAGAATCGGCTTCCTATTTCGCAACAAAGCCTCCTTCACTCATGCTGCTAAACATGCCCACGTAAAACTGACTATCCGACCGATCCTTGACTTCGGCGATGTCATTTACAAAATAGCTTCCAACACTCTACTCAGTAAATTGGATGTAGTCTATCACAGTGCCATCTGTTTTGTCACCAAAGCCCCATATACTACCCACCATTGTGACCTTTACGCTCTCGTTGGCTGGCCCTCACTACATATTCGTTGCCAAACCCACTGGCTCCAGGTCATCTATAAATCACTTCTAGGCAAATCTCTGCCTCATCTTAGATCTTGGTCACCATAGCAACACCCACCCGTAGTATGCGTTCCAGCAGGTATATCGCACTGGTCATCCCCCAAAGCCAACACCTCCTTTGGCCACCATTCCTTCCAGTTCTCTGCTGCAAATGACTGGAACGAACTGCAAAAACCTCTGAAGGTGGAGACACTTATCTCCCTCACTAACTTTAAGCATCAGTTGTCAGAGCAGCTTACCGATCACTGCACCTGTACACAACCCATCTGTAATTAACCCACCCAACTACCTCATCCCCATACTGTTATTTACATTGTTATTTATTTTGCTCATTTGCACCCCAGTATCTCTGTTTGCACATCATCTTCTGCACATCTTTCACTCCAGTGTTAATACTAAATTGTAATTATTTTGCACTATGGCCTATTTATTGCCTTACCTCCATAAGTTACTACATTTGCACACACTGTATATAGATTTTCTATTGTGTTATTGACTGTACGTTTTGTTTATTCCATATATTTAACTCTGTGTTGTTGTTGTTTTTATTGCACTGCTTTGCTTTATCTTGGCCAGGTCGCAGTTGTAAATGAGAACTTGTTCTCAACTGGCTTACCTGGTTAAATATGACTGTAAGTCGCTTTGGATAAAAGCGTCTGCTAAATGGCATATTATTATATTATTATTATTATAAATAAAGGTGGAAAAAAAATGAAAAAAAAAAGATTAAAAAAAAGAAAAAGTAATATATTATAAAAATAAAGCAAACTGGATGGAATATGGGGAAAAATGCACCAAATTATTTTTTTATCTTCAACATAGAAATGCTACCAAAAATTATTTACTGAAACTGGTTACAAATGACGGAGTCACCCATGATTCACCAAATTATATTTTGAAAGAGGAAGCAAAGTACTTTAAGCATATGTTTTTGTTTCAGTCGCCTCCATCTCCTCTAACTGAAGCTAATTGTAGGGATTTTTTTTTCTCTTGATAATGTAAAATTAACAGCCATACAGAAAGACTCATGTGAAGGTGAAATTACAGAGGAGGAACTTCTGGATGCAATTAAAGACTTTAAGTCCAGGATAAACTCCAGGGTTGGATGGCATACCAGTCGAGGTATACCAAACCTTTTTTGATATACTCAGAGGACCGTTATTAGCATGTTTTAACCACTCCTATGTAAATGGTAGATTATCAGACACTCAAGAAGAAGGCCTAATTTTATTATTACTGAAACAGGATACAAGTGGGAAATATAAAGATACAGTCATTAAAAAAATTGGAGGCCCCTTACACTTCAGTGTTGTGATGCAAAAAGTCTAGCAAAATGTATAGCACATAGAATTAAAAAGGTATTGTCGGACATTATTCATTCTAATCAGACAGGTTTTTTACATCGACGATACATCGGAGATAATATAAGGCTAGTACTGGAAACAATAGAACACTATGAAAAATCTGGGAAACCAGGCCTGCTATTCATAGCAGACTTTGAAAAGGCATTTGATAAAATACGACTGGAGTTTATATATAAATGCCTGGAGCATTTCAATTGTGGAGAATCTCTTATAAAATGGGTTAAAATCATGTATAGTAACCCTAGGTGTAAAATAGTAAATAATGGCTATTTCTCCGAAAGTTTTAAACTGTCAAGAGGAGTAAAACAAGGTTGTCCAATATCGGCATATCTATTTATTATGGCCACCAAAATGTTAGCTATTAAAATCAGATCCAACAATAATATCAAGGGATTAGAAATCCAGGTCTTAAAAACAAAGGTGTCATTGTACGCTGATGATTCATGTTTTCTTTTAATCCACAACTTGAATCCCTCCACAGCCTCATAGAGGATCTAGATGCATTTTTTAACCTCTCTGGAATACAACCAAATTATGATAAATGTACTATATTAGGTATTGGATCACTAAAAAATACAATTTTTACATTACCATGTAGTTTACCAATAAAATGGTCTGATGGTGATGTGGATATACTCGGAATATATATCCCAAATGAAATAAATTATCTCACTCCAATACATTTTTATAGAAAGTTAGCAAACATAGATAAGATCTTGCTACCATGGAAAGGTAAATACCTGTCTATTTGTGGAAAAATCACCCTGTTTAACTCTTTAATATTATCCCAGTTTACCTATTTGCTTATGGTCTTGCCTTGCGAAGAGTTTTTTAAATTATATAAGAAAATAATATTCAATTTTATTTGGAACGGCAAGCCAGACAAAATTAAACGGGCCTATTTATATAATGAATATGAATTCGAAAGGACAGAAATTATTAAATATTAAAGCATTAGACCTATCACTAAAAGCTTCAGTCATACAAAAGTTATACTTAAATCCGAATTGGTTCTCTAGCAAATTAGTAAGATTGTCTCACCCCAATGTTCAAGAATGGCCTTTTCCCTTTATTCAGATTACAACCTCTCACTTTCAGTTATTTGAAAAGGAAATAATCTCCCAAATATCACTATTTATAAAACAAGCCATAGAAAGTTGGTTGCAATTTCAATTTAATCCTCCAGAAACGACAGAACAAATGCAACAAATATTGTAGTTAAACTCAAATATACTAATTGATAAAAAAATGTTATTTTAAAAAGAAATGTTTTAAAAAGGTATAATCTTCGTAAATGATATCATAGGTAGGACGGGTGGAGTTATGTCGCACATGCAGCTAACAAAAACTTATGGAAATGTCTGCTCTACCCAAAATTACAACCAAATAATTGCAGCATTACCCCAAAAATGGAAGGGGAAAGTGGAAGGGGGAAAAAGTAAGGAACTTGTCTGTCAGCCCTGCATTAAAGAACATCATTGGTTAAAGAAAATTGTGATAAATAAAAAAGTATACCAGTTTCATTTAAGGACCAAAGGATTGACAGCCGTCCCATAGAGATCGCAAAATAGTTGGGAAGAGATTTTTGACGTACCGATTCCATGGCATAGTGTTTATGAACTGATACGGAAAATGACGCCGGATTCAAAACTTATAATTTTTCTACCAATAGAATGTTATTTATATGGTGGATACAATCTTCCCAGCTCTGCAGATTTTGCTGCGAAGAGACAGAATCATTAGATCATTTGTTTTGGTACTGTCCATTTGTAGCTTTTTTTGGACACAGGTCCAGGAATGGCTAAAGGATTGCAATATTTACCTGGAGCTAACCCTGCAGATAGCACTACTGGGTGATCTGAAAAGTCATAGTCAATCGATCAATAATATAATAATACTTTTAGCCAAAAAAATTATTTTCAATTTACAATCTGTAGAAACAATGAATATAGAAGGGTTCAGAACTTTTGTGAAATATCACAGTACAGTTGAGAAATATATGGCAAATAGAAATCCAATATGGATGGTGTTAAGAGATAGATGGGAGGTGTTGAATGGAGTTAAAGGATGGGACTAATAACAACTAACAACACCTAATAACAACAAGGTAACTAATGTAAAACATGCTGTGTCCATAATAAGTATATAGGTTAAAGGTTGAGAGCTTTTGTGAAAGGGCACAGTTAGAAAGATATGGCATACAGAAGCAAACCGGATGAACATCATGAAAATGATCAGAGAGGTTGAGGGTAGAGGAAGTTCAGGAGTAAAAACAAACAAAATAGAATTATTGTCAAATTGACTGTGTCCTTAAAATGTATATAGTATGTATAAGCTGAAAGTAGAGGCCTATGCATTGTTGTTCACTAGTTTCCTCCAATTAGGGAGGGGGTGGTGGGGTTGGAAAGTAATATTATATTATATTATAATTTATATGTACAGTGGGGAAAAAAAGTATTTAGTCAGCCACCAATTGTCAAGTTCTCCCACTTAAAAAGATGAGAGAGGCCTGTCATTTTCATCATAGGTACACGTCAACTATGACAGACAAATTGAGAAAAAAATATCCAGAAAATCACATTGTAGGATTTTTTATGAATTTATTTGCAAATGATGGTGGAAAATAAGTATTTGGTCACCTACAAACAAGCAAGGTTTCTGGCTCTCACAGACCTGTAACTTCTTCTTTAAGAGGCTCCTCTGTCCTCCAGTCGTTACCTGTATTAATGGCACCTGTTTGAACTTGTTATCAGTATAAAAGACACCTGTCCACAACCTCAAACAGTCACACTCCAAACTCCACTATGGCCAAGACCAAAGAGCTGTCAAAGGACACCAGAAACAAAATTGTAGACCTGCACCAGGCTGGGAAGACTGAATCTGCAATAGGTAAGCAGCTTGGTTTGAAGAAATCAACTGTGGGAGCAATTATTAGGAAATGGAAGACATACAAGACCACTGATAACCTCCCTCGATCTGGGGCTCCACGCAAGATCTCACCCCGTGGGGTCAAAATGATCACAAGAACGGTGAGCAAAAATCCCAGAACCACACGGGGGGACCTAGTGAATGACCTGCAGAGAGCTGGGACCAAAGTAACAAAGCCTACCATCAGTAACACACTACGCCGCCAGGGACTCAAATCCTGCAGTGCAAGACGTGTCCCCCTGCTTAAGCCAGTACATGTCCAGGCCCGTCTGAAGTTTGCTAGAGTGCATTTGGATGATCCAGAAGAGGATTGGAAGAATGTCATATGGTCAGATGAAACCAAAATAGAACCTTTTGGTAAAAACTCAACTCGTCGTGTTTGGAGGACAAAGAATGCTGAGTTGCATCCAAAGAACACCATACCTACTGTGAAGCATGGGGGTGGAAACATCATGCTTTGGGGCTGTTTTTCTGCAAAGGGACCAGGATGACTGATCCGTGTAAAGGAAAGAATGAATGGGGCCATGTATCGTGAGATTTTGAGTGAAAACCTCCTTCCATCAGCAAGGGCATTGAAGATGAAACGTGGCTGGGTCTTTCAGCATGACAAGGATCCCAAACACACCGCCCGGGCAACGAAGGAGTGGCTTCGTAAGAAGCATTTCAAGGTCCTGGAGTGGCCTAGCCAGTCTCCAGATCTAAACCCCATAGAAAATCTTTGGAGGGAGTTGAAAGTCCGTGTTGCCCAGCGACAGCCCCAAAACATCACTGCTCTAGAGGAGATCTGTATGGAGGAATGGGCCAAAATACCAGCAACAGTGTGCGAAAACCTTGTGAAGACTTACAGAAAACGTTTGACCTGTGTCATTGCCAACAAAGGGTATATAACAAAGTATTGAGAAACTTTTGTTATGTATGTATGTATGTATGTATGTATGTATGTATGTATGTATGTATGTATGTATGTATGTATGTATGTATGTATGTACAGTGGGGAGAACAAGTATTTGATACACTGCCGATTTTGCAGGTTTTCCTACTTACAAAGCATGTAGAGGTCTGTAATTTTTTATCATAGGTACACTTCAACTGTGAGAGACGGAATCTAAAACAAAAATCCAGAAAATCACATTGTATGATTTTTAAGTAATTAAATTGCATTTTAAAAACGTACAGACCTCTACATGCTTTGTAAGTAGACCTCTACATGCTCTGTCTCACCCCATGGCCCTGTGTGTGTGTGTTTTGCCCATTTTAACCGTACATGTTGTCTGTTTAAATGGATTTTATCATTCTTACCACAATACCACTTTCCATCAATTTGTATAGCAGACCCTCATGCCAAATTGAGTCCAAAAATTTTTTGAAATCAACATAGCATGAGAAGACTTTGCCTTTGTTTTGGTTTGTTTGTTTGTCAATTAGGGTGTGCAGGGTGAATATGTGGTCTGTCGTATGGTAATTTCGTATAAAGCCAATTTTCCATTTGCTCAGTACATTGTTTTCATCAAGGAAATGTACGAGTGTGCTGTTATTGATAATGCAGAGGATTTACCCAAAGGTTGCTGTTGACACATATCCCACTGTAGTTATTGGGGTCAAATTTGTCTCCACTTTTGTGGATTAGGGTGATCAGTCCAGGGTTCCAAATATTGGGGAAGATGCCAGAGCTGAGGATGATGTTAAAGAGTTTAAGTATAGCCAATTGGAATTTGTGGTCTGTATATTTTATCATTTCATTTAGGATACCATCAACACCACAGGCCCTTTTGGGTTGAAGGGTTTGTATTTAGTCCTGTAGTTCAGTCAATGAAATTGGAGAATCCAGTCTTTGCTGTTTGTTCTTTGTTATAGGGCCAAAAAGATTGGAGAAGGGGTTTACCCATACATCTCCATTTTGGATAGTTAACTCTTCGTGTTGTTGTTTGTTTAGTGTGTTCCCAATTTTCCCAGAAGTGGTTCGATTCTATGGATTCTTCAATCACATTGAGCTGATTTCTGACGTGCTGTTCATTCTTTTTTCTTAGTGTATTTATGTATTGTTTTAGTGATTCACCATATTGAAGGCATAGGCTCCTCAATTTCTTTCTTAGGTTTTTGCATTCTTCATCAAACCATTTGTCATTGTTGTTAATTTTCTTATCTTGTCTGATTGAGATTTTTTTTTAAATGATAGTGAATCTGAAAAGTCAACTATATGGTTTAGGTTTTCTACTGCCAGGTTTACACCTTCACTATTACAGTGGAACGTTTTGTCCAAGAAGTTGTCTAAAAGGGATTGAATTTGATGTTGACAAATTGTTTTTTGGTAGGTTTCTACCATACTTTCCTTCCATCTATAGCATTTCTTAATATGATGCAGATCCTTTGGCTTTGATGCCTCATGGTTGAGTATTGCTCTGTTCAAGTAGGATCTGACAGGGGTGTCAGTAGGCTGACTGTGAACGCTCTGAGACACTCTGGGTTGAGGCCAGTGATCTACAGTACTACTGCCAAGGGATGAGCTGTAGGTGTACCTACCATAGGAGTCACCTTGAAGCCTGCCATTGATTATTTACAGACCCAGCGTGAGACAGAGCTGCAGGAGTTGTGATGCATTTTTGTTGGTTGTTTTGTCGTAGGTGTGTCTAGTGGGGTGCATATTTGGGAGGGAATGCTGTCACTTCAAGGTAGGTGTTTGTCCCCCTGTGTGCTCAGAATGTCAGGTTCTTGTACAGTTTTGGCATTTAGGTCGCCACAGACTGGTTGATCTCCCCCTCTAGATGGAGAAGCTGTCATCGTCATCAAGTATGGGGATTCTGTTGGGGCGATATAGGTAGCACACAAGGACATTTTTCTCTGTTGAGATCATTTCCTTTTTAATTTCTAGCCAGATGTAAAATGTTCCTGTTTTGACTCATTTAATAGGGTGGGTTAGGTCTGCTCTATACCAAATTAGCATACCCCCTGAGTCCCTTCCCTGTTTCACACCTGGTAGTTTGGTGAATGGGACTACCAGCGCTCCGTAACCTTGAGGGCAACCAGTGGGTCCGTCTCCTCTATACCATGTTTCTTGTAGGATGAAAAAGTCTGTATTTCTTTGATGAAGTCTGGGCTCCTGCTCTTTAGGCCAGATGACCTCTGACCTTGTATTTTCCAGGATGAGATAGTGAAACCTTTGTGTTCCATATTGTCTAGTGTTGCTCTCTCTCTCCCTCTTGCTCTCCATTGGAGCCAGCAAAGAGAACATTCTAACCGACCCAGAATCAGGATGGAAAGAGAGAGTGTGTCTTCAGTTTGGACACGTTCTAAGTGCTGGCAACCCCCTGCTATAAATCACCACACTGGATGGGTATTGAACATGGTAGGCAACAAGTACGGGAAAAGCTAATCCTCTGTGTTTGGTGCCCAGAGGCAAGCTTTGAAACGTGGCAGGCTTCACAATCACAGCAGGAGAGCAGGCAGTGTTTGAGAGAGCAACATTTCAACATGTTGAAAGCATAATAAATCATGGACTGGTTCTACTTATCAGGCAGGAACAATTTCAGTCATGTTGATGAGTGGTTGGGATGGAGGGCAGATGCGGTCATTGTTGTTGTGTGTAGTGTCAGGGGGGTCATTTCACACGTATACACACACACACACACACACACACACACACACACACACAGTGGATCCAGTCCAGATGTGCTCATTGTTTCAGGGGGTCCAGACCCGTGGTGGGCCCAAGAGGCAGCCCCCCAAAAAAGAAATACATACAGTATATATATTTATATGTAGTATATATTTAGTTGTTTTTTTTACTGCAACCGCCAACCAAAGGAAGATTCAGGAGCCCGCTCTTAATGAGGGTAGACTGCCTGCTGCTGCCTGCTGCATCGGATGGGGGGGAGGAGTGGAGGTAGGGGGCCTACATTGGTAACAGGGGGGCCCTGCCTTGACTGGGTAACTGATTAATAAAAAATGAAATTAAAAACTGCATAATAAAGAATTGTTTGAGTCAGGGGCCAAGCCCATTGGGGGCCTACGAGGCAAAAACAAAAATACAGGGTGTTAGGAGTCCCACGAGCTGTCAGAACAGATTCAATGCGCATTGGCATAGAGTTTAGAAATAATAAAACCAAAGCCCTGCCTGGATTGTGTCCCAATTGGCACCCTATTCCCTATATAGCACATTTCTTTTGACCAGAGAATAGCACCCTATTCCCTATATAGCGCATTTATTTTGACCAGAGAATGGCACCCTATTCCCTATATAGCGCATTTCTTTTGACCAGAGAATAGGGTGCCAATTGGGACATAATCCTAGTCCTCTGTTTAACAAATGATTTGATGGAAAGCGGTGAACAATGGTTATAGCCAAGTGGTTTACCCACTGGGCACAGATGGGTTGAATCAACGTTGTTTCAACGTAATGTGTCAACGTATTGTGACGTGGAATCTACATAGAAAACACATTGGATTTGAAAAAAAAGTCATCAACGTACAATTATGTTTTGACAGTGAAATTTCAACCACAGGATTGTCATCATGGTAACCAATTTTCAACATAGACAAACCTTGTATAAAATATGTTGAATTTGTACCTTTGAAACAACGTCAGATCTTGTATTCACTATCTGAAAAAAAATAACAATAGGCTGGAGAGTTGATCTATCTACAGCTATCACTTTGGTCTCCCATGGTCTCCCAAGCCCTGCCCTGCTTAGTTTTTATATGTGTCACTGAATACTACCAATTTGGTATCATGAGAATGATTACTGAGAAATCTCTTAAAGTTGCACTATGCAGAAATCGCTCCGCCATTTTTCTGATCGCTAAAACTCTAATAGTTCACTTAATTTCAGTTTATGTGACAAAATAATCTATTATAGTGTAGAGAATCATTGTGTAATCTAAACCACTGTAAAATATATTTTCCATAACCAAACATATTCTTGTTTCAGCTGTTTGAAGCTGGTGTAGATAACCGAAAGTAAAAAGGAGCAAAAACTAAACTTAAGAATAGGAAATAGCACACATATAACAGATCTACCGCTTCTTAGACTTGCTTTCAAGTAGAATGATAGATCTATAAGTCACAATTTCTATGTGAATTTGGTCGGGTCGCCCAAAGAGTTACATTTTTGCCACTTTAATAACTAAATAGATTCACTGTTGCTATCGAAGTCATTCCAAAAGGTAGGTTTAACAGATACAGCCTATGCATGGTCTATATTATCAGGTGTGCTATTAGAAATAAGCATTATCACCTGTAGCCCAACTGATGCAGCATAGTGGCTATAAATAAAGTGGCTGAAGCATGGGGTTGCCTATCTGCATTTACCCTATTGGGCTAATCATTAGCCAGATCACAAAAGTAATCTTTTAACTAGTTAGCATCAAATTGAGGAATTTGATGTCCCAAAAACACTTGCATAAACACAGTGAATATAATGTAGGTATTCCTGTTAGGGTAACTTGGGGTAACTCGCCACCCGGGGTAACACACCCCCTGCCTGTACTTCTCACAGAAACCACTTCGTCACCATTCCATGCTAAATCATTTAGCAGAATTTCTAGATTCAAAAATACGTTTTAGGTTTGACCTAATGCTAGCTAGGTAGCTAGCTAAAATGTCCTAGCTAACAGTAGCTACATATGACAGAGGTCCTAGCAAACATTAGCTATCTAGCTAGCTACTTAGCTAGCTGAGCAGCGTGCTAAATCATCCAGCAGAACTTCTGTATCCAAAAGTAAACAAATTGCATAGAGAATTTACCCGCTCTCCTCTATCAACATTTTTATCTTGTGAACAACGTTCCTTTCGCGCAATCTCTTCTATCTGGCCTTTGCACACTTCTCATAGCCAGGTCCATCCTGATTCTTCACAACGCACTGTCACACGATGTCAGTGTCAACACAAAATTCTGGGCACGTTCCAGGTAATCTTTATTTTAAGTGCGTTTCACAAATGGCCAGATCTCACAAAGTCAGGGGAATTTCTCAGAAACCGAAGAACCACCCCATTAATATGGCTTGAGATCTTTAGATGAGGCCTTCATTCAATTAAAATAAAATAAAATTGTATTTGCAACATGCGCCGAATACAACAGGTGCAGACCTAACTGTGAAATGATTACTACAAGCCCTTAACCAACAATGTAGTTTTAAGAAAATAGAGTTAAGAAAATATTCACTAAATAAAGTTTTAAAAAATACTTTAAAAAAGTAACACAATAAAATAACAATGATGAGGCTATAAACAGGGTGTACCGGTACCGAGTCAATGTGCGGGGGTACAGGTTAGTCAAGGTAATTTGTACATGTAGGTAGGGGTAAAGTGACTATGCATAGATAATAAACAGCAGGTAGTGTAAAAACAAAGTGGGGCGGGGGGTGTCATTGCACATAGTCCGGGTGGCCATTTGATTAATTGTTCAGCAGTCTCATGGCAGTCTCATGGCTTGAGGGTAGAAACTGTTAAGGAGCCTTTTGGACCTAGACTTGGCGCTCCGGTATCGCTTGCCGTGCGGTAGCAGAGAGAACAGTCTATGACTTGGGTGACTGGAGTCTTCGACAATGTTTTGGGCCTTCCTCTGACACCACCTAGTATATACAGTACAAGTCAAAGTTTGGACACACCTACTCATTCAAGGGTTTTTCTTTATTTTTACTATTTATACATTGTAGAATAATAGTGAATACATCAAAACTATGAAATAACACATATGGAATCATGTAGTAGCCAAAAAAAGTGTTAAACAAATCAAAATATATTTTATATTTGAGATTCTTTAAAGTAGCCACCCTTTGCCTTGATGACAGCTTTGCACACTCTTGGAATTCTCGCAACCAGCTTCATGAGGAATGCTTTTCCAACAGTCTTGAAGGAGTTCCCACATATGCTGAGCACTTGTTGGCTGCTTTTCCTTCACTCTGAGGTCCAACTCAACCCCCCACCCCCCGATGCGCAGCTCCAGCCGCAGGACGACGACGGCCAGGAGGACAGCCCCGAGGAGCGGGCCGGTCAGTGGAGATGGAAATCTCGGATGATGTTGGGGTCCAGGATGTCGGCCGCCAGAACCCAACAGCGCTCCTCTGGGCCATACCCCTCCCAGTCCACCAGGTACTGGAGCCGACCCCCGCGACATCAGGAGTCCAGGAGGGACCTGACGTCATAGGCAGGAGTCCCATCGATGTCCAGGGGAGGCAGACGATCATGGGGCCGTCCATCTGCCCTAGTGGACCTCGGGTTGGGACGCACCGGACACCTCTGGAGCTGGTGCCTCTCCTGGCCGCAATAGGAACACAGCCCCAGCTGTCTTCGGCGAAGCTGCTCTACCGCAGAGAGGTGTGTGACCCCTATCTCCATGGGTAATCAAGGTGATGATGAAGTCCAGGTGTGCGTAATGAAGCTTGCCAGGGCCGGTGGTTAGTAGACCGGCGACATTGAGCGCCAGAGCAGGGGAGCGGGAGTAGGCATGACAGTGGGATGCATTTTCTACATTGTTTTTGAGGGTAGGTCACTCTGGTAGGCCTACACTATGATCAAATAGCCACAGTAGCCTACTTGATCACTGTTAAAACTAACTTAAAGCGGGTATAGCCTCAGTGTTCACAGTAAACGTGCCCCCGGAAGTTGCAAAGAGTTTTCACAACCCTCCAGTTTGCGCTCAGCAGACCTGAAATTTGCTCAGTGATGAAACATTGATCCCTACCATTGTGTCGCTGAGTTGTCGTAGTGCTGCAACAAATGTACATTGTCCCAGGAGCGTTGGAAGTCATACTGTAACTAACCTAATTTATATCCCTCTAAGTCCCCTGAATGCCTCTGTTGATCTTATAGCTATTGTATGCAGTAATCATGTGCCTATGAACCAGAGTTATACTGTTAGCACTGAGGCGGTGTGCCCTTGTAGGAAGTTCGATATGTGCAGCTCACCCTGCACTATCAGCTCAAACATAAATATCACTGTCATGTCTACTTCTGATAAGCCGCTTAGTAAAACAATCACAACAATCAAGCCTCCCAGAAAAGTGCTAAAAATAGCCCACATTAATATATGTAGCCTAAGAAACAAGGTTCATGAAATCGATAACTAGCTAGTAACAGATTACATTTATATACTGACTATCTCTGAAACTCACTTAGATAATACCTTTGATGATATAGAGGTAGCAATACATAGTTATAACATCTACAGAAAATACAGAAATGCCAACGGGGGTGGTGTTGCGGTCTATATTCAGAGCCTCATTCCAGTACAGTTTGGAGAGTATCTCATGTCAAATATTGTTGAAGTAATATGGCTACAGGTTCATCTGCCTCAGCTAAAGCACATTCTTGTAGGAAGCTGCTAACAGTCAGTATCTGGATAATATGTGTGAAATGCTTGATAATGTATGTGATATTTGTATTTGTATTTATTAAGGATCCCTGTTAGCTGCTGCCAAGACAGCAGTTACTCTTCCTGGGGTCCAGCAAAATTAAGGCATTTATACAATTTTAAAAACATTACAACACATACAAAACAGATTTCACAGCACATTAAGTACCTAAATATTGACTGGCTTTCATCAAGCCCACTCAAGAAAAAGCTTCAAACTGTAACTAGTGCCTGCAACCAGGTTATTAGTCAACCTACCAGGGTATTTACAAACAGCACAGGAATTAAATCCACATGTACTGATCACATCTTTACTAGTGCTGCAGAAATTTGCAGTACCCAAATCCATTGGATGTAGTGATCACAATATGGTAGCCATATCTAGGAAAACCAAAGTTCCAAAGGCTGGACCTAATATTGTGTATAATATTGATCCTACAAGAGGTTTTGTAGTGATTCCAATGTTGATGACGTAAAGAATATTTGCTGTCTGTGGTGTGTAATGAGGAGCAACCAGACGCTGCACTTCACACATTTATGAAATTGCTTACTCCAGTTACTAATAAGCATGCACCCATTAAGAAAATGACTGTACAAACTGTTAAATCATTGTGGATTGATTAGGAATTGAACATTTTTATGTTATAGTAAAAAGCTTTGAAACACCTTAAATTAATTTTGGGGCAAAAAGGCAAACTCAGCTCCATCATTCATTGAATCAGATGGCTCATTAATCACAAAACCCACTGATATTGCCAAATACTTTCATGATTTTTTCATTGGCAAGATTAGCAAACTTAGGCATGACATGCCAGCAACAAACGCCAAACCTACACATCATTGATCAAATTATGAAAGACAAGCATTGTCATTTTGAATTCCGTAAAATGAGTGTGGAAGAGGTGAAACAATGATTGTTGTCTATCAACAATGACAAGCCACCTGGGTCTGACAACTTGGATGGAAAATTACTGAGGATGATAGTGGACGATATTGCCACTCCTATTTGCCATCTCTTCAATCTTACAAAAAAGGGTGTGCCCTCAGGCCTGGAGGGAAGCAAAAGTCATTCTGCTATCCAAGAATAGTAAAGCAACCTTTATTGGCTCAAATAGCCGACCAATCAGCCTGTTACCAACCCTTAGTAAACGTCTGGGAAAAATGGTGTTTGACCAGATAAAATGCTATTTCACAGTAAACAAACTGACAACAGACTTTCAGCACCCTTATAGGGAAGGGCATTCAACATGCACAGCACTTACACAAATGACAGATGATTGGCTGAGAGAAATTGATAATAAAAAGATTGTGGGAGCTGTTTTGTTAGACTTCAGTGCAGCTTTTGACATTATTGATCATAATCTGCTGCTGGTAAAACGTATGTGTTATGTCTTTACTCCACCTGCTATATTGTGGATAAAGAGTTATCTGTCTAACAGAACACAGAGGGCGTTCTTTAATGGTAGCCTCTCCAACATCATCCAGGTAGAATCAGGCATTCCCCAGGGCAGCTGTCTTTTTTCAATCTTTACAAATGACCTACCACTGGCTCTGAGTAAAGCCTGTGTGTCTATGTATGCGGATGACTCAACACTATACACGTCAGCTACTACAGCGAGCGAAATCACTGCAACACTTAACAAAGAGCTGCAGTCAGTTTCCGAATGGGTGGCAAGAAATAAGTTAGTCCTAAATATTTCAAAAGCTAAAAGCATTTTATTTGGGACAAATCATTCACTAAACCTCAACTAAATCTTATAATGAATAATGTGGAAATGGAGCAAGTTGAGAAGACTTAACTGCTTGGAGTAACCCTGGATTGTAAACAGTCATGGTCAAAACATTTTGATGCAACAGTAGCTAAGATTGGGAGAGGTCTGTCCATAATAAAGCGCTGCTCTGCCTTCTTACAACAATATCAACATGGCAGGTCCTACAGACCCTAGTTTTGTCCAATCGTGTGGCCAGGTGCCACAAAGAGGGACTTGGGAAAATTACAACTGGCTCAGAACAGGGCAGCACGGCTGGCCCTTAAATGTACACGTAGAGCTAAGATTAATAATATGCATGTCAATCTCTTGTGGCTCAAAGTAGAGGAGAGATTGACTTCATCATTACTTGTTTTTGTAAGAAGTATTGACATGTTGATTGCACCGAGCTGCTGTTTAAACTACTAGCACACAGCTCGAACGCCCATGCATATACCACACAAGACATACCACCAGAGGTCTCTTCACAGTCCCCAAGTTCAGAACAAACAATGGGAGGCGCACAGTACTACATAGAGCCATGACTACATGGAACTCTATTCCACATCAAGTAACTCACGCAAGCAGTAAAATCAGATTTAAAAAACAAGATACAAATTCACCTTCTGGAACAGCGAGGACTGTAAAGAGTCACACACACAGGTACAAACACACATAACATACACACTACATACACACTACATACACACTACATACACACATATGTTGTAGTAGAGTAGTGGCCGGAGGACACATACTTAATGTATTGTGAAATCTGTTGGAAAATATATATTAATGTTAAAAAATGTTATTATAATGTATATTACTGCCTTAATTTTTGCTGGACCCCAGGAATAGCAGATGCTGCCTTGGCAGGAACTGATGGTGATCCATAATAAATACAAATACAAATAGCTGGAGGTAAATAGTGGCTCACTATTTGGCAAGTACTGACTGGCTATCGCACTATTTTGACCGATTTGTTTTAACACATTTATTAATGGTTTATAATGCATTTACAAATGCTTAAATAACCATGAATCATGTAATTGCAAACTCTTTATAAACCTTTTACAAATGGAACCTTATTGTAAAGTGTTACCTTTAGTCCTGTACATAATTTGCAAAGTCATTAACAGCTATTGTTTCAAGTCAAACCAAAAATAGACAATACATAAAGGCCCAGGGTTTCAAGCTTTGGTTGATTTCAAATGTAATCTTCAAGTTGATAATTAATATGACCGATTCACGTCTCCATCTCAACCAAAAATCTAAGTTAAAGAAATTAGGCTAAATCAAATCAAACTTTATTTAAAGTGCTTTTAAATTTGATTTGATTTAGTCGTATTCTTTAACTTTGATTTTTGGTTGAGATGGAGACGTGAATCCAACATATAAATTATATGAATTTGTAAACAAGCTGGATAATTGAATTATGTTTGGTTGTCAACGCAACAAATGCAAATACATCACCAGATGTATCTTCTGCTTGGATAGTTCCATCTGTGCTGCTGACTTAGTCTGGCTTTAATTCCAGTTTGTCTACAAATAAAAAATTGATATATTGGATTCACGTCTCCATCTCAACCAAAAATAGAATAGAACTAAATTAAAACATTAAATGCACTTTAAATAAAGTTTGATTTGATTTAGTCCTAATCTTTAATTAGATTTTTGGTTGAGATGGAGACGTGAATCCAACATACATCCAACATATAAATTATTATCATTATTTGTAAACAAACTGTAATTAAAGCTAGAGTAAGCCAGAGGTACAAAATACACATCTCTTTCAAATGTTGATATTTGGTTGCGTTGACAACGAAACACAATTCAATATTACTTTTGTAATACAGTAAATAGTCTAAAGTTAAGGCTATCTTACTAACTAATGTAAACAGTATTTAGTCAACCTTAAAATGAGCAACACATCCATGGGCACATTGAGGTTACTGTAATTAATAAATGTCTTATGTAATCATAGAAAGCGGTGCATGTTCAAGATAGCATACAAAGGTCGCAGGTCTGTGGAGATCTTCACAATTGCTGTAATAATCTGTGAAGAATCTCGAACAGCATTGGTCAACTTCCACTATTGTACTTTTTAATGTAATCTCAACTGCAATCCAGGGCATTTGGTTGTGAATAGATGAAGTACAGTGAGAACACATTACGTTTTTGTTATACAGTGCTTTCAGAAAGTATTCATACCCCTTGACTTATTCCACATTTTTGTTGTGTTAAAGCCTGAATTCAAAATTGATTACATTTATTTTTCTTCTCACCCATCTACACACAATGGCCCGTAATGACAAAGTGAAAACATTTTTTCAGATTTTTTTGCAAATTTGTTGAGAATGAAATACAGAAATATCTAATTGACATAAGTATTCACACCCCTGAGTCAATACTTTGTAGAAGCACATTTGGCAGTGATTACAGCTGTGAGTCTTTCTGGATAAGTCTCAATTAATTTTTTTATTTTTTTATTTAACCTTTATTTAACCAGGTAAGCCAGTTGAGAACAAGTTCTCATTTACAACTGCGACCTGGCCAAGATAAAGCAAAGCAGTGCGATAAAAACAACAACACAGAGTTACATATGGGGTAAAACAAAACATAAAGTCAAAAATACAACAGAAAATATATATACAGTGTGTGCGAATGTAGTAAGTTATGGAGGTAAGGTAATAAATAGGCCATAGTGCAAAATAATTACAATTTCGTATAATACTGGAATGATAGATGTGCAAGAGATGATGTGCAAATAGAGATACTGGGGTGCAAATTAGCAAAATAAATAACAATATGGGGATGAGGTAGTTGGGTGGGCTAATTACAGATGGGCTGTGTACAGGTGCAGTGATCAGTAAGCTGCTCTGACAACTGATGCTTAAAGTTAGTGAGGGAGATAAGAGTCTCCAGCTTCAGAGATTTTTGCAGTTCGTTCCAGTCATTGGCAGCAGAGAACTGGAAGGAATGGCGGCCAAAGGAGGTGTTGGCTTTGGGGATGACCAGTGAGATATACCTGCTAGTCAGTTTTACGAGGGCATGTTTGGCAGCATGAGTGAAGGAGGCTTTGTTGCTAGATCTAACTTTTGATTGGAGATGCTTAATGTGAGTCTGGAAGGAGAGTTTACAGTCTAACCAGACACCTAGGTATTTGTAGTTGTCCACATACTCTAGGTCAGACCCGCCGAGAGTAGTGATTCTAGTCGGGTGGGCGGGGGCAAGCAGCGTTCGGTTGAAGAGCATGCATTTAGTTTTACTAGTGTTTAAGAGCAGTTGGAGGCTACGGAAGGAGTGTTGTATGGCATTGAAGCTCGTTTGGAGGTTTGTTAACACAGTGTCCAATGAAGGGCCAGATGTATACAAAATGGTGTCGTCCGCATAGAGGTGGATCCGAGCGTCACCAGCAGCAAGAGCGACATCATTAATATACACAGAGAATAGAGTCGGCCCGAGAATTGAACCCTGTGGCACGCTTCATTGAGACGGCCAGAGGTCCAGACAACAGGCCCTCCGATTTGACACATTGAACTCTATCTGAGAAGTAGTTGGTGAACCAGGCGAGGCAGTCATTTGAGAAACCAAGGCTATTTAGTCTGCCAATAAGAATGCGGTTGTTGACAGAGTCGAAAGCCTTGGCCAGGTCGATGAAGACGGCTGCACAGTACTGTCTATTATCAATCGCGGTTATAATATCGTTTAGGACCTTGAGCGTGGCTGAGGTGCACCCATGACCAGCTCGGAAACCGGATTGCATAGCGGAGAAGGTACGGTGGGATTCGAAATGGTCGGTGATCTGTTTGTTAACTTGGCTTTCAAATACTTTCGAAAGGCAGGGCAGGATGGATATAGGTCTGTAACAGTTTGGATCTAGAGTGTCACCCCCTTTGAAGAGGGGGATGACCGCGGCAGCTTTCCAATCTCTGGGGATCTCAGACGTTACGAAAGAGAGGTTGAACAGGCTAGTAATAGGGGTTGCGACAATTTCGGCGGCTAATTTTAGAAAGAAAGGGTCCAGATTGTCTAGCCCAGCTGATTTGTAGGGGTCCAGATTTCCGCTATTGGATTGCCAACATTTGCTGATTATTCTTTAAAAAATTCTTCAAGCTCTGTCAAATTGGTTGTTGAACATTGCTAGACAACCATTTTTAGGTCTTGCCATTGATTTCCAAGTAGATTGAAGTCAAAACTGTGTTTTAGGTTATTGTCCTGCTGAATCCAGGCTTTCCGCTAGGATTTAGCATGTGCTTAGCTCCATTCAGTTTCTTCTATCCTTTACAAGCATACCCATAACATGATGCAGCCACCACTACATTTGAAAATATAGAGAGTGGTACTCAGTAGTGTGTTGTATTGGATTTGACCCAAACATAACATTTTATATTCAGGACAAAAAAAGTTAATTGCTTTGCCACATTTTTTTGCAGTATTATTTTAGTGCCTTGTTGCAAACAAGATCCGTTTTTTTGGAATATGAGTTAGGAAGGATGCCTGTAGCTTTGTAGTGACTGGGTGTATTGATACACCATCCAAAGTGTAGGCCTAATTAATAACTTCACCCTGCTCAAAGGGATATTCAATATCTGCTTTTTTTAAACCCATCTACCAATTAGGTGCCCTTCTTTTGCGAGGCATTGGAAAACCCCCCTGGACTTTGTGGTTGAATCTGTGTTTGAAATTCAGTGCTCGACGGAGGGACCTTACAAAAATTGTTTGTGTGGGGTACAGAGATGAGGTAGTCATTCAAAAATCATGTTAAACACTATTATTGCAGACAGTCCATGCAACTTATGTGACTTGTTAAGCAAATGTTTTACTCCTGAACTTATTTAGGGTTGAATACTTAGACTCAAGACATTACAGCTTTTCATTTTTAATTAATTTGTAAAATGTCAAAAAACATCATTCCACTTTGACATTATGGGGTATTGTGTGTAGGCCAGCGAAAAAAATTCTACATGTAATCAATTTAAAATTCAGGCTGTAACACAACAAAATGTGGAAAATGTCAAGGGGTGTGAATACTTTCTGAAGGCACTGTAGATACAAAATATCCGATATTGTATTCCCATTTAAACTTTGTTGTGCTTTTAAATGGTTGAAAGCACAGTGATAACATATTTAGATGACAATTAAACCAAAAATCTGACATTGTTTTTCCATTGGAATTTGTTTGTGCTTTTAGATGGTTGAATGCATAGTGATAACACAATGGGAATTCAAAGAACTTCTTGCTGTCTTTTTGAGTGGGTGAATAAAGGTTGAAATCTCATTGATCAACGTCTCTGTGACACTCTGGCTCTGGGACTTTTGTATTTGAGCCAGGGTGTATTTTGTTTTGTTGGGTTTTGGTTTTGTATTTCTAGGTTTGCCTTTCTGTTGGTTGTATTTCTAGGTTTGCCTTTCTGTTGGTTGTATTTCTAGGTTTGGTCTATGACTCCCAATCGGAGGTAACGAGTGTCAGCTGTCGGCTCGTTATCTCTGATTGGGAGCCATATTTATTCTGAATGTTTTCCTGTGGGAATTGTGGGTTTTTGTTCCGTTTCGGTCAGTGTACCGTGGACTTCATTGAGTCGTCTTTTGTTTTGTATACGTGCTTTACTCAAATAAAGTCATGTTTCTTGGACACGCTGCGCCTTGGTCATACTTGAACGACATAGACCCTCGTGACAGAAAAACCCACCATCATAGGACCAAGCAGCGTGTCAAGCGGCAACGGGATCCTGCGCCTAAGGATTCATGGACGCCTATAAAGGATTCATGGACATGGGAGGAGATACTGGCTGGAAAGGGTCCTTGGGCACAACCGGGAGAATATCGCCGCCCTCGTGAAGAGCTGGAGGCAGCTAAAGCCGAGAGGAGGTGGTATGAGGAGGCAGCACGGAGTCGAGGCTGGAAGCCCGTGGGTACTACCCAAAAAATTATTGGGGGGGGGCTTAAAGGGAGTGTGGCGAAGTCAGGTAGGAGACCTGCGCCTACTCCCTGGACTTACCGTGGAGAGCGAGAGTACGGGCAGACACCGTGTTACGCAGTAGAGCGCATGGTGTCTCCTGTACGCAGGCATAGCCCGGTTCGGTACATTCCAGCTCCACGTATCGGCCGGGCTAGATTGAGCGTTGAGCCGGATGTCATGAAGCCGGCCCAACGCATCAGGCCACCAGTGCGTCTTCTCGGGCCGGCGTACATGGCACCAGCCTTACGCATGGTGTTCCCGGTTCGCCCACATAGGCCGGTGCGGGTTATTCCACCTCCCCGTACTGGTCGGGCGACGGGGAGCATCAACCCGGGTAAGGTTGGGCAGGCTCAGTGCTCAAGGGGGCCAGTAAGCCTGCACGGTCCGGTATTTCCGGCGCCACCTCCCCGCTCCAGCTCAGTACCACCAGTGCCTACACCACGCACCAAGCCTCCTGTGTGTTCCCCGAGTCCTGTGCGTCCTGTTGCTGCTCTCCGCACTAGGCCTTATGTGCGTCCCCAGGGTCCAGCATGCCCTGTTCCTTCTCCCCGCACTAGGCTTTATGTGCGTTCCCAGGGTCCAGCATACCCTGTTGCTTCTCCCCGCACTAGCCCTGAGATGCGTGTCCTCAGCCCGGTACCTCCAGTTCCGGCACCACGCACCAGGCCTACGGTGCGCCTCAGACGGCCAGAGTCTGCCGTCTGCCCAACGGGGCCTGAACTGCCCGTCTGCCCAAAGGCGCTTAAGCCGCCCGTCTGCCATGAGCCTTCAGAGCCGTCCGCCAGACCGGAGCCGCTAGAGCCTTCCGCCAGACAGGATCAGCCAGAGCCTTCCGCCAGACAGGATCAGCCAGAGCCTTCAGCCAGCCATGAGCAGCCAGATCCGTCGGCCAGCCATGAGCAGCCAGATCCGTCGGCCAGCCATGAGCAGCCAGATCCGTCGGCCAGCCATGAGCAGCCAGATCCGTCAGCCAGCCATGAGCAGCCAGATCCGTCAGCCAGCCATGAGCAGCCAGATCCGTCGGCCAGCCATGAGCAGCCAGATCCGTCAGCCAGCCATGAGCAGCCAGATCCGTCAGCCAGCCATGAGCAGCCAGATCCGTCAGCCTGCCATGAGCAGCCAGATCCTTCAGCCAGCAATGAGCAGCCAGATCCTTCAGCCAGCCATGAGCAGCCAGATCCGTCGGCCAGCCATGAGCAGCCAGATCCGTCGGCCAGCCATGAGCAGCCAGATCCTTCAGCCAGCCATGAGCCGTCCAGCCAGGATCCGCCAGAGCCGTCCAGCCAGGACCCGCCAGAGCCAGCCAGCCAGGATCCGCCATTGAGTCCGGTGCTGTCCCTTAGCCCGGTGCTGCCCCTTATCCTGGTGCTGCCCCTTAGTCCGGTACTGCCCCTTAGTCCGGTGCTGCCCCTTAGTCCGGTGCTGCCCTTTAGTCCGGTGCCGCCCCTTAATCCAGTGGGGTTTAGTTGGGGGGTGGTTATGTGGAGGAGGCTACGGAAGCGGATAGTGACTAAGGTGGGGTGGGGACCACGACCAGGGCCAGAACCGCCACCGTGGACAGACGCCCACCCAGACCCTCCCCTAGACGGTATGCTGGTGCGCCCGGAGTGCGCACCTTTAGGGGGGGGTACTGTGACACTCTGGCTCTGGGACTTTTGTATTTGAGCCAGGGTGTATTTTGTTTTGTTGGGTTTTGGTTTTGTATTTCTAGGTTTGCCTTTCTGTTGGTTGTATTTCTAGGTTTGCCTTTCTGTTGGTTGTATTTCTAGGTTTGGTCTATGACTCCCAATCGGAGGTAACGAGTGTCAGCTGTCGGCTCGTTATCTCTGATTGGGAGCCATATTTATTCTGAATGTTTTCCTGTGGGAATTGTGGGTTTTTGTTCCGTTTCGGTCAGTGTACCGTGGACTTCATTGAGTCGTCTTTTGTTTTGTATACGTGCTTTACTCAAATAAAGTCATGTTTCTTGGACACGCTGCGCCTTGGTCATACTTGAACGACATAGACCCTCGTGACAGTCTCAACCAAATATTCCCCAAAATGTCCACGTTGAAATGGTGTGGTGTGCCCAGTGGGTATAGTGTAGTGTACACACACACACACCCAAGCACACACACATTTCACCTCTCTTTGACATCTCCGGTAGTCTCTGGACATGTGTTCCTACGTCTAGCTTTCTTCATGTTGCATGTGAGTTTTTAAATAGCTTCTGGCCATTTAGAAACCTGAGGTATGGTGTCCAAAGGGAGGAATAATGAGAAATACATTAATTGATTGCCACAGATAGAACTGAGCCAATATCTTACTGAGTCTTGAGTCCTGAGTCTTACTCTTACCGAGTCCTGAGTCCTACTCCTACTGAGTCCTACTCTTACTGAGTCCTGAGTCCTACTCCTACTGAGTCCTACTCTTACTGCGTCCTACTCCTACTGAGTCCTACTCTTACTGCGTCCTACTCCTACTGAGTCCTGAGTCCTACTCTTACTGAGTCTGAGTCCTGAGTCCTGTGTCCTACTCCTACTGAGTCCTACTCCTACTGAGTCCTGAGTCCTACTCCTACTGAGTCCTACTCCTACTGAGTCCTGAGTCCTACTCCTACTGAGTCCTACTCTTACTGAGTCCTGAGTCCTACTCTTACTGAGTCTGAGTCCTGAGTCCTACTCTTACTGAGTCCTGAGTCCTACTCTTACTGAGTCCTGAGTCTGAGTCCTGAGTCCTACTCTTACTGAGTCCTGAGTCCTACTCTTACTGAGTCTGAGTCCTGACTCCTGTGTCCTACTCTTACTGAGTCCTACTCTTACTGAGTCTGAGTCTGAGTCCTACTCTTACTGAGTCCTACTCTTACTGAGTCCTGAGTCCTACTCTTACTGAGTCTGAGTCCTGAGTCCTGTGTCCTACTCTTACTGAGTCCTACTCTTACTGAGTCCTGAGTCCTACTCTTACTGAGTCTGAGTCCTGAGTCCTGTGTCCTACTCTTACTGAGTCCTACTCTTACTGAGTCCTGAGTCCTACTCTTACTGAGTCTGAGTCCTGAGTCCTGTGTCCTACTCTTACTGAGTCCTACTCTTACTGAGTCCTGAGTCCTACTCTTACTGAGTCTGAGTCTGAGTCCTGAGTCCTACTCTTACTGAGTCTGAGTCTGAGTCCTGAGTCCTACTCTTACTGAGTCCTGAGTCCTACTCTTACTGAGTCTGAGTCTGAGTCCTGTGTCCTACTCTTACTGAGTCCTACTCTTACTGAGTCCTGAGTCCTACTCTTACTGAGTCCTACTCTTACTTAGTCCTGAGTCCTACTCTTACTGAGTCTGAGTCTGAGTCCTGAGTCCTACTCTTACTGAGTCCTACTCTTACTGAGTCTGAGTCTGAGTCCTGAGTCCTACTCTTACTGAGTCCTGAGTTCTACTCTTACTGAGTCCTACTCTTACTGAGTCTGAGTCTGAGTCCCACTCTTACTGAGTCTGAGTCCTGAGTCCTACTCTTACTGAGTCCTGAGTCCTACTCTTACTGAGTCTGAGTATGAGTCCTGAGTCCTACTCTTACTGAGTCCTGAGTCCTACTCTTACTGAGTCTGAGTCCTGACTCCTGTGTCCTACTCTTACTGAGTCCTACTCTTACTGAGTCTGAGTCTGAGTCCTGAGTCCTACTCTTACTGAGTTCTACTCTTACTGAGTATGAGTCCTGAGTCCTGAGTCCTGAGTCCTACTCTTACTGAATCTGAGTCCTGAGTCCTACTGAACTGGCAGGCACAAGTATACAAAAGGGATCAGAGGGTAGTGATGAAGTCCAAGATCATGTTGTACTGGCATAGCTTCTAGTGTTTCCACTGTTACAGAGAACAGAGAAGTGGGCAAAAGGTCCCTATGAGTGAGTCAGTACAAAAAGATGATACAGATGGGAATGTGTTGCAGATGGAGATTTCTCTTTCCTTGTCTGTCTGTCTGTCTCTCATTAGTTAACACTGAAATTTGTCTGACAGAGACGTAAATGCTAAGTGTGTGTTTGTGTGCTAGCGTGTACAGGAATCAGGGCAGGAGGAGACAATTATGCAACAATTATCTTTACAGTATAAACTCATGAACTCCAATGATAACAATCATTTTATTTTTCTATCCTGGGCCCAGTGTTGAATATGGATTTGGGTGGAAATGACACAAACACAGATGCACACACAAACACGCACGCACACACATACGTACGCATACGCACACATACACATCAACTGAGGGAGTTTTGTCTTACGCTTTATGATCATGTGGGGGTGGGTCGGTAGTAAAAATGTTTAAGGACATTGTGGTGTGATCATGTGGGGGTGGGTCAGTAGAAAACATGTTTAAGGACGTTGTGGTGTGATCATGTGGGGGTGGGTCAGTAGTAAACATGTTTAAGGACATTGTGGTGTGATCATGTGGGGGTGGGTCAGTAGTAAACATGTTTAAGGACATTGTGGTGTGATCATGTGGGGGTGGGTCAGTAGCAGGGGTTGGAATCAGCTCAGGGAACAGAAACGAAAACCATAAAAGAACAAACAATTTCAAGGAACAGAATCAGAACTGGGAACAAAGTGATCTATACTGTTCCGGAACATAATCAGAACTGGGAACAAAGTGATCTATACTCTTCGGGAACAGAATCAGAACTGGGAACAAAGTGATATATACTCTTCCGGGAACAGAATCAGAACTGGGAACAAAGTGATCTATACTCTTCCGGAAAAGAGTCAGAACTGGGAACAGGTGATCTATACTGTTCCAGAACAGAACCAGAACTGGGAACAAAGTGATCTATACTGTTCTGGAACAGAACCAGAACTGGGAACAAAGTGATCTATAATGTTCTGGAACAGAATCAGAACTGGGAACAAAGTGATCTCTAACATGTTTACTCCTATGACCAGAGAACGTGAAATATTCCTTGATATTAAAAATGACACAAGCTGCTAATAATAACAACTAGTCATGGTTTTAAAAGTTTTGAAATCTAACAGTATCAACTTCGCTGTGGGCTCGTGGGAGCTGCACGGTGATCTGAGATATCTGATTGGCCATCAGTAGACCATAAGTGCACTTTGCTCTCTGGGCCCGCTTTGTAGGAATGTATAGAAATGTTTGGCGATCGACTAGGAAGACCTTGGAGATTGCCCAGTAGATCGACCGGTTGGTGACCACTGCTTTAAGGGCATAGATGCAGATCCAGGATCAGCTATCCATCCCCAAATCATAACCATGACCATTAATAACCATTAAGGGTAAAAGCAAGAAACTGACCTCAGATCCTCAAAAAGTTATACAGCTGCACCATCGAGAGCATCCTGACTGGTTGCATCACCGCCTGGTATGGCAACTGCTCGGCCTCCGACCGCAATGCACTACAGATGGTAGTGCGTACGGCCCAGTACATCACTGGGGCCAAGCTTCCTGCCATCCAGGACCTCTATACCAGGCGGTGTCAGAGAAAGGACCTCAAAATTGTCAAAGACTCCAGCCACCCTAGTCATAGACTTTTCTCTCTGCTACCGCACGGCAAGCGGTACCGGAGCGCCAAGTCTAGGTCCAAAAGGCTCCTTAACAGCTTCTACCCCCAAGCCATAAGATTCCTGAACAGCTAATCATGGCTACCCAGACTATTTGCACGCTGCTGCTACTCTGTTTATTATTCATGCATAGTCACTTTAACTCTACCCACATGTACATATTACCTCAACTACCTCAACTAGCCGGTGCCCCCGCACATTGACTCTGCACCGGTACCCCCCTGTATATAGCCTCCCTTCTGTTATTTTATTTTACTTCTGCTCTTTTTTTCTCAACACTTTTTGTTGTTGTTGTTTTTATTTTACTTTTTATTAAGAAATAAATGCATTATTGGTAAAGGGCTTGTAAGTAAGCAATTCACGGTAATGTCTACACCTGTTGTATTTGGCGCATGTGGCTTGTGATTTGATTTGTCTGAGGGCAACGGCATCCTGTTTGGCAAGCAGACATCACCACCTTCAGGACATTAGAGAGAACTGCATGGAACGCAAGGGACTGGTGGTACAGAATGGGAGAGATGTATTCTATCAACTTTTTGTCACAATCAGTCCTTCATCTCCCCTTTTCCTTATCCTCCTCCTAAATTGTCCTAATAAGACCTGGTCAAGTTGTGAACATTAGTTTGGAATCTGTTAGAGCTGTTTTGGTACATTTGGAACCTAATCTGAGTACAATGATGTAGTAAGATGTCTGTTTTTAAACAACAACAAAAATGTGTTTAGCTTTGTTTGTTAGATTGAATGACATAATATTTGTTTAGCTCCCTTGATTCCATTGGGCAAACAGGAGAGGAAGCAAACAGATTCCATAGACCTGATGTAGAGGGCCATGAGGCCAGCACAGAGAAATGTTTCTTTCCCTACGCAGATACCACGCAGGTTTATTTTCATGCTTTTTAATCTCCTAAAACAGTTGTCTTTTTCTAATTACATCTTAACTCTGCTACCCATGCAGCGTCCGAGTCCTGCAGCTGTTGTACATTACCATGCCTGCTCCCTCCAGGATTTAACCAGAGTCAGACAGTCTCTGCTGGGAAGAACACATAATATCTAGCTGGGGTTTCTCTTTCCAAGCCATCAGGAGGACTTCTTTTTGTGTAACACCAATGACATTTCCTGGATAGAGAAGAGAGGGGACAAGCCTGCTGAGATGATCATGAGCTGCCAGAGTGCAGGGGTCTCAGTTACAACATACTGCACATGCACACACACATACAGTTGCGTACACACACACTCGAGTGGGCCTACATACACACATACTCTTAAAGTTGCGTACACACACAGACACACACACACAGACACAGACACACACTCACACACACACACAGACACACACTCACACAAACAGACACACACTCTCACACACACAGACAGACACACACTCACACACACACACACACACACACAGACACACACTCACACACACACAGACACACACTCACACACACACACAGACACATACTCACACACACACACAGACACACAGAAACACAGACACACACTCCCACTCACACACAGACGCACACTCACACACACACAGACACACACTCACACACACACACAGACACACACTCACACACACACACTCACTCACTCGCCACAGCAGATGGTTTAAATCTATTGGCCATGATCAGCTCATTACCAGATCAATAAATAAATAGCATGACTCATCACGCTGAGATGAATCAGAAACAGAGGCTGCAGCGTTACCATGGAGTTACCATGGAGTTACCATGGAGCTGTGGTGCGATCAACAGTTTCACCAGTTATTGGTCAAATTAGCCCCATTAAGGAAGGGCCTGGGAGCTGATTTGATAAGGGAGATTTTTACGTCCAATATGGAGTGGAGATATTCATGGTAATTATATGATATTCTAAAATCTAAATGTTCTATTATAACAGATGCACATATCACTCTATTGTAATATATATCCCAGTGGTCTGGGTGAGATATGTGAGTGAGGTGGAAAACAAATATAGACAATATATTGTGCATAAGATTAGTGTGCCAATTAATGAAAATATGGGCCCATATTCAACCTAAGACGGTTCCTAGTCGCTCTGCTTTTGATGTGACTATAGTGAGGTGGTTCTGTTGATGTGACCATAGTGAGATGGTTCTGTTGATGTGACCATAGTGAGGTGGTTCTGTTGATGTGACCATAGTGAAGTGGTTCTGTTGATGTGACCATAGAGAGGTGGTTCTGTTGATGTGACCATAGAGAGGTGGTTCTGTTGATGTGACCATAGAGAGGTGGTTCTGTTGATGTGACCATAGAGAGGTGGTTCTGTTAATGTGACCATAGTGAGGTGGTTCTGTTGATGTGACCATAGAGAGGTGGTTCTGTTGATGTGACCATAGAGAGGTGGTTCTGTTGATGTGACCATAGAGAGGTGGTTCTGTTGATGTGACCATAGTGAGATGGTTCTGTTGATGTGACCATAGAGAGGTGGTTCTGTTGATGTGACCATAGAGAGGTGGTTCTGTTGATGTGACCATAGAGAGGTGGTCCTGTTGATGTGACCATAGTGACCTGGCCGTTGCGTATATTAGAGAAAGACATTCTCCTGTGTTTGTCTCCAGTGACTGATCGTGTGTACAAGCCCAGTCACGTACGGTTGTAGATGGGCCCCCTCACCCTTCCATAAATCTGAGGTAACCGTAAGTGTGTTTGTGTGCGCGTGCAAGTGTATATGGCGTATGTGTGCGTGTGTGCCTGCGTCGAGCTTGCGTGTGTTTGTGTGTGGTGAGGACTGCTCCTGTCAACGCCCATCCCAGAAACCTCTCCACCCAGATATGTAACAGCAGGAGGAAGCCTCAGGAGACTGAAGAAATTCGACTTGGCCCCCTAAGACCCTCATAAACGTTTACAGATGCACCATTGAGAGCATCCTGTCGGGCTGTGTCACCGCCTGGTACGGCTACTGCACCGCCCGCAACCGCAGGGCTCTCCATAGGGTGGTGTGAGGTCTGCCCAACACATCACCGGGAGACACACTGCCTGCCCTCCAGGACATCTACAGCACCCGATGTCACAGGAAGGCCAAAAAGATCATCAAGGACATCAGCCACCGGAGCCACGGCCTGTTCACCCCGTTATCATCCAGAAGGCGAGGTCAGTACAGGTGCATCGAAGCTGGGACCGAGAGACTGAAAAACAGCTTCTATCTCAAGGACCATCAGACTGTTAAATAGCCAACACTAGCCGGCTACCACCCGGTTACTCAACCCTGCACCTTAGAGGCTGCTGCCCTATGTACATAAACATGGAATCACTGGCCACTTTAATAATGGAACACTGGTCACTTAAATAATGCTTACATACTGTTTAACCCATTTCATATGTATATACTGTATTCTAATCAAGTCCATCCTATTCAACTATTGCTGTACATATACTAATCTATCCTACGTATTCTACAGATATACTACATATTCTATCCATATACTGTCCATAATGTCTATACATCACATATACTGTATATATATATATATATATTTATACTCCGGACTCCGACATTGCTCGTCCTAATATTTCTATATTTTCTTAACTCCATTCTTTTACTTTTAGATTTGTGTGTATTGTTAGATATTACTGCACTGTTGGAGCTGGGAACACAAGCATTTCGCTACAGCCGAAATAACATCTGCTAAATAAGTATATGCGACCAATACAATTCGATTTGATTTACTGCAGTGATAAGGCCCCCCTGTGTTGAGAGATACCTGTTCACAATGAATCACTCATAGAACCAAGCCTGGGTATTCAACAACATACAGTCACCATCTAAAAGTCTCTCATCGATTCTAGCTGTCAGTTGTAACAGTCTCCGTGGTGATCAGACCCAAGGGTAACGATAGTTTTGTGAAGGAAGGTGAACTTATAATTGGCTTACGGGGTTGTGTCTAAAAGGTTTTTACTAATCACAATGACAACCAGTGCATAACTGCTGCATGTCCAGTGGTAGAATCATAGATGTCAGTGAAGAGATTTGGATATCACAAGGTAGCTAGAGTCCATCAGACCTGTTGGATATCACAGGGTAGCTAGAGTCCATCAGGATGTCACAGGGTAGCTAGAGTCCATCAGGATATCACAGGGTAGCTAGAGTCCATCAGGATGTCACAGGGTAGCTAGAGTCCATCAGGATATCACAGGGTAGCTAGAGTCCATCAGGATATCACAGGGTAGCTAGAGTCCATCAGGATGTCACAGGGTAGCTAGAGTCCATCAGGATATCACAGGGTAGCTAGAGTCCATCAGGATGTCACAGGGTAGCTAGAGTCCATCAGGATATCACAGGGTAGCTAGAGTCCATCAGGATATCACAGGGTAGCTAGAGTCCATCAGGATGTCACAGGGTAGCTAGAATCCATCAGGATGTCACAGGGTAGCTAGAGTCCATCAGGATATCACAGGGTAGCTAGAGTCCATCAGGATGTCACAGGGTAGCTAGAATCCATCAGGATATCACAGGGTAGCTAGAGTCCATCAGGATATCACAGGGTAGCTAGAGTCCATCAGACCTGGGTTAAATTCACATGTCAAATTGCCTACTTCGGCTGCTGTTTATTTAGTTGGCCATTGCAAAGGAACCAATGGAAAAAGTCCCAAAAGCGCAAACTCCAAGCTATGTCACCCCATATTGACCTGTGTATTTGACCCCAGTATAGAGTTCCTACTGACCTGTGTTGACCTATGTATTTGACCCCAGTATAGAGTTCCTACTGACCTGTGTTGACCTGTGTATTTGACCCCAGTATAGAGTTCCTACTGACCTGTGTTGACCTATGTATTTGACCCCAGTATAGAGTTCCTACTGACCTGTGTTGACCTGTGTATTTGACCCCAGTATAGAGTTCATACTGACCTGTTTCTGATGTATCTGCCTGCTGGTACCATGGAACCAATAGGAAAGTCCCCTAAAGTGTAAATTCCAGCGCACCTCAAATACTTTTTCAAATGAGCTACTTGACACAGAGATGGAAGAGAAAGCGAGACATTTCATAAAGCTCCTTTTTTCAGTCGATGAACTAAGTAGACCAGACGACAGAGCCAGCTGCTATCGCATTGGTGCCTATGGGAGAGCACCCCCTTAAGTAGACTGGAACTGTGAAAATGTTTTTTCAATGGTAAACGGCCTGAGTAAGACATCTTCATTTATCCACCATCTTTGTTTGACCTATGTCTTTGACCTATGTCACCTATGGCCTCTTCTTCTCTGTATATGACCCCTCGCTACAGTATATCATCAATCCTGAGATACTTTGTCCTGCACTGCCCTCTAGTGTTCGTCAATGGAACATCTCCTCTCAGTGTGTGATGCAAGTCTAAAAGGCCCTTCAAATTCTGTTGTTAACTCTCTCTCTCATTGCTCATCAGAGAAAGAGAGTTGTGTTAACTGATCTCTCTGATTAGTCTATTATAACTTGACTTTCATAACTTTACGTTTTTAAGTTGTGTAACTATTTAGATTCCTTTTATTGAGGGACAACTTTACTGCTGCGGCCTTCATAACAACAAAGCCTGTAAGTAGTTTTAGTTTGTGTCAGATTTGTGATAGACTACATCCAATTTGCTGAGTAGAGTGTTGGAAGCTATTTTGTAAATGACATCACCGAAGTCAAGGATCGGTAGGATAGTCAGTTTTACGAGGGCATGTTTAACAGCATGAGTGAAGGAGGCTTTGTTGCGAAATAGGAAGCCGATTTAACTTTGGTTTGGAGATGCTTAATGTGAGTCTGGAAGGAGAGTTTACAGTCTAACCAGACACCTAGGTATTTGTAGTTGTCCACATACTCTAGGTCAGACCCGCCGAGAGTAGTGATTCTAGTCGGGCGGGCGGGTGCAAGCAGCGTTCGATTGAAGAGCATGCATTTAGTTTTACTAGCGTTTAAGAGCAGTTGGAGGCTGCTGAAGGAGTGTTGTATGGCATTGAAGCTTGTTTGGAGGTTTGTTAACACAGTGTCCAATGAAGGGCCAGATGTATACTGAATACTGTACCAAGTTAGCTAGCTGAATAAACTAAGTTAGTCTATTCCTAGAAAACATTGAACCGCTGTAGTTTACAACAATTATAGTTTCTGAGGTGGAAGTTGGGAGAGTTATATTTGGGTGTTTCAGTGAAATGTAAGTGAGGGAGGCCCCGCTCTCTCGCTTTCCCAGATGTTTAGTTCATTTCATTCCGATCTCCTTTGCATTATTGTAGCCTTTTTCTATAGCCTGTCAACTATGTGTCTGTCTATCCCTGTTCTCTCCTCTCTGCACAGGCTACACAAACACTTCACACCGCGTGGCTGCTGCCATTCTAATCTGGTGGTCCCTGCACGCACGACCCACCTGGAGTTCCAGGTCTCTGGCGGCCTCTGGAACTGCCGTTCTGCGGCCAACAAGGCAGAGTTTATCTCAGCCTATGCTACCCTCCAGTCCCTCGACTTCTTGGCGCTGACGGAAACATGGATTACCACTGAAAACACTGCTACTCCTACTGCTGTCTCCTCGTCTGACCATGTGTTCTCGCATACCCCGAGAGCATCTGGTCAGCGGGGTGGTGGCACAGGAATCCTCATCTCTCCCAAGTGGACATTCTCTCTTTATCCCCTGACCCATCTGTCTATCTCCTCATTTGAATTCCATGCTGTCACAGTCACTAGCCCATTCAAGCTTAACATCCTTATCATTTATCGCCCTCCAGGTTCCCTTGGAGAGTTCATCAATGAGCTTGATGCCTTGATAAGTTCCTTTCCTGAGGATGGCTCACCCCTCACAGTTCTGGGTGACTTCAACCTCCCTACGTCTACCTTTGACTAATTTCTCTCTGCCTCCTTCTTTCCACTCCTCTCCTCTTTTGACCTCACCCTCTCACAGTCCCCCCCTACTCACAAGGCAGGCAATACGCTTGACCTCATCTTTACTAGATGCTGTTGTTCTACTAATCTCACTGCAACTCCCCTCCAAGTCTCCGACCACTACTTTGTATCCTTTTCTCTCTCCCTCTCCTCCAACACTACTCACTCTGCCCCTACTCAGATGGTAATGCGCCGTCGCAACCTTCGCTCTCTCTCTCCTGCTACTCTCTCATCTTCCATCATATCATCTCTTCCCTCTGCTCATCCTTCTCCCTCCAATCTCCTGATTCTGCCTCCTCAACCCTCCTCTCCTCCCTTTCTGCATCCTTTGACTCTCTATGTCCCCTATCCTCCCGGCCGGCTCGGTCCTCCCCTCCTGCTCCGTGGCTTGACGACTCATTGCGAGATCACAGAACAGGGCTCCGGGCAGCCAAGCGGAAATGGAGGAAACTAGACTGCCTGCGAACCTGGTATCTTTTCACTCCCTCCTCTCTACATTTTCTTCCTCTGTTTCTGCTGCTAAAGCCACTTTCTACCATTAAAAATTCCAAGCATCTGCCTCTAACTCTAGGGAGATCTTTGCCACCTTCTCCTCCCTGCTGAATCCTCCTCCCCCCCTCTCTGTGGATGACTTCGTCAACCATTTTGAAAAGAAGGTTGACGACATCCGATCCTCGTTTGTTAAGTCAAATGACACCGCTGGTCCTGCTCACACTGCCCTACCCTATGCTTTGACTTCTTTCATCCCTCTCTCTCCAGATGAAATCTTGCGACTTGTGACGGCCGGCCGCCCAACAACCTGCCCGCTTGACCCTATCCCCTCCTCTCTTCTCCAGACCATTTCCGAAGACCTTCTCCCTTACCTCACCTCGCTCATCAACTCATCCTTGACCGCTGGCTATGTCCCTTCCATCTTCAAGAAAGCGAGAGTTGCACCCCTTCTCAAAAAACCTACACTCGATCCCTCCGATGTCAACAACTACAGACCAGTATCCCTTCTTTCTTTTCTCTCAAACTATTGAGCGTGCCGTCTTTAGCCAACTCTCTTGCTATCTCTCTCAGAATGAGCTTCTTAATCCAAACCAGTCAGGTTTCAAGACTGGTCATTCAACTGAGACTGCTCTTTTCTGTGTCACGGAGGCTCTCCGCACTGCTAAAGCTAACTCTCTCTCCTCTGCTCTCGTCCTTCTAGACCTATCTGCTGCCTTTGATACTGTGAACCATCAGATCCTCCTCTCCACCCTCTCCGAGTTGGGCATCTCCGGCGCGGCTCACTCTTGGATTGCGTCCTACCTGACAAGTCGCTCCTACCAGGTGGCGTGGCGAGAATCTGTCTCCGCACCACGTGCTCTCACCACTGGTGTCCCCCAGGGCTCAGTTCTAGGCCCTCTCCTATTCTCGCTATACACCAAGTAACTTGGCTCTGTCATATCCTCACATGGCCTCTCCTATCATTGCTACGCAGACGACACACAATTCATCTTCTCCTTTCCCCCTTCTGATAACCAGGTGGCGAATCGCATCTCTGCATGTCTGGCAGACATATCCGTGTGGATGACGGATCACCACCTCAAGCTGAACCTCGGCAAGACGGAGCTGCTCTTCCTCCCGGGGAAGGACTGCCCGTTCCATGATCTCGCCATCACGGTTGACAACTCCGTTGTGTCCTCCTCCCAGAGTGCAAAGAGCCTTGGCGTGACCCTGGACAACACCCTGTCGTTCTCTGCTAACATCAAGGCGGTGACCCGATCCTGTAGGTTCATGCTCTACAACATTCGCAGAGTACGACCCTGCCTTACACAGGAAGCGGCACATGTCCTAATCCAGGCACTTGTCATCTCCCGTCTGGATTACTGCAACTCGCTGTTGGCTGGGCTCCCTGCCTGTGCCATTAAACCCCTACAACTCATCCAGGATGCCGCAGCCCGTCTGGTGTTCAACCTTCCCAAGTTCTCTCACGTCACCCCGCTCCTCCGCACACTCCACTGGCTTCCAGTTAAAGCTCACATCTGCTACAAGACCATGGTGCTTGCCTATGGAGCTGTGAGGGGAATGGCACCTCCGTACCTTCAGGCTCTGATCAGTCCCTACACCCAAACGAGGGCATTGCGTTCATCCACCTCTGGCCTGCTTGCTCCCCTACCTCTGCGGAAGCACAGTTCCCGCTCAGCCCAGTCAAAACTGTTCGCTGCTCTGGCACCCCAATGGTGGAACAAGCTCCCTCACGACGCCAGGACAGCGGAGTCACTCACCACCTTCCGGAGACACTTGAAACCCCACCTCTTTAAGGAATACCTGGGATAGGATAAAGTAATCCTTCTACCCCTCCCTTAACCCACCCCCCCAAAAAAAATATAATAATAATAATGTAAAGTGGTTGTCCCACTGGCTGTCATAAGGTGAATGCACCAATTTGTAAGTCGCTCTGGATAAGAGCGTCTGCTAAATGACGAAAATGTAAATGTAAATGTAATGTATACAAAATGGTGTCGTCTGCGTAGAGGTGGATCTGAGAGTCACCAGCAACAAGAGCGACATCATTGATATACACAGAGAATAGAGTCGGCCCGAGAATTGAACCCTGTGGCACCCCCATAGAGACTGCCATAGGTCCAGACAACAGGCCCTCCGATTTGACACGTTGAACTCTATCTGAGAAGTAGTTGAGAAACCAAGGCTATTTAGTCTGCTAATAAGAATGCAGTGATTGACAGAGTCAAAAGCCTTGGTCAGGTCGATAAAGATGGCTGCACAGTACTGTCTTTTATCGATTGCGGTTATTATATCGTTTAGGACTTTGAGCGTGGATGAGGTGCACCCATGACCAGCTCGGAAACCAGATTGCATAGCGGAGAAGGTACGGTGGGATTCGAAATGGTTGGTGATTTGTTTGTTAACTTGGCTTTCAAATACTTTCGAAAGGCAGGGCAGGATGGATATAGGTCTGTAACAGTTTGGATCTAGAGTGTCACCCCCTTTGAAGAGGGGGATGACTGCGGCAGCTTTCCAATCTCTGGGGATCTCAGACGATACGAAAGAGAGGTTGAACAGGCTAGTTATAGGGGTTGCGAAAATTTCGGCTGCTAATTTTAGAAAGAAAGGGTCCAGATTGTCTAGCCCAGCTGATTTGTAGGGGTCCAGATTTTGCAGCTCTTTCAGGACATCAGCTATCTGAATTTGGGTGAAGGAGAATCGGGGGGGGTGGGGGCATGGGCAAGTTGCAGCGGAGGGTGCAGAGCTGGTGGCCGGGTAGGGCTAGCCAGGTGGAAAGCATGGCCAGCCGTAGCAAAATGCTTATAGAAATTCTCGATTATCGTAGATTTATCGGTGGTGACAGTGTTTCCTAGCCTCAGTGCAGTGGGTAGCTGGGAGGAGGTGCTCTTATTCTCCATGGACTTTACAGTGTCCCAAAACTTTTTGGAGTTAGTGCTACAGAATGCAAATTTCTGTTTGAAAAAGCTAGCCTTTGCTTTCCTAACTGATTGTGTATATTGGTTCCTGACTTCCCTGAAAAGTTGCATATCGTGGGGGCTGTTCGATGCTAATTCAGTACGCCACAGGATGTTTTTGTGCTGGTCAAGGGCAGTCAAGTCTGGGGTGAACCAGGGGCTGAATCTGTTCTTAGTTCTGAATTTTTTGAATGGGGAATGCTTATTTAAGATGGAGAGGAAAGCACTTTTGTAGAACATCCAGGCATCCTCTGCTGACAGAATGAGGTCAATATCCATCCAGGATACATGGGCCAGGTCAATTAGAAAGGCCTGCTCGCTGAAGTGTTTTAGGGAGCGTTTGACAGTGATGAGGGGTGGTCGTTTGACCGCGGACCCATTACGGACGCAGGCAATGAGGCAGTGATCGCTGAGATCCTGGTTGAAGACAGCGGAGGTGTATTTAGAGGTTAAATTAGTCAGGATGATATCTATGAGGGTGCCCATGTTTACGGATTTAGGGTTTTACCTGGTAGGTTCCTTGATAATTTGTGTGAGATTGAGGGCATCCAGTTTAGATTGTAGGACGGGTGTTAAGCATATCCCAGTTTAGGTCACCAAGCAGTACGAACTCTGAGGATAGATGGGGGGCAAGCAATTCACATATGGTGTCCAGGGCACAACTGGGGGCTGAGAGGGGTCTGTAGCAAGCGGCAACAGTGAGAGACTTATTTCTGGAAAGGTGGATTTTTAGAAGTAGAAGCTCAAACTGTTTGGGCACAGACCTGGATAGTATGATAGAGCTCTGCAGGCTTTCTCTACAGTAGATTGCAACTCCGCCCCCTTTGGCAGTTCTATCTAGACGGAAAATGTTGTAATTCGGGATGGACATTTCTGCATTTTTGGTGGCCTTCCTAAGCCAGGATTCAGACACTGCTAGAACATCAGGGTTGGCTGAGTGTGCTAACGCAGTGAATAACTCAAACTTGGGGAGGAGGCTTCTGATGTTAACATGCAAGAAACCAAGGCTTTTACGGTTACAGAAGTCAACAAATGATAGCGCCTGGGGAGTAGGAGTGATACTGGGGGCTACAGGGCCTGGGTTAACCTCTACATCACCAAAGGAACAGAGGAGGAATAGAATAAGGATACGGCTAAAGGCTTTAAGAACTGGTCTTCTAGTGCGTTGGGTAGAAAGAATAAAAGGGGCAGATTTCCGGGCTTGTAGAATAGATATGATATAGTCCTAAACTATTGATAACTGAATAGGCCTATCAGTCTATACCAGTTGTTCCCAACCTTTTTTGGTTACTGTACCATCAACTGAATTTTTCTCTGCTGGAGTACCCCTGAAGTACACCCTCATGTGCATTTTACCAGTAGGCCTGTGCCAGTGGAGGCTTCGGAGGGGAGGACGGCTCATAATAATGGCTGGAATGGAGTCAATGGAATGATATCAAACACATCAAAGACGTGGTTTCCATGTGGTTGATACCACTCCATTGACTCCATTCCAGATATTATTATGAGCCGTCCTCCCCTCAGAAGCCTCCACTGGCCTATGGTCTGATGAGTCTTCTCAAGTACCCCCTGTGGTAGCTAAATAAAATGTCACAATATATCAACCAATATGTTTATCTTATTGTAATACAAAACAGTCATTAGGTTACGAAATATGTTGTATATTATCTATCAAAGTAACTCCTGAATTAAAATGTTACACAGGAGAGCATCCCAAAGCATTTTCAGTTCAAGGAAGACTTTTGGTTCCGCCCACTACCCTTACCGGAAGTTTAGCTTTTGTTGTCACACTGGAAGAAAATGGCAGCTGCTGTGAGTTTTTTTTCAATGAAGGCACTGAAATAATAGCTATTTTTTTGCATTGGAGTTACGATCTATAATAATGCAAATCATAAGGCAAGTCCATCCTAATGTTTAAGATTGAAGCTGCTTTATGCGTTTGTGTCTCAGCTGTTGTATTGATAGCTAACTTTGGCAGCTTCCCAAGAAGCAAGCTAGCGATGCTAACGTTAGCCTGCTAGCTAGCCAGCAAGCGAGCTTGTTGCTGTGAACCAATCGCTTGCCTGTGAGCATAACGCTAGCATCAAGTTAACTGGGTTTAATTGAAAACAACGCTGTTCCATCAAAGTGTATGGATAGAAACTGGGTGATATTGTACAGCCATATATATTGTGCATCATTTGTTGATTATTTGCGAAATCGCCATACGATCAAAAGTATATATTACTTAGCAGTTAGCTAGCTAGCACTTACCTGGGCAGTATTGCTAACCAACCCGCTAGCTAGCGCTTACCTGGCCAGTATTGTTAACCAACCCACTAGCTAGCACTTACCTGGGCAGTATTGCTAACCAACCCGCTAGCTAGCACTTACCTGACCAGTATTGCTAACCAACCCGCTAGCTAACACTTACCTGGCCAGTATTGCTAACCAAGCCGCTAGCTAGCACTTACCTGGCCAGTATTGTTAACCAACCCGCTAGCTAGCACTTACCTGGCCAGTATTGCTAACCAAACCGCTAGCTAGCACTTACCTGGCCAGTATTGCTAACCAACCCGCTCAAACGGTCGGTGCCTTGTTGACTGTGTAGACTAGGTTTGACCCGGGCCGTGTGTGTGCAGGGTTTGAATGGTCGCTGTATGGAGGTAACGGTGTGGGGCTAAGGACAGCTACGTCTGCAGCTGACCATCACTCACCCAGCTACCGGTGGCAGACCACAATGGTAAGCATCCCTCCCGCCAACCCCCTATCCACCAATCCCTCTATCTGTCTATCCATTCCTCTATCCGTCCATGCATCCCTTTATCCGACTATCTACCACTCTATCTATCCCTCTATCCTTCTATCTATCTGTCTATCCATCCCTCTATCAGCCATCTACCCATCCATCTATCCATTCATCTCTGATCTCTCTGTGTGCGGATAGGGTGGGCAAGATCTCTGATCTTGCCCACCCTATATCTGTGTGCATGTGTTGACTGTTCTGTTTCCATTGTGAAGTGTGTGACCACGGGCAAATTACAGTAGTAGGAAAGACATTATAAAGCTGTTTTGATCAGTAGTATAAATAATTTATCCATTGCCCAATAAAGCCTAGTGACAAAGACTACAGTAATGGATGCCAAATGTTCTTTTTGCAGCAACAAGTTTTGGAATATGCATTGGATAGGGCTGAGGTAAGACTTTTTCTATTTCTTCTACACGAACAAGGTGATTCAAGTGTGTGTGTCTGTTTGTCTATGTGTGTATGCTTGTGTGTGTGTGTGTGTGTGTATCTGTAGGTGTTCATGCATATAGCTCCAACGCTGATGTATTTCCTCTTCTTCAGTACATTGTTGAAAGTGCTCGTCAACGGCCAGCCAAGAGGAGAGCCTCATCCGGAGGGAGGAAGAGTTTATACCAGAAACTATACGAGCTCTACATCGAAGAGTGTGAGAAGGAACCAGAGCTCAAGGTAACCAATAGAAGTCTGAGTAGGTTGTATAGAAAGCATTTGACAGACCTAATCATTGGACCCATTGACCTGTAGCTTGTGTTCATTAGGGTACACCGTAGCAAAATGTTTTGTAACAGAAAACGAAAGCCAGGGTTCTTATTGGACAAGTTCACTTCAGAAGCAGCGTAGGAATGTGAATTAATCATTATTGATAAGCTCGGACGATTGATTGTTTATTGATTTATTGTTATGTGTAGAAGCTGCGTAGGAATGTGAACCTGCTGGAGAAGCTGATGTGTCAGGAGTCAGTGTCGTGTCTGGTTGTCAACCTCTACCCCGGCAACCAGGGATACTCCCTCATGCTCCGCGGCAAGAATGGATCTGGTGAGAGACCGCTGTCAATCAATCACTTTTATCTATCACCCTATCGATTTAATCAGTCTTATCAATTTATCAAACATTCACAATTAAGATATTTGTCATGCAACATTTAGTAAAAATACTCGGCTTAAAAACCCCAAGAGGTCCAAGGTAAACGCTGTCCTGCATATATCACTGCTATGTAGCTAGTATTGTAGTACTGTATCTAGTATGGTTCTGTTAGTCTAGTGGACCGTTTTCTACAGAGCTGTAGTAGTAAGTGTTTATTTTCTACAGAACTGTAGTAGTAAGTGTTTATTTTCTACAGAACTGTAGTAGTAAGTGTTTATTTTCTACAGAACTGTAGTAGTAAGTGTTTATTTTCTACAGAGCTGTAGTAGTAAGTGTTTATTTTCTACAGAACTGTAGTAGTAAGTGTTTATTTTCTACAGAACTGTAGTAGTAAGTGTTTATTTTCTACAGAACTGTAGTAGTAAGTGTTTATTTTCTACAGAACTGTAGTAGTAAGTGTTTATTTTCTACAGAACTGTAGTAGTAAGTGTTTATTTTCTACAGAACTGTAGTAGTAAGTGTTTATTTTCTACAGAACTGTAGTAGTAAGTGTTTATTTTCTACAGAGCTGTAGTAGTAAGTGTTTATTTTCTACAGAACTGTAGTAGTAAGTGTTTATTTTCTACAGAACTGTAGTAGTAACAATATGGCTTTGTTTGATAGACTATTCAACTGCGTAATGGTGACAATGCCTCTTTCTCTCTCCCCCCTCTCTCTGTAGACTCTGAGACGATCCGTCTGCCGTATGAGGAAGGACAGCTGTTGGAGTACCTGGATGCTGAGGAGCTTCCTCCTATCCTGGTGGATCTCTTGGAGAAGTCCCAGGTGTGTGTGTGATTGTGTGTGTATTTGTTTGTGTGTTCCCTCTGTCTCTCTGGCTCCTTGTCCCTCTCTGGCTCCTTGTCCCTCTCTGCCTCCTTGTCCCTCTCTTTCTCCTTGTCCCTCTCTTTCTCCTTGTCCCTCTCTGCCTCCTTGTCCCTCTCTGCCTCCTTGTCCCTCTCTGCCTCCTTGTCCCTCTCTGCCTCCTTGTCCCTCTCTGCCTCCTTGTCCCTCTCTGCCTCCTTGTCCCTCTCTATCTCCTTGTCCCTCTCTGCCTCCTTGTCTCTCTCTTTCTCCTTGTCCCTCTGACTCCTTGTCCCTCTCTGACTCCTTGTCCCTCTCTGACTCCTTGTCCCTCTCTGCCTCCTTGTCCCTCTCTGCCTCCTTGTCCCTCTCTGACTCCTTGTCCCTCTCTGACTCCTTGTCCCTCTCTTTCTCCTTGTCCCTCTCTGACTCATTGTCCCTCTCTGACTCCTTGTCCCTCTCTAACTCCCTGTCTCTCTATCTCCTTGTCCCTCTCTAACTCCCTGTCTCTATCTCCTTGTCCCTCTCTAACTCCCTGTCTCTCTATCTCCTTGTCCCTCTCTAACTCCCGGTCTCTCTATCTCCTTGTCCCTCTCTAACTCCCTGTCTCTCTATCTCCTTGTCCCTCTCTAACTCCCTGTCTCTCTATCTCATTGTCCCTCTCTAACTCCCTGTCTCTCTATCTCCTTGTCTCTCTGCCTCCTTGTCCCCCTCTAACTCCCTGTCTCTCTATCTCCTTGTCCCCCTCTAACTCCCTGTCTCTCTGGCTCCTTGTCCCTCTCTAACTCCCTGTCTCTCTATCTCCTTGTCCCTCTCTAACTCCCTGTCTCCCTGTCTCTCTATCTCCTTGTCCCTCTCTAACTCCCTGTCTCTCTGCCTCCTTGTCCCTCTCTAACTCCCTGTCTCTCTATCTCCTTGTCCCCCTCTAACTCCCTGTCTCTCTGTCTCCTTGTCCCTCTCTAACTCCCTGTCTCTCTATCTCCTTGTCCCTCTCTAACTCCTTGTCCCTCTCTAACTCCCTGTCTCTCTGTCTCCCTGTCTCTCTGTCTCCTTGTCCCTCTCTAACTCTCTGTCTCCTTGTCCCTCTCTATCTCCTTGTCTCTCTGCCTCCTTGTCCATCTCTGCCTCCTTGTCTCTCTCTGCCTCCTTGTCCCTCTCTTTCTCCTTGTCCCTCTGACTCCTTGTCCCTCTCTGACTCCTTGTCCAGGTGAACATCTTCCACTGTGGCTGTGTGGTAGCAGAGGTCAGAGACTACAGACAGTCTGGCAACACTAAGATGCCCTCCTTCCAGAGCAGACACGTCCTGCTACGGCCCACCATGCAGGTAGGAACTAGCACTGCTTTCTAGAGGAGATGGCTGCCGCTTTACAGCTCTCTAACCAATTGTACTATTATGTGTGTTTTTTCGCCTTTATTTGTAATTTATTCTGTTCATAATGTTTCTGCCACCGTCTCTTACAACCAAAAAGAGCTTCTGGATATCAGGACAGCATTTTCTCACCTCGTACTGGACGAAGATTTTTTCTTCAACTGGTCGGACGCGAAGGATATTCTACAGACACCCGACAAGGCCCAAATCCCAGTCATTCGCATGAGAAAGAGACAGATATCGTGGACGTAGGTCGGGGTGCCTTGTAAGGATCCGACGGCGAGCGAGTAAACTGCCACTCCCATCAATCCTATTAGCCAACGTTCAATCATTTGAAAATAAATTGGACGACCTAAGATTACGGTTATCCTACCAACGGGACATTAAAAACTGTAATATCTTATGTTTCACCGAGTCGTGGCTGAACGACGACAATGATAACATACAGCTGGCGGGATATACGCTACATCGGCAGGATAGAAAGGCTGACTCCGGTAAGACAAGGGGTGGCGGTCTGTGTATATTTGTAAACAACAGCTGGTGCATGAAATCTAATACTAAGGAAGTCTCAATGTTTTGCTCGCCTGAGGTAGAGTATCTCATGATAAGCTGTAGACCACACTATTTACCAAGAGAGTTTTCATCTATATTTTTTGTAGCTGTCTATTTATCACCACAAACCGATGCTGGCGCTAAGACCGCACTCAATGAGCTGTATAAGGCCATAAGTGAACAGGAAAACGCTCATCCAGAGGCAGCGCTCCTAGCGGCCGGGTACTTTAATGCAGGGAAACTTAAATCCGTTCTACCTCATTTCTACCAGCATGTTAAATGTGCAACCAGACGGGAAAAAACTCTAGACCACCTTTACTCCACACACAGAGACGCATACAAAGCTCTCCCTCGCCCTCCATTTGGCAAATCTGACCATAACTCTATCCTCCTGATTCCTGCTTATAATCAAAAACTAAAGCAGGAAGCACCCGTGACTCGGTTAATAAGGAAGTGGTGAGATGAAGCAGATGCTAAGCTACAGGACTGTTTTGCTAGCACAGACTGGAATATGTTCCGGGATTCTTCAGATAGCATTGAGGAGTACACCACATCAGTCACTGGCTTCATCAATAAGTGCATCGATGATGTCATCCCCACAGTGACTGTACGTACATACCCCAACCAGAAGCCATGGATTACAGGCAACATCCGCACTGAGCTAAAGGGTAGAGCTGCCGCTTTCAAGGAGCGGGACTCTTAACCCGGACGCTTATAAGAAATCCCGCTATGCCCTCTGACGAACCATCAAACAGGCAAAGAGTCAATACAGGACTAAAATTGAATCGTACTACACCGGCTCTGACGCTCATCGGATGTGGCAGGGCTTGCAAACTATTACAGACTACAAAGGGAAGCACAGCCGCGAGCTGCCAAGTGACACAAGCCTACCAGACAAGCTAAATCACTTCTATGCTCGCTTCGAGGCAAGCAACACTGAAGCATGCATGAGAGCATCAGCTGTTCCGGATGACTATGTGATCACGCTCTCCGTAGCCGATGTGAGTAAGACTTTAAAGCAGGTCAACATTCACAGGGCCAGACAGATTACCAGGGCGTGTACTCCGAGCATGCGCTGACCAACTGGCAAGTGTCTTCACTGACATTTTCAACATGTCCCTGACTGAGTCTGTAATACCAACAAGTTTCAAGCAGACCACCATATTCCCTGTGCCCAAGAACACTAAGATAACCTGCCTAAATGACTACCGAACCGTAGCACTCACGTCTGTAGCCATGAAGTGCTTTGAAAGGCTGGTCATTGCTCACATCAACACCATTATCCCAGAAACCCTAGACCCGCTCCAATTTGCATACCGCCCCAACAGATCCACAGATGATGTAATCTCTATTGCACGCCACACTGCCCTTTCCCACCTGGACAAGAGGAACACATATGTGAGAATGCTATTCATTGACTACAGCTCAGCGTTCAACACCATAGTGCCCTCAAAGCTCATCACTAAGCTAAGGACCCTGGGACTAAACACCTCCCTCTGAAACTGGATCCTGGACTTCCTGACGGGCTGCCCCCAGGTGGTAAGGGTAGGTAACAACACATCCGCCACGCTGATCCTCAACACGGGGCCCCTCAGGGGTGCGTGCTCAGTCCCCTCCTGTACTCCCTGTTCACCCATGACTGCATGGTCAGGCACGACTCCAACACCATCATTATGTTTTCCGACGACACAACAGTGGTAGGCCTGATCACCAACAACGATGAGACAGCCTATAGGGAGGAGGTCAGAGACCTGGCCGTGTGGTGCCAGGACAACAACCTCTCCCAGAGGGTAGTGCGTACGGCCCAGTATATCACTGGGGCCAAGCTTCCTGCCATCCAGGACCTCTATACCAGGCGGTTTCAGAGGAAGGCCCTAAAAATTCTCCAGTCACCCTAGTCATAGACTGTTCTCTCTGCTACCGAACGGCAAGCGGTACCGGAGCGCCAAGTCTAGGTCCAAACGGCTTCTTAACAGCTTCTACCCCCAAGCCATAAGACTCCTGAACAGCTAATCATGGCTAACCCGGACTATTTGCATTGTCCCCCCCACCCCACCCCCTCCTCTTTTACGCTGCTGCTACTCTGTTTATTATCTATGCATAGTCACTTTAACTCTACTCTGCACCGGAACCCCCTGTATATAGCCTCCCTACTGTTATTTTATTTTACTGCTGCTCTTTAATTATTTGCTTATTTTTATTATTTTTAGTTATCTATTTTTTACTTAACACATATTTGTCTTAAAACTGTATTGTTGGTTAAGGGCTTGTAAGTAAGCATTTCACTGTAAGGTGTACACCTGTTGTATTCAGCGCATGTGACAAATACGATTTGATTTGAGAACCATATAAATACAAGAGAGAACAGACACCATGCAGGTAGGAACTAGCACTGCTTTCTAGAACCATAGAAATACAAGAGATAGAGCAGTTGGTTTCTATGTTAGAGTGGACAAAAGTGGTGGTGATATGCTATCAGAATGATGTGCAGACATTTTATTTCAAAATAGCCTTCGATCGTTACGTATTGGAACGTTGATACTAAATTCTGACCTTTGACCTCCCCAGACACTGATCTGTGACGTCCACGCCATGACCAGTGACCACCACAAATGGACTCAGGTGAGTTACCAATGAAACCTGAACACACCAACAAGAAGTATAGAATACTCTCCTCTTTTCTCCTGTCCTCCTTTCTCCTTCCCTTCTTGCATTCTCCTCCTTTATCACCTCCTGCCTCTACCCTCTTCATTTATCCCCTTCTCTCTCCCTCCTCTCCTCTGTTCTCCCCCCTCCAGGATGACAAGTTCCAGTTGGAGAGCCAGTTACTGCTGGCCACAGCTGATCCTCTGTGTCTGGATCCATCTGTCTCTGTCACCTGTACAGCCAACCGCCTGCTCTACAACAAGCAGAAGATGAACACTCACTCTATGAAACGGTACACACAGAGAGACACACACACACACACACACGCATGCTCGCAGAGACGCAGACACACACACACAGAGACCTACAAACACACAGACACGCAGAGACGCAGGCACACGCACACACACACACACACACACAACACACACTGACATACACAGTCACCTGCAAACACACACACATCGACACACACACACACACACACAACACACACTGACATACACAGTCACCTGCAAACACACACACATCGACACACACAACACACACACAACACACACACACACACACACACACATCGACACACACAGTCACCTACAAACACACACACACACACACCTTCACACACTATTATGCTTCCCTGATCTCCAGCTGTTCTACCAGAGCCACACTAACCTGTTTCTCCTCTCTCCGTAGTTGTTTTAAACGTCACTCTCGGGCGGCGTTGAACCGTCAGCAGGAGCTGTCTTACCTGCCCGTGCCCCCCCAGCTGCGTCTCTATGACTACCTGCAGAGGAGGAAGGAGAGGAAGCCTGCCCCCTCGATAGATCTTAAGATCTCCAAGGCCGGAAACGTGAGTTCACCTTACTCTCTGCATGCTAACACCTTTAGATAGACCATGCTAACACCTCTAGATAGACCATGCTAACACCTCTAGATAGACCATGCTAACACCTCTAGATAGACCATGCTAACACCTCTAGATAGACCATGCTAACACCTCTAGATAGACCATGCTAACACCTCTAGATAGACCATGCTAACACCTCTAGATAGACCATGCTAACACCTCTAGATAGACCATGCTAACACCTCTAGATAGACCATGCTAACACCTCTAGATAGACCATGCTAACACCTCTAGATAGACCATGCTAACACCTCTAGATAGACCATGCTAACACCTCTAGATAGACCATGCTAACACCTCTAGATAGACCATGCTAACACCTCTAGATAGACCATGCTAACACCTCTAGATAGACCATGCTAACACCTCTAGATAGACCATGCTAACACCTCTAGATAGACCATGCTAACACCTCTAGATAGACCATGCTAACACCTCTAGATAGACCATGCTAACACCTCTAGATAGACCATGCTAACACCTCTAGATAGACCATGCTAACACCTCTAGATAGACCATGCTAACACCTCTAGATAGACCATGCTACACCTCTAGATAGACCATGCTAACACCTCTAGTAGACCATGCTAACACCTCTAGATAGACCATGCTAACACCTCCTAGATAGACCATGCTAACACCTCTAGATAGACCATGCTAACACCTCTAGATAGACCATGCTAACACCTCTAGATAGACCATGCTAACACCTCTAGATAGACCATGCTAACACCTCTAGATAGACCATGCTAACACCTCCTAGATAGACCATGCTAACACCTCTAGATAGACCATGCTAACACCTCTAGATAGACCATGCTAACACCTCTAGATAGACCATGCTAACACCTCTAGATAGGCCATGCTAACACCTTTAGATAGAGCATGCTAACACCTCTAGGTAGACCATGCTAACACCTCTAGATAGACCATGCTAACACCTCTAGGTAGACCATGCTAACACCCCCTAGATAGACCATGCTACACCTCTAGATAGACCATGCTAACACCTCTAAGATAGACCATGCTAACACCTCTAGATAGACCATGCTAACACCCTCTAGATAGACCATGCTAACACCTCTAGATAGACCATGCTAACACCTCTAGGTAGACCATGCTAACACCTCAAGATAGACCATGCTAACACCTCTAGGTAGACCATGCTAACACCTCTAGGTAGACCATGCTAACACCTCTAGGTAGACCATGCTAACACCTCCTAGATAGACCATGCTAACACACATTTGTTCAGACTGATCTCTGTCCACTCTTCTCTCCCTTCCTCAGTGTGTGGACATGTGGAAGCAGAGCATCTGCCAGCTCACTGTCCCCAAGGAGATTGATGTAAGTCTCTCTCTCCTTCTCAAACACCCCTTACCTGTCTGTCATGAAGCGGCCGTTGTCAGTCAAGTGACTGGTACTCTTGAGATATGGACCAGGGTTTGGACTCAATGCCAATTGAAGTCAGTCAATTCAGGAAGTGATTTGAATTTAAAATCCCCAAATGGAAAAACTTTTGACATAAATACCTTCTTCTTTTTCAGTTTATTGAGAAGTCATAGAAAATTGATTCCCTTTTTTTAAATTATTGAATTGGAATTTCAGTTTACTTATTGAATGGACTGACTTCAATTGGAATTTCGCCCAACCCTGATATGGACCGTTTAGTCTTCAAACACAGACTCTCTGTATTTCCAGGTGGATAAATATGCTGTGGTAGAGAGGTCAGTGAAGCTGGAGGAATCTCAGCCCACTGTCTGGCCTGCAGAGGTAAGACTTGTAGCTTCCTGGTGTCACACTCTTTATCTTCCCCTGTTACAGAGCCACTAACTAACTAAACACTGACATCATCTCAAAGCTCACAGCAAGCTGCTAGAAATACCCTTTTAGCACAGAAGATCTGTGCATTTCCTGCCAGCTTAGATCAAAATGGTCCCAGAGGACCAAGGTTTCTCTTCTCACTTCCTGGTGTCTCACCCTATCAGGAAGTGATAGATTACTATATGTTTGAGTGTGAGGTGGGGGGGGGGCAGGCCCATAGGACCAAGGTGTCTCTTTTAACTTCCTGGTGTCACACCTGTTCTCTTCCCCATAACAGGAAGTGATAGATGACTATACGTTTGAGTGTGAGGTTGGGGGAAAAGCCCAGAGGACCAAAGTGTCCATCTTCCAGTCGGTGGGAGACCCTCTGGTCTACGGAAAGATCTACTGCGCCAAAGAACCCAAAACTGAGGAGGACAGCAGCGATCTACACCTCATACACCCATCGTAAGGACAGTGGGGTGGGGGGGTGCAACGCGGCAGAGGACAGTATAATGTAACGTTCTAGAAACATAATTATTTTGACTTGGATTCCTCTTCTCTTTTCCCACCAGTTTCCTAATAGGATCGAAGATAGATGCTGATCGGTAAGTGGGCTAACTGGGACTGTGTGCTTGTCCTTTCTGAACATATGTTCTGTGTTGTAGGGTGTTGACTGTGTTGTAGGGTGTTGACTGTGTTGTAGGGTGTTGACTGTGTTGTAGGTTGTTGACTGTGTTGTAGGTTGTTGACTGTACTGTAGGTTGTTGACTGTACTGTAGGTTGTTGACTGTGTTGTAGGGTGTTGACTGTGTTGTAGGGTGTTGACTGTGTTGTAGGGTGTTGACTGTGTTGTAGGTGTTGACTGTGTTGTAGGGTGTTGACTGTGTTGTAGGTTGTTGACTGTACTGTAGGTTGTTGACTGTACTGTAGGTGTTGACTGTGTTGTAGGGTGTTGACTGTGTTGTAGGGTGTTGACTGTGTTGTAGGTTGTTGACTGTGTTGTAGGTTGTTGACTGTGTTGTAGGTTGTTGACTGTGTTGTAGGTTGTTGACTGTGTTGTAGGTTGTTGACTGTGTTGTAGGTTGTTGACTGTGTTGTAGGGTGTTGACTGTGTTGTAGGTTGTTGACTGTTGTTGTGTTGTTGACTGTTTGTAGGTTGTTGACTGTGTTGTAGGTTGTTGACTGTGTTGTAGGGTGTTGACTGTGTTGTAGGGTGGTTGACTGTGTTGTAGGTGTTGACTGTGTTGTAGGTTGTTGACTGTTGTGTTTGACTGTATGTGGTTGTTGACTGTGTTGTAGGTGTTGTTGTGACTGTGTTGTAGGTTGTTGACTGTGTTGTAGGTTGTTGACTGTGTGTAGGTTGTTGACTGTGTTGTAGGGTGTTGACTGTGTTGTAGGTTGACGTTGTAGGTTGTTGACTGTGTTGTAGGTGTTGACTGTTGTAGGTTTGACTGTGTTGTAGGTTGTTGACTGTGTTGTAGGGTGTTGACTGTGTTGTAGGGTGTTGACTGTGTTGTAGGTTGTTGACTGTGTTGTAGGTTGTTGACTATGTATGTAGGTTGTTGACTGTGTTGTAGGGTGTTGACTGTGTTGTAGGGTTTTTGACTATGTTGTAGGTTGTTGACTGTGTTGTAGGGTGTTGACTGTGTTGTAGGTTGTTGACTGTGTTGTAGGGTGTTGACTGTGTTGTAGGTTGTTGACAAAAAGTATTGCTTTTCCTAGGTTCCTGTCTCAGTATAAAGGTGTGTATGAGTCGGACGTGAAGTGCCAGGTGAAGATGTCTCATAACTCGGGATTCGTGGGACAGAACCAGCTCTCACCCAACAGACAGACAGAGGTACACACACTATAACACACACACACACACTACAGAACCAGCTCTCACCCAACAGACAGACAGAGATACACACACACACACACACTACAGAACCAGCTCTCACCCAACAGACAGACAGAGGTACACACACTATAACACACACACACTACAGAACCAGCTCTCACCCAACAGACAGACAGAGATACACACACCATAACACACACACACACACTACAGAACCAGCTCTCACCCAACAGACAGACAGAGGTACACACACTATAACACACACACACTACAGAACCAGCTCTCACCCAACAGACAGACAGAGATACACACACCATAACACACACACACACACTACAGAACCAGCTCTCACCCAACAGACAGACAGAGATACACACACCATAACACACACACACACACTACAGAACCAGCTCTCACCCAACAGACAGACAGAGGTACACACACCATAACACACACACACACACTACAGAACCAGCTCTCACCCAACAGACAGACAGAGCTTGTTGTTGTTGTTGTTGTTGACCTCATGCCCGTTATGTGTCCCCAGGCGGATGGTCTATCAGCCCTGGTTCAGTCGTCAGGCGTGTTGGGGAAGGGGGTGAAGCACCGGCCTCCCCCCATCAAACTACCCTCCGGGTCGGGCAGCAGCTCCTCAGGTAACCCCCCCTCTCTAACCTGCCTGGAGGTCTGGGGCTGCATCTCATTCCAGAAAATTGTGGTTCTTTAGTTGTTCACTCCCCATCGCACATCTGATTGGTGCTAACTCCTCTCACCTCCCCCTCTCTCACCCCGCTCCCTCTCTCCCTCCCCTCTCTCCCTCCCCTCTCTCCAGGTAACCTGTATAGTTCAGCCCAGGCTACCAGTGGTCTCCTCACGTGTCCTACGCCCCCCCCAGGAACAGGTCCCGGATCAGTCAAGCCCCAGCCTCTGAGCAGGAAGCACTCTCTGGAGCTGGGGCAGGGGTTACAGCTGGGGGGGTTGTTGTCCCCGGCAGCCCTGTCTCCCATGGGGTCAACACAGAGTGAGTACCTAACCAGTCTATCAAACAGTCATTCTATCAAACAGCCATTCTATCAAACAGCCAATCATTCTATCAAACAGTCAGTCAGTCTATCAAACAGTCATTCTATCAAACAGCCAATCATTCTATCAAACAGTCAGTCAGTCTATCAAACAGCCATTCTATCAAACAGCCAATCATTCTATCAAACAGTCAGTCAGTCTATCAAACAGTCATTCTATCAAACAGTCATTCTATCAAACAGTCAGTCAGTCTATCAAACAGTCATTCTATCAAACAGTCATTCTATCAAACAGTCAGTCATTCTATCAAACAGTCAGTCAATCTATCAAACAGCCAATCAGTCTATCAAACAGTCAGTCATTCTATCAAACAGCCAATCAATCTATCAAACAGCCAATCAATCTATCAAACAGCCAATCATTCTATCAAACAGTCATTCTATCAAACAGTCAATCAGTCTATCAAACAGTCAATCTATCAAACAGCCAATCATTCTATCAAACAGTCAATCAGTCTATCAAACAGCCAATCAGTCTATCAAACAGTCAATCTATCAAACAGCCAATCATTCTATCAAACAGTCAGTCAGTCTATCAAACAGTCAGTCAGTCTATCAAACAGTCATTCTATCAAACAGCCAATCAATCTATCAAACAGCCAATCATTCTATCAAACAGTCAATCTATCAAACAGCCAATCAATCTATCAAACAGTCATTCTATCAAACAGTCAATCAATCTATCAAACAGTCAATTATTCTATCAAACAGTCAGTCAGTCTATCAAACAGTCAGTCAGTCTATCAAACAGCCAATCAATCTATCAAACAGTCAATTATTCTATCAAACAGTCAGTCAGTCTATCAAACAGTCAGTCAGTCTATCAAACAGTCAGTCAGTCTATCAAACAGTCAGTCAGTCTATCAAACAGTCAGTCAGTCTATCAAACAGTCAGTCTATCAAACAGTCAGTCAGTTTATCAAACAGTCAATCAGTCTATCAAACAGTCAGTCAGTTTATCAAACAGTCAATCAGTCTATCAAACAGTCAGTCAGTCTATCAAACAGTCAGTCAGTCTATCAAACAGTCAGTCAGTTTATCAAACAGTCAGTCAGTCTATCAAACAGTCAATCATTCTATCAAACAGTCATTCTATCAAACAGTCAATCAGTCTATCAAACAGTCAATCTATCAAACAGCCAATCATTCTATCAAACAGTCAATCAGTCTATCAAACAGTCAATCATTCTATCAAACAGTCAATCTATCAAACAGCCAATCATTCTATCAAACAGTCAGTCAGTCTATCAAACAGTCAGTCAGTCTATCAAACAGTCATTCTATCAAACAGCCAATCAATCTATCAAACAGCCAATCATTCTATCAAACAGTCAATCTATCAAACAGCCAATCAATCTATCAAACAGTCATTCTATCAAACAGTCAATCAATCTATCAAACAGTCAATTATTCTATCAAACAGTCAGTCAGTCTATCAAACAGTCAGTCAGTCTATCAAACAGTCAGTCAGTTTATCAAACAGTCAGTCAGTCTATCAAACAGTCAATCATTCTATCAAACAGTCATTCTATCAAACAGTCAATCAGTCTATCAAACAGTCAATCTATCAAACAGCCAATCAATCTATCAAACAGTCATTCTATCAAACAGTCAATCAATCTATCAAACAGTCAATTATTCTATCAAACAGTCAGTCAGTCTATCAAACAGTCAGTCAGTCTATCAAACAGTCAGTCAGTTTATCAAACAGTCAGTCAGTCTATCAAACAGTCAATCATTCTATCAAACAGTCATTCTATCAAACAGTCAATCAGTCTATCAAACAGTCAATCTATCAAACAGCCAATCATTCTATCAAACAGTCAATCTATCAAACAGCCAATCAATCTATCAAACAGTCATTCTATCAAACAGCCAATCAATCTATCAAACAGTCAATTATCTATCAACAATCATTCTATCAAACAGTCCAATCTATCAAACAGTCAATCATCTATCAAACAGTCATCATCTATCAAACAGTCAATCAATCTATCAAACAGTCAATTCTATCAAACAGTCATCAGTCTATCAAACAGTCAGTCATTCTATCAAACAGTCAGTCAGTCTATCAAACAGTCATCAGTCTATCAAACAGCCAATCAATCTATCAAACAGTCAATTCATTCTATCAAACATCAGTCAGTCTATCAAACAGCATCAGTCTATCAAACAGTCCAGTCTATCAAACAGTCAGTCAGTCTATCAAACAGTCAGGTCTATCAAACAGTCAGTCAGTTTTATCAAACAGTCATCAGTCTATCAAACAGTCATCAGTTATCAAACAGTCAATCAGTCTATCAAACAGTCAGTCAGTCTATCAAACAGTCAGTCAGTCTATCAAACAGTCAGTCAGTTTATCAAACAGTCAGTCAGTCTATCAAACAGTCAGTCAGTTTATCAAACAGTCAGTCAGTTTATCAAACAGTCAGTCAGTTTATCAAACAGTCAATCAGTCTATCAAACAGTCAGTCAGTCTATCAAACAGTCTATCAGTCTATCAATCAGTCAGTCAGTCTATCAAACAGTCAATCAGTTTATCAATCAGTCAATCAGTCAGTCAGTCTATCAAACAGTCTATCAGTCTATCAATCAGTCAGTCAGTCTATCAAACAGTCAGCCAATCAGGCCAGGGCTGCCCACTGTCACCTCTGTCATTGGTATTATTACCCAGGAAAGTCTTACAGGTGTGAAGATTGGAACCAAACCCACATTATATCTCTATATGCAGATGGGATTTCTAACCCAGAAACCTCTATTCCCATTCTTATTGACTTGAGGTTTAGCTCTAAATAAATGTGAATATCTTTTTGTTTATCTTGGTGTGAAAAATAAACTTCACAACCTGTCAAACAGCAACTTTGCACCTGTATTTAGGGCAGTTAAGGAAGACCTAGACAGGTGGATGGACCTGCCATTATCATGGTTGGGTAGAATTAATCGTATTAAAATTAATGTTTTCCCCAGACTGTATCCTCTCCAGATGGTCACATTTTATATTATAACGAAAAATACTTTTAATGAACTCAAGAAATACCTCTCAGACTTTATATGGCACAGAAAAAGACCAATGTTGAAAGTTAGTAAACTGAAGCTACCATATCATTTAGGAGGCCTGGCGCTAACTAATGTACTGTTTAATAACTGGGCATGTCATGTTCACATAATTACAGAATGGCTCAGAGATGAACCTTGCTCTAATTGGCTCAGAGATGAACCTTGCTCTAATTGGCTCAGAGATTAACCTTGCTCTAATTGGCTCAGAGATGAACCTTGCTCTAATTGGCTCAGAGATTAACCTTGCTCTAATTGGCTCAGAGATGAACCTTGCTCTAATTGGCTCAGAGATGAACCTTGCTCTAATTGGCTCAGAGATGAACCTTGCTCTAATTGGCTCAGAGATTAACCTTGCTCTAATTGGCTCAGAGATGAACCTTGCTCTAATTGGCTCAGAGATGAACCTTGCTCTAATTGGGTCAGAGATGAACCTTGCTCTAATTGGCTCAGAGATGAACCTTGCTCTAATTGGGTCAGTAATGACTCCTGTTTCACATCTCCATACTCATTAATCAGTGTTATGACTGGTGACAGAAACTCAGTCAGCACAGAAGTAAAACATAACCCGATTCTTAACAGCACCTTTTAAGATCTGGAGAGATATTTGCAAACACCTTGGGGAAGAAAGGATTACATTTCTGCTCTGACTCCCCTTATTAATAACAAGGTGTTTACTCTCAAATGCCTTCTCCTTAACTGGATAAAAGACCAGCCACCAACAATAAATCAGTGGTATTGTGAGATCTTTTAAAGTGTTACCATTAGAGAAAATGTGTGCTATATTTAGGAACAAGGATGGAGATTTCTATACAATATGGGACCGTTTTCACTATATCATACCCCTCCTCTTGCAGAAGTGTCAATATAAAAATTCAATGAATCTATGGGTCAACTGGACCCTGGTCCCTTTCTTGTATAAAATAACGATTTAGTTGTATAGCTGTAAGGCCTCTCTCTATACAGCGTTAGGGGCATTTTGTATTTTACACACTACAGCCACAAATTTTACGACAGTAAAAATTAATAAAGGCATGCAAGGAAAATACAAAATAATAAAATGTTCATGAAATTAGTTAGAGAGAAAAAAATTCAGTAATGAAAAATGAAGAGTAGAGAACTGAAAGGGATAATAGGATGAAGGTATTATTATTATTATATATTATAATTCTAACTGTTTGTTTTCTGTTTGTTTCATTTGTTTGTGGTCGTCTGTAGCTCAATTGGTAGAGCATGGCGCTTGTAACGCCAGGGTAGTGTAAAAATGTACGCACACATGACTGTAAGTCGCTTTGGATAAAAGCGTCTGCTAAATGGCATATTATATTATTTAGGAATTCAAATATATTTACAATCTGTTTATGATGTTGACCTGAAACAAGGAAAATATATAATAATAATAATAATATACAGTGGGGAGAACAAGTATTTGATACACTGACGATTTTGAAGGTTTTCCTACTTACAAAGCATGTAGAGGTCTGTAATGTTTTATCATAGGTACACTTCAACTGTGAGAGACGGAATCTAAAACAAAAATCCAGAAAATCACATTGTATCATTTTTAAGTAATTAATTTGCATTTTATTGCATGACATACGTATTTGATCACCTACCAACCAGTAAGAATTCCGGCTCTCACAGACCTGTTCGTTTTTCTTTAAGAAGCCCTCCTGTTCTCCACTCATTACCTGTATTAACTGCACCTGTTTTAACTTGTTACCTGTATAAAAGACACCTGTCCACACACTCAATCAAACAAACTCCAACCTCTCCACAATGGCCAAGACCAGAGAGCTGTGTAAGGACATCAGGGATAAAATTGTAGACCTGCACAAGGCTGGGATGGGCTACAGGACAATAGGCAAGCAGCTTGGTGAGAAGGCAACAACTGTTGGTGCAATTATTAGAAAATGGAAGAAGTTCAAGATGACGGTCAATCACCCTCGGTCTGGGGCTCCATGCAAGATCTCACCTCGTGTGGCATCAATGATCATGAGGAAGGTGAGGGATCAGCCCAGAACTACACGGCAGGACCTGGTCAATGACCTGAAGAGAGCTGGGACCACAGTCTCAAAGAAAACCATTAGTAACACACTACGCCGTCATGGAATTACATTTACATTTACGTCATTTAGCAGACGCTCTTATCCAGAGCGACTTACAAATTGGTGCAGTCACCTTATAGCCAGTGGGATAACACTTTACAATATGTTTATTTTTATTTTATTTTTTTGGGGGGGGTAGAAGGATTACTTTATCCTATCCCAGGTAGTCCTTAAAGAGGTGGGGTTTCAAGTGTCTCCGGAAGGTGGTGAGTGACTCCGCTGTCCTGGCGTCGTGAGGGAGCTTGTTCCACCATTGGGGTGCCAGAACAGCGAACAGTTTTGACTGGGCTGAGCGGGAACTGTGCTTCCGCAGAGGTAGGGGGGCCAGCAGGCCAGAGGTGGATGAACGCAATGCCCTCGTTTGGGTGTAGGGACTGATCAGAGCCTGAAGGTAAGGAGGTGCCGTTCCCCTCACAGCTCCGTAGGCAAGCACCATGGTCTTGTAGCAGATGCGAGCTTCAACTGGAAGCCAGTGGAGTGTGCGGAGGAGCGGGGTGACGTGAGAGAACTTGGGAAGGTTGAACACCAGACGGGCTGCGGCATTCTGGATGAGTTGTAGGGGTTTAATGGCACAGGCAGGGAGCCCAGCCAACAGCGAGTTGCAGTAATCCAGACGGGAGATGACAAGTGCCTGGATTAGGACCTGTGCCGCTTCCTGTGTAAGGCAGGGTCGTACTCTCCGAATGTTGTAGAGCATGAACCTACAGGATCTGGTCACCGCCTTGATGTTAGCGTAGAACGACAGGGTGTTATCCAGGGTCACGCCAAGGCTCTTCGCACTCTGGGAGGAGGACACAACGGAGTTGTCAATCGTGATGGCGAGATCATGGAACGGGCAGTCCTTCCCCGGGAGGAAGAGCAGCTCCGTCTTGCCGAGGTTCAGCTTGAGGTGGTGATCCGTCATCCACACTGATATGTCTGCCAGACATGCAGAGATGCGATTCGCCACCTGGTTATCAGAAGGGGGAAAGGAGAAGATTAGTTGTGTGTCATCTGCGTAGCAATGATAGGAGAGGCCATGTGAGGATATGACAGAGCCAAGTGACTTGGTGTATAGCGAGAATAGGAGAGGGCCTAAAACTGAGCCCTGGGGGACACCAGTGGTGAGAGCACGTGGTGCGGAGACAGATTCTCGCCACGCCACTTGGTAGGAGCGACCGGTCAGGTAGGACGCAATCCAAGAGTGAGCCGCGCCGGAGATGCCCAGCTCGGAGAGGGTGGAGAGGAGGATCTGATGGTTCACAGTATCAAAGGCAGCAGACAGGTCTAGAAGGACAAGAGCAGAATAGAGAGAGTTAGCTTTAGCAGTGCGGAGAGCCTCCGTGACACAGAGAAGAGCAGTCTCAGTTGAATTAAATCCTGCAGCGCGCGCAAGGTCCCCCTGCTCAAGCCAGCGCATGTCCAGGCCCGTCTGGATCTGGATGATCCAGAGGAGGAATGGGAGAAGGTCATGTGGTCTGATGAGACAAAAATAGAGCTTTTTGGTCTAAACTCCACTCACCGTATTTGGAGGAAGAAGAAGGATGAGTACAACCCCAAGAACACCATCCCAACCGTGAAGCATGGAGGTGGAAACATCATTCTTTGGGGATGCTTTTCTGCAAAGGGGACAGGACGACTGCACCGTATTGAGGGGAGGATGGATGGGGCCATGTATCGCGAGATCTTGGCCAACAACCTCCTTCCCTCAGTAAGAGCATTGAAGATGGGTCGTGGCTGGGTCTTCCAGCATGACAACGACCCGAAACACACAGCCAGGGCAACTAAGGAGTGGCTCCGTAAGAAGCATCTCAAGGTCCTGGAGTGGCCTAGCCAGTCTCCAGACCTGAACCCAATAGAACATCTTTGGAGGGAGCTGAAAGTCCGTATTGCCCAGCGACAGCCCCGAAACCTGAAGGATCTGGAGAAGGTCTGTATGGAGGAGTGGGCCAAAATCCCTGCTGCAGTGTGTGCAAACCTGGTCAAGACCTACAGGAAACGTATGATCTCTGTAATTGCAAACAAAGGTTTCTGTTCCAAATATTAAGTTCTGCTTTTCTGATGTATCAAATACTTATGTCATGCAATAAAATGCAAATTAATTACTTAAAAATCATACAATGTGATTTTCTGGATTTTTGTTTTAGATTCCGTGTCTCACAGTTGAAGTGTACCTATGATGAAAAATTACAGACTACATGCTTTGTAAGTAGGAAAACCTGCAAAATCGTCAGTGTATCAAATACTTGTTCTCCCCACTGTATATATATACCAGTCAAAAGGCAAAGGGTGGCTATTTGAAGAATCTCAAATACAAAATATATTTTGATTTGTTTAACTCTTTTCTGGTTACTACATGATTCCATATGTTTTATTTCATAGTTTTGATGTCTTCACTATTATTCTACAATGTAGAAAATAGTAAAAATAAAGAAAAACCCTTTGACTGGTACTGTATATATATATATTTTTTAATGTCAGTCAGTCAATCAAACAGTCAGTCAAACAGTCGTTCAGTCAGTCAGTTTACCTTACACAATCTGGTAATAACATGTAATAACATGTAATAACATGTAATAACCATGTAATAACATGTAATAAATGTGTAATAAGAGTGAGTCCCGCACTTATTTTCTTTTCATAGTTCATTGACAAAGAAAGACTCATGGTATCTAATAACTTCTTTATGTAATACCTATGTACATGGTTTTGGTAACATGTTACAAATGCTTACTATTTAACCAAGTTGTAACAGTATATAGGCCTCCTGTAGCACAGTTGGTAGAGCATGGTGCTTGCAACGCCAGGGTTGTGGGTTCGATTCCCACGGGGGGCCAGTATGAAAAATGTATGCACTCACTAACTGTAAGTCGCTCTGGATACGAGCGTCTGCTAAAATGACTAAAATGTAAAAATGTATACCTGTTTGTGTAATTTCCCTCCTAACCCCCTCTTCTCCCTGACCCCCTCTTCTCCCTGACCCCCTCTTCTCTCCCTCTCTTATCCCTCACCCCCTCTCTCCTCTCGCAGGATCGGGGACCCCCAAACCATCCACGCCCACCCCCACCAGCACCCCCTGTTCCACCCCTCACCCCCCCGACTCCCTCCTCTCCCTCTGTTCCCTCCCGTCCTCTGTCACCCCCGCCCCTCCGGAGCCCCAGGCCCTCCAGGCCCCCCAGGCCCCGTATCCCCAGCAGCAGCTTCCCCTGTCCCAGGCTCTGCCTGTAATAACCATCCCTCTCCCCACCATGGGAACAGGAACCACCTCCTCTCAGGTCATGGCTAACCCTGCTGGACTCAACTTCATCAACGTGGTGGGATCTGTCTGGTAAGGACCTACCTACTCTAGTGGTTTTTAAACCTCTCCTCGGGGATCCCCAGCTGTTCTATGTATTTGTATCTATTCCAGAGCTAGCCAAACCTGATATAAATCGTCAACTAATCATCAAGAACCTGACTAGGTTAATCAGGTTAGCTAGTTCAGGGCCGCAACAACATTGTGAAACGTCTGGGGATCCCTGAGGAGAAGTTTGAAAACCACTGCTCTGATCTACGTCCTCTATCCGTCTGGTAAGGGTTCTGTTTCTCTGTAGGCACTGGTATCTGTCTAGTAAAGCTTCTGACTGGAGACATGTGACTAAGCCTTGTCTCTCACTATGACTGTCACTTTCACTCTGTTCTCTACCTGTCTCTCCTCTCTCTTCCTGCTCATAGGTCTGCAGGGTGTCCTCTCTCTTCCTGTTCATAGCTCATAGGTCTGCAGGGTGTCCTCTCTCTTCCTGCTCATAGGTCTGCACGGTGTCCTCTCTCTTCCTGCTCATAGGTCTGCAGGGTGTCCTCTCTCTTCCTGCTCATAGGTCTGCAGGGTGTCCTCTCTCTTCCTGCTCATAGGTCTGCAGGGTGTCCTCTCTCTTCCTGTTTGTAGCTCATAGGTCTGCAGGGTGTCCTCTCTCTTCCTGCTCATAGGTCTGCAGGGTGTCCTCTCTCTTCCTGTTCGTAGCTCATTGGTCTGCAGGGTGTCCTCTCTCTTCCTGCTCATAGGTCTGCAGGGTGTCCTCTCTCTTCCTGCTCATAGGTCTGCAGGGTGTCCTCTCTCTTCCTGTTCGTAGCTCTGCAGGGTGTCCTCTCTCTTCCTGTTCGTAGCTCATAGGTCTGCAGGGTGTCCTCTCTCTTCCTGTTCGTACCTCATAGGTCTTCAAGGTGTCCTCTCTCTTCCTGCGCATAGGTCTGCAGGGTGTCCTCTCTCTTCTTGCTCATAGGTCTGCAGGGTGTCCTCTCTCTTCCTGTTCTTAGCTCATAGGTCTGCAGGGTGTCCTCTCTCTTCCTGTTCGTAGCTCATTGGTCTGCAGGGTGTCCTCTCTCTTCCTGCTCATAGGTCTGCAGGGTGTCCTCTCTTCCTGCTCATAGGTCTGCAGGGTGTCCTCTCTCTTCCTGCTCATAGGTCTGCAGGGTGTCCTCTCTCTTCCTGTTCGTAGCTCATAGGTCTGCAGGGTGTCCTCTCTCTTCCTGTTCGTAGCTCATAGGTCTGCATGGTGTCCTCTCTCTTCCTGTTCGTAGCTCATTGGTCTGCAGGGTGTCCTCTCTCTTCCTGTTCGTAGCTCATAGGTCTGCAGGGTGTCCTCTCTCTTCCTGTTCGTAGCTCATTGGTCTGCAGGGTGTCCTCTCTCTTCCTGTTCGTAGCTCATAGGTCTGCAGGGTGTCCTCTCTCTTCCTGCTCATAGGTCTGCAGGGTGACCTCTCTCTTCCTGTTCGTACCTCATAGGTCTGCAGGGTGTCCTCTCTCTTCTTGCTCATAGGTCTGCAGGGTGACCTCTCTCTTCCTGTTCGTAGCTCATAGGTCTGCAGGGTGTCCTCTCTCTTCTTGCTCATAGGTCTGCAGGGTGTCCTCTCTCTTCCTGTTCGTAGCTCTGCAGGGTGTCCTCTCTCTTCCTGTTCGTAGCTCATAGGTCTGCAGGGTGTCCTCTCTCTTCCTGTTCGTACCTCATAGGTCTTCAAGGTGTCCTCTCTCTTCCTGCGCATAGGTCTGCAGGGTGTCCTCTCTCTTCTTGCTCATAGGTCTGCAGGGTGTCCTCTCTCTTCCTGTTCTTAGCTCATAGGTCTGCAGGGTGTCCTCTCTCTTCCTGTTCGTAGCTCATTGGTCTGCAGGGTGTCCTCTCTCTTCCTGCTCATAGGTCTGCAGGGTGTCCTCTCTTCCTGCTCATAGGTCTGCAGGGTGTCCTCTCTCTTCCTGCTCATAGGTCTGCAGGGTGTCCTCTCTCTTCCTGTTCGTAGCTCATAGGTCTGCAGGGTGTCCTCTCTCTTCCTGTTCGTAGCTCATAGGTCTGCATGGTGTCCTCTCTCTTCCTGTTCGTAGCTCATTGGTCTGCAGGGTGTCCTCTCTCTTCCTGTTCGTAGCTCATAGGTCTGCAGGGTGTCCTCTCTCTTCCTGTTCGTAGCTCATTGGTCTGCAGGGTGTCCTCTCTCTTCCTGTTCGTAGCTCATAGGTCTGCAGGGTGTCCTCTCTCTTCCTGCTCATAGGTCTGCAGGGTGACCTCTCTCTTCCTGTTCGTACCTCATAGGTCTGCAGGGTGTCCTCTCTCTTCCTGCTCATAGGTCTGCAGGGTGTCCTCTCTCTTCCTGTTCGTAGCTCATAGGTCTGCATGGTGTCCTCTCTCTTCCTGCTCATAGGTCTGCAGGGTGTCCTCTCTCTTCCTGTTCGTAGCTCATATGTCTGCAGGGTGACCTCTCTCTTCCTGTTCGTAGCTCATAGGTCTGCAGGGTGTCCTCTCTCTTCTTGCTCATAGGTCTGCAGGGTGTCCTCTCTCTTCCTGGTCGTAGCTCATAGGTCTGCAGGGTGTCCTCTCTCTTCTTGCTCATAGGTCTGCAGGGTGACCTCTCTCTTCCTGTTCGTAGCTCATAGGTCTGCAGGGTGTCCTCTCTCTTCTTGCTCATAGGTCTGCAGGGTGTCCTCTCTCTTCCTGTTCGTAGCTCATAGGTCTGCAGGGTGTCCTCTCTCTTCCTGCTCATAGGTCTGCAGGGTGTCCTCTCTCTTCTTGCTCATAGGTCTGCAGGGTGATACAATACAACCTATTTTCTTCTTCTCTGGAATATCAATGCATTGAATATACCTCTTAAGGTCTTTTAAACCAAGACATTTCTCATGACCTCTTTGGATTTTCTCTCTCTCTCTCTGTGTCTCTCTCTCTCATTATGTCTCTCTCTACATGTCGCTCTGGCCGTGTGTTTCTCCCTCTCTCTCTCTCTCTTGCTGTGTGTCGCTCTCTCCATGTGTCTCTTTCTCTCTTTCTCTGTGTCTCTCTCTTTTTCTGTGTCTCTCTCTTTCTCGCTCTACATGTCGCTCTGGCCGTGTGTTTCTCCCTCTCTCTCTCTCGCTCTCTCTCGCCGTGGGTCTCTCTGTGTGTCTCTCTCTCTCTCTGTGTGTCTCTTTCTTTCTCTGTGTCTCTCTCTTTCTTTCTCTGTGTCTCTCTCTCTCTTTCTCTGTGTCTCTCTCTTTCTTTCTCTGTGTCTCTCTCTCTCTTTCTCTGTGTCTCTCTCTCTCTCTTTTTCTCTGTCTCTCTTTCTCCGTGTCTCTCTCTCTGTCTCTCCGTGTGTCCGTGCAGCAGTCCCCAGACTCTGATGAATTCTAGTCAGATGTTGGGTCCTGGTCTCAACCTAAGTGGTCTAGGAGGACTGATGCCTACCATGCAGCCTACCACACAGACAGGTATAAAACACACTGCCTACCATGCAGCCTACCACACAGACAGGTATAAAACACACTGCCTACCATGCAGCCTACCACACAGACCGGTATAAAACACACTGCCTACCATGCAGCCTACCACACAGACAGGTATAAAACACACTGCCTACCATGCAGCCTACCACACAGACCGGTATAAAACACACTGCCTACCATGCAGCCTACCATGCAGCCTACCACACAGACCGGTATAAAACACACAGACACACTAGCCAGCTGTCTCATCATGTGTGTTTGTGTTCTCCAGGGAGTCCGTTTGGTTTGAGCAGCAGTCCAGACCTTAGACCCCTCAACCTGCTCCAGGTAACACTACCTCCTCCCCTTCTCTTTACACACTAGGACAATGGGCTGATCCACCCTTCATCCATCCCTTCTTCTCTCCCTCTCCCCTCTCTCTCTCTCTCTCTCCTACTCTCTCTCTCTCTCCTCCCCCTCACTCCTCTCTCTCTCTCTCTTCTCCCACTCTCTCTCTCTCTCTCTCTCTCTCTCCCTCCTGCTCTCCTCTCCCCCTCCTCCTCTCTCCCTCCTCTCTCTCTCTCCCCCTCTCCTCTCTCTCTCTCCCCCTCTCTCTCTCCCCTCTCTCCTCCTCTTCTCCCTCTCCCTCCTCTTCTCCTCCCTCCCCCCCTCCTCTCTCCCCCTCTCTCCTCTCCCTCCTCCCTCCTCCTCTCTCTCCTCCTCTCCCCCCCCTCCTCTCCTCTCTCTCTCCCCCCCCTCCCTCCTCCTCGTCTCTCTTCTCCCCCCTCCCTCCTCGCTCTCTCTCTCCCCCCTCTCCCCCTCCCTCGTCTCCTCGCTCTCTCTCTCTCTCCCCCCTCCTCCCTCGCTCCCCCCTCCTCCTTCTCCTCTCCCCGCCCTCTCCTCTCCCCTCTCCCTCCCTCCCCCCTCCTCTTCCTCTCCTCCTCTCTCCTCTCCCCCCTCTCTCCCCCCTCTCCTCTCTCCCTCTCCTCTCTCTCAACCACCTCCGCCCTCTCTCCTCTATCCAGATCCCTAACAGTCCTCCTGAATCTGTACTCTCTGAGCAAACAGCGCTCTCCCCTTTCTCTCCTCACAGAGTCGTTGCTACGTCTAGCCCACAGCAGCAAGAGACACGGTATGAGACACACACCTTCTGCCTCAGTCAGTCTGCTACGTCTAGCCCACAGCAGCAAGGAGACACGGTATGAGACACACACCTTCTGCCCCAGAGTCAGTCTGCTACGTCTAGCCCACAGCAGCAAGGAGACACAGTATGAGACACACACCTTCTGCCTCAGTCAGTCTGCTACGTCTAGCCCACAGCAGCAAGGAGACACGGTATGAGACACACACCTTCTGCCTCAGAGTCAGTCTGCTACGTCTAGCCCACAGCAGCAAGGAGACACGGTATGAGACACACACCTTCTGCCTCAGAGTCAGTCTGCTACGTCTAGCCCACAGCAGCAAGGAGACACGGTATGAGACACACACCTTCTGCCTCAGAGTCAGTCTGCTACGTCTAGCCCATAGCAGCAAGGAGACACGGTATGAGACACACACCTTCTGCCTCAGAGTCAGTCTGCTACGTCTAGCCCACAGCAGCAAGGAGACACGGTATGAGACACACACCTTCTGCCTCAGAGTCAGTCTGCTACGTCTAGCCCACAGCAGCAAGGAGACACGGTATGAGACACACACCTTCTGCCTCAGAGTCAGTCTGCTACGTCTAGCCCACAGCAGCAAGGAGACACGGTATGAGACACACACCTTCTGCCTCAGAGACAGTCTGCTACGTCTAGCCCACAGCAGCAAGGAGACACGGTATGAGACACACACCTTCTGCCTCAGAGTCAGTCTGCTACGTCTAGCCCACAGCAGCAAGGAGACACGGTATGAGACACACACCTTCTGCCTCAGTCAGTCTGCTACGTCTAGCCCACAGCAGCAAGGAGACACGGTATGAGACACACACCTTCTGCACCAGAGTCAGTCTGCTACGTCTAGCCCACAGCAGCAAGGAGACACGGTATGAGACACACACCTTCTGCCTCAGAGTCAGTCTGCTACGTCTAGCCCACAGCAGCAAGGAGACACAGTATGAGACACACACCTTCTGCCTCAGTCAGTCTGCTACGTCTAGCCCACAGCAGCAAGGAGACACGGTATGAGACACACACCTTCTGCCTCAGAGTCTGTCTGCTACGTCTAGCCCACAGTAACCTCGTCCCCAGCACATATAAGCCTGGGATATCAACCATTCAAAGTTGGCCTTAGTGGGAGAGACCATAGAATTATATGAGGGTGACCTACTGAGTAAAGTATTTGTCATCATTTAACTTTAGCGAATCACATGACTGAGGTTAGGGGAAAGGTGTTGTGGGAGCTGATTGGTTGATAGATTAAGCCTAATGCCTATGCGCCGGGAGTGTCCCCTGGTCTTTCTGTATTGGCTAACGACGGCCAAGTTTGAAGCTTTGGTCCACCAGACTCTTTGCCCATTTGGGAAGTGTCTGGGAATGAGATTAAGCTCACAGCATCAAAGAGACACGTTACGACACACACATCTTTCTCTGTGGTGATGACCTCTAACCTCTGACCTGGTTTTAGGGTGATCAGGGGTCAGACCAGGGTGTGGGTGCTCAACAGACTGCTGTCATCAACCTGACTGGAGTAGGAGGCTTCATGTCCCCACAGACAGCAGGTAGGATACACACACACTCTAAGACACAATCTAATACACACTCTAATACACACTCTGCTTCTGTCTCGCTCTCTCTGTCTCTCTCTGACTTTCTCACTGTCTCTCTGTCTTTCTCACTGTCTCTCTCTGTCTCACTGTCTCTCTGTCTCACTGTCTCTCTGTCTTTCTCACTGTCTCTCTCTCTGACTCTCTCTCTGACTCTCTCTCTGTCTCTCTCTCTGTCTCTCTCTCTGTCTCTCTCTCTGACTCTCTCTCTGACTCTCTCTATGACTCTCTCTCTGACTCTCTCTGTCTCACTGTCTCTCTGTCTTTCTCACTGTCTCTCTCTCTGACTCTCTCTCTGTCTCTCTCTCTGACTCTGACTCTCTCTGTCTCTCTCTCTCTGACTCTCTCTCTGACTCTCTCTCTGACTCTCTCTGTCTTACTGTCGCTCTGTCACTCTCTGTCGCTCTCTCTCTCTCGGTCTCTTTCTCACACACACACACAAACACACACACACACAAACTCTTAATCACTCACTAAATCTCTGTCTTTGTAAATGTTTTACTCTTTCTTCAGTAACACAACCTGTACATTTTCAACAGTCAAACTGAAAACAACAAACCAGTCGTTACTGATGTGTTATCAACTGTAGTGGTGCAAAAGCAATGTGTTAAGTGCAACATTTACCATAAACCTCATTTTCATCTGATTAGTCGACTGAGCAATAAGTAAATAGTTGCCTCTTTATAAGGCCCATTGTTAAATAAAAGTTGGAAATTAAATCATGGTGCCAGATTACAATGAGGTTTATGGTAAATGTTACACTCATCACCTTGCTTTTGCTCTATGGAGATGTCTTGTCTCATACCAGTGTCCCTCACTGTAGATCTCATACACTATATATACAAAAGTATGTGGACACCCCTTCAAATTAGTGGATTCAGCTATTTCAGCCACACCCGTTGCTGACAGGTGTATAAAATCGAGAACACAGCCATGCAATCTCCATAGACAAACATTGGCAGTAGAACGGCCTTACTGAAGAGCTCAGTGACTTTCAACGTGGCACCGTCATAGGATGCCACCTTTCCAACAAGTCAGTTCGCTGAAGCGTGTAGCGTGTAAAAATCGTCTGTCCTCGGTTGCAACACACACTACTGAGTTCTAAACTACCTCTGGAAGCAACATCAGCACAAGAACTGTTCGTCGGGAGCTTCATGAAATGGGTTTCCATGGCCGAGCAGCCGCACACAAGCCTAAGATCACCATGCGCAATGCCAAGCATCGGCTGGAGTGGTGTAAAGCTCGCCGCCATTGGACTCTGGAGCAGTGGAAACGCGTTCTCTGGAGTGATGAATCACGCTTCACCATCTGGCAGTCCGACGGACGGATCTGGGTGTGGCGGATGCCAGGAGAACGCTACCTGCCCCAATGCATAGTGTCAACTGTAAAGTTTGGTGGAGGAATAATGGTCTGGGGCTGTTTTTCATGGTCCGGGCTAGGCCCCTTAGTTCCAGTGAAGGGAAGTCTTAACACTACAGCATACAATGACATTCTAGACGATTCTGTGCTTCCAACTTTGTGGCAACAATTTTGGGGAAGGCCCTTTCCTGTTTCAGCATGATAATGCACACATGCACAAAGCGAGGTCCATACAGAAATGGTTTGTTGATCGGTGTGGAAGAACTTGACTGGCTTGCGCAGAGCCCTGATCTCAACCCAATCGAACAACTTTGGGATGAATTGGAAACGCCGACTGCGAGCCAGGCCTAATCGCCCAACATCAGTGCCCGACCTCACTAATGCTCTTGTGGCTGAATGGAAGCAAGTCCCCGCAACAATGTTCCAACATCTAGTGGAAAGCCTTCCCAGAAGAGTGGAGGCTGTTATAGCAGCAAAGGGGGGACCAACTCCACATTTAATGCCCATGATTTTGGAATGAGATGTTCGACGAGCAGGTGTCCACATACTTTTGGTGATTTAGTGTAGCAGTGTCCCTCACCGTAGATCTCACAGCAGTGTCCCTCACTGTAGATCTCACAGCAGTGTCCCTCACTGTAGATCTCACAGCAGTGTCCCTCACTGTAGATCTAAACCGAATACTCTAGTTACCACAGTAGAAAAACATCAGACCAGTCACTCTGTTCTGCTCTGTTCTGTAGTGTGTTTGTAAAGTAACCTGTCAAAGGTCAAACTAATGTAACCTGTGCAAGGTCAATGGTCAAACTACACTTCCCCCACTTCTCTGCTACATTCTGTCTCTTTTTTTGTTTCTGTTTCCCCCCCCACCCTTCTTTTCTGTCCCTCTGTCTTCCCTCCTTTTCAACTCCTCCTTCTGTCCTCCCCTGCTTTGCCATCTATCCCTCCCTCACCAACTGATCCTCTCCTCTACCTTTAACCCCCTGACCTGGCTTCATCCCTCTCTCCTTGCCCTGTCCTCCCCTGCCATCCCTAACTGCCCCCTGGTTCTGTCTCTCCTGCACCTCTCCTCTTCCTCCTCTGCTCCCTGTTCCCCCTCTTTCCATCCTCCCTCCCTCTTTCCATCCTCCCTCCTACTCCCTCCCTCCATACTGTCCTGTAGTTCTGTCCCAGTTAAGCTGTGTTCTGGAAGGTTCTGGTCCCCTCCTGCCCTCTCCAAGGCTTCAGCAGCCACAGATACAAGTAATGCACACGCTCTAATGTACACCTATATACATACAGACTGTATATCTATATTATACATATCTATACATAGACTGTATATCTATATTATACATATCTATACATACAGACTGTATATCTATATTATACATATCTATACATACAGACTGTATATCTATATTATACATATCTATACATACAGACTGTATATCTATATTATACATATCTATACATACAGACTGTATATCTATATTATACATATCTATACCTACAGACTGTATATCTATATTATACATATCTATACATACAGACTGTATATCTATATTATACATATCTATACATACAGACTGTATATCTATATTATACATATGTATATCTATATTATACATATCTATACATACAGACTGTATATCTATATTATACATATCTATACATACAGACTGTATATCTATAGTATACATATCTATACATACAGACTGTATATCTATAGTATACATATCTATACATACAGACTGTATATCTATAGTATACATATCTATACATACAGACTGTATATCTATAGTATACATATCTATACATACAGACTGTATATCTATAGTATACATATCTATACATAGACTGTATATCTATATTATACATATCTATACATAGACTGTATATCTATATTATACATATCTATACATACAGACTGTATATCTATATTATACATATCTATACATACAGACTGTATATCTATATTATACATATCTATACATACAGACTGTATCTCTATATTATACATATCTATACATACAGACTGTATATCTATATTATACATATCTATACATACAGACTGTATATCTATATTATACATATCTATACATACAGACTGTATATCTATACATACAGACTGTATATCTATATTATACATATCTATACATACAGACTGTATATCTATATTATACATATCTATACATACAGACTGTATATCTATATTATACAGATCTTTCCGTGACATAGACTGACCAGGTGAATCCAGGTGAAAGCCATGATTCCTTATTGATGTCACTTGTTAAATCCACTTCAATCCGTGTAGATGAAGGGGAGGAGACAGGTTAAAGAAGGACTTTTAAGCCTTGAGACAATTGAGACATGGATTGTGTATGTGTGCCATTCCGAGGGTGAATGGGCAAGACGAAAGATTTAAGTGCCTTTGAACGGGGTATGGGAGTAGGTGCCAGGCGCACCGGTTTGTGTCAAGAACTGCAACGCTGCTGGGTTTTTCACACTCAACAGTTTCCTGTGTGTATCAAGAATGGTCCACCACCCAAAGGACATCCAGCCAACTTGACACAACTGTGGCAAGCATTGGAGTCAACATTGGCCAGCATCCCTATGGAACGCTTTCGACGAATTGAGGCTGTTCTGAGGGAAAAAGGGGGTGCAACTCAATATTAGGAAGGTGTTCTTAATGTTTTGTACACTCAGTACAGCCTCAATTCGGCAGTTTGTAACTCAGTAGTGAGTGTTGCAACCGAGGACAGACGATTTTTACACGCTACGTTCTTCAGCACTCTGCGGTTCTGTGAGCTTGTGTGGCCTACCACTTCACAGCTGAGCCGTTGTTGCTCCTAGACGTTTCCACTTCACAATAACCGCACTTACAGTTGACCGGGGCAGCTCTAGCAGGGCAGAAATGTGATGAACTGACTTGTTGGAAAGGTGGCATCCTATGACGGTGCCACGTTGAAAGTCACTGAGCTCTTCGGTAAGGCCATTCTACTGCCAATGTTTGTCTATGGAGATTGCATGGCTGTGTGTGCGATTTTATACACCTGTCAGCAACAGGTGTGGCTGAAATAGAATCCACTAATTTAAAGGAGTGTCCACATACTTTTGTATACATAGTGTATCTACTAGGTGGAATGGTTCACCAAACCCACGGTTCGGTACGTATTGCAGTTTTGGGGTCACGGTTCGGTTACGGTACAGCGGGAAAATGAAATGCCATTCACAATGTTCAGCATTCACAATGTTCCTTGCGTTGTCTGTTGTGACCGGCATTGTCTGTTGGGCCTCTCAAGTTTCCACTCTGATGCTGCGTTTGTAACCATGTGGGAGGTGGGAATTTACCAGTTGTGAAGTCGTAAATACCAGTTGGATGCGTTCATGTGCTTTCAAAACGCTGTTATAGAGGCCATTTCCTTAGTAGGTGATGTCAGAGGTCACCATGTGGGAGAAGTGGGTGCTCAGGATGATAGACGAGTGTCCCACTAGTAATTACCCGTTGGAGGGCCGTTCAAGTGGATTTTTCCCAGTCGTATGTGGTAAATTCCCACTTCCCACTTGGTTGCGAACGCAGCATGACACTGCCTCCTTGGTGCCTGGTGGGTCCATGCTATCCGGGATCTTTGGGACGTCCCTACCCCATTTGAAGTTGAAATGTCAAATGGTTAAGGTAAGGGTAGGGGTTAAGGTTAGGTAAGGGTAGGGGTTAGGGTTAGGTAAGGGTAGGGGTTAGGTAAGGGTAGGGGTTAAGGTTAGGTAAGGGTAGGGGTCAGAGTTTAGGGTATGGACGTCCCATGGATACCGGATAGCACTAACCGTGCCAGATGCGCACTTGTGACTCTCATAAAAGGGGCGTGTCAACATATTTGAGGTGTTGGCAGCAGCATAGGCTATTCTCGTTGAGACAGGCAAAATACGTAACGTTTTATCCACAACTCTCTGTACATCACCATTGTAATAATCTACTGGGAAGCCAACATTTTCCCAAACTGGAGATTTAAATGATGGAGGATCCTCCAATTCTGGTTTATCGACCGCACCACTCGTCGTCGTACAGAACTAGATCCCGGCTGCGCCTCACAAAAAGGACAGTTTGAAATGCGGCAGTTAAGATTTGAATTTTGATTACAAGGTGCGGATAGGCTCTAGCTGTTTTAACGGAATAGCATGAAATGTTTTTTCAGCTCAGATTTACTCAAGAGGCATATGTCTACAACGCAGTGTAGGCATAGCCTATAGGCCTGGTGTTTATTTGTTGTAAATGTTTTTTTTTTATGTATTCAGTCGGGTTCACAGTGCGGACCGAACCGAGGTCCCCGTACCGAACGGTTCGGTACGAATACATGTACTGTTACATCCTTAATATATACAGTGGGGAGAACAAGTATTTGATACACTGCCGATTTTGCAGGTTTTCCTACTTACAAAGCATGTAGAGGTCTGTAATTTTGAGCATAGGTACACTTCAACTGTGAGAGACGGTATCTAAAACAAAAATCCAGAAAATCACATTGTATGATTTTTAAGGAATTAATTTGCATTTTATTGCATGACATAAGTATTTGATACATCAGAAAAGCAGAACTTAATATTTGGTACAGAAACCTTTGTTTGCAATTACAGAGATCATACGTTTCCTGTAGGTCTTGACCAGGTTTGCACACACTGCAGCAGGGATTTTGGCCCACTCCTCCATACAGACCTTCTCCAGATCCTTCAGGTTTCGGGGCTGTCGCTGGGCAATACAGACTTTCAGCTCCATCCAAAGATTTTCTATTGGGTTCAGGTCTGGATACTGGCTAGGCCACTCCAGGACCTTGAGATGCTTCTTACGGAGCCACTCCTTAGTTGCCCTGGCTGTGTGTTTCGGGTCGTTGTCATGCTGGAAGACCAGCCACGACCCATCTTCAATGCTCTTACTGAGGGAAGGAGGTTGTTGGCCAAGATCTCACGATACATGGCCCCATCCATCTTCCCCTCAATACGGTGCAGTCGTCCTGTCCCCTTTGCAGAAAAGCATCCCCAAAGAATGATGTTTCCACCTCCATGCTTCACGGTTGGGATGGTGTTCTTGGGGTTGTTCTCATCCTTCTTCTTCCTCCAAACACAGCGAGTGGAGTTTAGACCAAAAAGCTCTATTTTTGTCTCATCAGACCACATGACCTTCTCCCATTCCTCCTCTGGATCATCAAGATGGTCATTGGCAAACTTCAGACGGGCCTGGACAGGCGCTGGCTTGAGCAGGGGGACCTTGCGTGCGCTGCAGGATCTTAATCCATGACAGCGTAGTGTGTTACTAATGGTTTTCTTTGAGACTGTGGTCCCAGCTCTCTTCAGGTCATTGACCAGGTCCTGCCGTGTAGTTCTGGGCTGATCCCTCACCTTCCTCATGATCATTGATGCCCCACGAGGTGAGATCTTGCATGGAGCACCAGACAGAGGGTGATTGACCGTCATCTTGAACTACTTCCATTTTCTAATAATTGCGCCAACAGTTGTTGCCTTCTCACCAAGCTGCTTGCCTATTGTCCTGTAGCCCATCCCAGCCTTGTGCAGGTCTACAATTTTATCCCTGATGTCCTTACACAGCTCTCTGGTCTTGGCCATTGTGGAGAGGTTGGAGTCTGTTTGATTGAGTGTGTGGACAGGTGTCTTTTATACAGGTAACGAGTTCAAACAGGTGCAGTTAATACAGGTAATGAGTGGAGAACAGGAGGGCTTCTTAAAGAAAAACTAACAGATCTGTGAGAGCTGGAATTCTTACTGGTTGGTAGGTGATCAAATACTTATGTCATGCAATAAAATGCAAATTAATTACTTGAAAATCATACAATGTGATTTTCTGGATTTTTGTTTTAGATTCCGTCTCTCACAGTTGAAGTGTACCTATGATAAAAATTAAAGACCTCTACATGCTTTGTAAGTAGGAAAACCTGCAAAATCGGCAGTGTATCAAATACTTGTTCTCCCCACTGTACATATCTATATTATACATACAGTGGGGGAAAAAAGTATTTAGTCAGCCACCAATTGTGCAAGTTCTCCCACTTAAAAAGATGAGAGAGGCCTGTAATTTTCATCATAGGTACACGTCAACTATGACAGACAAATTGAGGAAAAAAATTCCAGAAAATCACATTGTAGGATTTTTAATGAATTTATTTGCAAATTATGGTGGAAAATAAGTATTTGGTCACCTACAAACAAGCAAGATTCCTGGCTCTCACAGACCTGTAACTTCTTCTTTAAGAGGCTCCTCTGTCCTCCACTCGTTACCTGTATTAATGGCACCTGTTTGACCTTGTTATCAGTATAAAAGACACCTGTCCACAACCTCAAACAGTCACACTCCAAACTCCACTATGGCCAAGACCAAAGAGCTGTCAAAGGACACCAGAAACAAAATTGTAGACCTGCACCAGGCTGGTAAGACTGAATCTGCAATAGGTAAATATCTTGGTTTGAAGAAATCAACTGTGGGAGCAATTATTAGGAAATGGAAGACATACAAGACCACTGATAATCTCCCTCGATCTGGGGCTCCACGCAAGATCTCACCCCGTGGGGTCAAAATGATCACAAGAACAGTGAGCAAAAATCCCAGAACCACACGGGGGGACCTAGTGAATGACCTACAGAGAGCTGGGACCAAATTAACAAAGCCTACCATCAGTAAACCACTACGCTGCCAGGGACTCAAATCCTGCAGTGCCAGACGTGTCCCCCTGCTTAAGCCAGTACATGTCCAGGCCCATCTGAAGTTTGCTAGAATGCATTTGGATGATCCAGAAGAGGATTGGGAGAATGTCATATGGTCACTCCTGCAGTGCCAGACGTGTCCCCCTGCTTAAGCCAGGCCCGTCTGAAGTTTGCTAGAGTGCATTTGGATGATCCAGAAGAGGATTGGGAGAATGTCATATGGTCAGATGAAACCAAAATATAACTTTTTGGTAAAAACTCAACTCGTCGTGTTTGGAGGACAAAGAATGCTGAGTTGCATCCAAAGAACACCATACCTACTGTGAAGCATGGGGGTGGAAACATCATGCTTTGGGGCTGTTTTTCTGCAAAGGGACCAGGACGACTGATCTGTGTAAAGGAAAGAATGAATGGGGCCATGTATCGTGAGATTTTTTAGTGAAAACCTCCTTCCATCAGCAAGGGCATTGAAGATGAAACGTGGCTGGGTCTTTCAGCATGACAATGATCCCAAACACACCGCCCGGGCAACGAAGGAGTGGCTTCGTCTAGAAGCATTTCAAGGTCCTGGAGTGGCCTAGCCAGTCTCCAGATCTCAACCCAATAGAAAATCTTTGGAGGGAGTTGAAAGTCTGTGTTGCCCAGCGACAGCCCCAAAACATCACTGCTCTAGAGGAGATCTGCATGGAGGAATGGGCCAAAATACCAGCAACAGTGTGTGAAAACCTTGTGAAGACTTACAGAAAACGTTTGACCTGTGTCATTGCCAACAAAGGGTTTATAACAAAGTATTGAGAAACTGTTGTTATTGACCAAATACTTATTTTCCACCATAATTTGCAAATAAATTCATTAAAAATCCTACAATGTGATTTTCTGGATTTTTTTTTCTCATTTTGTTTGTCATAGTTGACGTGTACCTATGATGAAAATTACAGGCCTCTCTCATCTTTTTAATGGGAGAACTTGCACAATTGGTGGCTGACTAAATACTTTTTTTCCCCACTGTATCTATACATCTACCCTCGTATATGAGCCTACATCACCTGATACAAGCAATGCAGCAACTCTAACACACCATGTACAGTGGTGTGAAAAAGTGTTTGCACCCTTCCTGATTTGTTATTTGTTTGCATGTTTGTCACACTTTAAATGTTTCAGATCATCAAACAAATTTAAATATTAGTAAAAGATAACACAAGTAAACACAAAATGCAGTTTTGCAATGAAGGTTGTTATTATTAAGGGAAAACAAAATCCAAACCTACATGGCCCTGTGTGAAAAAGTGTTTGCCCCCCCTGTTATAACACAACTCAACTGTGGTTTATCACACCTGAGTTCAATTCCTCTAGCCACACCCAGGCCTGATTACTGCCACACCTGTTCTCAATCAAGGAATCACTTAAATAGAACCTACCTGACAAAGTGAAGTAGACCAAAAGATCCTCAAAAGCTAGACATCATGCCGAAATCCAATGAAATTCAGGAACAAATGAGAAAGAAAGTAATTGAGATCCATCAGTCTGGAAAAGGTTATAAAAGCCATTTCTAAAGCTTTGGGACTCCAGCGAACCACAGTGAGAGCCATTATCCACAAATGGTGAAAACATGGAACAGTGGTGAACCTTCCCAGGAGTGGCCAGCCGACCAAAATTACCCCAAGAGCGCAGCGACGACTCATCCAAGAGGTCACAAAAGACCCCACAACAACATCCAAAGAGCTGCAGGCCTCACTTGCCTCAGTTAAGGTCAGTGGTCATGACTCCACCCTAAGAAAGAGACTGGGCAAAAATGGCCTGCATGGCAGAGTTCCAAGACGAAAACCACTGCTGAGCAAAAATAACATTAAGGCTCTTCTCATTTTTGCCAGAAAACATCTTGATGATCCCCAAGACCTTTGGGAAAATACTCTGTGGACTGACGAGACAAAAGCTGAACTTTTTGGAAGGTGTGTGTGTCCCATTACATCTGGCGTATAAGTAACACCGCATTTCAGAAAAAGAACATCATACCAACAGTAAAATATGGTGGTGGTAGTGTGATGGTCTGGGCCTGTTTTGCTGCTTCAGGACCTGGAAGACTTGCTGTGATAAATGGAACCATTAATTCTGCTGTCTACCAAAAAATCCTGAAGGAGAATGTCCGGCCATCTGTTCGTGACCTCAAGCTGAAGCGAACTTGGGTTCTGCAGCAGGACAATGATCCAAAACACACCAGCAAGTCTGGTGAATGGTTGAAGAAAAACAAAATTAAGACTTTGGAGTGGCCTAGTCAAAGTCCTGACCTGAATCCTATTGAGATGCTGTGGCATGACCTTAAAAAGGCAATTCATGCTCGAAAACCCTCCAATGTGGCTGAATTACAACAATTCTGCAAAGATGAGTGGGCCAAAATTCCTCCACAGCGCTGTAAAAGACTCATTGCAAGTTATCGCAAACGCTTGATTGCAGTTGTTGCTGCTAAGGTTGGCCCAACCAGTTATTAGGTTGTAGGGGGCAATCACTTTTTCACACAGGGCCATGTGGGTTTGGATTTTGTTTTCCCTTAATAATAACAACCTTCATTTCAAAACTGCATTTTGTGATTACTTGTGTTATCTTTGACTAATATTTAAATGTGTTTGATGATCTGAAACATTTAAGTGTGACGAACATGCAAACAAATAAGAAATCAGGAAGGGGGCAAACACTTTTTCACACCACTGTACATAATATATCTAAAGATTTCGTCATTCAGATCCCACTCAAGCCACAAGTCCAAGTAATGCAGCAACTTTGACATCACACTCATCACCCACATCCCTTTAAAACGCCTGCAGACAATAATCCTGCCAAGAAGGCTTCTCCACCTACCTCTGTGTGGTAGGCAGTGTTTTATACTGCTCCCAAAAATCAATGTCTATTTAGATTCTATTGCACCACATATCACAACAATTCTTATAAACCACTATCTTTGCAGTGCCAGTCGTTTCAAGTAGTTATTTTCTCTCTGTCGTAGCTAGGTCCATTCCACTCTCATTCCGAGCCCTCTCATCAACTCCATCTTGTGTTTGCTTTGTTTCTGTTGGAGTGAATAGCAAGTAGAGTCTGTGGTACTTCACTTGCAACACGCGCCACTAACAGCCTGTTCAAATAGCAGGCATGGTTTAGTTTTACTGCTTTGTATTACTTCCACATAAAACCATTAACAGCTATTTCAGTGTTTTTGTCCGATTTTTTAATTTCATTCAAATCTTTTTATTTAATTTTAAGTTAACACACAAAGCATGAGTTTTAATTTTCATTGTATCTATTCTCACCCCATTAACTAAGTCTTGTTGAAAAAGAAAAGCACCATTTAAGTTGAAGTTGCTGACTTACTTTAGCCTGACTGCACCCAACAAACTCTGCTGGTTGCTTAGCATGGTTGTCTGTTGTTACCGGGGTCACAGTTGATGATGATCTTTCTGCTTCATCTTGGCCCAAAGAGAGGCTAACTTCCTGTCTGTCTGTGTCACTGGTGCTGCTTGACCCCCACACACTCCTAACCCCTTACCCCCTTTCCTTACCCCCTTACACCCTTTCCTTACACCCTTTCCTTACACCCTTTCCTTACCCCCTAACACCCTTTCCTTACCCCCTACCCCTCCTGTCTTGAGCCCATTTCACCTCTCCCTCATCTCCTAACCATTCCTCCCTGCCTCTCTACTCCTCTATCTTCACCCCTCCACACTCCCTCCTTCCCTTCACCCCTCCACACTCTCTCCTTCGCTTCACCCCTCCACACTCCCTCCCTCCCTTCACCCCTCACACCACTCCCTCTCCCTTCCATCCCCTCCACCACTCCCTCCCTCCCTTCAACCCCTCCACACTCCCTCCTTCCCTTCACCCCTATCCACACGGACTCTCTCCTTCCCTTCACCCCTCCACCACTCCCTTCCCTCCCTTCACCCCTCCACACTCCCTCCTTCCCTTCACCCCTCCACACTCCCTCCAAGCTTCACCCCTCCCACATCTACCCTCCCTTCACCCATCCACACTCCCTCCCTACCCTCCACACTCCCTCAAGCTTAACCCCTCCCTCCAAGCTTCACCCCTCCCACACTCCCTCCAAGCTTCACCCCTCCACACTCCTCTCCTTCACCCCTCCACACTCCCTCCCAAGTTTCACCCCTCCACACTCCCTCCTTCCCTTCACCCTCCACACTCCCTCCCTTCACCCCTCCACACTCCCTCCCTTCACCCCTCCACACTCCCTCCTTCGCTTCACCCTCCACACTCCTCCCTCCACCCCTCCACAACTCCCTCCTTCGCTTCACCCCTCCACACTCCCTCCTTCCCTTCACCCCTCCACACTCCCTCCTTCCCTTCACCCTTCCACACTCCCTCCAAGCTTCACCCCTCCACACTCCCTCCCTTCACCCCTCCACACTCCCTCCAAGCTTCACCCCTCCACACTCCCTCCCTTCACCCCTCCACACTCCCTCCAAGTTTCACACCCCTCACACTCCCTCCACTTCACCCAATCCACACTCCTCCCTTCACACACCTCCACACTCCCTCCCTTACACCCCTCCACACTCCCTCCTAATCACCCCTCAACACTCCCTCCCTCCCTTCACCCTCCACACTCCCTCCCTCCCTTACACCCATCCACACTCCCACACTCCCTCCCTTCACCCCTCCACACTCCCTCCACCCTCACACACTCCCTCCCTTCACCCCTCCACACTCCCTCCCTTCACCCCTCCACACTCCCTCCACTTCACCCTCCACACTCCCTCCTCCCTTCACCCCTCCACACTCCCTCTTCCCTTCACCCCTCCACACTCCCTCCCTTCACCCCCCCTCCACACTCCCTCCTTCGCTTCACCCCTCCACACTCCCTCCAAGCTTCACCCCTCCACACTCCCTCCCTTCACCCCTCCACACTCCCTCCTTCACCCCTCCACACTCCCTCCAAGTTTCACCCTCCACACTCCCTCCCTTCACCCCTCCACACTCCCTCCCTTCACCCCTCCACACATCCATCCTTCCCTCACACCCTTCCACAACCCCTCCCTTCACCCTCCCAACCTCCCTCCCCCTCAACCCTCCCACCACACTCCCTCCTTGCTTCAACCACACACCACACTCAACCCTCACCTCCACCCCTCCACACTCCCTCCTTCCTTTCACCCCAATCCACACTCCCTCCTCCTTCACACCCTTCCAACACTCCCTCCTCCCTTCACCCTCCACACTCCCTCCAAGCTTCACCCCTCCACACTCCCACCCTTAACACCCCTCACACTCCCCAAGCTTCACCCCTCACAACCCTCCTTCCCCCTCCACACTCCACCCAGCCTTCACCCCTCCACACTCCCTCCCTTCACCCCTCCACACTCCCTCCCTTCACCCCTCCACACTCCCTCCCCCTTCACACCCGTCCACACTCCCTCCCCCCTTCACCCCTCCACATCCCAACTCCCACCTTCACCCCTCACACATCCCCCCACACCTCCACACTCCCTCCTCCCTCACCCCTCCACACTCCCTCCTTACTCCCTCACCCTCCTCCACTCCCCTCCTCCCCCACACTCGCCTCCCTCCACCCCTCCACACTCCCTCCTTCCCTTCACCCTCCACACTCCCTCCCGTTCACCCCTCCACACTCCCTCCTCCCCTCCACCCCTCCACACTCCCTCCCTTCACCCACCCCCACACATCCCTCCCTCACCACCTCCACACTCCCTCCAAAGCTTCATCACCCCTCCCAAGCACTCCCTCCCTCCGACCCCCCAAACTCCCTCAAGTTTCCCCTGACCCTCCACCTCACCCCTACACTCCCTCCTTACTTCAACCCTCCACACCCTACTTCCCTCATCACCCTCACACTCCCTCCTTCCTTCCCTCCACACTCCTCCTTCCCTCCACCCCTCACATCCTCCTCTCCCTTCACCCTCACACTCCCTCCTTACCCCCATCCCTCCACACCCCTCCACACCTCCCACTACTCAGCTTCACTACCAACTTCCTGTACTGTCACACACATCCTCATCATACTCCCTATGCCTTCCTCGTCTGAAGATGGTCATCCACTGTTACCCAGGGCCTGTCTATCTATACCAGAGTGGTGTAACTGGAAAATTAAACATGTTCCTCCTCTATTAGTACGGAAAGCCTCTCGTCATACATAAACTATATTCCTCAATCTCTTGATTTTCCTGTATAGGAAAGCTCTGCTTATACAAACCAATCATTATCTCCTTCATTGTCCTAGCTACATATTCTTAATAATGAGCTAAGTGTGTCAAAACTGCTAGATTATTTCACTGATACTGTTATGGGTTCACATGATGCTGATTCTGATACTGGGTTATGGTTGACACATGTTACTGCTAATCTGATACTGTTATGGTTTCACATATGCTATCTGATACTGTTATGGGTTCACATGATGCTGATACTGTTATGAACGCGTTCACATGATGCTAATCTGATACTGTTATGGTTTCACATGATGCTAATCTGATACTGTTATGGTTTCACATGATGCTAATCTGATACTGTTATGGTTTCACATGATGCTAATCTGATACTGTTATGGTTTCACATAATGCTAATCTGATACTGTTATGGGTTCACATAATGCTAATCTGATACTGTTATGGTTTCACATGATGCTAATCTGATACTGTTATGGTTTCACATGATGCTAATCTGATACTGTTATGGTTTCACATAATGCTAATCTGATACTGTTATGGGTTCACATAATGCTAATCTGATACTGTTATGGGTTCACATAATGCTAATCTGATACTGTTATGGGTTCACATGATGCTAATCTGATACTGTTATGGGTTCACATGATGCTGATACTGTTATGGGTTCACATGATGCTAATCTGATACTGTTATGGTTTCACATAATGCTAATCTGATACTGTTATGGTTTCACATAATGCTAATCTGATACTGTTATGGTTTCACATAATGCTAATCTGATACTGTTATGGGTTCACATGATGCTGATACTGTTATGGGTTCACATTATGCTAATCTGATACTGTTATGGGTTCACATGATGCTAATCTGATACTGTTATGGTTTCACATGATGCTAATCTGATACTGTTATGGTTTCACATGATGCTAATCTGATACTGTTAAGGGTTCACATGATGCTAATCTGATACTGTTATGGGTTCACATTATGCTAATCTGATACTGTTATGGGTTCACATTATGCTAATCTGATACTGTTATGGTTTCACAAAATGCTAATCTGGGTGCCAGTCTGTTTGAGCCAACAAGCAAAGCTGTGGCTTTGTTGAATACAGAAACTGGCTGAATTTGGGCTGTTATGACGGAAGGTCCAGGTAAAGGGTTACCCAGAGTCCATGCCATTGAACTGACCTGTTATTTTATTCCCTCTCCATCTCTCTCTCTCCCACTCTCCATCTCTCTCTCTCATCCCTTTCTCTCCCGCTCTCTCCATCCCTCCTCTCTCTCCATCCCTCTATCTCCCTCAATCTCCATCTCTCTCTCCATCCATCCCCCTCTCTCTATCCCTCAATCTCTCCCTCCATCCTTCTCCCTCCTTCTCCCTCTCCATCTCTCCCTCTATCACTCCATCAGTTGCAATTCTTGCACCAAATGCAGCAGCAGCAAATGGCTATGTGGGGGGCGGGGCCACAGCTACATACCGCCAGCCAACCAAGAAGTAAGAGGAAGAGGAGCACGCCGCAGCCCCTCCCCAAATCATGACGATGACGACCCCCTAACCACACACACAAACACACTCATAAAATGACCCCCAGCCAACCAAGAAGGTGAGCAACGCCACGGCACCGCCCCAAATCATGGAGAGAAAACCAATCCCCTCACACACCCCCCCCTTCATGAAGAGATGAATGATCCATACTGCACTCTATCCTCCCTCACTGTGGACTCTCTTGCCTCCCTCACTGTGGAGACTACAGGCAAAAATACTTGGTTTTTTGTTTGTCCTTTTGTAGCGGAGAGAAGAAGATGATGAAATGTATGCTGTAATAATGGGTAACACTTTGTTACCCAGCGTCATAACGCGTTACGTCACGGTCATAACCATGTCATAACCTGTCATAATATGCTCATAACACTGCCGTGACATATATTTAGACCTGTTGTGACATATTGCATTCTTATATGGCTGGTTGTGACACCCACATAAGAGTGTCAAAACCCACAAACCTTCCACACAAGGCAAAACATTCCATTATATATATATATATTTTTTTTATTGACCATATTAAATTAGCATTGTAATTGCGCACACATTGATGTCAGACATGCAACTACCCCAATGCTCTGTTGCTGATGACTGGGATGAATGCAGGAGCAGATTTCAGGAGCAGGACAAGACACCCTCTTATTGACTGATATAAGGGCCTGTACATGACAGGCCTATCTGGCATTATGATGGTCATAATGCTTCTTGAGTGTCGTGAAGTGACACAGGATGGTCATAATGCTTCATGACAGTGTCATAAAGTGTATTTTCTACAAGTTATTTAAAATATGATGAAAAACACGACTGAAGAATTCATTACAACAAAGGATTTAAGAAAGTAAACTTCTTGGCAGGGGAAAAAAAACTCATTTAAATAAATGTGGGTTTTGACACTTCTGGAGGTGTTTATAACCTGCCATAGAATAACGCAATATGTCACATGACAGTGTTATGACCGTATTACGAGAGGTTATGACACTGGGTGTTTGGTTGGTATGGCCGGGCTTGAGCCTGAACCATGTTGTCCCGATGACAATAGAACAGGTTTTTAGAAACAGAACCAACGTTTTAAAAGAACCTATTTTTTTTTTAAACGAGTTAGAAAAATGAAGATGGTTCTTTGTTAGTGGGAGGGGTTTCCTATCCGACTGCTGTCCTGTGTCATGCCACGGTGTCCTCTATGGTGGCCCTGTTGGCTCAAACAGAGCCTAACTCATGAACGGACGCTGACTCAGAAGACTCCTTGTGAACGACTGTGTCTGGCTCTGTGTGACATCTGAAATGGAACCCTGTTCCCCTACAAAGTGCTCTGGTCAAAAGTAGTGCACTGTGTAGGAAATAAGAATGGCATTTCCGGTCACAGAATAGCTCTCTCTGCAGGAAGATGATCATGACGCCGTCACAACAGAGGACTTGTTTTCCCAGCATGCAATGCTGAGTGCGTTTTCATACAGCATTTCCTTGTACTAGTGGGGGGCGGTTGGGGAGTCAACAACAAGTGTATATTGTTACGAGAAATCAGGTGTGTGAGAGACATTTCTGGGACACTGAGGCAGAATGTTTTAAATGGTCTTTATCAGCAGTTTATTGTGATAAAGAAGAAAATATATATTGACAGGAAAATACAACTTTTAGAGAAAAATAAACGTGTGTGTGTGTTTATTTCGGTGTCTTGGCGCTCTGTATGACTTTGTCGATGAGTTTGCGGACTTCCCTGTGTCTCATCGTGGCCCGGCTGATACAATCCTGAAGCTTCTCACCTGATAATGATGTGCCACCTGGAGAGAAGAGCGGGAGAGAAGAGTGTTTAGACAACAGCTATGAACTTGTTCTTTTAAGAGATCATAAAATAAGTGTCTTTAGAAAGTCATTACAGCCTGAATTCAAAATGGATTAAAGTTATTTTTTCCCCTCACCCAGCTACACACAATACCCCATAATGACGAAGTGAAAATGTTTAGACATTTTTGCAAATTTATTGAAACTGAAATACAGAAATATTTGTATTTACATAGGTATTAATAATAAATAACACCCCTGAGTCAATACATCTTTAAAATCAAATGGCAGTGATTACAGCTGTCAGTCTTTCTGGGTAAGTCTAAGAGCTTTGCAGACCTGGATTGTGCAACATTTGCCCTGTCAAATTGGTTGTTGATCATTGCTAGACAACCATTTTCAGGTCTTGCCATAGATTTTCAAGCCGATTTAAGTCAAAACTGTAACTACAGTGGGGGGAAAAAACTATTTAGTCAGCCACCAATTGTGCAAGTTCTCCCACTTAAAAAGATGAGAGAGGCCTGTAATTTTCATCATAGGTACACGTCAACTATGACAGACAAAATGAGAAAAAGAAATCCAGAAAATCACATTGTAGGATTTTTAATTTATTTATTTGCAAATTATGGTGGAAAATAAGTATTTGGTCAATAACAAAAGTTTCTCAATACTTTGTTATATACCCTTTGTTGGCAATGACACAGGTCAAACGTTTTCTGTAAGTCTTCACAAGGTTTTCACACACTGTTGCTGGTATTTTGGCCCATTCCTCCATGCAGATCTCATCTAGAGCAGTGATGTTTTGGGGCTGTCGCTGGGCAACACGGACTTTCAACTCCCTCCAAAGATTTTCTATGGGGTTGAGATGTGGAGACTGGCTAGGCCACTCCAGGACCTTGAAATGCTTCTTACGAAGCCACTCCTTCGTTGCCCGGGCGGTGTGTTTGGGATCATTGTCATGCTGAAAGACCCAGCCACGTTTCATCTTCAATGCCCTTTCTGATGGAAGGAGGTTTTCACTCAAAATCTCACGATACATGGCCCCATTCATTCTTTCCTTTACACGGATCAGTCGTCCTGGTCCCTTTGCAGAAAAACAGCCCCAAAGCATGATGTTTCCACCCCAGGTATGGTGTTCTTTGGATGCAACTCAGCATTCTTTGTCCTCCAAACACGACGAGTTGAGTTTTTACCAAAAAGTTCTATTTTGGTTTCATCTGACCATATGACATTCTCCCAATCCTCTTCTGGATCATCCAAATGCACTCTAGCAAACTTCAGACGGGCCTGGACATGTACTGGCTTAAGCAGGGGGACACGTCTGGCACTGCAGGATTTGAGTCCCTGGCGGCGTAGTGTGTTACTGATGGTAGGCTTTGTTACTTTGGTCCCAGCTCTCTGCAGGTCATTCACTAGGTCCCCCCCGTGTGGTTCTGGGATTTTTGCTCACCGTTCTTGTGATCATTTTGACCCCACGGGGTGAGATCTTGCGTGGAGCCCCAGATCGAGGGAGATTATCAGTGGTCTTGTATGTCTTCCATTTCCTAATAATTGCTCCCACAGTTGATTTCTTCAAACCAAGCTGCTTACCTATTGCAGATTCAGTCTTCCCAGCCTGGTGCAGGTCTACAATTTTGTTTCTGGTGTCCTTTGACAGCTCTTTGGTCTTGGCCATAGTGGAGTTTGGAGTGTGACTGTTTGAGGTTGTGGACAGGTGTCTTTTATACTGATAACAAGTTCAAACAGGTGCCATTACTACGGGTAACGAGTGGAGGACAGAGGAGCCTCTTAAAGAAGAAGTTACAGGTCTGTGAGAGCCAGAAATCTTGCTTGTTTGTAGGTGACCAAATACTTATTTTCCACCATAATTTGCAAATAAATTCATTAAAAATCCTACAATGTGATTTTCTGGATTATTTTTTCTCAATTTGTCTGTCATAGTTGACGTGTACCTATGATGAAAATTACGAGCCCCTCATCTTTTTAAGTGGGAGAACTTGCACAATTGGTGGCTGACTAAATACTTTTTTTTCCCCACTGTACGTGCGGTCACTGTGAGGACTACGTCATCGATGATTTGGGGCTGGGTAAGTGGCAAGAGGACTGGGGAAAGAGGCTAGGTAGTGGTGGATTTAGTACTGAGCAGTGAGGACTAAGGAAGGGGTTAGAGATTGACAGGCGGGTTAGTTTGGGCAGTGTCTATAGGAGTGGGTTATGGTAATGTTAGGGGACCAGACAGTGTGTAGTGTGGTAATGTTAGGGGACTAGACAGTGTGTAGTGTGGTAATGTTAGGGGACCAGACAGTGTGTAGTGTGGTAATGTTAGGGGACCAGACAGTGTGTAGTGTGGTAATGTTAGGGGACCAGACAGTGTGTAGTGTGGTAATGTTAGGGGACCAGACAGTGTGTAGTGTGGTAATGTTAGGGGACCAGACAGTGCGTTTCTCTGACCTGGCTTGTGGAGGGCACAGAGTCGCTCTTCCTCGTCTGTTACCACTGTGATTGTGGCTGTAGACAGGCTCTCTTCCTCAGCGGTGGGGTCGACGATCATTATGGAGCTACACAGGACAGACGACTGTTACAACCATCATTATGGAGCTACACAGGACAGACGACTGTTACAACCATCATTATGGAGCTACACAGGACAGACGACTGTTACAACCATCATTATGGAGCTACACAGGACAGACGACTGTTACAACCATCATTATGGAGCTACACAGGACAGACTGTTACAACCATCATTATGGAGCTACACAGGACAGACTGTTACAACCATCATTATGGAGCTACACAGGACAGACGACTGTTACAACCATCATTATGGAGCTACACAGGACAGACGACTGTTACAACCATCATTATGGAGCTACACAGGACAGACGACTGTTACAACCATCATTATGGAGCTACACAGGACAGACGACTGTTACAACCATCATTATGGAGCTACACAGGACAGACGACTGTTACAACCATCATTATGGAGCTACACAGGACAGACGACTTACAACCATCATTATGGAGCTACACAGGACAGACGACTGGTACAACCATCATTATGGAGTACACAGGACAGAACGACTGTTACAACCATCATTATGGAGCTACACAGGCAGACGACTGTTACAAACCAATCATTATGGAGCTACACAGGACAGGACTGTTACAACCTATAGTTATGGAGCTACACAGGACAGACGGACTGTTTACAACCCGTTCACCTTATGGAGCTACAAAGGACAGGAACGACTGTTTTACAAACCATCATTATGGAGCTACACAGGACAAGTTGGCAGAGGTCGTTGATTCAGAAGAGCCCTGGGCGGTTAGGTACAGTGGATTCAGAAGCCCTGTTGGCGGTAGGTACAGTTGATTCAGAAGCCCTTGGGCGGTTAGGTACAGTTGTTCAGAAGCCCTGTTGTGGCGGTAGGTACAGTTGATTCAGAAGCCCTGTTGGCGGTAGGTACAGTTGATTCAGAAGCCCTGTTGGCGGTAGGTTACAGTTGATTCAGAAGCCCTGTTGGCGGTAGGTTACAGTTGATTCAGAAGCCCTGTTGGCAGTAGGTTACAGTTGATTCAGAAGCCCTGTTGGCAGTAGGTTACAGTTGATTCAGAAGCCCTGTTGGCGGTAGGTACAGTTGATTCAGAAGCCCTGCACACTGGGTAGGCAAAGTGTTCCCATTTTTAACCATTTAACTTGGCTGAAAAGACAAACTCTGTGGACCGGGAGATGTGGCTAAATCGAGTGTGCCTACTGCGCTGGCCAATCGGATAGCTCAAATCACCGTGCCTACTGCGCTGGCCAATCGGATAGCTCAAATCACCGTGCCTACTGCGCTGGCCAATCGGATAGCTCAAATCACCGTGCCTACCTACAACTTCCACAACCTCGGCCACAGCAAAGTTTGATACTAGACTACCTGAGATTTTCATAACTTTTATTCAACACCATTACGAAACATAAAACACGTTTCTCTCTACTTCCACTCGCGCTGCAATGAATAAGTAGCCAAGTGTATCGATAGCCCTGCGTTTTTATTATTTTAATATTGAGGAATATTTCACTTTCTCTGGTCATAGGAACAACATGAATTTGTGGCTGAGGCAGATGCGGTGTGACTAGAGTTTCACCATCAGGTGGAAGACGGTGTCCCCTCTCTCTGGTCAGTCTCACCGGAGGAAAGGAAGGAGAGAGCAGGGACCGTGAGAGGCGGACCCTCTGCTGCTCTCTCCCTCCCTCCGCTCAGACTAATGCTGTGTTCAAGACAACTGGGAACTAGGGAAAAAAACGTTTTGAACGGTCATCCAACTCGGAATTCCAAGTCAGAAACTGACATTTTTCTAGAGCTCCGACTTTCCGGCCTAAAGTTCACTGATGTCATGATTTCACCTCGTTTTTCCCCCCCCAAGTTCCCAGTTGTCTTGAAAGCACCATGATCATCAGATGCAGGTACCATCAGTCCAGTAAAATAAAAAAGCGAATTATTTGCAAATACTTCCATTTATGCTCAGATGTGCCTCGCAAGTGCTACACCAACTGATCTGTTTTGCTATCAAAGCTCGAGTTTTTAAATAAAATATGGTCTGAGAATAACAATAGAGAGTCCAGGCATATAGCCAATATGATGTGATAATGTATTAGGCCTAATGAACAAATCTCATTTTTATTAGGTTAATGTTACATTTTTTAAAGTAATGTTAAAAAAAATAAAAAAAATGAGCGGTAGATCTCTGCTTGCTTTTTGACGCCGAAAGTGATCTTGACTCAGAAAATGTTGGTGACCACTGATATAATACATCTCCATGGTAACAACTCACATCACAATAACTCCATAGTAAATCATTCAAATTCCATTTCAATTAGCTTAATCTCCTTTCTGGGTGTGAAATAAAACAGAAAATGGTCCCGAGTGATGAATGTGAATGAAAGACACTTACTCATCAAACACAGTGAAAGAGGCCCCAACAGGGTGTTTGTGGATCTTCAGACCTCTCCTGTTCTCCAGGTTTACCTCAGGAACCGCTGTCTCCTTGTTAACGGTCACCTCCGGGAGACGCGCTGTGTGAAACCAGGGAACAATAGCATAATATATTATACCAGAAGAAGATGTTTTTCCAAATCAAAAATCAGGAATTCCTCATTTTCCTAAGGTCATACTGAGAAAATGATGTACAGCTATGACATGAGGTCAAAGCTATCTTGATTACACCAGTAGCCGGTTACTGTTAAATGGACCCGTTACTGCTGAGCCAATCACATCCCTCACTAAAACTTTCTTAAAACAGGAAGTGACACAGTGTCACGGGCAGGATCTGAACTCGGGTCTCCCACGGGGGAGAAACCAACGTCTTGACCGCGAGACCAAGAGGAAATTCCTCCTCTGACACTGGTTTTGGGCTACCATCAGAAACCATGAGCCAGACTCATGTACACTACAACAGCAAGGTGAAAATGTCAGCAGGTGTGTATTCATTAGTCGGATTACGTTACAAAACGTTTTGTCTGTTGCAAACTCTAGGAAATGCTTGTTTTTCGTTGCAAAACGTTTTGTCTGTTGCAAACTCTAGGAAACGCTTGTTTTTCCATTGCAAAACGTTTTGTTTGTAGTAAACGTTTTCAGTTGTAAAATTGTTTTGCAGACAGACAAAATGTTTTGCAATGCAATCTGACTAACGAATAGACCCCAAGTCTCACCGTTCTTAAGAGCAGCCAGCAGGGCGATGAGACAGGCGTCCAACAAGTTGCCATCGTAGTCCAGACACATGATGTCACAGTACAGGACCCAACACAGCTAGCGAGCACAGACACACAGAACACAATGTCACAGTCCAGGACTTAGCACAGCTAGCGAGCAGTAGAGCCAAGTATCAGAATCACAGCTGAGAACTAGAATCAGTAACAGGCAAATCTGAGGTGGTGCATGGTTGAGGTCAAGTCAAATCAAATCTCAGTGCAATGAAATTCCAATTCTCTAACAATGCTGTTCAATGAGGAACATTTTGGGATTGGAATGTGGTTTACGTTCTGAATTGACTGACGTTGCGATGGAATTGACCCCAACCCTGGTAGCCTACGTGCACTAAGCTGTGAAAGTACAACAGTGTGAAAACAGTCCTCTCAGGTTGTCACATGATGAAGTTAACACGACTTTACCTTTCCTTTCACTATGCATAACTCCTCTTTCTGTATCACGGCAGAGCTGCAAGGCAAAAGAACGTTAAACTCCTAGTAACACTGACTGTTGGGATAAGACCATCTCCTTCATGAGTAAGTATATACGAAATCTCAAATACCACTAACCATTTCAGGTGGTCTTTTCAAACAGCTCTTAAACTAAAAAAGGCATTATCATCACTTTCACAGTGTTATTCCCACCTCAGTGTGGAGCTATACACTGAGTGTACAAAACATTAGGAACACCGGCTCTTTCCATGACAGACTGACCAGGTGAATCCAGGTGAAAGCTATGATCCCTTATTGATGTCACTTGTTAAATCCACTTCAAATCAGTGTAAATGAAGGGGAGGAGACAGGTTAAAGAAGGATTTTTAAGCCTTGAGACAATTGAGACATAGATTGTGTATGTGTACCATTCAGAGGGTGAATGGGCAAGACAAAAGATTTAAGTGCCTTTGAACAGGGTATGGTAGTAGGTGTCAGGCGCACCGGTTTGTGTCAAGAACTGCAACGCTGCTGGGTTTTTCACGCTCAACAGTTTCCCGTCTGTATCAAGAATGGTCCACCACCCAAAGGACATCCAGCCAACTTGACAACTGTGGGAAGCATTGGAGTCAACATGGGCCAGCATCCCTGTGGAACGCTTTCGACACCTTGTAGAGTCCATGCCCCGATGAATTGAGGCTCTTCTGAGGGCAAAAGGGGGTGCAACTAAATATTAGGAAGGTGTCCCTAATTTAAAAAAAAGTTACACTCAGTGTATATAAAAACAGGAAAAGCACGTTTTTTTTTGACTGCACTGGGCCTTTAAATATACACTGACTTACCTCTCGATGACATCAGAGATGAACTGGCTGGCAGCCTGGGCCTGTTCCCCAGGTGGTCCAGGACGGAACCGTGACGAGCACAGAGGAGGCAGGTCTACATTGGGTACTGAGAGAGACAAACATACACAGAGACATATATACACATACAGTATATACACACACACACACACAGGTCAATGGTTACAGCTGGTTTATACACTTCCTACTCAGCAAGGCAATGTAAAGTTGTTGAAACATTAACAAATCATGTTTTTGCTCTATATCTTGGTAGAAATTGTATAAGAAATTCCAATGGTAACTCTTCCACTTACCAATGTAACCTTTATTGGGTGCATCCACTGGTGGGTTTGCCAGTTCCTGTGGATAAAAATACAATGGGGAATGAGTTAGGTTGTTAGGCGAGGTGTTACCAAGGTGCTGCTTTAGTTGTTTAATTGAGGAGAGAGTAAAGAAGAGCGGTTACTATTCACCCCTTTAATGCCGCACATGACTGTGGTGTTTCCAATCTTCACCAGGGCTGAGCCGTCTGCTGTGGATATAGAACCTGGAGAGAGGGAGGGAGAAGGATGAGGAGGGGGGAAGGATGATGAGGGGGGGGGGGGGGGGGGGGGAGAAGGATGGAGGGGGGGGGGGGGGGGGGGGGGGGGGGGGGGGGGATGAGGGAGAAGGATGGGGGGGGGGGGGAGAAGGATGGGGGAGAAGGATGGGGGGGGGGAGAAGGATGGGGGGGGGGAGAAGGATGGGGGGGGGAAGGATTGGGGGGGGGGGGGGGGAGAAGGATGAGGGAGAAGGATGGGGGGGGGGGGGGGTTGTCAGTTGCTCCATGACACAAGAGTACACTCTACTGCAGGGTTCTTCAATTCCGGTCCTGGAGGGCCGAAACACCTCTGTTTTTCATCCTCTCCTTCTAATCAGGGGCTAATTCAGACCTGGGACACCAGGTGAGTGCAATTAACTACCAGGTAGAAATAAAAAACAGAAGTGTTTCGGCCCTCCAGGACCAGAATTTAAGAACCCTGCTCTACTGGGACAAAATGCTTACAGCACCTGGTGTTCCCAGGCGGTCTCCCATCCACGGACTAACTCACAGTTCAGTTGTACTCACCTATATTCAATGTAGTGGTTCTGAATTCACCCAGCTCCCTTCCATCAGGACGGCAGTTCTCTTTCTGCAGAGAACAACTCACCATTACTATCATGGTTTGTTCAGGGATCATATCCTGACAGTCAGTGTCAAGTCAACATAACCACTCTTACATTTACCAAGTGTAAAAGTAATGAGCGTAAGACAGTGGAGGCTGCTGAGGGGAGGACGGCTCATAATAATGGCTGGAATGGAGCAAATGGAATGGCATCAAACACCTGGAAACCATGGAAACCATGTGTTTGATACAATTCCACTCCGGCCATTACCACGAGCCCGTCCTCCCCAATTAAGGCGCCACCAACCTCCTGTGCTGTAAGACAGTACTACTAACCAGAAAACTCCGGTGGTATTCCAAGGGCTCAGCAGTTCTGGGGACAGAGATTAAATTAGTTGGTTAACTAGATAACTGACTTCTAAGTGACTAGCTAGTTAACGTTAGATGGCAAACTACTTTGCTAGCTAGCTAACGTTCGTTGTGCCAGTAGCCTATATGGTCGGTGGAGCCAGAGAGAGCATCTGATCCTGGATAGCCTACATAACTATTAGCCTGCGTGTCGAACAAGCCACTCTTCCTTGGGCTGTTTGGGTAGTCTATCATTTCGGAGGCATGTAAGAACCTCAGACAGTTCATGTAGATTATTTGATGAGTGTAAAATGCACACTTACTTGAATCCAGCCGCCATGGTGTTTTGGTTAGCCACGTGGGTTCGACTAATGTTCTGACGTCAGAACGGAAGCCCACACATTCGTTTCGGTTTCCTTGGAACCCAATTTAAGAAGCGTTTCATTGTATCGCAAAGTTCTCGTGATACCAGATCAATGCACATTTAAGCCTTGAATTCATCTTGTAAAATAAAAGGTTAGAAGGCAAAGAATAAGCGTCACACACTTCACACTCCAAGCCAGCAGGGGTCATAGTTTCATTCGATGTAAATCGCTTAGGTCCCTCTAGCATCTATTTGATGATGTGGTTTTCTGCGTGGAGTAACTTCCGCGTAGGTGTTTCGCTGTGACTGGAAGTAAAGTTCAAACCGATCCGCCCCATACAATAATGGAAATATTACGGCTATGATATTCTACCACTTCAAAACACCGTTTTTGTCTCTCCTCCGAAGAGTGTTGTCTGAGAGATATTCACCACGGAACAGTACAGTTAGTTAAGTTATTTAGCAGGCTAGCTAGCCACCGTAGCTAGCCACTCACTCCTTACTGCAGGTGTTTGTCTGTGCTACAGGGAATGGGAGAATGGATTGTCTATGTGAAATAATTCACTGTCTGGTTGCATTGGCAGTGGCTGCTTTGATCGTGGTAAGTGTTACACTTGCTACAGTATTTGTCTAGCAGGTAATGGTGTATGTCAAAGTCTTGTCGTTTATTCAGACAGGTTGCTGAACTATCAGAATGAGGGAGAGGGCCCTTCTGTGCGCATCCAATCAATCAATCAATTAATCAATCAATCATAGCTTTGAATACTATCTAATATGCCTAAATGTCTTTGTTTACATATTGACCAGGAGATAGACCTCAATGGAACCAAAACAGACCGACATAACAATCTAGAACCTGATTCTTAACTCTGTTGTGATTCTATTTTACAGGTCCTGCTGATAGCCCATCTGACTGCCGGGATGGTGGACCTGAAGCGCCATGAGAAGGAGAAGTTCTTCCTGACCGCGACTGGAGAGAAGGAGCCCTTCCCCAGCCTTCATGACCCCAGCTCCCTGGAGCTGTCTGTCATAGTGCCTGCCTACAATGAGGAGCTAAGAAGTGAGTGACGGAAGTACGGATAGATAGACAGACAGATGGATAGACAGACAGATGGATAGATAGACAGACGGATAGACGGACAGACAGATAGACGGACAGACAGATAGACAGACGGACGGACGGACGGACAGACGGATAGATAGATAGATGGACAGATAGATAGACGGACAGATAGATAGATAGATAGACGGACAGATAGATAGATAGATAGACGGACAGATAGATAGATAGATAGATAGATAGATAGATAGATAGACGGACAGATAGATAGATAGATAGACGGACAGATAGATAGATAGATAGACGGACAGATAGATAGATAGATAGATGGACGGACAGACAGATAGATAGATAGATGGACGGACAGATAGATAGATAGACGGACAGATAGATAGATAGACGGACAGATAGATAGATAGATAGATGGACAGATAGATAGACAGATAGATAGACAGACGGGCTGATAGACAGATAGATAGGTAGGTAGATAGATAGATAGATAGATAGATAGATAGATAGATAGATAGATAGATAGATAGATAGATAGACAGACAGATGGGCTGATAGACAGATAGATAGACAGATGGACAGATGGATAGATAGACAGATGGGCTGATAGACAGACAGATGGATGGATAGACGGATAGATGGATGGATAGACGGATAGATAGATGGATGGACAGATAGATAGATGGTAGTGCCTGCTCAAAATGAAGAGCTAGAAATGGGTGGGCAGAGAGAGAGAGAGAGGGGGGGCAGACAGACAGAGAGAGAGGCACACAGACAGAGAGAGAGAGGGGCACACACACATTTCCCCCGAACATGTTTCCTCTTAGGAGTTAAAGGTGGATGAGACAGTAGTATCGTATTCAGCGCTAGCCTTGCAACAACAGCTTGCATTGTCTTGCAGCTAGTGACTAGCGTCAATCTTGGCTTCAAAGGCATTTTTTCCCTATTTATACCTGATATAGGCTGCGTGCACACAGGCAGCCCAATAAGATTGAATCGTACTTCACTGGCTCGTCAGATGTGGCAGGGCTTGCAAACTATTAGACTACAAAGGGAAGCACAGCTGGCAAGTGTCTCATCAACACCATTATCCCAGAAACCCTAGACCCACTCCAATTTGCATACCGCCCCAACAGATCCACAGATGATGCAATCTCTATTGCGCTCCACACTGCCCTTTCACACCTGGACAAAAGGAACACCTATGTGAGAATGCTATTCATTGACTACAGCTCAGCGTTCAACAACATAGTGCCCTCAAAGCTCATGACCAAGCTAAGGATCCTGGGACTAAACACCTCCCTCTGCAACTGGATCCTGGACTTCCTGACGGGCCGCCCCCAGGTGGTAAGGGTAGGTAACAACACATCCGCCACGCTGATCCTTAACACGGGGGCCCCTCAGGGGTGCGTGCTCAGTCCCCTCCTGTACTCCCTGTTCACTCATGACTGCATGGCCAGGCACGACTCCAACACCATCATTAAGTTTGCCGATGACACAACAGTGGTAGGCCTGATCACCGACAACGACGAGACAGCCTATAGGGAGGAGGTCAGAGACCTGGCCATGTGGTGCCAGGATAACAATCTCTCCCTCAACGTGATCAAGACAAAGGAGATGATTGTGGACTACAGGAAAAAGAAGAGGACCGAGCACACCCCCATTCTCATCGACGGGGCTGTGGTGGAGCAGGTTGAGAGTTTCAAGTTCCTTGGTGTCCACATCACCAACAAACTAACATGGTCCAAGCACACCAAGACAGTCGTGAAGAGGGCGTGAAAAAAAGATTTGGCATGGGTCCTCAGATCCTCAAAAGGTTCTACAACTGCACCTTTGAGACCATCCTGACTGGTTGCATCACTGCCTGGTATGGCAACTGCTCGGCCTCCGACGGCAAGGCACTACAGAGGGTAGTGCGTACGGCCCAGTACATCACTGGGGCCAAGCTTCCTGCCATCCAGCACCGCTATACCAGGCGGTGTCAGAGGAAGGCCCTAAAAATGGTCAAATACTCCAGCCACCCTAGTCATGGACTGTTCTCTCT
>LR778279.1:42937022-42984522 GCA_902810595.1 Coregonus sp. 'balchen'
GCCTTGTTAAAAGTTAATTTATGGAATTTCGTTCCTTCTTAATGCATTTGAGCCTATCAGTTGTGTTGTGACAAGGTAGGGGGGGTATACAGAAGATAGCCCTATTTGGTAAAAGTCCATATTATGGCAAGAACAGCTCAAATAAGCAAAGAGAAACGACAGTCCATCATTACTTTAAGACATGAAGGTCAGGCAATCTGGAAAATTTCAAGAACTTTGAGCGTTTCTTCAAGTGCAGTCGCAAAAACCATCAAGCGCTATGATGAAACTGGCTCTCATGAGGACCGCCACAGGAAAGGAAGACCCAGAGTTACCTCTGCTGCAGAGGATAAGTTCATTAGAGTTAACTGCACCTCCGATTGCGGCCCAAATGAATGCTTCACAGAGTTCAAGTAACAGACACATCTCAACATCAACTGATCAGAGGAGACTGTGTGAATCAGGCCTTCATGGTCGAATTGCTGCAAACAAACACTACTAAAGGACACCAATAATAAGAAGAGCCTTGTTTGGGCCAAGAAACACGAGCAATGGACATTAGACCGATGGGAATCTGTCCTTTGGTCTGATGAGTCCAAATTTGAGATTTTTGGTTCCAACCGATGTGTCTTGGTGAGACGCAGAGTAGGTGAACGGATGATCTCTGCATGTGTGGTTCCCACCGTGAAGCATGTAGGAGGAGGTGTGATGGTGTGGGGGTGCTTTGCTGGTGACACTGTCGTTGATTTATTTAGAATTCAAGGCACACTTAACCAGCATGGCTACCACAGCATTCTGCAGCGATATGCCATCCCATCTGGTTTGGGCTTAGTGGGACTATCATTTGTTTTTCAACAGGACAATGACCCAACACACCTCCAGGCTGTGTAAGGGCTATTTGACCAAGAAGGAGAGTGATGGAGTGCTGCATCAGATGACCTGGCCTCCACATTCACCCGACCTCAACCCAATTGAAATGGTTTGGGATGAGTTGGACTGCAGAGTGAAGGAAAAGCAGCCAACAAGTGCTCAGCATATGTGGGAACTCCTTCAAGACTGTTGGAAAAGCATTTCAGGTGAAGCTGGTTGAGAGAATGCCAAGAGTGTGCAAAGTTGTCATCAAGGCAAAGGGTGGCTACTTTGAAGAATCTAAAATAGAACATATATTTTGATTAGTTTATCACTTTTTTGGTTACTACATGAATTCATATGTGTTATGTCATAGTTTTGATGTCTTCACTATTATTCAAAAATGTAGAAAATAGTAAAAATAAAGAAAAACCCTTGAATGAGTAGGTTTGTCCAAACTTTTGACTGGTACTGTATTTCATTCTATATCTCTGCTCACTACAACTGCCATTATTTTAAAATAACATTATTGGCTTGAAAGTAGTAACTCAGTATTGCCACACTGTACATAACGCTGCCTTTGACAACAGCATACTGTTTTTTCATGATGGGGAGAACTTCATTCACTACAACTGTCACATTCAACTTAGAATTATTGTGTGTGTGTGTGTGTGTGTGTGTGTGTGTGTGTGTGTGTGTGTGTGTGTGTGTGTGTGTGTCAGGGTACTCTGAGTTCCAGAGGGAAGCGGATTCTGATGGTGGACGCGGACGGAGCCACTAAGTTTGCAGACGTGGAGAAGGTGGAGGCCGGCCTTCATGACGTAAACACCAAACCAGTGGGTGTTTATGATTCTAGCTTTTGTTGTCTGAAATGTAAACGTGTGGTCATTTTCCTGACTAGGCTAATATGACCGTATGTTTCCGTTTTGACTGGAGCTGCCCTCTTGACCAGAGCCCTATACTACCAATCAGGTTTGAGGAGTTCGCCAGGTAGCTTTGGTCAACTCTTGAGTTCAACTCAGGATAACCGGTACCGTGAAAGTGGCTCACCTTTTTAGGCAGGTACATTTCTATGGCAACGAATCCTTCAGAACTAACCTGCTCCGGGGGGCAGGCTAACTCGAGGCTAAATCCATTTATCCCGAATTAAGTGTCTGAGCCACAAGTTGAGGACCAATGAAATCAGATTCCCTCCCTCTCACAAAGAATCTGTCATCATCCCCTTCAAGACCACTGATTTCAATATTTTATTAATCAAATGTTTTTTTTGTGTGTGTAAAGAAATGGTGATGTTAAAATACCTATCACATTACACATTTAGTAAGGACAGCATTTGCTTTCCAAACTACGTTTTTAGCGCAATTGTATTTAGAAATTTGCGACAGGTAAACTGACAGCCGGAACCAACCATAGACATATAATCCTTAGATGGCAGTTCCCATTCAAGTCAGGACTGTCAGCCATTGCAAGCGTACCCATGAGTTTAACAGTCAAATTGCCAGGGATAGAGGTTCCAAAACCCTTCTATGGATTATATGTCTATGTTCCACAGATAGAAGAAGGAGCGATGGGGAGAAAGGTGATATGCACACCAAAGATGGCATTAACGATAAGTAATAGCCTGCTGAACTTGCAAGATCACTTTTTTTTTTCATTTTCAATTTGGCATAAATGAAAAGGTGGCACTGACTTGCCCGTGGATTGATGTTTCAACATTGTCTCAATGAAGAGTTCAGCGTTCAACTAGCCATGTGCGACAAGCCACGCAGTTACAAGCCTGCTAGAGTTAGCGGCAGATGGACGAGAAATATCCACCGTCGTAGTACGGGTGAAGCCTGACCTGGAATGTGAAGCTAACTGAGGCTGGCTAGCTTTATAAAAGCCTGAGTAGATCTAGCTTGCTCTGGTGTATTGACTTCAATCGCGGATTACAAAGGGAAAACCAGCCACGTCTTGCTCCCGGACAAGCTAAACACCTTCTTTGCACGCTTTGAGGATAAAACCGCGCCACCGACGCGGTCCACTCCCAAGGACTGTGTTAACCCTCGCAAGGCTGCCGGCCCAGACGGCATCCCTAGCCGCGTCCCCAGAGCATGCGCAGACCAGCTGGCTGGAGTGTTTACGGACATATTCAATCTCTCCCTATCCCAGTCTGCTGTCCCCACTTGCTTCAAGATGTCCACCATTGTTCCTGTACCCAAGAAAGCAAAGGTAACTGAACTAAATGACTATCGCACTGTAGCACTCACGTCTGTCATTATGAAGTGCTTTGAAAGGCTAGTTAAGAATCATATCACCTCTACCTTACCTGACACCCTAGACCCACTTCAATTTGCATACCGCCCCAATAGATCCATGGATAATGCAGTCGCCATCACAATGCACACTGCACCTATCCCATCTGGACAAGAGGAATACCTATGTAAGAATGCTGTTCATTGACTATTGCTCAGCATTCAACACCATAGTACCCTCCAAGCGTATCATTAAGCTCGAGGCCCTGGGTCTGAACCCCACCCTGTGCAACTGGGTCCTGGACTTCCTGACGGGCCGCCCCCAGGTGGTGAAGGTAGGAAACAACATCTCCACTTCGCTGATCCTCATCACTGGGGCCCCACAAGGGTGCGTGCTCAGCCCCCTCCTGTACTCCCTATTCACCCATGACTGCGTGGCCATGCACGCCTCCAACTCAATCATCAAGTTTGCAGACAACACAACAGTAGTAGGCTTGATTACCAACAATGACGAGAATTCCTAAAGGAAAGAGATGAGGGCCCTGGCGGAGTGGTGCCAGGAAAATAACCTCTCCTTCCACGTCAACAAAATGAAGGAGATGATCGTGGACTTCAGGAGACAGCAGAGGGAGCACACCCCCATCCACATCGACAAGGCCGCAGTGGAGAAGGTGAAAAGCTTCATGTTCCTCGGCGTACACATCACTGACAATCTGAAATGGTCCACCCACACAGACAGTGTGGTGAAGAAGGTGCAACAACACCTCTTCAACCTCAGGAGGCTGAAGGAATTTGACTTGGCCCATAAGACCCTCACAAACTTTTACAGATGCACAATTGAGAGCATTCTGTCGCACCGCCTAGTACGGCAACTGCACCGCCTGCAACCACAGGGCTCTCCAGAGGGTGGTGTGGTCTGCCAACGCATCACCGGGGGCACACTGCCTGCCCTCCAGGACACCTACAGCACCCGATGTCACAGGAAGGCCAAAAAGATTATCAAGGACATCAACCACCCGAGCCACGGCCTGTTCACCCCGTTATCATCCAGAAGGCGAGGTCAGTACAGGTGCATCAAAGCTGGGACCGAGAGACTGAAAAACAGCTTCTATCTCAAGGCCATCAGACTGTTAAATAGCCATCATTAGCCGGCTACCACCCGGTTACTCAACCCTGCACCTTAGAGGCTGCTGCCCTGTATACATAGACATGGAATCACTGGCCACTTTAATAATGGAACACTAGTCACTTTAATAATGTTTACATACTGCTTTACTCATTTCATATGTATATACTGTATTCTATTCTACTGTATTTTAGTCAATGCCACTCCGACATTGCTCATCCTAATATTTCTATAACTCAATTATTTTACTGTTAGATTTGTGTGTATTGTTGTGTATTGTTGTGTATTGTTGTGTATTGTTGTGTATTGTTGTGTATTGTTAGATATTACTGTACTATTGGAGCTAGGAACACAAGCATTTCACCCGCAATAACATCTGCTAAATACGTGTATGTGACCAATAAAATGTTATTTGACTTCAATGGGACTTTCTAGATTGATCCCAGTTAAATAACGAAATGCTTGTGTGTTACAGGATAACATGGCCATATCCTGTGGGTCCAGAGCACACCTGGAGGATGAGGCAGTCGCTTCGGTACTTTCTCTCTCTTCTCTCTCTCTCTGTCTCTCACCTACGTAACCCTGTGATGAAATTAATAGATGAAAATAAATATGGTCTTGGTCTTGTAGATGGATTCTAGACAGCCTTTAAAATGACATGTTGTTTGTGTTTCCATGGTAGCGGTCTCTGTTCCGTACGTTCCTGATGTATGGGTTCCACTTCCTGGTTTGGTTCTTCTGTGTGCGAGGCATCAAGGACACGCAGTGTGGCTTCAAGCTCTTCACCCGTGAGGCCGCGCTCAAGACCTTCTCCTCCCTACACGTGGAGCGATGGTAACGCCAACTTAACCGCTCACCCAATACCAAAATGTATTTATGACTACCTCATACTTAGTTCAAATAATTATCCTCCCTGCTCGTGGAGCGATAGTAAGGTCTGTCTCTTATACCAAAGTTTACTTGCTATAAGAAATTCTATAATAACGGGGTAGTTGTAGTTCTATTCTACTTCCTTCAAAAAAGGATTATCTGAAGGAGTAAACTTTACCTCTCCTTATATTTGCATGGTGTGAATGATGGTTATTACATAGTAATTAGATGGCTCCATTTGAACAAGAAAACGTATAGGAAAGTGCAAGACCTTCCCTCTGGCGCAATGGTACGGTCTCTCCGTGGACAGGAACACTAACGCTCAATAACTACAACTTGAATTGGAATGGATCAATGGTATGGTCTCTCTGAACAGAACTTGATCATGACGGAAAACAAAAGCTTACTAGTCTAGGACTTGTATTGAATATGGTGTGATTCTGTTCCACTGGGCCGTTGTTGTTGTTGTTGTTGTAAGAACATTGTAACTAGAATGTTGTACTGTTCCACAGGGCCTTTGACGTGGAACTACTGTACATCGCTCAGTGCTTTAAGATCCCCGTAGCCGAAGTGGCTGTCAACTGGACTGAGATAGAAGGTGAGTCTGTCAACTGGACTGAGATAGAAGGTGAGTCTGTCAACTGGACTGAGATGGAAGGTGAGTCTGTCAACTGGACTGAGATGGAAGGTGAGTCTGTCAACTGGACTGAGATAGAAGGTGAGTCTGTCAACTGGACTGAGATAGAAGGTGAGTCTGTCAACTGGACTGAGATGGAAGGTGAGTCTGTCAACTGGACTGAGATAGAAGGTGAGTCTGTCAACTGGACTGAGATAGAAGGTGAGTCTGTCAACTGGACTGAGATGGAAGGTGAGTCTGTCAACTGGACTGAGATGGAAGGTGAGTCTGTCAACTGGACTGAGATAGAAGGTGAGTCGTCAACTGGACTGAGATAGAAGGTGAGTCTGTCAACTGGACTGAGATAGAGGTGAGTCTGTCAACTGGACTGAGATAGAAGGTGAGTCTGTCAACTGGACTGAGATAGAAGGTGAGTCTGTCCAACTGGACTGAGATAGAAGGTGAGTCTGTCAACTGGACTGAGATAGAAGGTGAGTCTGTCAACTGTACTGAGATAGAAGGTGAGTCTGTCACTGGACTGAGATAGAAGGTGAGTCTGTCAACTGGACTGAGATGGAAGGTGAGTCTGTCAACTGGGACTGAGATGGAAGGTGAGTCTGTCAACTGGACTGAGATAGAAGGTGAGTCTGTCAACTGGACTGAGATAGAAGGTGAGTCTGTCAACTGGACTGAGATAGAAGGTGAGTCTGTCAACTGGACTGAGATAGAAGGTGAGTCTGTCAACTGGACTGAGATAGAAGGTGAGTCTCTCATACTTATGCAGACACATTAGTGTTTAATATTTTCCCGGTATTTTACAAATGTTCCATCCCGAGAATAACTAACTTTTCTCCCAGGTAACCCGGTATTTCCCACCAAAACCGAAAGTGTCATTCTAAAGCATAAAACAGATAAATATGTCTGGATTTTATAAGAGCTTTGATCAGCATGAAAATTCAAACCTGATGCTTCCTGAGCCTGACGATCCCTACATTAAAGACATTTAATGATCCCAAGGCCATAAAAGCCCAAATGATTGTGCTGTTATCCAATCCACCTACATAGCCTCTTGGGTAAATAAATGATACTAGCTCCAGTAGTCTAATATTTTTAAGTGTGAACTGTATTACTGTACTGTATTGTATTATACTGTATTAAATGGACTGGAATTACACACCTCATTCAAACCATGAAGCTGGGAGAGAACGTGATTCTGGTGCAGGACGTGTGGTCTACAAAGTTACAAGTATAGGCTAGCGAATTTGATTTTAATTTTGAAATATAATAGGGCCTATTTGTATAATTAGTAGGCTGATGCATATATACCTTTCATAATATTTCCCCTAATGTTATTATCCTACCTCCTCTCTCTCTCTCTCTCTGTTGCTTCATTCCTCCCTTGCTTTCAACAGTTAAATGAAATAAGTTTAATTGTCCTGATCTTCATCATTCTAATGACGTTCTTGAATAATATAGGACTCGAATAAGATGCAGAAGTCTTTCACTTCTCTTCACGAAGATTGAATGGTTCTGGGTCTGAATAAATAACTGCTATAGCCTTCCTCCATCGCGCGTTCTCTCTACTTTCAAACTACCGGTGAGTTCTATTGGCTGCTGTATTTAACATTCAGCAAACAAGAGCTTTTATGCCTCTTCAAATAGTCTGTTAGTATAAGAAATGTCCAGCAAGCTATTCTTGTCTAGCTTAGGAGTGTTTTTTTTTTTAAGGAGAAAGGCCATCGGAGGGCAGGTGCGTATTGTGCAGGAGACCGAGGCTATAAGTTCGAAGCTTATAGCCTATGCATAACCCATCGTTCACAAAATAAAAGTGAACATGACGACATACTGAAATGCGCTGTCTATCCTCACCATGAGTGTTGATGATTGATCGTGCAGATAGCAGAGATTAGGCCGTGGCGCCGTAGAGAAGCCAGATTTAGACATCACATATAATTTAACATTTTCCATTTCACGCCATGCTGTTCATATAAATCATTTATTATAATTGACTGGTTTCTCGCAGTTATTTATCCTGGGGAAAGGGAGTGGGTTTGGGCGGTAAATCTCGGTAACCTGGTTCCTGCTATTCAACCGTAATATACACACACACGTGGACTGAGATAAAAGGGGAGTTTTAAGGTGTCATAATAGTCTTGCGTAGCTTCAAGTCTTAGCATATCAAAGCCTGACTTCCTTAGAGCAGTGTGCTAGTCTTCTTTTATACATTAGATATGCATTTTAAAGTGCTGGAGTCTGGCTCTCTTTTTCCCTCACTGCTAACCAGTCTCCTGATTTGTTTTAACTGTCCTGTCATTAAAATGATCAAATACGTAAGGAGATTGGTGCTCCTGGCCTCCTCCTTTAAAAGAAAGGTGTGTTTTAGTGTCTCAGGCTCGAAGTTGTTTCCAGTCGTGGGCTTAATGATGAATTGTAATGTGGTAGTTCTTTCTACTAAGTAATCTTATTGTAACTGGTTAAACAGCTGCACGCCAGTTTAGAGCTAGCTAAAGATGGGTAGAAACCTGCTGTTATAGTACATCATAAGGTGTTATTTTTACGTTTTAGAGCGACTTACAGGAGCAATTAGAGTTAAGTGCTTTGCTCAACAGATTTTCAGTAACTTTCGGGTTACTGGCCCAACGCTCTTAACCGCTACGTTACCTACTGCCCTAACTTGTTATAAGCTGTGCAGCTGGTTATAATGTGGTATAATGAAGCAATGAGTCACGAGGGGGTGTGGTATGTGGCCAATATACCACGGCTAAGGGCTGTTCTTATGCGCAACGCAGAGTGCCTGGATACAGCCCTTAGCTGTGGTATATTGGCAATATACCACAAACCCCAGAGGTGCCTTATTGCTATTATAAACTGGTTACCAACGTAATTAGAACGACACAAGTTTTATTTTTACTGTACTCGTGGTATACGGTCTGATATACCACAGCTGTCAGCCAATCAGCATTCAGGGTTCGAACCACCCAGTTTATAATGAAGCAATAATGCCAGAGGGGGTGTGGTATAATGAAGCAATAATGCCAGAGGGGGTGTGGTATATGGCCAATATACCACGGCTAAGGGCTGTTCTTCTTAAGCATGACGCAAAGCAGAGTACAGCCTGGATACAGCCCTTAATGTGTTATGTGTTGTTATAGGGTCTAAGCTGGTGCCAGTGTGGAGCTATTTATAATGTGTTATAATAATGTGTTATAATAATGTGTTATAATGTGTTATAATGTGTTATAGGGTCTAAGCTGGTGCCAGTGTGGAGCTGGTTACAGATGGGTAGAGACCTGGTGTTCATCCGCCTGCGTTACATCACTGGTGCCTGGAGACTGGAAAGCCCTCGCAAGACCGACTAGAGCCAATCACATCAGCCCTCACACACTGAGACAGTCTTCTGATTGGACAGATGGGGCTGATGAACTTCCTCGTTGGGTGGGATTACCGTAAACTCAGATGTGGGCTGTGGCTCAATAGTCTAAAGCGGCTTCCTCTCCTTGTGTCCTCTCCATCATATGCACTGATCTGAAATAGCAGGACAGGTGAGAGGATTTCTACTGGGAGTTTGTTTTCACCTGTCCAGTTCTTTAATGTGCAGACCGAGGAGAGGAGAGGAAGCTATTTTAGGCTATTGAGATGCGTCCATGGATTTTCGGATTTCAATGGGAGGGCTATGTTTTCTTTCGAACATTGCCTTTGGCTGAGAAATCTTTAGATGATTGATTGACAGCTCCCGGTCTGTCCCGCCTATTGCCAGGTTCAGAATCCTCGTTTTCTTTCCTTCACTTGAGAAAGGTTTGTGGTGTCCATGGTAAAATGTACAAGCCGTTGCCACGGTTTCAGATACATGCACTACATGATTGATCCGTGTGCCATGTTACTCATTTTTTATCTCTGTCAAACTGTTTGGGCGGGTAAAGAGGAATGTTGACTGTCGCTGAGGGATCAAATGGATCATGTTTTGGTTTTTATCATGATTCTAGTCCGGTAAAATGGAAGATGTCATTTTCGATGTGTTGTTAGAGAGGGGTAAGGGCTTGTATAGGTATGTCTGTAATGTAGAAGGATGAACTGAACTCAATTAAATGAAAAAACCTCTCTATTGATTTAGATACGTTTTTTTTTCGTGTGTTAATTATTATCACATGTTGTAACTGGTAATGGTGGCTTGGGAGAAATTAATGCAAAATGTCAATGTCTTATAAATATTGTAGCGACCTTAACCCAACACCTTGTCAAGGGGTTAGGATCTCTTGGTGTTATGGGTAAGGTGTTGGGTTGACAGTCGCTGGGCCCAGGTTTGAGACTCGGCCAGGGCTACCCTTCGAATTCTCTACAATATGTTATTACGATGATCGCCACCAATGGTGTAGGGTGAAGTTGCCTGTAGACGCTGTTCTGGGGTCAGTTTAGCGTTTCCCCCACTAACGGTTGAGGTTAGGATTGGGGGAGAGGAAACTGATCCTGGACCTGTACCTAGAGGAAACGCTTTAGAACAGAGTTGACGATCTTCCCACCTTGAGTTCAGTTTCACATATGGCACCCTATTCCCTTTATAGTGCACTACTTTTTACCAGAGCACTATGGGCCTTTACCAGAGCACTATGGGCACTACAAGCCACTTCTTTCAGTGATATTTCCACACTATTACAGACATTTGGCTGATGCAATCAGCTGTATTAACTCTGGTTCCCATGGCAACCCATATTAACTCTGGTTCCCATGGCAACTCATATTAACTCTGGTTCCCATGGCCAACCCATATTAACTCTGGTTCCCATAGTAACCCATATTAACTCTGGTTCCCATAGTACATTTACATAATTTAGCAGACGCTCTTATCCAGAGCGACTTACAAATTGGTGCATTCAACTTATGACAGCCATAAGTTAAATTTTATGGGGGTGGGGGAAGAAGGATTACTTTATACTATTCCAGGTATTCCTTAAAGAGGTAGGGTTTCAAGTGCCTCCGGAAGGTGGTCAGTGACTCCGCTGTCCTGGCGTCGTGGGGGAGCTTGTTCCACCATTGGGGGTGCCAGAGCAGCGAATAGCTTTGACTGGGCTGAGCGGGAACTGTGCTTCCGTAGAGGTAGAGGGGCTAGCAGGCCAGAGGTGGATGAACGTAGTGCCCTCGTTTGGGTGTAGGGTCTGATCAGAGCCTGAAGGTAAGGAGGTGCCGTTCCCCTCACAGCTCCGTAGGCAAGCACCATGGTCTTGTAGTAGATGCGAGCCTCAACTGGAAGCCAGTGAAGTGTGCGGAGGAGCGGGGTGACGTTAGAACTTGGGAAGGTTGAACACCAGACGGGCTGCAGCGTTCTGGATAAGTTGTAGGGGTTTAATGGCACAGGCAGGGAGCCCAGCCAACAGTGAGTTGCAGTAATCCAGACGGGAGATGACAAGTGCCTGGATTAGGACCTGTGCCGCTTCCTGTGTATGGTAGGGTCGTACTCTCCGAATGTTGTAGAGCATGAACCTACAGGATCGGGTCATCACTTTGATGTTAGCGGAGAACGACAGGGTGTTGTCCAGGGTCACGCCAAGGTTCTTTGCACTCTGGGAGGAGGACACAACGGAGTTGTCAACCGTGATGGCGAGATCATGGCGCGGGCAGTCCTTCCCCGGGAGGAAGAGCAGCTCCGTCTTGCCGAGGTTCAGCTTGAGGTGGTGATCCGACATCCACACTGATTTGTGTGCCAGACATGCAAATATGCGATTTGCCACCTGGTTATCAGAAGGGGGGAAAGGAGAAAATTAATTGTGTGTCGTCTGCGTAGCAATGATAGGAGAGACCATGTGAGGATATGACAGAGCCAAGTGACTTGGTGTATAGAGAGAATAGGAGAGGGCCTAGAACTGAGCCCTGGGGGACACCAGTGGTGAGAGCATGTGGTGCGGAGACAGATTCTCGCCACGCCACCTGGTAGGAGCGACCTGTCAGGTAGGACGCAATCCAAGAGTGAGCAGCACCGGAGATGCCCAACTCGGAGAGGGTGGAGAGGAGGATCTGATGGTTCACAGTATCAAAGGCAGCGGATAGGTCTAGAAGGATGCAGAGGAGAAAGAGTTAGCGTTAGCAGTGCGGAGAGCCTCCGTGACACAGAGAAGAGCAGTCTCAGTTGAATGACCACTCTTGAAACCTGACTGGTTTGGATCAAGTAGGTCATTCTGAGAGAGATAGCAGGAGAGTTGGCTAGAGACGGCACGCTCAAGAGTTTTGGAGAGAAAAGAAAGAAGGGATACTGGTCTGTAGTTGTTGACATTGGAGAGATCGAGTGTAGGTTTTTTGAGGAGGGGTGCAACTCTCGCTCTCTTGAAGACGGAAGGGACATGGCCAGCGGTCAAGGATGAGTTGATGAGTGAGGTGAGGTAAGGGAGAAGGTCTCCGGAAATGGTCTGGAGAAGAGAGGAAGGGATAGGGTCAAGCGGGCAGGTTGTTGGGCGGCCGTCACAAGTCGCAAGATTTCATCTGGAGAGAGAGGGGAGAAAGAAGTCAAAGCATAGGGTAGGGCAGTGTGAGCAGGACCAGCGGTGTCATTTGACTTAATAAATGAGGATCGGATGTCGTCAACCTTCTTTAAAAAATGGTTGACGAAGTCATCCACAGAGAGGGAGGAGGGAGGGGGAGGAGGATTCAGCAGGGAGGAGAAGGTGGTAAAGAGCTTCCTAGGGTTAGAGGCAGAGGCTTGAAATTTAGTGGTAGAAAGTGGCTTTAGCAGTGGAAACAGAGGAAGAGAATGTAGAGAGGAGGGAGTGAAAAGATGCCAGGTCCGCAGGGAGTCTAGTTTTCCTCCATTTCCCCTTGGCTGCCCAGAGCCCTCTTCTGTGAGCTCGCAATGAGTCGTCAAGCCACGGAGCTGGAGGGGAGGACCGAGCCGGCCGGGAGGATAGGGGATATAGAGAGTCAAAAGATGCAGAAAGGGAGGAGAGGAGGGTTGAGGAGGCAGAATCAGGAGATTGGAGGGAGAAGGATTGAGCAGAGGGAAGAGATGATATGATGGAAGAGGAGAGAGTAGCGGGAGAGAGAGAGCGAAGGTTGCGACGGCACATTACCATCTGAGTAGGTGAGTAGTGTTGGAGGAGAGCGAGAGAGAAAAGGATACAAAGTAGGGGTTGGAGACTTGGAGGGGAGTTGCAGTGAGATTAGTAGAAGAACAGCATCTAGTAAAGATGAGGTCAAGCGTATTGCCTGCCTTGTGAGTAGGGGGGGACGGTGAGAGGGTGAGGTCAAAAGAGGAAAGGAGTGGAAAGAAGGAGGCAGAGAGAAATGAGTCAAAGGCAGACGTAGGGAGGTTAAAGTCACCCAGAACTGTGAGGGGTGAGCCATCCTCAGGAAAGGAACTTATCAAGGCGTCAAGCTCATTGATGAACTCTCCAAGGGAACCTGAAGTGCGATAAATGACAAGGATGTTAAGCTTGAATGGGCTAGTGACTGTGACAGCATGGAATTCAAATGAGGAGACAGACAGATGGGTCAGGGGAAAAAGAGAGAATGTCCACTTGGGAGAGATGAGGATTCCTGTGCCACCGCCGCGCTGACCAGATGCTCTCGGGGTATGCGAGAACACATGGTCAGACGAGGAAAGAGCAGTAGCAGTGTTTTCAGTGGTAATCCATGTTTCCGTCAGCGCCAAGAAGTCGAGGGACTGGAGGGTAGCATAGGCTGAGATGAACTCTGCCTTGTTGGCCGCAGAACGGCAGTTCCAGAGGCCGCCAGAGACCTGGAACTCCATATGGGTCGTGCGCACAGGGACCACCAGATTAGAATGGCAGCAGCCACGCGGTGTGAAGTGTTTGTGTAGCCTGTGCAGAGAGGAGAGAACAGGGATAGACAGACACATAGTTGACAGGCTACAGAAAAAGGCTACAATAATGCAAAGGAGTTCGGAATGAAATGAACTAAACATCTGGGAAAGCGAGAGAGCGGGGCCTCCCTCACGTTTCACTGAAACTCTCAAATATAACTCTCCCAACTTCCACTTTAGAAATTATAATTGTTGTAAACTACAGCGGTTCAATGTTTTCTAGGAATAGACTCTAACTTAGTTTATTCAGCTAGCTAACTTGGAACAGTATTCTTCTGTGAAAACCGTCCAGCGCACCGAATCCTATGACGCCATAGGATGCCGGCCTCCAATAACACGGTTTAGTACCAATACTCGGTTACAGCAAACCACCAGTATGTTAACACGCCAAACAGATCATTCGTGTCCGTGTCTAACGTTGTGTAAAGTTTTGGGTTAGTTTTGACAGTTTGAGTGAATACGTCGTCAACTTATTCAGCCAGTTAGTTAGCTAGAATAGTTAGCATACTAGCTAGCCATTGCTCTCTGCCAACGAACCAACCCCTCCTCCCACGGCACGAAACTGTCAGTGTAATGCAGCGGGTCGAAGTCAGGCGCAGGACACAGAACTCAATGAAAACGTACTTTACTGACAAGTAAAGAAACAAATACAAAATACCTCCACACAGGGAGGAGCAAACCCGCTCACCAAACGACACACGAAACATTTACATTTTGTATTTAGCGACTTACAGTTAGTGAGTGCATACATTTTTCATACTGGCCCCCCCCCCCCCCCGTGGGAATTGAACCCACAATTCTGGCGTTGCAAGTGCCATGCTCTACCAACTGAGCTACGAAATACAAACACGCACAAAACACAATGGGAGCCACCGGGTTAAATAGGGAAGGAGTAATTACCTGATGGGAGACAACAGTACAACATAGAAACATAGAACATAGATCGACAGCAGCTAGTATTCCGGTGACGACGAACGCCGAAGCCTGCCCGAGCAAGGAGGAGGGGCAGCCTCGGCAGAATCAATGACAGAAACACACAGAGAGAGCCAAGCTAACGTTAACTAGTCACCCATGTCCCGAATACCCTTGAACGACTCTGGTTACCAGTATGTCAAAAAACAAAACAAAACATATCAGAGAATACTTCCCACATGACACCCCATTCCCTACACAATGCATTACTTGTAATCAGAGTCCAATGGGCCCCGGTCAAAAGTAGTGCACTATATAGGGAACAGGGTGCCATTTGGGACACAAGCACACAGAGAGAGTTCTTGCGGTCTGACTAAATGAAGTCTCTCGGTAATTTACTGTGTTCTAGTGCAAGGCTGAGGTTTGGCGCCGGGCTAATAATGTGGATGCCTCCTTGAGCCCCGGAGAGTGCATCCTGTTTGTCCTGCTGATTGTCTGTATGTTTCTTTCTCTCTGCTGTACTCTCCCTCTCCCCTCTCTCTCTCTCCCGCACTCCCTCCTGCTCTCTCTCTCTCTTTCCCTCCCTTCCCCCGCTCTCTCTCGCTCTCCCTCCTCTCTCTCCCCCCTATCTCTCTCTCTCTCCCGCTCTCCCTCCCCCTCTCTCTCTCGCTCTACTCTCTCTCAATCACTCTCTCTATCTCCTCCGCTCCTCCTCACCCCCGCTCTCTCTCCTCTCCCCTCTGTCTTGCTCTCTCTCTCTCCTCCTCGCCGCTTCTCCCTCCCCCCTCTCTTCTCCTCGCTCTAACCTACCCCTTCTCTCTCAAGCACTCTCTCCTAATCTCCCCTTTCTCCGTCTCCCCCCATCCCCCTCTCTCCTACTCTCCTTCTCGTCCTCCCCCTTCTCTCTCTCCCTCCCTCCCTCTCTCGCTACTCTCCTTCTCATCCGCCCCCTTCTCTCTCTCACTCCCTCTCTCCCCCTCCCTCTCTCTATCTGGTTCTGCTGCAGCTCCCATCCAGGACCCATTTTTCCAAATAGTCTATATACAGGTAATGGCCAAAATAATGGAAACACCAACATAAAGTGTCTTTTTAATAGAGTGTTGGGCCAATCACAGAGCCAGAACAGCTTCATTGCACCTTGGCATAGATTCCACAAGTGTCTGGAACTCTATTGGAGGGATGCGACACCATTCTTCAACTAGAAATCTCATCACCTGGTGTTTTGTTGATCTCCCATATGTGTTTTCCCTCATCAATCTACACACAATACCCCATAATGACTAAGCAAAAATCTAGAAATAAAAAACAATACGTTTTTGCAATGAGACTTGAAAATTGAGCTCGGGTGCATCATGTTTCCATTGATTATCCTTGAGATGTGTCTACAACTTGATTGGAGTCCACCTGTGGTAAATTCAATTGATTGGATGTGATTTGGAAAGGCGCACACACCTGTCTATATAAGGTCCCACAGTTGACAGTGCATGTCAGAGCAAAAACAAAGCCATGAGGTCGAAGGAATTGTCCGTAGAGCGCCGAGACAGGATTGTGTCGAGTCACAGATCTGGGGAAGGGTACCAAAACATTTCTGCAGCATTGAAAGTCCCCAAGAACACAGTGGCCTCCATCATTCTTAAATGGAAGAAGTTTGGAACCACCAAGACTTCCTAGAGCTGGCCACCCAGCCAAACTGAGCAATCGGAGGAGAAGGGCCTTGGTCAGGGAGGTGACCAAGAACCCAATGGTCACTCTGACAGAGCTCCAGAGTTCCTCTGTGGAGATGAGAGAACCTTCCAGAAGGATAACCATCTCTGCAGCACTCCACCAGTCAGGCCTTTATGGTAGAGTGGCCAGACGGAAGCCACTCCTCAGTAAAAAGCACATGACAGCCAGCTTGGAGTTTGCCAAAAGACTCTCAGACCATGAGAAACAAGATTCTCTGGTCTGATGAAACCAAGATGAAACTATTTGGCCTGAATGCCAAGGGTCACGTTTGGAGGAAACCTGGCGCCATCCCTAGAGTGAAGCATGGTGGTGGCAGCATCATGCTGTGTGGATGTTTTTCAGCGGCAGGGACTGTGAGACTAGTCAGGAAAGATGAATGGAGCAAAGTACAGAGAGATCCTTGATGAAAACCTGCTCCAGATCACTCAGTAGCTCAGACTGGGGTGAAGGTTCACCTTCCAACAGGACAACGACCCTAGGCACACAGCCAATACAATGCAGGTGTGGCTTCAGGACAAGTCTCTGTCCTTTAGTGGCCCAGCCAGATCCCGGACTTGAACGCGGTAGAACATCTCTGGAGACCTGAAAATAGATGTGCAGCAACGCTCCCCATCCAACCTGAAAGCGCTTGAGAGGATCTGTAGTGAAGAATGGGATAAACTCCCCAAATACAGGTGTACGAAGCTTGTAGTGTCATACCCAAGAAGACTTGAGGCTGTAATCACTGCCAATGGTGCTTCAACAAAGTATTGAGTAAAGGGTCTGAATACTTTATGTAAATGTGGTATTTCAGTTTATTCTTTGTTTGCAAAAAAAATTTAAAACCTGGTTTTGCTTTGTCATTATGGGGTATTGTGCGTAAATTGATGACGGAAAAAAACAATTGATTCCATTTTAGAATAAGGCTGTTAACGTAACAAAATGTAGATAAAGTCAAGGGGTCAGAATATTTCCAAATGAACTGTACCTAAATTACATATTAGCAGACGCTCTTATCCAGAGCGACTTACTGAGGGCATACATTTTTTAATTTATTTTATTATAAAAATAAAAATAATCATACTGGCCCCCCATGGGAATCGAACCCACAACCCTGGCGTTGCAAACGCCATGCTCTACCAACTGAGCTACATTCCTGCTGGCCATTCCCTCCCCTACCCTGGGCCAATTGTGCGCCGCCCCATGGGTCTTCCGGTCGCGGCCGGCTACGACAGAGCCTGGATACGAACCAGGATCTCTAGTGGCACAGTTAGCACTGCGATGCCTTAGACCACTGCGCCACTCGGGGTTAAATTAAGTAAATTACTGTAAATGTATTCCATGACAGACTGACCAGGTGAAAGCTATAATCCATGATTATTCAGAGGGTGAATGGGCAAGACAAAATATTAAAGTGCCTTTGAACAGGGTATGGTAGTAGGTGCCAGACACGCATCATTAACAGTTGTTGGTTCCCCTTTGCTGCTATAACAGCCTCCACGCTCTTCTGGGAAGGCTTTCCACTAGATGTTGGAACACTGCTGCGGGGGACTTGCTTCCATTCAGCCATTAGCATTAGTGAGGTCGGGCACTGATGTTGGGCAATTAGGCCTGGCTCGCAGTCGGCGTTCCAATTCATCCCAAAGGTGTTCGATGGGGTTGAGGTCAGGGCTCTGTGCAGGCCAGTCAAGTTCTTCCATACCGATCTCCACAAACCATTTCTGTATGGACCTCGCTTTGTGCACAGGGGCATTGTCATGCGGAAACAGGAAAGGGCCTTCCCCAAACTGTTGCCACCAAGTTGGAAGCACAGAATCGTTTAGAATGTAATTGTATGCTGTAGCGTTAATCAATCAAATTCAAGCTATCAAATGTATTTATAAAGCCCTTTTAACATCAGTAGACGTCACAAAGTGCTATACAGAAACCCAGCCTACAACCCCAAACCGCAAGCAATGCTGATGTAGAAGCACGGGGGCTAGGAAAAACTCCCTAGAAAGGCAGAAACCTAGGAAGAAACCTAGAGAGGAACCAGGCTCTGAGGGGTGGCCAGTCCCCTTCTGGCTGTGCCGGGTGGAGATTACAACAGAACATGGCCATTAAGGCCAGATTTTTCAAACGTTCATAGATGACCAGCAGGGTCACATAATAATCACAGTGGTTGTAGAGGTTGCAACAGGTCAGTACATCAGGAGTAAATGTCACTTGGCTTTTCATATCCGGGCATTTAGAGGTTGAAATAGCAGGTGCGGTAGAGAGAGAGAGAGTTGAAAACATCAGGTCTGGGACAAGGTAACACGTCCGGTGAACAGGTCAGGGTTCCATAGGCCGCAGGCAGAAGAGTTGAAACTGGAGCAGCAGCACGACCAGGTGGACTGGGGACAGCCAGGAGTCATCAGGCCAGGTAGTCCTGAGGCATGGTCCTAGGGCTCAGGTCCTCCGGGATGGGAGAGAGAATTAGAGGGAGCATTCTTAAATTCCCACAGGACACTGGATAAGACAGGAGAATAACACCAGATATAGCAGACTGACCCTAGCCCCCCTGCACATAGACTATTGCAGCATAGATACTGGAGGCTGAGAAGGGGGGGTCGGGAGACACTGTGGCCCCGTCCGACGATACCCCCGGACAGGCCAACCAGGCAGTATATAACCCCACCCACTTTGCCAAAGCACAACCCCCACACCACCAGAGGGATATCAACAGACCACCAACCTACTACCCTGAGACAAGGCTGAGTATAGCCCTCAAAGATCTCCAGTTAAGATTTCCCTTCACTGGAACTAAGGGGCCTAGCCCGAACCATGAAAAACAGCCCCAGAATATTATTCCTCCTCCACCAAACTTTACAGTTGGCACTATGCATTGGGGCAGGTAGCATTCTCCTGGCATCCGCCAAACCCAGATGGTGAAGTGTGATGCATCACTCCAGAGAACGTGTTTCCACTGCTCCAATGAGTCCAATGGCGGCGAGCTTTACACCACTCCAGCTGACGCTTGGCATTGCGCATGGTGATCTTAGGCTTGTGCAGTGGTGGAAAAAGTACCCAATTGTCATACTTGAGTAAAAGTAAAGATAACTTAATAGAAAATGACTCAAGTCAAAGTCACCCAGTAAAATCCTACTTGAGTAAAAGTATAAAAGTATTTGGTTTTAAATATACTTAAGTATCAAAAGTAAATGTAATTGCTAAAATAGACTTTTAGACTTTTAAAAGTATAAATCATTTCAAATTCCTTATATTAAGCAAACCAGACGGCACCATTTTCTTGTTTTTTTTAAATTTACGGATAGCCAGAGGCACGCTCCAGCACTCAGACATAATTTACAAACAAAGCATGTGTTTAGTGAGTCCGCCATATCAGAGGCAGTAGGGATGACTAGGGATGTTCTGTTCATAAGTGTGTGAATTAGACCATTTTCCTGTCCTGCTAAGCATTCAAAATGTAACGAGTACTTTTGGGTGTCAGGGAAAATGTATGGAGTGAAAAGTATATAATTTTCTTTAGGAATGTAGTGAAGTAAAAGTTATCAAAAATATTAATATTACTGATACCCCAAAAAACTACTTAAGTAGTACTTTACACCACTGGGCTTGTGTGCTGCCATGGAAACCCATTTCATGAAGCTCCCGACTAACAGTTCTTGTGCTGACGTTGTTTCCAGAGGCAGTTTGGAACTCGGTAGTGAGTGTTGCATCCGAGGACAGACAATTTTTTAAGCACTATGCGCTTCAGCGGCCTACCACTTCGCGGCTGAACCATTGTTGCCCCTAGACGTTTCCACTTCACAATAACAGCACTTACAGTCGACCGGGGCAGCTCTAGCAGGACAGAAATTTGACGAACTGACTTGTTGGAAAGGTGGCATCCTATGACGTTGCCACATTGAAAGTTACTGAGCTCTTCAGTAAGGCCATTCTATTGCCAATGTTTGTCTATGGAGATCGCATGGCTGTGTGCTCCATTTTATACACTTGTCAACAACAGGTGTGGCTTAACTAGCCAAATCCACAATTTTTATTTTAAACTAGGCAAGTCAGTTAAGAACAAATTCTTATTTACAATGACGGCCTACACCGGCCAAACCCGGGCCAATTGTGCGCCGCCCTATGGGACTCCCAATCACGGCCGGTTGTGATACAGCCTGGAATCGAACCAGGGGGTCTGTAGTGACGCCTCAAGCACTGAGATGCAGTGCCTTAGACCGCTGCGCCACTCGGGGGTGTCCACATATTGAAGGGGTGTCCACATACTTATATATATATATTTATTTATTTATCAAATATACAGTGGGGGAAAAAAGTATTTAGTCAGCCACCAATTGTGCAAGTTCTCCCACTTAAAAAGATGAGAGAGGCCTGTAATTTTCATCATAGGTACACGTCAACTATGACAGACAAAATGAGAAAAAGAAATCCAGAAAATCACATTGTAGGATTTTTAATGAATTTATTTGCAAATTATGGTGGAAAATAAGTATTTGGTCAATAACAAAAGTTTCTCAATACTTTGTTTTATACCCTTTGTTGGCAATGACACAGGTCAAACGTTGTCTGTAAGTCTTCACAAGGTTTTCACACACTGTTGTTGGTATTTTGGCCCATTCCTCCATGCAGATCTCCTCTAGAGCAGTGATGTTTTGGGGCTGTCGCTGGGCAACACAGACTTTCAACTCCCTCCAAAGATTTTCTATGGGGTTGAGATCTGAAGACTGGCTAGGCCACTCCAGGACCTTGAAATGCTTCTTACGAAGCCACTCCTTCGTTGCCCGGGCGGTGTGTTTGGGATCATTGTCATGCTGAAAGACCCTGCCACGTTTCATCTTCAATGCCCTTGCTGATGGAAGGAGGTTTTCACTCAAAATCTCACGATACATGGCCCCATTCATTCTTTCCTTTACACGGATCAGTCGTCCTGGTCCCTTTGCAGAAAAACAGCCCCAAAGCATGATGTTTCCACCCCCATGCTTCACAGTAGGTATGGTGTTCTTTGGATGCAACTCAGCATTCTTTGTCCTCCAAACACGACGAGTTGAGTTTTTACCAAAAAGTTCTATTTTGGTTTCATCTGACCATATGACATTCTCCCAATCCTCTTCTGGATCATCCAAATGCACTCTAGCAAACTTCAGATGGGCCTGGCTTAAGCAGGGGGACACGTCTGGCACTGCAGGATTTGAGTCCCTGGCGGCGTAGTGTGTTACTGATGGTAGGCTTTGTTACTTTGGTCCCAGCTCTCTGCAGGTCATTCACTAGGTCCCCCCGTGTGGTTCTGGGATTTTTGCTCACCGTTATTGTGATCATTTTGACCCCACGGGGTGAGATCTTGCGTGGAGCCCCAGATCGAGGGAGATTATCAGTGGTCTTGTATGTCTTCCATTTCCTAATAATTGCTCCCACAGTTGATTTCTTCAAACCAAGCTGCTTACCTATTGCAGATTCAGTCTTCCCAGCCTGGTGCAGGTCTACAATTTTGTTTCTGGTGTCCTTTGACAGCTCTTTGGTCTTGGCCATAGTGGAGTTTGGAGTGTGACTGTTTGAGGTTGTGGACAGGTGTCTTTTATACTGATAACAAGTTCAAACAGGTGCCATTAATACAGGTAACGAGTGGAGGACAGAGGAGCCCTTAAAGAAGAAGTTACAGGTCTGTGAGAGCCAGAAATCTTGCTTGTTTGTAGGTGACCAAATACTTATTTTCCACCATAATTTGCAAATAAATTCATTAAAAATCATACAATGTGATTTTCTGGAGATTTTTTTCTCAATTTGTCTGTCATAGTTGATGTGTACCTATGATGAAAATGACAGGCCTCTCTCATCTTTTTAAGTGGGAGAACTTGCACAATTGGTGGCTGACTAAATACTTTTTTCCCCCACTGTACTGTATATTAACCATATACACTACCAGTCAAAAGTTTGGACATACCTACTCATTCCAGGGTTTTTCTTTATTTTTAGTATTTTCTACATTGTAGAATAATAGTGAAGACATCAAAACTATGAAATAACACATGGAATCATGTAGTAACCAAAAAGTGTTAAACAAATCAAAATATATTTTATATTTTAGATTCTTCAAAGTAGCCCCCCTTTGCCTTGATGACAGCTTTGCACACTCTAGGCATTCTTTCAACCAGCTTCATGAGGTAGTCACCTGGAATGCATTTCAATTAACAGGTGTGCCTTCTTAAATGTTAATTTGTGGAATTTATTTCCTTCTTAATGCGTTTGAGCCAATCAGTTGTGTTGTGACAAGGTGGGGGGTATACAGAAGATAGTCCTATTTGGTAAAAGACCAAGTCCATATTATGGCAAGAACCGCTCAAATAAGCAAAGACAAACTACAGTCCATCATAACTTTAAGACAGTCAGTCAATCAGGAACATTTCAAGAACTTTGAAAGTTTCTTCAAGTGCAGTCGCAAAAAACATCAAGCGCTATGATGAAACTGGCTCTCATGAGGACCGCCACAGGAAAGGAAGACCCAGAGTTACCTCTGCTGCAGAGGATAAGTTCATTAGAGTTACCAGCCTCAGAAATTGCATCCCAAATAAATGCTTCACGGAGTTCAAGTAACATACACATCTCAACATTAACTTTTCAGAGGAGACTGTGTGAATCAGGCCTTCATGGTCGAATTGCTGCAAAGAAACCACCACTAAAGGACACCAATAAGAAGAAGAGACTTGCTTGGGCCAAGAAACACGATCAATGGACATTAGACCGGTGGAAATCTGTCCTTTGGTATGAAGAGTCCAAATTTGAGATTTTTGGTTTAAACCACTGTGTCTTTGTGAGACGCAGAGTAGGTGAACGGATGTTCTCCGCATGTGTGGTTCCCACCGTGAAGCATGGAGGAGGTGGTGTGATGGTGTGGGGGTGCTTTGCTGGTGACACTGTCATTGATTTATTTAGAATTCAAGGCACACTTAACCGGCATGGCTACCACAGCATTCTGCAGCGATATGCCATCCGATCTGGTTTGCGCTTAGTGGGACTATCATTTGTTTTTCAACAGGACAATGACCCAACACACCTCCAGGCTGTGTAAGGGCTATTTGACCAACAAGGAGAGTGATGGAGTGCTGCATCAGATTACCTGGCTTCCACAATCACCCGACCTCAACCCAATTGAGATGGTTTGGGATGAGTTGGACCGCAGAGTGAAGGAAAAGCAGCCAACAAGTGCTCAGCATATATGGGAACTCCTTCAAGACTGTTGGAAAAGCATTCCAGTTGAAGCTGGTTGAGAGAATTCCAAGAGTGTGCAAAGCTGTCATCAAGGCAAAGGGTGGCTACTTTGAAGAATCTAAAATATATTTTGATTTGTTTAACACTGTTTTGGTTACTACATGATTCCATGTGTGTTATTTCATAGTTTTGATGTCTTCACTATTATTTTACAATGTAGAAAATAGTAAAAATAAAGAAAAACCCTTGAATTGAGTAGGTGTGTCCAAACTTTTGACTGGTACTGTATATCGCAGTGACTACAGGGGACAACAGACCAAAGGCCATAGAAACTGCTTGCTGCCACTCCAATCTGTCCCCATTCACATTTAAGTTAATATATAAGACATATTTAAGACGTATAAGTTGAATGGACACAGAACTCTCACCCACGGGTGCAACAAAAGTGTTGCCTTTTACAAGGCACGCCTTAAAATATGGTAATGAGCCAGAAACAACAATACTGTGCACCCACTAGTGGTCAAAAGGTTTTTGGCGCTCCAAAAATACGGTAGGGTAATTACTGCATTCTGTGGGGTCGAATTACGCTCCCGTTTGAAATACAGTCCTTCTTTACGGTACTGTACTGTCAAACCAAGGTTTCATTGGAACTGACGGTATCATTCACCAGTTAAGCCTAAAATCACCCAGATTTGCAGCAATTTACTGTAAATAATTAATATGGTACATTGCTGTTAGTTTTATTGTATAATACTGTAATAACAACACGATGTTAGCCCAAAAGAACAGTACCATACCATATCTTTGGAGTGCCAAAAACCTTTTGACCACTAGTGGGTGCACGGTATTGTTGTTTCTGGCTCATTACCATATTTGAAGGCGTGCCTTGTAAAAGGCAACAATTTTGTTGCACCCGTGAGTGAGAGTTCTGTGTTCATTCAACTTATATGTGGTAGTAGAGCCATAACAATTACATGTGAATGGGGACAGATTGAAGAGGTAGCCAGTCTCAAACCTTTAATGGTTGAGGATTTGGTGTGTTTTGCCCTGTAGTCACTGCAGGTTTGGAAGCCTCTGTGCAGGTGATTCACACCTATTCGGTGTATATAAAGTATTTATTTGATATCCATCATGTCAATAGGTTTAATCCTCCTATATCCCTCCCTATAATAAGACACATGTTCTGCTCTTTCTGGACATAATAACCTATAGTATTTCATATTTGGTTGTTACAGTTATGTTGTTTATTGAGCTACAAACAAAACGAAACGTTAGCCCAAGCAGTCTGACTGTGACGACATAATGTTAGGTTATCGAGTCGTAATATATAAAGAAAACATTGAAACAAAACCACCTGTGCTTTGTTTATAATAGGTTATAAACAATTTAAAATATTCTAAAATAATGAATAACCTGTCCTATCAAAACGCCTCAGAAGCTCTCGCTTTATTTATTTATTTATTTATTTATTCTCAACTTCAAGCTGGGGCATTTCTATTAACATGTGATTCTAGTTATCGATTTGCATCAGTATCCTAGAGCCTCCTCGGACTCTTGTTCATTGCGGATGTATACAACCCGTATTGTGTGAGTGCCGTGCCTGGTCCGTTAATGACGCAAGCCCGACTGGCGACAGCGAGTCTAGAAGTTTGACATTTTCACAGTTAACAGCAACTGCTGTGGAACGTAACAATATTTCCAATTTTATGCGCATCCATTTCGAGAGGATCCTCTCGAACCATATTTCACGGACTCTGATGGGATCGTGTCCAGAGCATAGTGTGAAAAAGAGTTCAGGAGACCTGTCACACTGGTTGAATCAATGTTGTTTACACTAATTTCAATGAAATGAAATGACGTTGAACCAATGTGAAATAGACGTTTAACTTACGTCTGTGCACAGTGGGTCGTGATTCAAGGAACCTTATATCCAACCCGCTCACAGAGAAGCGCTCAGCACGAAGTGAATGTGTTTTGTATCATCCCAGTATGAAATAGTTAACAAATATTTCTGGTCCCTCATCCCTCTTTTGCATAGAAACTGGGCTATTTAAGATTAAAATTAGGTACAGAAATACACTGACTAATACAATCATTCCAGACACTTGTTGAATATATGACAAGGCCATTGAAGCTGTTCTGGCGGCTCGTGGTGGCCCAACGCCCTATTAAGACGCTTTATGTTGGTGTTTCCTTTTTTTGGCAGTTACCTGTATACCATATAAACAGAGCGGTGGGGAGGAAGAGGACCGGGTCCGGAAGTGACTTCACCATTTATCTTCTGTATTCATGTTTACGCAAACATCGTTTTAAGCTTTGTTTTAATATTGAAAGTTACAGCTGATTTCTGGATGTTATATCGATTCGCTGTCTTTAAATATGATTTATTCGTTTCAGTCTGAATTGTTTAACCTCTTAAGGATCTGAACCTTTAAAAAAAAAAATGTTCGCCAAAATGACATACCCAAATCTAACTGCCTGTAGCTCAGGACCTGAAGCAAGGATATGCATATTCTTGATACCATTTGAAAGGACACACTTTGAAGTTTGTGGAAATGTGAAATTAATGTAGGAGAATATAACACATTAGATCTGGTAAAAGATAATACAAACAAACAAACAAACATGCGTTTTCTATAAATAAAATGGTTCCATCTTTGAAATGCAAGAGAAAGGTCACAATATAATATTGCAGTTTAGGCGCAATTTAGATTTTGGCCACTAGAAAGCAGCAGTGTGTGTGCAAAGTTTCATATTGATCCAGTGAAGCATTGCAATACTGGACTATTTTGTATCAAGTCTGCCCAAATGTGCCGAATTGGTCAATTGATACATTTTCAAGTACATAACTATAGAGAACATACAAAAATTATATGGTAATACAAAATGTACATTTACACACTCCCAGGAATGTCATACATGATGGATCATTAGCTTATACACTAACTTTCACACATCTAGATGGCCGGGCGGGGAGGGGGTGGAGCCAGAGACAGCAGGGGTTCAAACTGTAGAACCCAGTTCCTACATTTGAATATAAAAATGGATTTGATCAAACAAAACTATGCTACATTTTATCTCTGGGACCCTTAGGATGACAAATCAGAGCAAGATTACTGAATGTAAGTACATTATTTACCTTCAGAGGTGAATGAATTGCTGTTGGCTGGGCTCCCTGCCTGTGCCATTAAACCCCTACAACTTATCCAGAACGCTGCAGCCCGTCTGGTGTTCGACCTTCCCAAGTTCTCTCATGTCACCCCGCTCCTCCGCACACTCCACTGGCTTCCAGTTGAGGCTCGCATCTACTACAAGACCATGGTGCTTGCCTACGGAGCTGTGAGGGGAACGGCACCTCCTTACCTTCAGGCTCTGATCCTACACCCAAACGAGGGCACTACGTTCATCCACCTCTGGCCTGCTGGCTCCCCTACCTCTGCGGAAGCATAGTTCCCGCTCAGCCCAGTCAAAGCTATTTGCTGCTCTGGCACCCCAATGGTGGAACAAGCTTCCCCACGATGCCAGGACAGCGGAGTCACTGACCACATTCCGGAGACACTTAAAACCCTACCTCTTTAAGGAATACCTGGAATAGTATAAAGCAATCCTTCTAACTCCCCCCCCCCCCCCATAAAAAAAAGAAGAAAAAAAGTGGTTGTCCCACTTGCTATCATAAGTTGAATGCACCAATTTGTAAGTCGCTCTGGATAAGAGTGTCTGCTAAATGATGTAAATGTAATGTGTCAAACCAGTTGCTGTGATACGTTTTTTGTTGTTGTGCACTCTCCTTAAACAATAGCATGGTATTTTTTCACTGTAATGGCTACTGTAAATTGGACAGTGCAGTTAGATTAACAAGAATTTAAGCCTTCTGCCCATATAAGACATGTCTATGTCCTGGAAAGTTTGCTGTTACTTACAACAGTCATGCTAATCACATTAGCACACGTTAGCGCAACCATCCCGTGTACGAGACACCGATCCCGTAGAGGTTAATCAAACCTTTTGCCGACAGCTTCTGATATCAGGGCATAAAACTACATTCTGTCCTGAATTAGCATAGTACGCATGTGCGCCGAGCTATATCCTGTTCCAAGCTTGTTTTCCCCGGATTTCCCTGGCTGGCTAGCTGGCTAACTGGCTAGTTGGCTAACTGGCTAGCTGGCTAGCTGAAATATGCTAGTTTTCGTCCTCATTGCCAAACTTCAGAAATACTGCACCCTCAACTTCCAAACTCCTTTGGTAGTTATACAATCATGTAGCTAAGAAATTCGCTTGAAAGACACTTGAAAATTATTGATTGTTTTGTTGAATAGTCATGACTGGTTCGAGCTATTTGTCACTCATGAGTAAGACAATGGTGGCGAAGGATATCATTGCTACGGATCCAAGTTCAGTTTTGAGATCCCCCGGTGTCATTGGCAGGTGGCTTAGTGGGTAAGAGCGTTGTGCCAGTAACCGAAAGGTCGCTGGTTCTAATCCCCGAGCCGACTAGGTGAAAAATCTGTCGATGTGCCCTTGAGCAAGGCACTTAACCCTATTTGCTCCTGTAAGTCGCTCTGGATAAGAGCGTCTGCTAAATGACCAATTACAATTACAATTGGCGTATGTTAGCTGGATGTTTTTGACTGGTCTTGAAACTGTGACAACAGGCAGTCTCTGCCATTTTGGCTCAATGGGATATGTAGTGATTTTGCCAACACAACCAGATACACTACATGACCAAAAGTATGTGGACACCTGCTCGTCAAACATCTAATTCCAAAATCATTGGCATTAATATGGAGTTGGTCCCCCCTTTGCTGCTATAACAGCCTCCACTCCTCTGGGATGTTGGAACATTGTGAGGTGTTCGAAGGGGTTGAGGTCAGGGCTCTGTGCAGGCCAGTCAAGTTCTTCAACATCGCTTTGTGCATGGGGGCATTGTCATGCTGAAACAGGAAAGGCCCTTCCCCAAACAGCCCCAGACCATTATTCCTCCCGCACCAAAGTTTACAGTTGGCACTATGCATTGGGGCAGGTAGCGTTCTCCTGGCATCTGCCAAACCAAGTGATTCATCACTCCAGAGAACGCGTTTCCACCGCTCCAGAGTCCAATGGCGACGAGTTTTACACCACTCCAGGCGACGCTTGGCATTGCACATGGTGATCTTAGGCTTGTGTGCAGCTGCTCGGCCATGGAAATCCATTTCATGAAGCTCCCGACGAACACTGCATCCCTTTTGTAAAGCAGAATTACATTTGAATCTACAGTAGGCATAAGCTATTACTGTAAAGAAATACAGCATGTTATAGTAATTTTTACAGGAGGCTTCCAATTACAATTAATATACATATTTTTTTCCACATTTTACCCATAATATAGTGCAATCTACAACATTAATTCTATGGTACACATTTAAGGTATTTTACTGTGCATTCTACAGTGTTTTGCTGTTGAAATTAAAGAACAGTCTTACAGTGCACACACACAGTTGTGCTCTCTAGCCAACACTGCCACACCCTCCAACACCCTGGAGTAGAATAATAGGATATGAAGTTGTTATGTTGCGCATTTCAGACATCAAAACGAAACAACATTGATAAGTGGAAAAATAATGTTTTGAAACATTTTAAATATTCTGAAAACAAAATGGAATGGAAAAGGTGGCCGAGCCGATCAATGTCCTCCTACCTTATACTCAGCCTACCCAACCATACATATTCACTCTATACTAGGTTCATTCATTCATTCATGTATTCATAGTTGGTTATTCATTCTATAAGAGCAATGAAATTCCAATTAGTTTTGCAGTGTTGTGGATCGTGACTTTAGGGTGAGCAGCATACACAGAGAAAGAGAGAGAGAGACATAATACATACACAGAGAAAGAGAGATAGATATATAATACATACACAGAGAAAGAGAGAGAGAGACATAATACATACACAGAGAAAGAGAGAGAGAGACATAATACATACACAGAGAAAGAGAGAGAGAGACATAATACATACACAGAGAAAGAGAGAGAGAGACATAATACATACACAGAGAAAGAGAGAGAGAGACATAATACATACACAGAGAAAGAGAGAGAGAGACATAATACATACACAGAGAAAGAGAGAGAGAGACATAATACATACACAGAGAAAGAGAGAGAGAGACATAATACATACACAGAGAAAGAGAGAGAGAGACATATACATACACAGAGAACAGAGACCAGAGAGAGAGGAGACATAATACATACACAGAGAAAGAGAGAGAGAGACATAATACATACACAGAGAAAGAGAGAGAGAGACATAATACATACACAGAGAAAGAGAGAGAGAGACATAATACATACACAGAGAAAGAGAGAGAGAGACATAATACATACACAGAGAAAGAGAGAGAGAGACATAATACATACACAGAGAAAGAGAGAGAGAGACATAATACATACACAGAGAAAGAGAGAGAGAGACATAACATGACATTTGAAATGTCTTCATTATTTTGGAACTTCTGAGTGTAATGTTTACTGTTAATATTTATAGTTTATTTCACTTTTGTTTACTATCTACTTCACTTGCTTTGGCAATGTTAACATACGTTTCCCATGCCAATAAAGCCCATTGAATTGAAATTGAATTGAAATTGAATTGAGAGAGCGAGAGAGAGAGAGAGAGAGATGTATGGGTAAACCACTTCTCCAATCTTTTTGGCCCTATATCAAAGAACAAACAGCAAAAAAATATACATGATCAAATACAAATCTTAGAATCAACTATTAAAGACTGCCAGAACCCACTGGATTCTCCAATTACATTGAATGAACTACAGGACAAAATACAAACCCTCCAACCCAAAAAGGCCTGTGGTGTTCAAGGTATCCTCAATGAAATGATCAAATATACAGACCACAAATTCCAATTATTTTTATTTACCTTTATTTAACTAGGCAAGTCAGTTAAGAACAAATTCTTATTTACAATGACAGCCTATACCTGCCAAACCCAGAGCCAATTGTGCGCCGCCCTATAGGACTCCCAATCACGGCCAGTTGTGATACAGCCTGGAATCGAACCAGGGATCTGTAGTGATGCCTCAAGCACTGAGATGCAGTGCCTTAGACCGCTGCACCACTCGGGAGCCCGGGAGCTATACTTCAACTCTTTAACATCATCCTTAGCTCTGGCATCTTCCCCAATATTTGGAACCAAGGACTGATCACCCCAATCCACAAAAGTGGAGACAAATTTGACCCCAATAACTACCATGGGATATGCGTCAACAGCAACCTTGGGAAAATCCTCTGCAGACTAGATCATTTCCTCAGTGAAAACAATGTACTGAGCAAATGTCAAATTGGCTTTTTACCAAATTACCATACGGCAGACCACGTATTCACCCTGCACACCCTAATTGACAAACAAACAAACCAAAACAAAGGCAAAGTCTCCTCATGCTTTGTTGATTTCATGCTTTGTCGATTCCCACGGGGGGCCAGTATGAAAAAAATAAAATATGTATGCACTCACTAACTGTAAGTCGCTCTGGATAAGAGCGTCTGCTAAATGACTAAAATGTAAATGCCTACAGCAGCACCTAGATCTTCTGCACAGATTCTGTCAGACCTGGGCCCTGACAGTAAATCTCAGTAAGACAAGAATAATGGTGTTCCAAAAAAGGTCCAGTTGCCAGGACCACAAATACAAATTCCATCTAGACACTGTTGTCCTAGAGCACACAAAAAATGATACATACCTCGGCCTAAACATCAGCGCCACAGGTAACTTCCACAAAGCTGTGAACGATCTGAGAGACAAGACAAGAAGGGCTATCAAAAGGAACATAAAATTTGACATACCAATTAGGATCTGGCTAAAAATACTTGAATCAGTCATATTGCCCTTTATGGTTCTGGGGTCCGCTCACCAACCAAGAATTCACAAAATAGGACAAACACCAAATTGAGACTCTGCATGCAGAATTCTGCAAAAATATCCTCAGTGTACAACGAAAAACACCAAATAATGCATGCAGAGCAGAATTAGGCCGATACCCGCTAATTATCAAAATCCAGAAAAGAGCTGTTCAATTATATAACCACTTAAAAGGAAGTGATTCCCAAACCTTCCATAACAAAGCCATCACCTACAAAGAGATGAACTTGGAGAAGAGTCCCCTAAGCAAGCTGGTCCTGGGGCTCTGTTCACAAACACAAACAGACCCCACAGAGCCCCAGGACAACAACAACAACAACACAATTAGACCCAACCAAATCATGAGAAAACAAAAAGAGAATTACTTGACACATTGGAAAGAATTCACAAAAAAACAGAGCAAACTAGAATGCTATTTGGCCCTAAACAGAGAGTACACAGTGGCAGAATACCTAACCACTGTGACTGACCCAAACTCATTAAAAGCGTTTACTATGTACAGACTCAGTGAGCATAGGCTTGCTATTGAGAAAGGCCGCCGTAGGCAGACCTGGCTCTCAAGAGAAGACAGGCTATGTGCACACTGCCCACAAAATGAGGTGGAAACTGAGCTGCACTTCCTAACCTCCTGCCAAATGTATGACCATATTAGAGACACATATTTCCCTCAGATTACAGAGATCCACAAAGAATTCGAAAAAACAAACCCAATTTTGATAAACTCCCTTATCTACTGGGTGAAAAACCACAGTGTGCCATCACAGCTGCAAGATTTCTGACCTGTTGCCACAAAATATTTATTTTCCCATTTGTACTTTAACTATTTGCACATTGTAACAACATTGTATATATACATAATATGATATTTGAAATGTCTTTATTCTTTTGGAACTTCTGAGTGTAATGTTTACTGTTAATATTTATTGTGTATTTCACTTTTGTTTACTATCTACTTCACTTGCTTTGGCAATGTTAACATACGTTTCCCATGCCAATAAAGCCCTTAAATTGAAATTGAAGAGAGAGAGAGAGAGAGAGAGAGAGAGAGAGGAGAGAGAGAGGAGAGAGAGAGAGAGAGAGAGGAGATGAGAGAGAGAGAGGAGAGAGAGAGAGAGGAGGAGAGGACGGAGAGAGAGAGAGAAAGATAGGAGAGAGAGAGAGAGGAGAGAGAGAGAGAGAGAGAGAGGAGAAGAGAGAAGGAGATGAGGAGAGGACCGCTGGAGGCAAGAAGGGAAGTCCAGGAGCACGGCGCGCACCCGCTGCTGACTGCTGCGACTGTTCTCAAACCTGGGAAAGTTCCAGGGGCAGGCTGGCTGGCGGAGGGATCTGGCACGCAGGCACTGCGGCTCCAGCCTGGCTGACGCCGGGGTTGTGGCGCTCTGCTCCGCTCGTGGAGGCTCAAGGGCTCCTAGCAAACACTCTCCCCACCTTGCTCTATCCGCGCCGCGCTCATCTGGGAAACCAGACATCACACGCATGAACAGAGAGACAGGAATCGCCCCCGTCATTCACAACAGTGAAGCGCTGTAGTGAATGGACATCACACAGCAGAGGTGAGAGATTAAATATTTTGCTTTTTTAAATGATATTGATAACTTTAATGCGTGGGTCTTCTAGGGGGTTAGTGTAATTGATTGGCTATGAGGCTATCACACACAGGATCATGTTTTTTAAGTATACAGTGTAATGAAAAATGGTAAATGATATGGTACTTTTGGGTATTATCAACAGTAAAATACTCTGAAACGTTTTACTGCTGCATACTGTAAATTATGGTGCATTATGGGGAAATGTTGTGGGAGGGAAATGAAATGCTGTATTTCGAATGGTACTGTAATTCCACACCACAGAATAGAGTACCATACCGTATCTTTGTAGTGACAAAAACCTGTTGACCAGGGACGGCCTGTTCAATAGGGCGATATGGGCGACGCACTGCCAAACGGGAAAAGGAAGGGATTTTTTTTCTAATCAATTATATCACGGCAACAGTAGTTATCAGTGTTGTAATCTATACGTCTGATCTGCCACAGTGCCACACTGCCACTAAATGTCGAATCAGGCTAAAGTCGTGCTTCAAATGGCTCCACCCCCTTTTGGGGCGATTTCAGTCAGATTGAAAATCGCCCAGAACTTCTGTCATAGACTCCCATGTAAAATCTATTTTTTTCAAATTTCAGAGCCTTCAATACAATCTCAATGGGTGTCTGTGGGCTTGCACTTACGCGCTTTCGTCACATGAACGTAACTAAGAAAAGAGAGGGTAGCAGCGTCAATCAATTCACTACTACTATCAACATGGCTAGGCTTCAGTGCAACTCGGTTGTGTCTTTGAAAGAATTTCCTTTTGTCGGCGAACAAATGAAGATAAATTGGCAACGAAACAATTAGGACCTCCCAGACCAAATTTAATAATTCAACAGGTTTCTACTAAAGGCGGAAAGTCCTACACCCGAGGATTTTCAAAAATTGGTAGAACGAAAAAAAAAGACATTGCCACTCACTCAACTGGATGACGAGGGATACAGGCTAGCTGTCCGCCGCCACAACGATGAGGTTAGTGTTGATAATCACAAGTTTACTGGATGTGGAAATGTCTCCGGAAGGTGGTGAGTGACTCCGCTGTCCTGGCGTCGTGAGGGAGCTTGTTCCACCATTGGGGTGCCAGAGCAGCGAACAGTTTTGACTGGGCTGAGGGGGAGCTGTGCTTCCGCAGAGGAAGGGGAGCCAGCAGGCCAGAGGTGGATGAACGCAATGTCCTCGTTTGGGTGTAGGGACTGATCAGAGCCTGAAGGTACAGGGGTGCCGTTCCCCTCACTGCTCCAAAGGCAAGCACCATGGTCTTGTAGCGGATGCGAGCTTCAATTGGAAGCCAGTGGAGTGTGCGGAGGAGGGGGGTGACGTTGAGAGAACTTGGGAAGGTTGAACACCAGACGGGCTGCGGCATTCTGGATGAGTTGTAGGGGTTTAATGGCACAGGCAGGGAGCCCAGCCAACAGCGAGTTGCAGTAGTCCAGACGGGAGATGACAAGTGCCTGGACCAGGACCTGCGCCGCTTCCTGTGTAAGGCAGGGTCGCACTCTCCGAATGTTTGTAGAGCATGAACCTGCAGGAGCGGGTCACCGCCTTGATGTTGGCGGAGAACGACAGGGTGTTGTCCAGGGTCACGCCTAGGCTCTTCGCACTCTGGGAGGAGGACACAGCGGAGTTGTCTACCGTGATGGCGAGATCATGGAACGGGCAGTCCTTCCCGGGGAGGAAGAGCAGCTCCGTCTTGCCAGGGTTCAGCTTGAGGTGGTGATCCGTCATCCATACTGATATGTCTGCCAGACATGCAGAGATGCGATTCGCCACCTGGTGATCAGAAGGGGGAAAGGAGAAGATTAGTTGTGTATCGTCAGCGTAGCAATGATAGGAAAGGCCATGTGAGGATATGACAGAGCCAAGTGACTTGGTGTATAGGGAGAAAAGGAGAGGGCCCAAAACCGATCCCTGGGGGACACCAGTGGTGAGAGCACGTGGTGCGGAGACAGCTTCCCGCCACGCCACTTGGTAGGAGCGACCGGTCAGGTAGGACGCAATCCAGGAGTGATGGTTGTAATAAAGGCAGTTATTCAGAGGTAAATATATCTGGAATCGCGTTCACGGACCCGTTCGTCAAACTCTTAAAAATGAACTTGGGCTGGGAATTGCCAGGAACCTCACCGATAAGATATATGCATCAGCATTGCGAGTCTCATGATTCTATACGTATTGCGATTCGATACTGTGATTTTATTGCGCACCATATGTCTGTTGCAGAGGGATCAGAAAGCCATGAGAACGAGTTTTGATCAGTCATGGAAATAAAAGTGCTGAAAACAAATTGGCTCCCAATGTGAAAAGATTGAGAACAAGCTATGAAGGAACAATAATGGTGTTTTGGTGCAGGTACAGCCAACTAGCGCTAAAATATTGCGATATTGTCAATACAGTATATCGTAAAGTATCACTATGTAACTCGATTTCTTTCACCCCAATCCCTCAAATTAACGGTAAATAACTGAATTGTTTGCCCCACATTTAGCTAAGATGATTAGCTAGCCAGCTAAAATGTTTTAGTTAGTTAGCAGTCGCATCTACAATAGTTTACTGTCAATAACATGTCTCCAAAAATGACGTGGTGTCTCCAATTGTGTTGACATTTTACAATTGCAATGCGCATCCATGAGTATCCACTTTCTGTAGCTCAGCTGGTAGAGCATGGTGCTTGTAACGCCAAGGTAGTGGGTTCGATCCCCGGGACCACCCATACACAAAAATGTATGCACGCATGACTGTAAGTCGCTTTGGATAAAAGCGTCTGCTAAATGGCATATTATTATTATTATTATTATTATTATTATTATCTGAAGAGAGCCCCGAAACATTGTGTGCAGACATTTTATGCAATAAATGAAGTAGGTTCAATCTAGTAGTTCTGATCTTCTGATTGGTCCTGATGAGTTGGGCGAGGTCCCCTGCAGGCTACTGTCACTGTTGCATTGGCTCTGAGTCGGGTTCTCTGTCTTCAAATGTTCAGCCTAAGAGAGGGGATTTTTGTGTGTGTGTGTGTGTGTGTTTAACAGTGATGATGTGTGTGTGTGTGTTTAACAGTGATGATGTGTGTGTGTGTGTGTTTGTGTGTGTGTGTGTCCTCAGAGCAAGAACTCGTGAGTTGGAAGAACTGAGAGGCCTATGGCGTGGGTGTTGTCCTTGGCCACCTGCTGACAAGGCTGACAAGATAGGACCCTTTTGTCCATTGTTATTGGATAGGAACAGAACTTATAACCAGCTCCTGACCTAAATAGATCTTAGCACAACATTTTACTCAACATATCATATTCCATATTCACTATAACAAATATATTTACTACGACATTAGCAAGAACCGCCACATCCTCAGCCGGCTAATCCAGTGTGTGAAGTTTTGCGGAGTGTTTGAGTTAGCTTTGCGAGGCAAAGATGAAACTGAGGGCTCCACCAACCCTGGTAAGCCAACACTTTTGAGATCAGTCAATAAATGCTTCTGGTATTGACTTATATGCTGCCCCTGTCTTCATGTTGTTGCTGGACATATCTTTTTTTAAATGTGTGTAGGTCACCTAAATCATCAGAAAAATTGCCCCTCCTGAGAATTTTTTCAGGAGCCGCCACTGCTGTTGACCACTAGTGGGTACATGGTATTGTAGTTTATGGCTCATTAACATATTTAGAGGCGTGCTCTGTTTGTTGCACCAGTGAGAATGCTGGACCAATTTAACTCCAATGTGGTTATAGTGCCCCATCAATGTGTATGGGGGACAGATTGGAGTGGCAGCAGGTCTTAAACCTTAAATGGTTGAGCATTTTGCCATGTCCTTCTGGTCTGTTTTCCCCTGTAGTCGCTGCCAGTTTGAAAGCCTTTGTTAAGGCCTTTAGATGTGCCACTGATATAAAACACCAACTATCCATTAATATACTGTAATGTGTAACAGCCATGTAATTACAGTATAATACTAGGAAATAGAAACCCCTCACCTCAATGAATTTCAAAGAGCCATTTATTCATTCCTATTACTGAATTAAAAAAATTTTTACAGTACCTTTTACGGTATTGTACTGTGTGTCATTACACAGTACTTGCTTTGATACTGTATTTATGTTGCAGTAGGTGTACTGTAATATGAAATGCAGACTTTTACTTGCCACCCAGCTGCCTGTAAGCTACTGTCAAATTCACAGTAACCCCTTTACAGTGTAGGTGAAACAATATGAACGTGATGATTATTGAAGGTATGATTAACTTTTATTTTATCACAATCTTTTTTATTTCACCTTATATTTAATAATGATCTTAGGCTATTCTGTGTTCATGGGAAGTTATTGTCCCATTTTGAAAGCGTGGTTGGCTTTTGACTATAGTGGGAAACAACATTGCGAAATAGTAGAAAACATTGTGATGCATATGTAACCTACTACAATGCGGAAAGCGGTTACCTTGTCGCCCTGTGATAGTGTGTAGTTGGGCAGAGGGCGGGGAGGGGAACTCGTCCTCAACATGTCATGTACAGAAGAAGAAAAAAACTTCCTCGTAGTAAAGGGAAACTGGTGTGTTTACTTTCGGGGTTGTCTGCTGATGATAAAGCATACGGTAATTAAGCCTATCTCAGCCCGTAGACTGAGTGACGCCAGCTTCAGAAAGGAGTCAACGCAGGCAGAGCGGAACAGACGCGCTGGTGCCGCGCTACCGCATTCAAGTGCAGTGGGCGGTGAGCGCCTGTAGTGCGCGCCACATTTGCCAAAATACAAACCTACGCTGTTATAGGCTACTTTTCCAACTGATATACAGGGTGAATATGTGGCGTCAGATGATTCCATTTCTTAATTGACCGTGACTGACTGAACTGAAGAAAGAGAGGCCGTTCAGTCCTCGCTCTGTCCTGTATCCATTCGAACAGAGTGCCGCGCGCAGACACAGGATAACTCCAGTGCCTGCTGCTGAATTATAGTGACGCTTGCTCTCAGCATGTTTGGCATTCCTATGTTCCCTAGGCTAGTACATTATTTCTATGTGGTATGGATTTTAATGCAGATATATCATGATTATAACAATACATTCGTTTTGTTGTCATCTCAGTCCAAGAGAGGTTCAAACATGAAGAGTGACAGATCATAAACAAACAGTAGCCAGGGTTTTTGAGGATGAAACAGGACTGAAAATCACAAGAATCCCTTTTTTACAAGACCACATAAACTACTCAACTACTGGACTACTCTGTGTAGGCTTCATTAGACTGTTTTACAATGGAATAAAGATCCCTCTCTTTTTGTATGGGAGAGAGAGAGAGAGAGAGAGAAATAATCAAAGAAAGAGAGAATGAAAGAGAGAAAGAATGGTGCCACATTAAAGTTGTTTTTTTTAAAGCCAATATCTGAGTTCTTCCATTATGAATGGCACATTAGGTAATGTTGCAAAACCTTGCTGGAAGAGCCAGCCTGACTAGGAGAGAGAGAAAGCATGCCTGCCTGAATAAGAATGTTTCCATTTCCATGCTGTCTGTCTGTCTGTCTGTCTGTCCGTCCATCCATATGTGAGTGGTGTGACCAGTGCTGGCCAGACAGTGTGGCTCCTCACTATGAGACAGTGGGATGTACACTGAGTCAATACTTTGTAGAGAAGCACCTTTGGCGGTGATTACAGCTGTGAGTCTTTTAAGGGTGACCTGCTTAAGAGCTTTGCACATCTGGATTGTAGAATATTTGCCCATTATTCTTTTAAAGAATTCTTCAAGCTCTGTCAAGTTGGTTGTTGATCATTGCTACACAGCCATTTTCAAGTCTTGCCATAGATTTTCAAGCCGATTTCACTCAAAACTGTAACTAGGCCACATAGGAACATTCAATGTATATTCTTTGGAGGCAACTCCAGTGAAGATTTGGCCTTGTGTTTTAGGTTATTGTCCTGCTGAAAGGTGAATTCGTCTCCCAGTGTCTGTTGGAAAGCAGACTGAACCAGGTTTTCCTCTAGGATTTTGCCTGTGCTTATAGCTGTATTCCGTTTCTTTTTGTCCTAAAAAAACTCCCTAGTCCTTGCCGATGACAAGCATACCCATAACATGATACAGACGCCACCATGCTTGAAAATATGAAGAGTGGTACTCAGTATTGTGTTGTGTTGGATTTGCCCCAAACATAACGCTTTGTATTCTGGACAAAAAGTTAATTTCTTTGCCACATTTTTGCATTATTACCTAAGTGAATTGTTGCAAACAGGATGCATGTCTCTGAATATTTGTATTGTGTACAGACTTCCTTCTTTTCACTCTGTCAATTAGGTTAGTATTGTGGAGTAACTACAATGATGTTGATCCATCCTCAGTCATCTCCTATCACAGTCATTAAACTCTGTAACTGTTTTAAAATCACCATTTGGCTCATGGTGAAATCCCTGAGCAGTTTCCTTCCTCTCCGGCAACTTCTAAAAGCATGTTTTCACTTTGTCATTATGGGGTATTGTGTGTAGATGGGTGAGAGAAAAAAATCTATTTAATCCATTTTGAATTCAGGCTGTAACAACAATGTGGAATAAGTCAGACTTTCTGAAGGCCCTGTAAATCCCTATAGTCCCTGTAGACTTGATTCAGTGTCCCAGTCCTAATTATCTCCTAAGTCTTCTGTTGTATTAAACCCTCTGGTTCATGTGACTCACACCCCTGCTGACCAGCCCTTTGTTTCTGTTAAATTAGCGCCTAATTTAATCTCTCTCTTCTCTGGTCAGATGACTGAAACCTGACCGGGACTTCTGACTGCATGAGGAATAACATTCACTACAGGAGGCTACCATTCTGACCAGACCATAATCCTGCTAAGAGAGAGAGGGAGAGACACACAGAGAAAGGGAGTGAAACAGAGAGAGCAAGAGAGAAGAAAAATAAGATATTTGGGATTGTGTCATTATTCCTACTCCTGGTCTCTTCAGGAAGCACCAACGGAACTAATGAACCCCAGCTTCTGTTTACAGTGACTCCTCACACTCCTCCTCGAGCTCCATCCCTGATCCCTCGCTTCCGCTCTCCTTTACCCGCGTGGGCGACAATCCATCCATCACACTCCTCCTCTGTCCCCCTCTCCTACCTCCTCTCATCACATTCCCTCCCTCTTTCACCCAAGTGGGGGTTTCTCCTCCCTCCCTCCCTCCATCCCTCATGCACTCCTCCACCTCCATCACGTCACTCTTCTCCTTCACCAGCCCTGCAGTGAAGAGGCTTCTGGGATGGAAACAGGGGGATGAGGAGGAGAAGTGGGCAGAGAAGGCTGTGGACTCCCTGGTCAAGAAACTAAAGAAGAAGAAGGGAGCGATGGAGGAGCTGGAGAAGGCCCTCAGCTGCCCCGGACAGCCCAGTGAGTAACCCTGTCAGATCAAATCAAATAACATTTTAATCGTCACATGCTTCGTAAACAACAGTGAACTGTTTACTTACGGGCCCTTCCCAACGATGCAGAGAGAAAGACATTATAGAGAAATAATAGAAAAGTAAAACATGTAATAATAAAAGTAACAATAGATACACAATGGGTAACAATAACTTGGCTATATACAAGGGGTACCAGTACCGAGTCGATGTGCAGGGGTACGAGGTAATTGAGGTAGATATGTAGATATAACTAGGAATATAGTGACAGATAGTAAACAGCAGTGTATGTGATGAGTCAAAAAAGTTAGTGCAAAATCAGGTCAATGCAGATAGTCCGGGTAGTTATTGGTTAACTATTTAACTAACTATACTGAACAAAAATATAAACGCAACATGTCAAGTGTTGGTCCCATGTTTCATGAGCTGAGATAAAAGATCCCAGACATTTTCCATACGCACAAAAAGCTTATTTATCTCAAATTTTGTGCACAAATTAGTTTACATCCCTGTTAGTGAGCATTTCTCTTTTGCCAAGATAATCCATCCACCTGACAGGTGTGGCATATCAAGAAGCTGATTAAACAGCATGATCATTACACAGGTGCACCTTGTGCTGGGGACAATAAAAGGCCACTCTAAAATGTGCAGTTTTGTCACACAGCACAATGCCACAGATGTCTCAAGTTTTGAGGGAGCGTGTAATTGGCATGCTGACTGCAGGAATGTCCACCAGAGCTGTTGGCAAATAATGTAATGTTCATTTCTCTACCATAAGCCGCCTCCAACGTCGTTTTAGAGAATTTGGCAGTATTTCCAACCAGCCTCACAACCGCAGACCACGTGTAACCACGCCAGTCCAGGACCTCCTCTTCCGGCTTCTTCACCTGCAGGATCATCTGAGACCAGCCACCCGGACAGCTGATGAAACTGAGGAGTATTTCTGTCTGTAATAAAGCCCTTTTGTGGGGAAAAACTCATTCTGATTGGCTGGGCCTGGCTCCCCAGTGGGAGGGCCTATGACCTCCCAGGCCAACCCATAGCTGCACCCCTTCCCAGTCATGTGAAATCCATAGATTAGGGCCTAATGAATTTATTTAAATTGACTGATTTCCTTATATGAACTGTAACTCAGTAAAATCGTTGAAATTGTTGCATGTTGCGTTTATATTTTTGTTCAGTATATTTAGAAGTCTTATGTCATGGGGGTAGAAGCTGTTCAGGGTCCTGTTGGTTCCAGACTTAGTGCATCAGTACGACTTGCCGTGCGGTAGCAGAGAAAACAGTCTATAACTTGGGGGGCTGGAGTCTTTGACCATTCTTAGGGTCTTCCTCTGACACTGCCTGGTATAGAGGTCCTGGATGGCAGGGAGCTCGGCCCCAGTGATGTACTGGGCCGTACGCACTACCCTCTTTAGCACCTTGCGGTCTGATGCCATGCAGTTGCCATACCAAGCGGTGATGCAGGCAGTCAGGATGCTCTCGATGGTGCAGCTGTATAACGTTTTGAGGATCTGAGGGCCCATGCCAAATCTTTTCAGCCTCCTGAGGGGGAAGAGGCTTTGTCGTGCCCTCTTCACAGCTGTGTTGGTGTGTTTGGACCATGATAGATCCTTAGTGATGTGGACACGGAGAAACTTGAAGCTCTCGACTCGCTCCACTACAGCCCCGTCGATGTGAATGGGGGCGTGCTCGGTCCTCCTTTTCCTGTAGTCCACAATCAGCTCCTTTGTCTTGCTGACGTTGAGGGAGAGGTTGTTGTCCCGGCACCACACTGCCAGGTCTCTGACATCCTCTCTATAGGCTGTCTCATTGTCGTCGGTGATCAGACCTACCGTTGTGTTGTCTGCAAACTTAATGAGGGTGTTGGAGTTGTGCCTGGCCATGCAGTCATGGGTGAACAAAGAGTACAGGAGGGGACTGAGCACGCACCCCCGAGAGGCCTCCGTGTTCAGGGTCAGAGTGGCGGATGTGTTATTGCCTACCTTTACCACCTGGGGGTGTCCCGACAGGAAGTCCAGGATCCAGTTGCAGAGGAAGGTGTTCAGTTCCAGGGTCCTTAGCTTAGTGATGAGCTTTGAGGGCACTATGGTGTTGAACGCTGAGCTGTAGTCAATAAACTGCATTCTCACGTAGGTGTTCCTTTTGTCCAAGTGAGAAAGGGCAGTGTGGAGTGCAATATAGATTGCATCATCTGTGGATCAGTTGGGGCGGTATGTGAATTGGAGTGCGCCCAGGGTGTCTGGGATGATGGTGTTGATGTGAGCCATGACCAGCCTTTCAAAGCATTTCATGGCTACAGATGTGAGTGCTACGGGGTGATTGTCATTTAGACAGGTTACCTTGGCATTCTTGGGCACGGGGACTCTGGTGGTCTGCTTGAAACATGTAGGTATTACAGACTGGATTAGGGAGAGGTTGAAAATGTTCGTGAAGACACTTGCCAGCTGGTCAGCGCATGCTCTGAGTACGCGTCCTGGTAATCTGTCTGGCCCTGCGGTCTTGTGGACGTTAACCTGTTTAAAGGTCTTACTCACATTTAGCTCATCTGGTAGGCTCGCATCACTGGGCAGCTCGCGGCTGGGTTTCCCTTTGTAATCCGTGATAGTTTGCAAGCCCTGCCACATCCGATGAGTGCCAGAACCGGTGTAGTAGGATTCAATCTTAGTCCTGTATTGATGTTTTGCATGTCTTATAAGCGTCCGGGTTAGTGTCCCACTCCTTGAAAGCGGCAGCTCTAGCCTTTAGCTCAGTGCGGATGTTGCCTGCTATCCATGGCTTCTGGTTGTGATATGTACGTACAGTCACTGTGGGGATGACGCTGTCGATGCACTTATTAATGAAGCCGGTGACTGATGTGCCTGTTTGAGTTTTTGCTTGTAAGCTGGAATCAGGAGGATAGAGTTATGGTCAGATTTGCCAAATGGAGGCCGAGGGAGAGCTTTGTATGCGTCCATGTGTGTTGATTAAAGGTGATGGTGAGTTTTTTTTGCCTCTAGTTGCACAGGCGACATGCTGGTATAAATTGGGTAAAACGGATTTCAGTTGTCCTGCATTGAAATCACCGCCTCTGGATGAGCATTATGGCCGTATACAGCTCGTTGAGTGTTAGCGCTCTCTCGGTCTTAGTGCCAGCATCGGTTTGTGGTGGTAAATCGACAGCTACAAAAAAATACAGATGAAAACTCTCTTGGTAAATAGTACAGTCTACAGCTTATCATGAAGTATTCTGTCTCAGGCGATCAGAACCCCGAGACTTCCTTAGTGTTAGAGATCGCGCACCCCCCCCCCCCCCCCCCCCCCTTGAGGTGACCCGATGCTGCCGTTCTGTCCTGCCGACGCAGAGGAAAAACCAGCTAAATGTATATTATCCAGGTCCTTGTTTAGCCACGACTCCAGGAAGCGTAGGATATTACAGTTCTTCAGGTCCAGTTGATAGGGTGGTCTCGAATGGAGCTGGTCCTGTTTGTTCTCCAGTGATTTTATAGAACAGGCAGTTTATTTACTCGTCGCCGTGGTTTCATCAGGGGGGCGTCGGCCTCTCTATCACCGTCTCTTTTCTCTTCAGAATGTCGGGGTGAGCAACTTTTAATTTTTTTTTACAATCAGCGCAAAAAAAACATACCAAATAGCAGAATTGGTCAGGAGCCTGTAAAACGGTCGCTATACATTTCAGCGCCATTACACGTGTGTGTGTGTGTGTGTGTGTGTGTGTGTGTGTGTATGTGTGTGTGTGTGTGTGTGTGTGTGTGTGTGTGTATGTGTGACCAGTTAAAGAGTGTTTATCCAGAGATGATGTCATCACTAGGACCAGGAAACATGTCACTCCCGAGTCCATAACAGACAGGAAGTACACATCCATAGGAACCAACTGGTCATGCACTGTTTCATTCAGTTCCATTCACCTTTGTAGCTTATTCTGATATAGTCTACAACACCTCTGATCCAACCTCTCTTTACCTCCTCCAACAGGTAAGTGTGTGACCATCCCCCGGTCTCTGGACGGTCGTCTCCAGGTGTCCCACAGGAAGGGACTCCCCCACGTTATCTACTGTAGGGTGTGGCGTTGGCCCGACCTGCAGTCTCATCATGAGCTCAAGGCCTTGGAGTGCTGCGAATTCGCCTTCGGATCCAAACAGAAAGACATCTGTATCAACCCTTACCACTACAGACGGGTAGAGACACCAGGTATGTAGCTATATTAACCACTACAGACGGGTAGAGACACCAGGTATGTAGCTATATTAACCACTACAGACGGGTAGAGACACCAGGTATGTAGCTATATTAACCACTACAGACGGGTAGAGACACCAGGTATGTAGCTATATTAACCACTACAGACGGGTAGAGACACCAGGTATGTAGCTATATTAACCACTACAGACGGGTAGAGACACCAGGTATGTAGCTATATTAACCACTACAGACGGGTAGAGACACCAGGTATGTAGCTATATTAACCACTACAGACGGGTAGAGACACCAGGTATGTAGCTATATTACCACTAAGACGACGGTAGAGACACCAGGTATGTAGCTATATTACCACTACAGACGGGTAGAGACACCAGGTATGTAGCCTTATAACCACTACAGACGGGTAGAGACACCAGGTATGTAGCTATATTAACCACTACAGACGGGTAGAGACACCAGGTATGTAGCTATATTAAACCACACAGACGGGTAGAGACCCCCAGGTATGTAGCTATATTAACCACTACAGACGGGTAGAGACACCAGGTATGTAGCTATATTAACCACTACAGACGGGTAGAGACACCAGGTATGTAGCTATATTAACCACTACAGACGGGTAGAGACACCAGGTATGTAGCTATATTAACCACTACATACGGGTAGAGACACCAGGTATGTAGCTATATTAACCACTACAGACGGGTGAGACACCAGGTATGTAGCTATATTAACCACTAAGACGAGGAGAGACACCAGGTATGTAGCTATATTAACCACTACAGACGGGTAGAGACACCAGGTATGTAGCTATATTAACCACTACAGACAGGTAGAGACACCAGGTATGTAGCTACAGTGCATTCGGAAAGTATTCAAATCCCTTCTCCTTTTTCCACATTTTGTTACGTTACAGCCTTATTCTAAAATGGATTAAATAAAATAAAAATCCTCATCAGTCATCAAGTACTAAAGTAAAAAGTCCTGTTTTATCTAACCCAGTCTTGTGTTGGAAATGGCACCCTATTCACTAAATAGTGCACTACTTTTGACCAGGGTTCGCATAGGGAACAGGATGCCATTTCAGACGCATCTGTGTTGTTCCTGTGTGTTAATTATCTGGGATAAAGTTCAGTAGAGGGATGTGGGATGAAATCTGATCTCATCAGCACTGTGTTCTCTTCAGAGACAAACTGGATTTACAGTCATCTGATATGAGAAGAACTGTAATTATTGATCAATCTCTCTCTCTCGCTCTCTGTCTCTCTCTCTGTCTCTGTCTTTCTGTCTCTCTTTCACTCTCTCTCTCGCTCTACGCCTTTCTCTGTCTGTCTGTCTGTCTGTCTGTCTGTCTGTCTGTCTGTCTGTCTGTCTGTCTGTCTGTCTGTCTGTCTGTCTGTCTGTCTGTCTGTCTGTCTGTCTGTCTGTCTCTCTGTCTGTCTGTCTGTCTGTCTGTCTGTCTGTCTGTCTGTCTGTCTCTCTGTTCCCTTCCCGCTCCCCTCCCTCCCTCTCTCTCTCTCCTTCTCCCCTCCCTCCCCTCCCCCTCTCTCTCTCTCTCAGTGCTCCCCCCAGTGTTGGTCCCCCGCCACAGTGAGTTTAACCCCCAGCACAGTCTACTGGCTAAGTTCCGGAACGCCTCGCTCCACAACGAGCCCCTGATGCCCCAGAACGCCACATACCCGGACTCCTTCCCTCCTCACCCCTGCACCTCCTTCTCCTCCCCCTCCTCCTCCTCCCTCACCCAGTCTCCCACCCCCGCCAGCTACCCCAACTCTCCCAGCAGCGCAGCCGAACCAGCCAGCCCCTACCACATCACAGGTACTACTACTAAATACATACCTATACTTAATACTACATAACTACTACTACAGTACTATAGCCAGCCCCTACCACATCACAGGTACTACTACTAAATACATACCTATACTTAATACTACATAACTACTACTACAGTACTATAGCCAGCCCCTACCACATCACAGGTACTACTACTAAATACATACATATACTTAATACTACATAACTACTACTACAGTACATAGCCAGCCCCTACCACATCACAGGTACTACTACTAAATACATACATAGACTTAATACTACATAACTACTACTACAGTACTATAGCCAGCCCCTACCACATTATAGGTAGAAACACAATTACTATATTTCTTTACGGCTGCTATAATCTCTATTGAGCTGATTACTGCAATGTAGCCCAAAGGCCGGCAGATGGCGATATTGAGTCGTTTCCGCCTTACTATCCAAATGGCCGGCAATACACTCGTATCCCCCGTGGACCGGTTCATATCTGAAACATTCTCCATTCTGGCTGCAAAGGTGTCTTATTTCCTCCTTAACTAGATTCAATGGCGAGAAGGTGGGGGAAAAAAACGGGGAAAATATGCTTACTTTCTTTATGAAACACCATTTCCCACCACCATGCTAAAGTGGCTAATGCCTAGGAATGCTAGTCCCGGATGTTGCGTATCGCGTTCAGCCAATCAGGTTGCAGCAGTCTGTTGTTTATCCCTGGCTGAACGCAGGGCGCAACATCAGAAAGTATCATTAGCCACTAGCATGGTGGTGGAAAACGGTGTTTCATAAAAGAAAGTAAGCATATTTTCCCCGTTTCCCCCCCCCACCTTCTTCCAGTTAAATCTAGTTCAGGAGGAAATCGACGCCTTTGAAGCCTGAATGGAGAATGTTGTAGGTATGAACCGGTCCACGGGGGATACGAGTGTATTGCCGGCTGCATACAATGCGTTCGGACGGTAAAATGAAACCATCCATACCAGATGAATATCACCATCTGCTGGCCATTGGGCTAACTGCATGGCACTAGTACTACTGCTAGTATTGTAATACAGTACCATTGCAGTAATCATCTTAATAAAGATCAAACAGCTTTCACTGTCTTTACATTTCAATAGTTATTTGTCCTATTATTATAATCCTTTTGTAGCTATTTATTTTTTTACTTTTGATGTATTGTAATTTCTCTTCCTTTCCCACCTCTGTTCCCTCCTCCCCCTCTGTTCCCCTCCTCCCCTCTGTTCCCCTCCTCCCCTCTGTTCCCTCATCCCCCCTGTTCCCCTCCTCCCCCTCTATTCCCCTCATCCCCCTCGTTTTCCCCACCCTCCCTCTGTTCCCCTCCTCCCCCTCTGTTCCCATCCCCTCTGGTCCCCC
>LR778279.1:42989522-43049075 GCA_902810595.1 Coregonus sp. 'balchen'
TCAGGATGTCACCAGCACCCCCTGCTGGATAGAGGTGCACCTGCACGGCCCTCTGCAGTGGCTGGACAAGGTCCTCACACAGATGGGCTCTCCCCATAATCCCATCTCCTCCGTGTCCTAACGCACACACACAGATGTGGCCTGTCCTAAAACACACACACACACACATATACTCTGTTTCCTAACACACACACACACACACACACACACATATACTCTGTTTCCTAACACACACACACACACACACACACACACACACACAGACAGACACAGGCAGACACACACATATGCTTATCTCGACTGATGCTATTGAAATAGCTGCCTTTTCTTCCTGACAGGAATCAACCATCATTTAACGCTACATTATGATGGTATTTCAGTTGATGACAGGAAATCAACCATACATAAGATAAGTTACTGTAGCTTTCAGTTAGTCAATGTACAGTATGTCAGTGATGCAGAAACATATTGGATTGTTTTAGCTACTCTGCAGTTCGGGTATACTTATACTGTAAGGGACAGTTTCGGCGACAACCGACAACTGAATATCCGTTTCATTGTTTTTGTTAGGTGATGTAGGAGGTGTAGCTGCGTTGGAGATGTCAAATCGGTGAGCGGCTGCTCTTGTCGTCGTTGAGCATATGAAATCACACTCCTCTTTAAATCCCAATCGCGTTAGAAGTTCAGAATGAAAAAAAGTGTAGGCCATAGTTGAAATAATGACAGGTTCCAACCGCTGTGTCTTTGTGAGACGCAGAGTAGGTGAACGGGTGATCTCCGCATGTGTGGTTCCCACCGTGAAGCATGGAGGAGGAGGTGTGATGGTGTGGGGGTGCTTTGCTGGTGACACCGTCAGTGATTTATTTAGAATTCAAGGCACACTTAAACAGCATGGCTACCACAGCATTCTGCAGCGATACGCCATCCCATCTGGTTTGCGCTTAGTGGGACAATGACCCAAAACACACCTCCAGGCTGTGTAAGGGCTATTTGACCAAGAAGGAGAGTGATGGAGTGCTGCATCAGATGACCTGGCCTCCATAATCACCCAACCTCAACCCAGTTGAGATGGTTTGGGATGAGTTGGAACGCAGAGTGAAGGAAAAGCAGCCAACATGTGCTCAGCATATGTCAAATCAAATCACATTTTATTGGTCACATATACATATTTAGCAGATGTTATTTCGGCTGTAGCGAAATGCTTGTGTTCCTAGCTCCAACAGTGCAGTAGTATCTAACAATTCACAACAATACACACAAATCTAAAAGTAAAATAATGGAATTAAGAAATACATAAATATTAGGACAAGCAATGTCGGAGTGGCATTGACTAATATACAATAGAATAGAATACAGTATATACATATGAAATGAGTAAAGCAGTATGTAAACATTATTAAAGTGACTAGTGTTCCATTATTAAAGTGGCCAGTGATTCCATGTCTATGTATATAGGGCAGCAGCCTCTAAGGTGCAGGGTTGAGTAACCGGGTGGTAGCCGGCTAATGATGGCTATTTAACAGTCTGATGGCCTTGAGATAGAAGCTGTTTTTCAGTCTCTCTGTCCCAGCTTTGATGCACCTGTACTGACCTCGCCTTCTGGATGATAGCGGGGTGAACAGACCGTGGCTCGGGTGGTTGATGTCCTTGATGATCTTTTTTGGCCTTCCTGTGACATCGGGTGCTGTAGGTGTGCTGGAGGGCAGGCAGTGTGCCCCCGGTGATGCGCTGGGTAGACCGCACCACCCTCTGGAGAGCCCTGCGGTTGCGGGCGGTGCAGTACCAGGCGGTGACACAGCCCGACAGGATGCCCTCAATGGTGCATCTGTAAAAGTTCATGAGGGTCTTAGGGGCCAAGCCAACTTTCTTCAGCCTCCTGAGGTCGAAGAGGCGCTGTTGCGCCTTCTTCACCACACTGTCTGTGTGGGTGGACCATTTCAGATCGTCAGTGAAGTGTACGCCGAGGAACTCGTTACACCTCTGACATCGCCTAAACAAAAACAATGAAACTGCTATGCAGTCGCGGGTTAAGGCAGAATTTATTTAGACAACGGTTTAAATTTTCATTCAATCACCTTTTGTTTACTGTAAGCTACAGACACTGCATTCAATCGTACATAGCTCTGTTTAAATAACCCTTTAACGGCACTCAAAGACAAAGGTGTTTGTCCCAAATGGCACCCTATTCCCTATATAGTGCACTAGGGTTCCATTTGAGACTCAAATTAAACATTACAGTATGTACTAATAGAGACTTATACGTCAATGTGTAAAATTGTGTTTGTGGTGTTTTACGTGTTGGAAACATTATAAACATGTATTTACTGATGTTTCTGACTGACCTTCTGATTATTTCATTCAATCTTTTTTTAAAAAATATATTCTTAAGGTTTTTCTTTAGTTTCTTTAGTTTTATGTGTAGTATATTTATGATACGTGAAGTAGTTTTATGTGTAGTGTATTTATGATACGTGAAGTAGTTTTATGTGTAGTGTATTTATGATACGTGAAGTAGTTTTATGTGTAGTGTATTTATGATACGTGAAGTAGTTTTATGTGTAGTGTATTTATGATACGTGAAGTAGTTTTATGTGTAGTGTATTTATGATACGTGAAGTAGTTTTATGTGTAGTGTATTTATGATACGTGAAGTAGTTTTATGTGTAGTGTATTTATGATACGTGAAGTAGTTTTATGTGTAGTGTATTTATGATACGTGAAGTAGTTTTATGTGTGGTATATTTATGATACGTGAAGTAGTTTTATGTGTAGTATATTTATGATACGTTAAGTCGTTTTATGTGTAGTGTATTTATGATACGTGAAGTAGTTTTATGTGTAGTGTATTTATGATACGTGAAGTAGTTTTATGTGTAGTGTATTTATGATACGTGAAGTAGTTTTATGTGTAGTTTATTTATGATACGTGAAGTAGTTTTATGTGTAGTGTATTAATGATAGATGAAGGAACTGTGCTAATAAGCATAATGACATTTGGTCCTCTGTAGCTCAGCTGGTAGAGCATTGCGCTTGTAACGCCAGGGTAGTGGGTTCGATCCCCGGGACCACCCATACATAAAAATGTATGCACACATGACTGTAAGTGGCTTTGGATAAAAGCGTCTGCTAAATGGCATATTATATTATTATTATCTATAAAAGCATTCTCGGTGAATAAAGCCGGGTTTCAATCCGATTGCACGATGCAGTGCACTTGACATTTAAAGGTAACTTACTATTGAGCTGACATATCCACCGACCTCCGCCAACACTAGAACATTACTTTTTTTTAAAAGGTGCAATCGTAGCCTAATGCGCAATTGGATTGAATCCCTGCCAAAATGTATTTATTCCGAGAAAGCTATTCTAGATGTTGCACTAGTGCTTCTTAAAAGCGTAGTTATTAACGAGACAACACAAACTCGATACATGGTCAAACACAGTGTTTAATGGACATTACAGGCACAGCCTGAGGAGAGGAGTACCATCATGTTCATCATTATTGTAATTCAATGTTACCAGGGGATAGTAGATACATACCAGATTGAAGTTAACCCCTATAACCACTGATCCAAGGTCAGATGTTACCAGGGGATAGTAGATACTCGTAAGGTTGAAGTTGCCCCTGTAACCACTGATTCAAGGTCAGATGTCATTCCATCCTAATTTATACCCTATGCAAGAACGCAATTAGCCACGCAAAATGGCCGCTCTGCGTACTTGCGCAACAAAAATACGCAAACGTGTCTAGGCCTGCAATTTGTCACTTCGCAACTATGCATGATAACCATTTTGCGTAGCTAATTGCATAGGGTATTAATCAGGTTTGGGGTCAATTCCATTTCAATTCCATTTCAATTCAGAAAGTAAACCAAATTCCAATTCCAAACTTTTCCTCCTTGAAAAGCATTGAAGAGAATTGGAATTACACTGTACTTTGTGAATTGACTTTTAAAATGGAATTGACCCCAACCCTGGTATAAATAGGACTTAATGGTTAAGGATTGGTTCATAGGGTAATCTGATCCTAGATCCGTGGTTAGGGGGAAGGTTCTACCCAGAGCTACAGATTACACATCACAACAAATAGATTATACCAGGGTTGTGGGTCAATCCCATTTCAATTTAGGAAGTAAACTGAACATTTAATTAGGAAAATTTGGAATTAGGTTTACTTTCTGAATTGACTGGGATTGACCCCAACCCTGATTAAAAACCCAGCCGACCGCCACACAGTAGCTCTTTAGCACCCCGCCCACTGTCCCTACCTTCAAAACACCACGCTATGGCCCCCAAACACACACACGCAATGAAGCACGATTGTCATTGTCACACGTAATCACAGAAAAAAATTCAGACATGATACATTTGCCATCTAACAACAACCACACAACGCTACCTAATTATTAACACAAGTTTGATCTAAACTGATATTCTTCTTCACTTCTATCTGTTTACTACTTCAAAAATAAAATAAAATTAGTCCAAAACATCAGTTTAACAAAGCAGACAATACAAAAATAAAACATTAAAACAATGAGTTCCCTTTGTAGCTGATGTAGTGAAATGTAAAGCATGCCGTTTGCTTTAACAGCTTCGTGAATTCTATTTAACAGATTGATTGACGAATGGATTGATTGGAAGCACAGTTGTGGTTGATAGGAGCCCATTACTCTGGAATATTCTACCAGTGCTTGAATCTTCAGCACCCTGGTAAACAAGCCTGAATATCCTTCGCTGGGCGTCACTAGATGGCCATGCTGCATCACCACACCGGATGGTCAGTACAGTACATTAGGATTTCGGTTCTTTAGGGTCGTGGGTGAAGACCCACTTGATTCGTTGCGTAAGAAAGCAGGAAAGGAACCCCGTAAGAACGGCGGCGCCGAGGGGAGGTGCTGTGCACCGCAACACTTTGGGGTCAGCGCACTTAATTAAACTTAATTGACTTAGTCCTGCGCCAGTCCGAGCGGTGCACTTGACAGCTTGCGTATATATATATATAAAGTGAACGGGCCATAAGGTAGTTAGGGTAATGTTAGGGTTGTGTTAAGGTTAGGGCAAGGTTAGGGATAGAGGTTGAAACCCCCACGAGTTAACCAGGTCCTAACCACTGTGTCCTTCTCCTGTCACCTGTGAAAGATGGAATAGATCAGGGAATAGTTCCAGAATGAGTTAGCATAACTCCAGGACATTCTAGATCCCATGTCTGGAGGTGGACAGAGTGGCTTGCCCCTCCCCTGTTGCATTTAGCAGCCCTGGAAGTCAGGCTGCGATTGGCTGTGACTTTGGGTGGTCAGGAGACGCTGCTGCTGCTGTAGAAACCTGATGACCTCAGGACTCCTCAGCAGAGACTGGGGACAAACACACACACACACACAGAACACACACACAGAACACACACACAGGCTAGTGTGACGTAATACATTGTTTGAATTCATGATACTGGTAGTTGCCATTACAGGAAGAGAAAATATGCTGCACATTTCAACAACCTAAGATGTGTTAACTGCTGTGTGTGTGTGTGTGTGTGTGTGTGTGTGTGTGTGTGTGTGTGTGTGTGTGTGTGTGTGTGAGTGAGTGACTCACCAGTCTCTTCTGGTTGAGCACCTGTTCGATGAGGGAGGGTCTGGCCGGTCGGTCCCCCATGGTGCCGAGACGCTGCTTGTTCACAGACACAGGCCTCTCCTCCAAGCTCTCCTGATCCAACACACACAGCATGGTTCAATATATAACCATCACACATATCCATTTAGACTAGAGCAGTATTCGTCAGTCCTAGTCCTGAGGACCACATCAGGGTTTTATCCCAGCCCTGTACTAACAAACCTGACTCAACTAATGATGATGAGTTGGATCAGATGTATTAGCACTGGGCTGGGACCAAATCATGCACATATTGTCGATTCCCTGGACTATGACAGATAAACATGTGAAAGAAAGCACCGTGTGTGTGTGTCTGCATGTTTGTCTGTCAGCCAGGTAAATTCTTACATCTTGTTTCCCGCTGGACATAGCCTGATCGCTCTTCTTCTTCTTGTACTTGTCTTTGTACATCTTGTTTCGGTGCTTCTTACACATCCACGGCTTCCGCTGCTTGGCTACCTGGGTCGTGGTCTCCGTACAACCGTCGTACGTGCACGTCTTCGACACGTTTTCGCTCTCCCCGAACCCTTCTTCGTCGTTGAGTTCTTCGGGGCTCGCAGCGCTGTCACGGGGGTCCGAGGTGTCCAAAACATCGCTCTCCTCGTCGGCATCATCCATGTCGTACGAGAACATGTTATTGTCCGATTCTTGCGGCGTGACTACATTTCTGCTGTCGACAACACCGCTCTTGTCAACGTAGTACGTCTGTCCGTCCTTGGTTAATAGCAGCGAAATGCTCGAGTCCTTGTTGTTACCCGCTGTTGTGGAACTCTCCTCTTCGCTCATGATTGGGACAAAATATCCCCACGATTTGTAGAAAGTGGATAACGTTAACAGTTGCCCACAGAAGTGGCTTTTCCCGTAAGCTATTGATCTAACGTTAGCTAGCTAGCTGTAGCTGGCAAGGTGTTGTTAGCTAACTAGCATGTACTGAATGCTAGCTGGCTGGCTAGTTTGACATTTAATTCACTACCCTCTCCTAGATCTGAGTGAGTCTCTGCCAGAAACGATGGACCACGCTAACGGAATAATAAGGTTATAGCTACCTGCTCTAAAGCAACATCACATAATTAACTGAGGAAATTATTTATAAATACCCCAAATGCTTAATCTGCAGGCTGGATGCTTCTCCTCCTCTCACACAACAAACAACGAGGACACTCCGCGGAGAGAGCATGACAGGGAGGAGTCTTCTTCTTCTTCAATGAGGTTTAACGGCGGTTGGCATCCAATTTGTTGCATTACCGCCACCTACTAGACTGGAGTACCAGTTTCTTTTCTTTTCCTTGAAAAAAATAAAAATAAAAATAAAAATACCCTACCATCTAACACTACTCTCACAAATTCAAAACTATTACTAATAATTAACCCCACCCTTCTCCACTATTTAAATATACTCACTCCTACCTCATGCCCTCAACCTGAAATGATGGGACATCACCACTTAACACTCCCTGTAACTCTTCTGCTGTCAAGTCTCGCACACCCAAATATTATTATTTTTTTATTTTTATTTTTTCACCTTTATTTAACCAGGTAAGCCAGTTGAGAACAATTTCTCATTTACAACTGCGACCTGGCCAAGATAAAGCAAAGCAGTGCGATAAAAACAACAACACAGAGTTACATATGGGGTAAAAAAAACATAAGGTCATAAAATACAACAGAAAATATATATACAGTGTGTGCAAATGTAGCAAGTTATGGAGGTAAGGCAAGGGCATCTCTCTGCAGCTGCCACCACAACCTCAATTGGAACAGCCAAAAGGCAAGGGTCCACTTTTTCCAAAAACTCATCTTTATCCTGACCCTCTGTGCAAGCCTCGGGCTCCGAGCACTTCACCACACCTACCACCTCCGATACTTCACCCTCATTCACTTCCATTTCTCCTCCTGTCTTCAGCTCACTTTGCTTACATTTCCTACCATTCTTCTTTAACGAACCTTCTCCCTTTTCCCCCGCCATTTCTTTACCGACTCAAGCTCACAATGTGACTCACTGAGTACGTTTGCATGCAAATTAATTATTAGATATTAAACTGATTATGGCAGAAGGCCAAGTATGGCATTAGTCATGTAAACACCTTACTCTGCTTATCTTAATCAGTGTAAGTTAAAAATCGAAGTAAGCATACACAGATCAAAACACCTGGTTTTCTGAGCAATCTTTTTGAATTATTAGGACGTATAAACAGCTGTGTATTTGATCTGGACATGTCTTAGAATTAGTTTTCACATACAAACGTTATACAGTGTCTTGCAAAAGTATTCATCCCCCTTGGCGTTTTTCCTATTTTGTTGCATTACAACCTGTAATTTAAACGGATTTTTATTTGGATTTCATGTAATGGACATACACAAAATTGTCCAAATTGGTGAAGTGAAATGAAAAAAATAACTTGTTTCAAAAAATTCTAAAAAATTCTAAAAAATTAATAACGGAAAAATGGTGCGTGCACCCCCTTTGCTATGAAGCCCCTAAATAAGATCTGGTGCAAACAATTACCTTCAGAAGTCACATCATTAGTTAAATAAAGTCCACCTGTGTGCAATCTAAGTGTCACATGATCTCAGTATATATACACCTGTTCTGGTATATATACACCTGTTCTGAAAAGCCCCAGAGTCTGCAACACCACTAAGCAAAGGGCACCACCAAGCAAGCGGCATCATGAAGACCAAGGAGCTCTTCAAACAGGTCAGGGACAAAGTTGTGGAGAAGTACAGATCAGGGTTGGGTTATAAAAAAATATCGGAAACTTTGAACATCCCATGGAGCACCAATAAATCCATTATTAAAAAATGGAAAGAATATGGCACCACAACAAACCTGCCAAGAGAGGGTTGCCCACCAAAACTCACAGACCAGGCAAGGAGGGCATTAATCAGAGAGGCAACAAAGAGACCAAAGATAACCCTGAAGGAGCTGCAAAGCTCCACAGCGGGGATTGGAGTATCTGGCCATAGGACCACTTTAAGCCGTACACTCCACAGAGCTGGGCCAGAAAAAAGCCATTGCTTAAAGAAAAAAATAAGCAAGCACGTTTGGTGTTCGCCAAAAGCCATGTGGGAGACTCCCCAAACATATGGAAAAAGGTACTCTGGTCAGATGAGACTAAAATGGAGCCTTTTGGCCATCAAGGAAAACGCTATGTCTGGCGCAAACCCAACACCTCTCATCACCCCGAGAACACCATCCCCACAGTGAAGCATTGTGGTGGCAGCATCATGCTGTGGGGATGTTTTTCATTGGCAGGGACTGGGAAACTGGTCAGAATTGAAGGAATGGTGGATGGCGCTAAATACAGGGAAATTCTTGAGGGAAACCTGTTTCAGTCTTCCAGAGATTTGAATAGTGAATAGGGTGAATAGTTATGCACGCTCAAGTTTTCCGTTTTTTTGTCTTATTTCTTGTTTGTTTCACAATAAAAAAATATTTTGCATCTTCAAAGTGGTAGGCATGTTGTGTAAATCAAATGGTACAAACCCCCCAAAAAATCCATTTTAATTCCAGGTTGTAAGGCAACAAAATAGGAAAAATGCCAAGGGGGGTGAATACTTTCGCAAGCCACTGTATGTACAGAAAACTGTAAGATAGTTTTCCATGCATACACATGTATAATGTGGAGCTGAAAAGGGTAGATGAAGACAGTAATTTGTGTACATAATTTATAGTTCTTACCTTTGTTCAGTAGAACTGTCTTTATCTCTGAATCTGATTGGTTGGCACACACTCATAAAATCACCTTTTTTGTTTTTACACTAAAATAAATATTCATCTCTAAATAGGCATTCTTTATTTTCCACATTACCTTTTATAAATACCAGCAAATAACGGTTGGAAATATTAAGTGAGTACAAATATCAGGCCCCGTGTAGTACTGGAGGAGAAGTATATAGGATTATTTACCGCGTCAGAGGTAGTCTGTGGAGATCGGTTGGCTTTCCCCGTGTCAGACCTGACCCCGAGATCCACATGAGTCAACAGCCTCCAAACCAACAACATTATTAATGGTGGATATCCAGTTAACCCCATCCATACTGTAATGATGTAAGAGACAGAAGAAGAAGGAAAGACTGAGTTACCAAACACCTTGAACACTCCTAAACACTCTTGTTGTTACTGTATATGGTGAGTAGTTCAGCACGTACAGTACTGTGTTTATTCATCAATGTGGGTTTTTTCCTTTATATACTGTTGCCCAGAAATGGGACAGTGTGTATGTTGCCCAATGGCCCTATAACTACTTTGGGAACCAGGATAAAATAACTTAGCTGTAGACAACTTCAGATCAAGCACCTAAACTAGTAATGGATGGAAGATTTCTATGTAATTTATAAACACGTATAAAATAAAACACTCACTGCAGATCAAAAGTGTTATTGGAGACGTGTCTAGTCATGAGACCCTCTGTCTGAACCACTAGACTAGTCAGAGTCCCACTGACACAAACCCAGGTATCAGAAAAGGTGCAGCTGTGAAAACCTGTCTTATTAGCGAAGGTCCCTCTGCAACGAAACACTTTATAAGACCTCCACTTAATAAGACCACCACTCAATAAGACCACCACTTAATAAGACCACCACTTAATAAGACCTTCACTTAATAAGACCTCCACTTAATAAGACCACCACTTTATAAGACCACCACTTAATAAGACCTCCACTTAATAAGACCACCACTTAATAAGACCACCACTTAATAAGACCACCACTTAATAAGACCACCACTTTATAAGACCACTTTATAAGACCTCCACTTTATAAGACCACCACTTTATAAGACCTCCACTTAATAAGACCACCACTTAATAAGACCACCACTTTATAAGACCACCACTTAATAAGACCACTACTTTATAAGACCACTTTATAAGACCACCACTTTATAAGACCTCCACTTAATAAGACCTCCACTTAATAAGACCACCACTTAATAAGACCACCACTTTATAAGACCTCCACTTAATAAGACCACCACTTTATAAGACCACTTTATAAGACCTCCACTTTATAAGACCTCCACTTTATAAGACCTCCACTTCAGACAAATGTCAAGATTGCAACAAAGAACATTGTGTAGAAAAAAGATGGTGATCTAGTAGATTAGGGGTTAATTGGTCATCAAAAACACAAGGAGGACCAAGGCACTCTTCATATAGTTAAAATGCCTTTATAATGATGGCATGTTCAATAGAACCATTATTTAAAACTCTAAAGCGTTTTGGCATGGTGTTCGTCAGGGAGTACAATGATAGGCTACAACATGCCTTGTTTTGAGAACAAACCATGTTCCAATCAACCCTGATTGAAGAGGTTAGGCACAAATTAGTCATTGGTGGACACAAAATGCTAAGTGTAAAATATTTGAAAAGACAATTCAGTTCTAGCCTTGAATAGGAGTGGGCATAACTAGTGAGAAAAGGAGAGCCATACGTAAAGAGTACATTAGATGGCAGCAAACGTCCCACAGACCAAATACAAATGTGTGTCATTTCACAGACACTTGTATTAAGTCTCTTCAGTCTACTTGACAAGTCTCTGGAATTAAGAATAAGGTTTCAAAACCCCTGGTAATTTACCAAAGTTACCAACATTTTCAGAAATGAAAGGTAGGTAACACTTTATTTGGAAAGTCCATCTGTAGACGCTCTACAGACTATCTGCAGGGTTTCCCAAACTCGGTCCTAGGCACCCCAAAGGGTGCATGTTTTGGTTTTTGCCCTAACACTAAACAGCTGATTCAAATAATCAACTAATAATCAAGTTGTGTAGTGTTAGGGCTAATCTACAGACTATCACTAACATTTAAACTAACTATCTACTACCCTAAACTTAACCCTTACCCTAACCCTTATTCTTAACCTTAGCAAGCAGTTGCTTATCAACAGATAGTTTGTTGATAGTGTGACCATCTGCAGAGCATCTACAGATGGAAAATCCGGACTATGCAAATAAAGTGTGACCTGTAATTTTATTTTGGAAATCTATGGAAACTTTGGTCATTTATACTTGACATTAGTTTTATGTATTCATATTTTGTCATATTCTTCATATCTGTGACCATGTTGTCCATTCGTTTATATACTTGACAAAAATATAAATGCAACATGCAACAATTTCAAAGATTTTACTGAGTTACAGTTCATATGAGGAAATCGGTCAATTGAAATAAATGGGCCTAGGGATCTCGTCAAGGTATTTTTGTGTATTCAAATTGCCATCGATAAAATGCAATTGTGTTCGTTGTCCGTAGCTTATGCCTGCCCATACCATAACCTCACCGTCACCATGGGGCACTCTGTTCACAATGTTGACATCAGCAAATCGCTCGCCCACACGACGCCATACACATGGTCTGCGGTTGTGAGGCCGGTTGGACGTACTGCCAAATTCTCTAAAACGACGTTGGAGGCGGCTTATGGTAGAGACATGAACATTAAATTATCTGGCAACAGCCCTGGTGGACATTCCTGCAGTCAGCATGCCAATTGCACGATCCCTCAAAACTTGAGATCCATGGCATTGTGTTGTGTGACAAAACTGCACATTTTAGAGTGGCCTTTTATTGTCCGCAGCACAAGGTGCACCTGTGTAATGATCATGCTGTTTAATCAGATTGTTGATATGCCACACCTTTTAGGTGGATGGATTATCTTGGCAAAGGAGAAATGCTCACTAACAGGGATGTAAACAAATTTGTGCACAAAATTTGACAGAAATGCGTATGGAACATTTCTGGGATATGTTATTTCAGCTCATGAAACATGGGACCAACATTTTACATGTTGTGTTTTATATTTTTGTTCAGTGTAGTAGATAGACCATGTGGTTCAGGAGAAAATAGCCTCATTAATGAAAATAACATCTATTCAACAATGTAATAATGACATAATTTCGAATTAACTCTGCAACTCTTCCAACTATTTACGTTTTTCACAACTGCCACCAGTTCGGCCCCAAAACATTTACAACAAAGATATATTGACAATATAAATAAATAATAAGAAATGTAGGTCTAAAGGATATTCCATGCTGAAACCCTACGGTATTCACTAAGTTGATGGGTTATATTTAGGATTCTATTATTCATATTAAAAACATCTTGTTTTATTATTTTATATATTTTTAATTGTTTTGAAAACTCCCTAAAATCCAAAATTCTGGTAGTTTACTGGTAAATTTAGAAATGTTGCTGGTAATATTCCCTCCAGGGGTTGGAACCGGGAATTATTTTCCTTTCCAAACAGAACCCCTATTTATTTTGTTCTGTTCCAGTGTTCCGACTAGCATGATAAAGCTCTGAACCGTTCGAACCCAAAAAAAAGTAATGGTTCATATAGTTAGTTTTCATACATTTTTTACCACGTGAAATCAACATTGTTTTTACATTTATCTCGTAAATGTACCCCACCGATCAGTCTGGATAGAGCAGCTTGCTATGGAACAGGTAAGCTAGTTGTTTACATGTTTGATGGACAGATAAGTGCAGGTGCCAGATGCGACTGAAATTCCACAACAACTCACAACAACCTTAGTGGTAGCTTAGTGGGTAAGAGTATTGTGCCAGTAACCGAAAGGTCGCTGGTTCTAATCCCCGAGCCAACTAGGTGAAAAATCTGTCGATGTGCCCTTGAGCAAGGCACTTAACCCTAATTGCTCCTGTAAGTTGCTCTGGATAAGAGCGTCTGCTAAATGACTAAAAAATAAAAAATAAATAAAAAAACCTTACTGTGGGCTAACGGTCAGTGTGGTGGTCCTAACATTTAGAATAAGTGAGGCATCACCACCTAATGCTGAACCTGACATTGGGGCAACTCAAAACGCATAGCCCACGCTACAGTATAGCGACAGTTAGCTACAGTTAGCTACAGTATAGCTACAGTTAGTTACAGTATAACTACAGTATAGCTACAGTATAAATACACTGATTGGATTTGCAAAAAGTCATCAGTGTAAGGGAATTTAGTCTATTTTTCAACTTTTAACCTAAATCAAATGACATGGTGACGTTTGTTGTTGATTTCACGTTGAATTCACGTTAGCTGAAAACTCAACCAAATGTACAGGGCCGTGAAAAAGTATTGTCCCCCTTTCTGATTTTCTCTATTTTTGCTATAAATATATGTTTAATGATTATGGCTGTAGATTGCAGGAAAAGGCTATTTCAGGTATTTGACAAATGCAATATTCTCCAACTCCAGACCACCCCCAGCCATACTCACTTACTTTGTGCCCCCTCAAATGTTTGGGGTGCATGATATCCCTGCTTAAGAATGTGGAGTAATGAGTAGGATTCTGTTTTCAAATGCAAAAGTGATTGCTTTTGATAAAAACGCTTTATCTGCCTTCCCAATGAAAATTAGTTAGAAAATTCCAACATATATTTTTGATGGAAAAGAGAAGTTGTACGTTTCTGAACGATGCATTATGCATTGCTGCCTTGTTGACAACATGACCGAGCGGTTCGATTTGAGCAGGTGCGCGTCTCCCTCACCGGTTAAACTCGGTCACATGACGGGCCATTGTTGCCCGGTTCAACCAGTGACCAGTTTAATATAATTCCTCAATGAATGTGGGTAGCCAAGCACATCTTCTTCCCTCTCTGAAACACTGACAGATTGAGCATAAAAAAATATCAATAATCATTCAGTGCAGGGTAATGCTTTCTTTGAGATTGTAGCCTAATATTGCTTGCAGTGGCATGCATGCAAACATCTATACACGCTGCGCGATCTATGAGCGTCCTCCCATTGCTATGGAAACGTTACCACGTGCTCTCGTCGTCGGCCGTGATTGGACCGCGCACCTGAGAGCGGTTCGGGCTTCGACAGAAATTTGTGTAAATCTGAAACAGCTGAGTTTACACAACAACAGCTGATCAGTGCTCTCATCGGAATGACACAAACCTACATGCAGAGGCCAATATAAACCGTTGGGAGGTAACAACTCATACTACGCCAAACCATTTTGAAGGATTCGGCTTATCTCTTTTGTGCTAGGAGTGCATCCGCTGTATTACACGCAACCCAGGTTTGTAGCATTTTTTAATTAAAAAAAAAAGGTTAAATTGAAACTGTTCCATTGCTAGCTACCTTAACTAGCCACACTTTTAAAGCGTTGGCTAACAAATCGTGCACATACTGTTTGAATTACAGGAACTTCGTTTTGGTTGTCTTTCATGGCTTTGCGATAAGTTAAGGTTAGCTAACCAGCTAGCTTTACTTTATTTTACCAGAACTTAATTAAACAAGGCGACCTACAAACGTGTTAAGCCCTCACTGCCGGTAGCCATGGCAGCCAGTTAATACAGTTCCACTAGGCAAGTTTGGTTTGTTTACCCTCTGTTACCAAATATGTAATCCTCTTTATGTTACTTCTAGCTTTTTAACTGTTTAAAGATGAGCTTCAGCACCGTCGCCCGTCTGGCCAGCCGTAGCAGCCAAGAAAATGTTCTGGCCTCAAATAGGATGGATTCATCCCGGATGGAGAGGGCCAAACAAAGGACTGTACTCGGCGTCTTAACAGAAAACGAACAGCACAGTCGATCTTTTGGTCAGGTGAGTAGTTTGAGAACTTTTCTGCATCCAAAGCAATTTCGTGTTGGCTAATCACTCTGTTTTTAGGGCGTTCCTTTTTCCAAGCGTGGCTCTATTTCGGACAACTCCCACACCACTCTCCTGGGTTGTCCCTCAAGCTCTAGCGTTGACATCTATGTGGATGAGCCATGTGAGGTCGTCATCCCAGCCTCTGGCGAACTTGTGGCTGCAGAGCCTCAGGTGGTGGATGAGGAAGCTGCTGCCATGCAACACAAAGATTTCCGTCTCTTCCTGGACCTGAGCTCAGGTGAGTTCGGCCTGTGGTGCCATTACACACCCCCCAAAGGCTCAATATTGCAGTGATACATCCCACGTCTATTGTCACGTCATCTTCACAGCACTGATGCATTTAACAGTAAACTTCTTGTGTTTTGCAGGGTCGTGCATGGATACTTCTATGCAGTCACTCCCAGATGACGAGTCTCTCACCTCTCAGTATATGTGTCTGGCAGAGTATGCAGATGACATCCACAAACACTTACGGGAGAGTGAAGTGCGCACTTGCTCCAAACGATAAGGCTACTAGTTTAAATGTCTATGCATCTATTTTAAACCTAAGGGCATCTGTTAAATGAAATGCAGTGTTCACATCTTTTTTTCTTCTGAGGGTAATTATCCCGATCACCATCTGTAGTTGTAGGCACCACCTGGCTCAGGCACGGCAGCCATTGTGGTTTAAAATTCACCACACTCCATTAGCACTGTAGTTGTAGCCTGGTTGGCTTTTGTATATAAATACTTTATCCCGCTGTTCACCTCACACACCCGCTAAATAAAGGTTCTTTAGCTTTACCTGTTTTTTAATCGATCCATAACTAATGGTAGTTGTAAAGTCTTAACCCTGTGTTCCAGATAAAATGCCGTCCGAAGCCTGGCTACATGCGGAAGCAGCCGGACATCACCAACTGCATGCGTGTCATCCTGGTGGACTGGCTGGTGGAGGTCGGCCAGGAGTACAAGCTGTGTGGGGAAACCATCCACCTGGCTGTCAACTACATGGACCGCTTCCTCTCCTGCATGTCTGTACTCCGGGGCAAGCTGCAGCTGGTGGGCACCGCTGCCATTCTGCTGGCTGCGTAAGTGATCATGTTACTAATTTGAGGGAGTTTGATTGTAAACACTCTTGTTGGTCTGTTCACAACGCTCGTGGCAGAAGGACTATGTGAAACTAGAACTGTGGTTCACGTTCAGCTGTGATAAATGGGCTTTTTAGGGTTAACCCTCTTTGTTCTCTGGTAGTAAATATGAGGAGATCTACCCTCCGGAGGTGGATGACTTTGTGTACATCACAGATGACACGTACACCAAGAAGCAGCTGCTTCGTATGGAACACCTCCTGCTGAAAGTGCTGGCCTTCGACATGACCGTCCCCACCACACACCAGTTCCTCCGCCATTTCCTCACCGTCCAAGCAGTCTGCTTCAAGACTGAGAGCCTCGCCCTGGTACTTAGAGAACTAACTAGTTGCTCATGTCTTATTATAGTCAGACTGCTTGACTGACTAGTGCATTTCTTCATGTATTTTGCTGTGCCATATCTTTGAAATTTGCCTATAGGCTAGCAGCATGGTATCAGGGCACAACAGTCAGTACTCTGAACCATGCGTTCAGAATATCATGTCCAATAGGGTCTACAGTCATTCTTGTAAGAGAATGTGTTCGCACCTGGTTAAATAAAAGCAAATGCATAAATTTGGTAACATGTAGGCTGTATTTCACCCCAGTTGACTAAGTGGTTTAGTTTTTATCAAACACTGGGTTTTTAATGTGCAGGGGTGTTTTGCTGCAGTTAACAAGTGGGGTTTTGTTCAATTCTTTCCTCTACTCTCAGTATGTGGCAGAGCTGAGCATGTTGGAAGTGGATCCATTCCTGCAGTACATCCCATCGATGGTGGCGGCTGCAGCTTTCTGTCTGGCCAACTACACCCTCAACAGGTCCCTCTGGGTAAGACATGGCCGTCATGGATCTCACGCTCCTATGCTGACTGTTGCATCATTACTCTGGGTTAACCCCCTCGACCTAGTGCCCGTTCGAACCTTAAATCAAGAACACTAACTCATATCTGCATCTTATCCTGTCGCGTTAATCACATTCCTGATATCAGTAGGGAAATCTCCCCTTTAGACATTGTTCTCATCAGTAGGCTATATGAACAAGTAATACACTAGATGGGTGCAGTGAAATGTGTTCGACGGGGTCAGCCCTAGTATGGCACCCCAGGAGCAAGTTAGGGTGACGTTCCTTGCTCATGGGCAAGTCAACATATTTTTCACCTTGTCGGCTCTGGTATTCGACCGCGCGTCCTCTTGGTTACTTGCCCAATGCTCTTACTGCTAGGCTACCTGACACCCTAGTTAGACTGGTTTGTGAAGACTCACTGAGCTAACCGTGTGCCATCTGTTTTCTAGCCTGAGGCCTTGTACACCTTCACTGGCTACACCCTGGCAGAGATCGCACCCTGCCTCAAGGACCTCCACAAGATGTACCTAAGTGCCTCCAGTCGCCCCCAACAGGCCATCAGGGAGAAGTACAAGGGCTCAAAGTGAGTGGGAATCTGTACTTCTCAAATTTGCCTTTACTATCATTCCTCAAACATGACCATGGTGTCTAACCTTAACGCTGTGGCTTAAGCCACAGCGTTATGTAAAATGGCAGTTTTAGTCCCAGCACTACTCCTGGGTTGTATTCAATACCTGAACTTGTCCAATAAAGTTAACTTGTTTTCTGTTGCTAAACTTTTTGACCATCTGCTGAATGGCTCTCCTCTCTGCAGGTTTGGCAACGTGTCTCTGCTAAGTCCTCCCGAGGCTCTGCCTTTTTACTGAAGCTGCTGGGAAGTGACAGACAACACAGCTCTTAGCTCCCTGTGTAGATGCCTACTGGACAAATGGATTTTTATTCCTTTTAAGACTTTTTAATTAATTTTTATCTTAAACATTTTATTCTAGGTAGCTAGTTATGTATAGGTAGCTATCAAGTAAACACAATTGTATAGTAACTTGTTTCTTGACTTCAAACTCTTGAATGACTACTTTAAGTGTGCTAGTCTGTAAGGTCAGGACTTGACCCATGTCTGTACAAGCCTTTTTTTAAACGGGTGGTTGAATGTTTTTAATGTACCAAGTCATTTTTGCTGTCAGTCACTGCCACACAATCATGGACCTCAGGCTGCATCTTGTATGTTGCATCATGTGATTAAAGGAAACAAGTTGCATATAGTTTGGCCTCTGCACTGCTATACTCCACTTCTCAATCCTCATCCTTCACACTGGAAGCGTTCATGTTTGGTTTTTGCCCATGCTTTCCTTCTGTATCAGTATTCAAATGTCATGGAGGTGGGCTCTTTCCACTGCTCTGGGGGGGGATTGGTTGAAGGGATTTGGCTTGATTACCTTTTGCTACATTCAAAATTGGTTCAAGATACTGTAGAAATGAACCTTCCTATGCTGCAACATTGAACTTGTACCAGTGGTGAATAGTAACGGCTTCGCAGCGTCCTCACTTGCGTAACCGGTGTGAAATGGCTGGCTAGTTAGCGGTGCGCACTAGTAGCGTTTCAATCGATGACGTCACTCGCGCTGAGACCTTGAAGTAGTTGTTTCTTTGCTCTGCAAGGGCCGCGTCTGTTGTGGAGCGATGGGGGTAACCGGTGCGTCGAGTGTGCGTGTTAATGTGTGCAGGGGGTCCCTGGTTAACACCCAGGTAGGGGAGAGGGACGGAAGTAACACTAACGCTTGTCTTAAACTGTCTCCAATCTGAGTAGCTGCAGCCCAGTAAAGCACCAAATACCCATAACCCAGCTGTCAAACATCGAAACTGTTCCAATAGTTTACCCAGAGGGGCTCTTTCAAACGCTCAGTGGCGGTTTCGTGTAGGCTTACACTCGCTTGACGTTTTAACTAACTCTTGGACAAGGTGTCTTATCACTATTTGCTTGTATTTAACCCAACAAATCAAATGCGGTTGGCAGAACTACAGATGCCATGATCTGGATAAGAATGCAGACTCAAATCAAAGGTAGGACTCAGGATTAACTGTTAGCTAAATGTAATTGGCTACATTTCTTAATTAACAATTCTGTGAACTGTTTTGCAAGTTTTAAATGGACAATGCCTGTTAGCGAAGGAGTCTTCTAAAGATGGCTAGCAGGGATTGGTAGTCTTGCATGATGTTTACTTTGATTGTAATTAGCAATTTTGAATCTGTAAATAGAGCCGACTATATTTAAGTCACCTTGTCCAAAACAGATTTACATGGTTATCAAAACGTCACACCAGGCTTAGCCTACACGAAACGCATAAAACCTTATTTTAAGCGTTTCTAAAATCCTCTATGGGGAAAAAGGTTTGGAACCATGACCGCTAGGTTTCATGGGTATTATGACACCACGGTTGGGCTGCTATATGGCCCCTTACAAAAAAAGATTGCAGGTTTGAAAGTGCAGTAACTGTGGTATTTTGGACGCAGTAATTGCGTTATACTGCACTCTGACTGAAAAATGTTTTCGTAAGGGGCAACCAGAGTGTGGGTGTAGTGTTAGCGATTGGGCAGATTTGTTGCCACTCAATACCTTTTTGAGAGGCTGATCGGGCTGTACGACGAATCGACGCCAGTGCAAATGACTTTTTTTTTAATGTATTTTTTCACCTTTATTTAACCAGGTAAGCCAGTTGAGAACAGGTTCTCATTTACAACTGCGACCTGGCCAAGATAAAGCAAAGCAGTGCAATAAAAACAACACAGAGTTACATATGGGGTAAAAACAGTCAAATACAACAGAAATATATATACAGTGTGTGCAAATGTAGCAAGTTATGGAGGTAGGCAATAAAAGGCTATAGTGCAAAATAATTACAATAGTATTAACATGGAATCTAGATGTGCAAGAGATTATGTGCAAATAGAGATACTGGGGTGCAAAAGAGCAAAATAAATAACAATATAGGGATGAGGTAGTTGGGTGGGCTAATTTCAGATGGGCTGTGTACAGGTGCAGTGATCGGTAAGGTGCTCTGACAACTGATGCTTAAAGTTATTGAGGGAGATAAGAGTCTCCAGCTTCAGAGATTTTTGCAATTCGTTCCAGTCATTGGCAGCAGAGAACTGGAAGGAATGGCGGCCAAAGGAGGTGTTGGCTTTGGGAATGACCAGTGAGATATACCTGCTGGAGCGCAGACTACGGGTGGGTGCTGCTATGGTGACCAATGAGCTAAGATAAGGCGGGGATTTGCCTAGCAGTGATTTATAGATGGCCTGGAGCCAGTGGGTTTGACGACAAACATGTAGTGAGGACCAGCCAACAAGAGCGTACAGGTCACAGTGGTGGGTAGTGTATGGGGCTTTGGTGACAAAACGGATGGCACTGTGATAGACTACATCCAATTTGCTGAGTAGAGTGTTGGAGGCTATTTTGTAAATGACATCGCCGAAGTCAAGGATCGGTAGGATAGTCAGTTTTACGAGGGCATGTTTGGCAGCATGAGTGAAGGAGGCTTTGTTGCGAAATAGGAAGCCGATTCTAGATTTAACTTTGGATTGGAGATTCTTTATGTGAGTCTGGAAGTTGAGTTTACAGTCTAACCAGACACCTAGGTATTTGTAGTTGTCCACATACTCTAGGTCAGACCCGTCGAGAGTGGTGATTCTAGTCGGGTGTGCGGGTGCCAGCAGCGTTTGATTGAAAAGCATGCATTTAGTTTTACTAGTGTTTAAGAGCAGTTGGAGGCTACTGAAGGATTGTTGTATGGCATTGAAGCTCGTTTGGAGGTTTGTTAACACAGTGTCCAATGAAGGGCCAGATGTATACAAAATGGTGTCGTCTGCGTAGAGGTGGATCTGAGAGTCACCAGCAGCAAGAGCGACATCATTGATATACACGGAGAAAAGTGTCGGCCCAAGAATTGAACCCTGTGGCACCCCCATAGAGACTGCCATAGGTCCAGACAACAGGCCCTCCGATTTGACACACTGAACTCTATCTGAGAAGTAGTTGGTGAACCAGGCGAGGCAGTCATTTGAGAAACCAAGGCTATTTAGTCTGCCAATAAGAATAATATAATAATAATATAATAATAATAATATAATGCGGTGGTTGACAGAGTCGAAAGCCTTGGCCAGGTCGATGAAGACGGCTGCACAGTACTGTCTATTATCAATCGCGGTTATAATATCGTTTAGGACCTTGAGCGTGGCTGAAGTGCACCCATGACCAGCTCGGAAACCGGATTGCATAGCGGAGAAGGTACGGTGGTATTCGAAATGGTCGGTGATCTGTTTGTTAACTTGGCTTTCAAAAACTTTCGAAAGGCAGGGCAGGATGGATATAGGTCTGTAGCAGTGCACTGGTGACTAGTACACAATATATTGATAACCCTCTACATGTCTCCTTGATACATAGTCTACTACTCAATGGGGAGGGCAACATCGGGACAATGCCCGTCACTACCGCTTGCCAAGCGCTGCTTGTCCCGCAACGGTACCGGAAGTAGCCAATATCAGGGTGGAGTCATAGTAACCACACAAATACAAGCAACAGTACACCATCAGTACTTTTTTAATCAAAAACAATCGTCAGTTTTATAACTGAATGTACAAAACTAACACTGAAATATGACTGACTCATCCTCTGGCTTCAAAACACAAGTCCAAACTCGCGCTATGGTAGTTGAGTGGTTACTACTTTCCTTCCGACACATCCACACTCCTATACTCAACGGCCGTCAGTAGTTACCACAGCCACGAAGTCAAAATTGGCTATCATAAAAATTAATGAAATCAAAAATGAGCTTTTTGGTCTTTATTTAAGGTTGGGCCGGAGCTGTCTGGAGCGCAGTACCAGCACCTCCATTTTTTAAGGAAATGCATACCGGTGTTATACTGGTGGTTTGTCGACACTGATTATTTGTGCTGCGACGCGCTCGGGGGAAAGAACAACAAAAGCGCTGTTATCAGAAAACAGGAGGCGTGGATATATTTCTGTTTCCCCCTGTTAAGGTGGCTTAGTATTTGTCAGACTGTAATGAAAAGCAAAGACTAATTACATTTGCGTGTCTGCATATCGCCCACCTCACTTGTTTTATATGATACATCGACACCGCAATCATAATAATGTTTGGAAGTAAACGTATAGCCATAGTTGAACATAACATTGGCATCAGTCAAAATGTACTTGGTGTAGGCTACCAGGGGCAGACTGGGACAAAAAGTCTGCCTGTACTGAGCCCAGCAACATCGTAGTAGTGTATTAATAAACACAGTTATTAATACCCCCCATCCTAAGGGTTAATTACTATTACATATATAATACAGAGCCAAAATAAACTGGCAGTACATGTCTCTCTCTCTCTCTCTCCATATGTCCACTACACTTGACTGCAGCAGCTGAGATGTCTGTGCTGCTAAGCCTAGCATCACTGGGACGAGAAGACCAGGGGACCGCACTGCCTCTGCTGGGCCCAGCAAGCCCTAGGGTAACACTTTATTTTAAGGGTCCACAATAAACCATTTCTAAGTCATTTATAAACCGTTTGCTCACCATTTATTAATAATTACTCTCACATTTGTAAATGTTAGTAAGCTAGTTATTCACTCATGCATGTACTGTATATCTCCCGAGTGGCGCAGTGGTCTAAGGCACTGCATCGCAGTGCTAGCTGTGCCACTAGAGATCCTGGTTCGAATCCAGGCTCTGTCGTAGCCGGCCGTGACCGGGAGACCCATGGGGCGGCGCGCAATTGGCCCAGCGTCGTCCAGGGTAGGGGAGGGAATGGCCGGCAGGGATTATGGCATCTGTGTTTGCAACGCCAGGGTTGTGGGTTCGATTCCTGCGGGGGGCCAGTATAAAAAATAAATACAAATATGTATGTACTCACTAACTGTAAGTCGCTCTGGATAAGAGCGTCTGCTAAATGACTAAAAATGTAAATGTATATTTCCTTAAACATCCTGTGTTGTGTGCTTGTTCTTTTACCAGGTACTGCAGGAATGTCTACCAATGACGTGCCCATCTTTTTGTGAGAAATTACACTGGTCACTCAAAACATAAAGTATTTATAAAGTATACTCACTTTAGATTAGGAACTGCAAAAAAATACTTCACTAATGATTAGTAAATGGTTTATTAAGGAGTAATGATTGATATATGGTGAACACATGTAACCGGTGTGAAATGGCTAGCTAGTTAGCGGTGCGCACTAGTAGCGTTTCAATCGGGTGACGTCACTCGCTCCGAGACCTTGAAGTCGTTGTTTCCCTTGCTCTGCAAGGGCCGCGGCTTTTGTGGAGTGACGGGTAACGGTGCCTCGAGGGTGACTGTTGTCGATGTGTGCAGAGGGTCCCTGGTTCGAGCCCAGGTAGGGGCGAGGAGAGGGACGGAAGCCACACTGTTACACACACAATGTATAAATGCCTTATAAATGGTTTATTACGGAACCTTAAAATAAAGTGTTACCCCATTGGCTTATATAATACCTTATAACAGCCTAACTGCATATTTCATTAGTACATGTCATGTGTTTCTCCCCTGCCCAATTATTAAAATATTAGGCTACATATAATTAAATAGAAGAAAACAGAGAGAGAGATTTGGCTGGCTATAGTGCAGCCAATGGCTACAATAAGTAACTAGCAGTCTCTCCCTCTCGACTCTGTTTTCTTCTATTGAATTCAATACACAACCTTCTGTGTTTGTCATAGAACAATGCCGGGACTAGTTTATGTGGATGTTGATAGAGTTCCAGCGTTGTGCTTCGTTTGACACATTAATAAACCATTTACTAATCATTAGTAAAGTATTTTTTGCAGTCCCTAAAGTGAGTGCTGTTTATACATGTTTGTGAGTGCCGCGCGCGTATGCGTATCTTTCTGCCAAGAAGTGAGAGGCCTTTCAGCGAATTAAATAAGTCTTCAGTAGCGGTGGCTATGTGGTGTAATCTGACACGAGAGTCACTCGTTAAAACAGCTCGTAAACCAACTCGCTGGGATGAAGAAACTGTGACACATTTGACCTTTATTGTAATACATGATGGCTTGTGTTCAATAAAAAGCACTGTATAAATGTCCAGTAGATGGTTATTGCCTTACCTATGTGTTATAAAAGCCAATCTAATGACTTGTTAGGCCGTATTGCAAGTAGCCTAGTGTCTAAATGTTCCCCTGATTCCCCCCTTCCCTTTCCTGAAAGATGGTCCTTCTGGCATTTGCCAAAATTGCCAGATGGCCAATCCGCCCATGACAAGGCTGTGGTCTAAAAGATCCATTATAAGAAAATAGATCTGAAAATATGAAGACTGAAAAACCGAGCACACTATACCTTAGCTATTTAGTTAAATAGCTAACAAAATGGCTATAAGGACTATCTGAGTTGGCCTTTGTGTTTCATTCTTATTTTTTGCACTGATTCTATGCACACTCAGAGAGCCATACACACAACTCACACTGATAAACCAACACACATACAAACACTCACTCCATAATTTGCTCACACACACACCTAATATACACATACATTTATACTGACCTCTACACACACCCACTCACATACAATCGTCCTATACGCTGCTGCTACTCTGTTTATCATATCTCCTGATGCCTAGTCACCTTACCCCTATACGTATCTACCTCTATCACTCCAGTATCCCTGCACATTGTAAACATGGTCTTGGAACTGACCCTGTATATAGTATGCTTACATACTTTATCGTGTTCTTCTTATTTCTTATTTGTGTATCTCGTGTGGGTTTTTTTCAACCTTGCTATTTGTAGTATTACATTGTTACTGATTACTGCATTGTTAGGGTTAGAGCTGGCAATAAAGGCATTTTACTGTACTTGAAACTAGACCTACGTAGGCCTGATGACAAAGTAGGGTACACCAAGTACATTTTGACTGATGCCAATGATATGTTCAACTATGGTTAGAGGTTTACCTCCAAACGTTAATATGATTTCGGTGTCGGTGGGGCGGCAGGTAGCTTAGTGGTTAAGAGCGTTGTGCCAGTAACCTAAATGTCGCTGGTTCTAATCCCCGAGCTGACTAGGTGAAAAATCTGTCGATGTGCCCTTGAGCAAGGCACTTAACCCTAATTGCTCCTGTAAGTCGCTCTGTATAAGAGCGTCTGCTAAATGACTAAAATATAAAATGTAATGTATCAAATAAAACAAGTGAGGTGGGTCGATATGCAGACACGCAAATGTAATTAGTCTTTGCTTTTCATTACAGTCTGACAAATACTAAGCCACCTTAACAGGGGGAAACAGAAATATATCCACGCCTCCTTTTTCCTGATGACAGCGCTTTTGTTGTTCTTTCTCTGAGCGCGTCGCGGTACAAATAATGAGCGTCGACAAACCACCAGTATCATAATACCAGCTCCTCTATAAAACAAAGTGGCCTATCACCGGCCCGGATTAACACACAGCGTAAAAAAAAAAAAATGTTGATCAAAGCGGAATGAAGACTGGATCTGCAGTGAATAGCAATGGGCATTCTTATCCTAGTTCTGCTTTGTTCAAGTTTATTTGCAGCTAGTCTGTAAATCCTCTGTATGCGACCCAGTAGACTGTTCGAGTTTGAGAATGAGCAGATTGAGATTGCGCCAGCCTGAATGCGCAGGATGCGCTGTTCCAAATTGTCAAATGAGGGATTTTACGGTCAGAAAATCATGGAAAAGTCATGGAATTTTAATATTGTGTTTGCCTTTTTAAATATAGTATCAATCACTTTAAAAAAATCTACATATCAACCATGATCAGAATCACTCTGTGTGCATCATCTGCATGTGTGCACTGCCAGTGGGCCTTTGCCCGAGAAGAGACAGATATTTTAGCAGCAGGTAGCCTATATTTAATGATAGACTAACTATATAGCCAATTCAAAACATAGCTTGTAGTATGGCTACTTATCTCGCTAGTTAACTATACTGAACAAAAATATAAAATGCAACATGTAAAGTGTTGGTCCCATGTTTCATGAGCTGAAATAAAAGATCCCAGAAATGTTCCTTACGCACAAAAAGCTTATTTCTCTCCAATTTTGTGCACACATTTGTTTACATCCCTGTTAGTGAGCATTTCTCTTTTGCTAAGATAATCCATCCACCTGACTGGCGTGGCATATCAAGAAGCTGATTAAACAGCATGATCATTACACAGGTGCACCTTGTGCTGGGAACAATAAAAGGCCACTCTAAAATGTGCAGTTTTGTCACACAATACAATGCCACAGATGTCTCAAGTTTTGAGGGAGCGTGTAATTGGCATGCTGACTGCAGTAATGTCCACCAGAGCTGTTGGCAAATAATGTAATGTTAATTTCTCTACCATAAACCGCCTCCAACGTCGTTTTAGAGAATTTGGCTGTATGACCAACTGGCCTCACAATTGCAGACCATGTGTAACCATGCCAGCCCAGGACCTCCAAATCCGGCTTCTTCACCTGCAGGATAATCTGAGACCAGCCACCCGGACAGCTGATGAAACTCAGGAGTATTTCTGTCCGTAATAGTGCCCTTTTGTGGGCAAAAACCCATTCTGATTGGCTGGGCCTGGCTCCCCAGTGGGTGGCCCTGGCTCCCAAGTGGGTGGGCCTATGCCTTCCCATGCCCACCCATGCCTGTGCCCCTGCCCAGTCATGTGAAATCCATAGATTAGGGCCAAATTTATTTATTTCAATTGACTGATTTCCTTATATGAACTGTAACTCAGTAAAATCGTTTAAATTGTTGCATGTTGCATTTATATTCAGTATATTTAGCTGTAGGCCTAAGCATTAATGTCATTGACTCGTTGGCACCTTTCTATTAAACAGTAGGCTATGTAATTCCGACAATAATAAAAATAAAAATAATCTAAGAATAGCCTAATTGACAAAGAACTTCCATGCTGTGCGTAGATCTCCCCTGAAACATGAATATTTGAGCCTTATCAGGTTATAGATAACATGTCTTAGTTAGCTACCTTGCTTTGAAGTAGCCTACCTCGTCCAATTTATCCCTGATTCATTGAATGAGGGAATAATTGTATAAAGACAGAAAAGGATTTGATTTAATGTTGTAACCTTTTATATCAGGAGTGGCCAACCATCCTCCAGGAGAGCTACTGGGAGTGCAGGCTTTTATTCCAGCCCCACTCTAACACACACACCTGTAGACTAAAACATCAGCCTGGTCCTAACACAGACCACACTGTATACCTAACATCAAGCCCATGGTCGAACAACACCACACTGTAAGACTAAACATCAGCCCCGGCTAACACAAACACCACCTGTACGCCTAAACATCAGCCACCGGTCTAACACACCACACTGTAGCCTAAACATCAGCCCCGGTCTAACACACACCGTAGACTAACATCAGCCCCGCTAACCACCACCTGTAACTACATCACCCGGTCTTAACAACCGGTAGACTAAATCAACAGCCCTGGTCAACACAGCCACCTAAGACTAACAGTCAGCCCCGGTCAACACAGTCATCTGATAGACCTAACATCAGCTGGTTTACACCCACCCTGTTATAAACATCAGCCCGGTCAAACACCACCCTGTAGACTAACATCAGCCCCGGTCTAACCACCGTAGACAAACACAGCCTGTCTAACAACAGCACACTATAGACTTAACATCAGCTCGGTCTCAACAACTACCACACTGTAGACTAAATCAGCCCTGGTCTAACTACACACCCTGTTTATAAACTCAGCCCGGTCTAACACACCACCTTAGACAAACATTCAGGCATGTCTAACACACACCCTGTAGACTAACACCAGACTCCGTCTAACACTCGTGACTAAATCATCAGCCTGGTCTAACACAGCACACTGATAGACTAAATCAGCCCGTCTAACCACCACACGTAGACTAAACATCAGCCCTGTCTAACACAGCAACTATAGACTAAACTGGCAGGCTCTGGTCTAACTGACCACACTGTAACTAACATCACCCCGGTCTAACACTACGTTGACTAACATCAGACCCCGTCATAACACACCACACTGTTAGACTAACTCAGCCCCGTCAACAACCAACTGTGATCAAACAGCCGTCTAACACACCACACTTTTAGACTAACATCAGCCCCGGTCTAACCACACTGTAGACTAAACATCAGCCCCGTTCTAACCACCACACTGTAGACTAACATCGCCCGGGCTACACACACGCTTAGTGACTAAACATCTAGCCCCGGCTACCAATGTAGACTAAACATCAGCCCCGGTTAACACACTCGTTTGACTAAAAAACTCATGCCCCACTATCACAGCACACTGTAGACTAACATCAGCCCTGGTCTAATACGCACACTGTAGACTAAACATCAGCCCCGTTAAAACAGCCAACTGTAGACTAAATCAGCCCCGTCTAACACACCACCCTGTAGACTAAACATCAGCCCTGGTCTAATACAGCACACTGTAGACTAAACATCAGCCCCACTCTAACACAGCACACTGTAGACTAAACATCAGCCCTGGTCTATACACCCCTGTAACTAAATCAAGCCCCGGTCTAACAAGCTCATATAGACTAACATCAGCCCCGGTCTAACCACGTAGACTAAACATCAGCTGCTCAACAGGACCTTGCTAAGCCGACTCAGGTGTGTTTCAGGGCTGGATCAAAAGCCTGCCCGCACAGTAGCTCTCCAGATGGAGGGTTGACCACATGTGTTTTATACAGTAGCCTAACAGTGCAGTTATTTTACTTTGTGGGGGGTTAAGTGCCTTGTTCAATGGCACAATGGCAGGATAGCGTAGGTCTATATGGGATCAGAGACCAGAAGCTTTCTATCAATACCACATTTATGCTTGACTTTTTAATGTAGGCTATAGAGACGCCACCAATTATCGGTCATGGAGAAGTCATGAAATTCCATCTGCCAAAATGTTTATGAACCCTTAACAGTGAATAGTCAGTGGTCTCTATAGCATAATGTCATTTGGGAATTTGTGTGTGAACATAGTCTAGTGGACCGACTCCTACACCTTTTTCATCTCAAGTCAAGCACTGGTGTTAGACATAAGGTCAGCCGTGTGGTTAAGGTTAGGGTTAAGTTTAAAATCAGATTTTAAGAAGCTAAATTGTAGAAATGGGCGGGGTTTATGACTTTGTGGCTGTGGTAACTAGTGACGACCCCCCTCAACCTTTCAGCGTTTCTGTGGAGAGTTTCGTGAATGTCAGATGTTCGACTGTTTGGGGACAGCGAGACACAGCGGGATAAGCGCACGTTGATCCGAGAAAGAAAAACGTATTTTTGATAAATGGCTATAATGTTACTTCTTAATAACTAACATTGTCATTTTCTTTCCATTTCTGGAGTATTTTGAAATCACGGGTTTGCCGCTAAAGGTAGGTTTATGTGGGGTTCGGTTTGTGCGCGACTCTCCTTAAAGTTGAGTAGTTATGTAGACAACAGTAGCCTACTCAGTCGTTATTTGACCGTAAGAAAACTGCAGTTTTTGTCAAAATGACAAGAACTAGGCTACATTACTATTCAAGAGTTTTCATTATTGTTGAAAGAAACATCACGCTTTAAAAACACCTGAATGTTGTCATACAGGTAGAACCAGCCAGACAAACACTTTGGAGGAAAAATCTGTCATGATTACTTCCTAAACTATGTTCAACTGTAATGTCTAGTGATAATACCTAATAAAGTGTTGCATGTGTTGTAATGTTTTTATTTTAATATCAAATTAGAGATTGGAATATTGTGTGGTTTTAATAGTACCTACAGTCATTCTCTTTGGGAGTATTTGACAACCGGTTTCACCAACATGGTTTCAGAGCATTTCCTATTATTTTGTAAGTAAAACCCGAGCCACTCCATTTAGTATGATATGTTGTTTGATATGGTACAGTAGGTATTAATTTGTGGATGTGCACCACCCATTTTGTATGATATGTTACGAATTACAATTAGTGTTATATGTTCCGAATTTTCAAAACGTACAATATGTTACGAATTTTCTAAATGTATGTTATGTTACAAATTCTAGCTAGGTGGCTAATGTTAGCTAGCTGGCTAATGTTAGCAAGGCTAGGGGTTAGGGTTAAGTTTAGGAGTTAGGTTAAAGGGTTAGGGAAGGGTTCACTAAAATGGTTAAGGTTAGGGCTAGGGTTAGCTAACATGCTAAGTAGTTGCAAAGTAGCTAGTAAGTTGTTGAAAAGTTGCTAAAGTTGTCCATAATGACATTCGAACTCGCAACCTTTGGGTTGCTAGATGTTCGCGTTATATGCCTACCCATCCACCCTGACCAACCACCCTACTTTCGTTTTTGCCTTAAGTAACCACCTGTCTTATGTAACCATACCAAACTTAACATATCATGCAATTTTGAGTGTTTCGGATTTACTTTTACTATGCTACGTCTAGTCTATGAGACCAGGCTGGTTTCACAGAGGTACAAAATAGTAATGGAGACAATAGGCCTACTTACTGATTTCCTTCCTCTCCTCTCTTCCCCTCACCTCTCCATTCTCCCCTCCTTCGCCCTCATCTCACCCACTCTTCTTTTCTTCTCCTCTTTTCTCACATTACCCTGTCTTCCCTCCCATGTTTCTCCTCTCATCCCTCTCCTTTCCCCTCTTCCTCTTCCTCATCCTCCTCTCCTCTGTCTAGATCTCCAGCCCGCAGTAAGACATGTCATTGGCAGAGCCAGCAGAGTTGCTGCTGATAAGGGACCACTATGACCGTGCGTTGGATTGTCTGACCAGGGGCCTGGCGGCCGACCAGGCAGGGCAGGGGCCCCAGGCCCTGGAGCTGTACAGGAGGGGCCGGCAGCACCTAACCCTGGGCCTGGAGGTCCCTACCAGGGGGCCACGGAACCAGGGGGCCCCTTGGGATACGGCCAGGCAGCTGCAGCAGAAGATGAGGGAGACTCTGACTAACATCAGCACCCGAGTAGCTAACATGGAGACAGCTGGGGTGATGCCGGCGGGCCAGGGAGGCCCAGCGTTGGTGGATCTAGTGGATCTTTCTTCTCAGTGCCTCTACCCCACCCTGGGGCCATTGGTGCCACCTGTGCCGCAGCCTGGTTCCTCCAACCCCCTCCTCCACCTCTACCCCACATTGCCACCCAAGGCCGGGACTACAGGCACCACCATGGCCACCTCTCTGCCCGTCATCCCTGCCCTGCCGCTGGGGCTCCCAGGAGAGCAGCCCCCGGCCTACACCCCCAAACCCACCGACGGGCACCACAGCCTGGCTTATAGCCCAGCCGGAGGAGGGGGTCTGGGCCTGGGGGGAGCTCCACAGCCCGGGGGAGAGGTAGGGGGGGACGGAGAGGAGCTTCTGTTCCTCCCTCGGGGGGTGCAGATGTTTTTCGTGTCGTCGGACGGCCAGGTGGGCACCCCGTCGTACCCGGGTTACCTACGCATCATCAGGTTCAGCAGCCAGCTCAAAGACATAGCCAATGGAGGAGCGTCAGCCTTCCTACACGTAAGGAAACAACTGGAGTGTGTTGAAGAGAGAGAGAGAGAGAGTGAGAGTGAAAATGGGTGTTGGCTTGTGTGTGTTTTTTAAAAGAGCAATAGAAAATAGCATATTGTCTCACACACCTATCGTATTACCAGGTGCATGGAGAGTAACTGCATAATGAATTTAAAAGAAACTCCTGTTTGTAAAAGAGCAGTAGAGAAAGGGTTGAGGGCAACTGAGGTAGTTTCATCTAACTGTTTTAGGCTGGGCGGGGTTGTCTGCGTTCTGTCTTGTACAGGGTTGTGTTCATTAGGGGACCCAATGGTCTAAAACCTCATATTTGTGCGTTTCAAAAAGTTTTGCTACGTTGTGCCCTACTGAACATGCCCCAGATAAGATCTGTTGTTTACAGATGAAGTTGATTCGCCGCAACATCATAGACAATATCTTATTCCAGATGAGTGAGACTGACCGGAGTGTAACCATATCTCTTGGTTCAGGGTTAGTGAGACGGATAGCAGATCCCATAGACTGATACTGTGTCAACCCAGTGCTCAAGCATTCCGTACACAGACAGACAGAGGTGGGATGGTCTACCATAAAAAAAAAAAGTTTTATTGTCACGTACAACGTGCAGTTTTACAAGCCATAGCAGTACAGCACATCAGGAGCAAATTAAGGGCCTTGCTCAGGGGCACGTCATAAGATTTTTCACCTTGTCGACTCGGTATTCGAACCTTTCGGTTACTGGCCCAACACTGCAAACGCTAGGCTACCTGCCGCACTTATTATTTCTGTTTGGTGTTGCTATGACCAAGAAGAATTCCCAGACCTGAATGGAATTCTAGAATTCTCTCCCAGTGGTGAGGTCACAATGCATGAACTCCATTAGGCAGAGGAGAGGATGAGAGGAGGATTGTGGGAGGTTCTGCTGAATGAGAAGTATTTCTAGTCCTGATGATGGTGATGTTCCCCTCGTGGAACCAATTACACCTAGAACATCCACACAAAGTTCTACGTGGGTAAACGACAACATTGAATTTAGAAGGGAATGGATGGCTCTGTTAATGTAACTGGTGATTGGAGTCTGAAGAGACAAAGAAATAGGCTTCAGAGAGAGTTGTGTCAAAACACTACATTGATTACTGTGCCTTTTTGACTGGCTGGAACATGCAATAGGTCATTTGCTCAATAACAGCACATGATTGGAAAGGTACAGACTCATTCCAGAGCCAAAGTTTACTGCTGTGTCAGCGATGTTTTTAGTCTGTCTATCAAAGATGATCCTGAAGTTTTTTTGTAAGTGTGTATTGATCTGGTGGGGGACTGAGTTGGGGCAAGACTGGCCTTCGGCAGACAGACGTTTGGAGTTTGATTCCCAGATGGACTTCTCACAGGTTGCTGTAATGTACAATGTCAAGGGATTTGAGATCTAGGCTTGGTCCCAAATGGCACCCTATCCTCTATAGCAGGGTTTCCCAAGCTCAGTCCTGGGGCCCTTCCTGGGTGCACATTGTGTTTATTTTTATTATCCCTAGCACTACACAGCTGATTCAAATAATCAAAGCTTGATGATGAGTTGATTATTTGAATCAGCTGTGTAGTGCTAGGGCAGAAACCAAAACGTGCACCCAGGTGGGGCCCCAGGACCGACGTTGGGAAACCCTGCCCTATATATAGTGCACTACTTTTGTATAAGGCTCTGGTTTAAAAGTAGTGCACTATATAGGGAATAGGGTGCCATTTTGGGACATGACCTAGTCAAACGTGCTAAACCCAGCCGTGTGTGTTGACTGCCCTGCCCTGATGTGTCTGACTCTAACCCTGTTGTGTTCTGGATAGCTCACTGTCCCAGCAGTACAATAGGGCCTGTTAACAGATGACTGTGCTGTTCTGTTGTGTTTTGTGGCTGCGGTGTTGTAACCCTGGCTAGGGTCCGAATGAACAAACAGCAGTCTCAAATCAAATCAAATCAAATTGTATTGGTCACATGCGCCGAATACAACAGGTGCAGACATTACAGTGAAATGCTTACTTACAGCCCTTAACCAATAGTGCATTTATTTTAAACAAAAAAGTAAGAATAAAACAACAACAAAAAAGTGTTGAGAAAAAAAGAGCAGAAGTAAAATAAAGTGACAGTAGGGAGGCTATATATACAGTAAAATAAAGTGACAGTAGGGAGGCTATATATACAGGGGGGTACCGTTGCATAGTCAATGTGCGGGGGCACCGGCTAGTTGAGGTAGTTGAGGTAATATGTACATGTGGGTAGAGTTAAAGTGACTATGCATAAATACTTAACAGAGTAGCAGCAGCGTAAAAAGGATGGGGTGGGGGGGCAGTGCAAATAGTCCGGGTAGCCATGATTAGCTGTTCAGGAGTCTTATGGCTTGGGGGTAGAAGCTGTTGAGAAGTCTTTTGGACCTAGACTTGGCACTCCGGTACCGCTTGCCGTGCGGTAGCAGAGAGAACAGTCTATGACTAGGGTGGCTGGAGTCTTTGACAATTTTGAGGGCCTTCCTCAGCCCTAACGATGCCAACTGCCAACCAATGATATAGTCTACACACTGTATGCCGTACATGTTGTTGTGTTGGTAGCCACGGTGTTGTAACCCTGAATACCTCTGGCATACACACTGTAATCCTAGTAACCCCAGTGTTCCTTCCTAACGCGTGTGTGTTGCAGGTGTGTGATTGGCTGTACCCCCTGATGCCAGACACCCCAGTGCTGCTGTCTACCTCTGGGATCTTTATGTTTCCTGACACCATGGCGGGGATGCCCGGGTCCTACGTAGGGGTTGTGCTGTCCTCAGAACTGCCTGCAGCAGACAGACACGCCTTTCAGGACCTCCTCTCACAACTCACTGAGCTACGGGTACAGGTGAGGTTATACGCACACACACACACACACACACAGTGTCCATTCTCTCCATTCCATTCCCACCCTCCTAAATACTGCCTTATCTGTCTGTGACGTCAGAGAGAAAGCCAGCTCCGAGCCTGTCAGTCAACCACCACCCACCCATACAGTAATACACACCCACTCTCACAGTAACACACACGCTCACAGTAACACACACTCTCACAGTAACACACACTCTCACAGTAACACACACGCTCACAGTAACACACACGCTCACAGTAACACACACGCTCACAGTAACACACACGCTCACAGTAACACACACGCTCACAGTAACACACACGCTCACAGTAACAACCCACATTAACACCACTCTCACAGTAACACACACAGCTCCGAGCCTGTACACACCACCAGTAGCAAACACGCTACAGTAACACACACGTCAAGTACCATCACGTAACAGTGAACTACATACCGTTACCTAGTGAACAGACTGCTGACAGTAAACATACCGCCAGTAAGCACACTGCACAGTAACTGACACCCACAGTTACCACTGCTCACAGAACACACAGCTCACAGAATACACACGCTCACGTAACACACACGCTGGCAGTAACACACACGTACATGTGATACCACCTCACAGTGACACGGCTCAACAGTAACAGCCACGCTCACGGTAAACACTTCACGTAACACAACGTCACAGTGGTAGACACGCACGTGTAAACACACGTCATGCGGTGAACAGAGCTGGTAGGCTGAAACAACACAGCGTAAGCGTGAGGACTAAGCGGGTGAACTACAGCATGTACGCGGACGGAGCTCACAGGTAACACACACGCTCGACTGTGAGGACACTGCACAGCTAACACAACAGTCACTGACGCTGCAGGCTACAGAAAAAGGCAAGTAACACAACTCTACACGTAACGACTACGGCTCACAGTACAAAACCACAGTTACACAGCAGTAACAACGCTCACAGAACACCACGGCAGACCACAGCTACATGAACACACAGTACGTGAGGACTAAGCTGGCTAACAACCCGTGTACTGCGAGCTGACAGTAACAAAGCTCAAGTAACACTACGGTCACGAGTAACACCGGCTGCTGAACTACAGCAGCTGACTCACAGTAACACGACGGCTCACATAACATACTCTGTGAGGACTAGACGGTACACCACGCTCACGGGACACAAGCTCAAGAAGCGACTACCTCACGTAAACCACTGCCAAGTAGACAGCACGGCTACACCAGTGATACACTGTGAACTAGCGCGCGTAACACACACGCTCACTGTGAGCACTCACGTGAACTCAAACAGGACGCTGGTGAGGACTAGCGGTAACACACACGCTCAGTACACTACGACGCTGCTGAAACACAGTTAACTCACGACGGTCACAAGTAAGGCGAACTACACAGGTACTGGTGAGGACTAACGCTGCAACTAACACACGTACTCGACAGGAACACACTCGCTAACTAACACACTGTACTGCTGGAGACGTAAGTACACACACTACACAGTTAACGCATGTGAAGTAACACAGACGCTCACAGAACACACACGCTCACAGTGAGACAACGGCTCACAGTAACAACACGTCTGCAGTAACCACTACAAGCTGCACACACAACAGTAACCACGATGGTCACGTAACAACGCTCACATCAACACACATCGCTAGTGAGCACTAGAGCTGGCCAGTACAACTACTCACTAGTAACACACAGCTGACTAGAACACACACGCTAACAGTAAACACGACGTCACGTAACAGACGAACTCACAGTTAAACACAGTAGAACCAAGCTGCTGTAACAGCCAGTGAACTCAGGTGAAGAAGCTGGCTGAACACAAACAGGACTGCTGGTGAGGACTAGACGCACTGTGAACTACACAGCTGCGGTCGGACTAGAACGTGCTGAACTACAAACCGTATGCTAGGGAGACTAACGCGAACTAAGCAAGACACGGAAGACTAAAGCACGCGAACTACACACACGCTGACAGTAAACAAGCTGCTGACAAACACGTACAGTACAGACAGCTACGTAACACACAGTGACTACGAAACTAGAGCTGGCTAACTACAACAGTTACACGTAGACACTACGCTGCGTAACACACACGCTCACAGTAACATCACACGCTGAAATAACATACTGAGACAAGCGCTGCGAACACAACAGTCACGGTAAGCACACCTCACAGACTAAAACACACTTCCAGCTAAACTACACAGACGCGCTGACACAGATGTCAACCTACAGTAGACACACCTACAGTAACACACACGCTCACGTAACACACAGCTGCCAGTAACACACACGCTCAGTAAACCACGCCACAGCTAACACACAGCATGTCACAGTAACAGCACCTCACAGTAACAACAGCTACGTAACACAACACGCTACAGTAAAAACACACGCTCACAGTAACACACACTCTCACAGAACAAAACCACGCTCAAAAGTAACACACACGCTCACAGTAACACACCACGCTCAAAAGTAACACACACGCTCCCCAGTAACACACGCTCCAGTAAAAAACAAGCTCACAGTAAAACACAAACCCCACAGTAACACACACGCTCACAGTAACACACAACTCACAAACAACCTCACAGTAACACACAGCTCACAGTAACACACACCCACAGGAAAAACCTACGCTCACAGTAACACACCACGCTCACATTAACACACACGCTCACAGTAACCACACGCTCACAGTAACACACACGCTCACAGTAAAAACAACACCTCACAGTAACACACACGGCTAAAAGTAAACACACACGCTCACAGTAAACACACCTCACAGTAACACACACCTCACGTAACACACACGCTCACAGTAAACACAACGCTCACAGTAACACACACGCTCACAGTAACACACACCTCACAGTAACACACACCTCACAGTAACACACACGCTCACAGTAACCACACACGCTCACAGTAACACCCCCACCTCACAGTAACACCACACCTCACAGTAAACACACACGCTCACATACACACACGCTCACAGTAACACACACGCTAAAAGTAACACACACGCTCACAGTAACACACCCCGCTCACAGTTAACACACACGCTCACAGTAACCCACTCTCACAGTAAAAACCCCACCTCACAGTAACACACACGCTCACAGTAAACACACACTCTCACAGTAACACACAAAGCTCACAGTAACAAACACGCTCACAGTAACACACCACTCTCCACATAAACACACACGCTCACGAACACACACTCTCACAGTAACACACACGCTCACAGTAACACACAAAGCTCACAGTAACACACACGCTCCACAGTAACACACGCTCACAGTAACACACACGCTCACAGTAACACACACGCTCACAGTTTAACACACACGCTCACAGAAACACCCACGCTCCAGTAACACACCCCGCTCACAGTAAAACACACTCTCACAGTAACACCACCTCACAGTAACACACGCTCACAGTAACACACACGATCAAAAGTAACACCCCCCTCACAGTAACACACACGCTCACAGTAACACCACTCTCACAGTAACACACACGCTACAGTAACACACACGCTCACAGTAACACACACGTCACAAACACACACGCTCACAGTAAACACACGCTCACAGTAACACACACTCTCACAGTAACACACACGCTCACAGTAAAACACACGCTCACAGTAAACACACGCTCACGTAACACACACTCTCACAGTAACACAACCTCGCCACTAACACACACGCTCACAGTAACACACACGCTCACAGTAACACACACGTCACAGAACCACACACTCAAGTAACACACCGCACGTAACACACCGCTCACAGTAACACACACCTCACAGTAACACAACGTCACGCCACAGTCACGTTAACACACAGCTCACAGAACACACGCTACGTAACACACAGCTCACAGTAACACACATCACGTAACAAAACCACGCTCACGTAACAACACGCTCACAGTAAACAAAACCCCTCACGTTAAACACACGCTCACAGAACCAACCCCCAAACCGCTGAGATGCAGTCAACCACCAGTACAGTAACATAAGCTGGCTGAAATACACAGTGTACTGCTGGTGAGACTAGAGCTGGTCTGAACTACAACATGTAGCTGGTGAGGAAATAGAGCTGCTGAAACAAGTTATGTTAAACAAGCGCTTAACAAAACATACTGCAGTAACTAAGCGGCTGCTACTACAACATTACGGGTGGGAACAGAGCGCCGAACACACACGTGTACCAACAGACTGGGGAGCCGCGAAACACACAGTACTGCTAGGAAGGCTAGAGCTGGGTGAAACAAAGGGGTAAGGCTGGTGAGGACTAGGCGGGGCTTAAACAGGATGGGTGAGGACTAGAGCTGGCTGAACTACAACAGTGTACTGCTGGTGAGGACTAGAGCTGGCTGGAATCTGTGGGGGCAATGTCCTCAAAATGTCCCCATACAAATGTTTCAAAGGCTGCAATTCAAACAAAACCCACCACATTAGCAATGCTTACGCAGTGTCTTTGTTCACAAATTAGTGTGTAGTCACGCACGCACGCAGACACACACACACAACCCACTTGGAAATCCCAGACCTGGAACATTGTTACATTGTAGGAGGCAACCCATCTGCCTAGGGGGAATGGGCTGGGCTGGGAATGGGCTGGGGTGGAGTTGGAATGGGTTTGGAATGGGCTGTGTTGGGAATGGGCTGGGCTGGGGTGGAGTGGGTTTGGAATGGGGCTGGGCTGGGGTTTGGTAATGAGCTGTTGTGGGAATGGGCTGGGCTGGGACTGGGCTGGGGTTGGGTGGTGTGGGAGTGGGTTTGGAATGGGCTGGGGCTGGCTGGGCTGGGCTGGGAATGGGTTTGGGCTGGGGTTTGGGTGGGGTGGGGTGGAGTGGGTTTGGAATGGGCTGGGAATGGGTGGGGCTGGGGTTGGGTGGAGTGGGTTGGGAATGGGTTGGGTGGAGTGGGTTGGGGAATGGGTTGGGTTGGGTGGGGTGGAGTGGGTTTGGAATGGGCTGGGGTTGGGTGGGGGGTGGAGGGTTTGGAATGGGCTGGGGTTGGGTGGGGTGGAGTGGGTTTGGAAAGGGCTGGGCTGGGTTGGGTGGGGTGGAGTGGGTTTGGAAAGGGCTGGGCTGGGTTGGGTGGGGTGGAGTGGGTTTGGAATGGGCTGGCTGGGGTTGGGTGGGGTGGAGTGGGGTTTGGAATGGGCTGGGGGTTGGGTGGGGTGGAGTGGGTTTGGAATGGGCTGGGGTTGGGTGGGGTGGAGTGGGGTTTGGAATGGGCTGGGGTTGCGTGGGGTGGAGTGGGTGTGGAATGGGCTGGGCTGGGAATGGGGTGGGGTGGAGTGGGTTTGGAAAGGGGTGGGGTGGGGTGGGAATGGACTGGGCTGGGTTGGGTGGGGTGGGAAGTCCTAGATCAGCACTACTCTGAGATGCTTTATGGATGCAGGCCCAGGTCAGGTGGGTCCCATGCTCTACATACTAAACCCTCATATCTGCTCCGTGACCTCATTTCCTGTCTGTTAGGGTCCAGAGGAGGGGGCGGGGTCAGAGATCATGAACCTGAGTGAGAAGGTTCCCATTGGTCTCCCTGTGGAGGGGGCGGGAGCAGGGACGGGGGAGGAGAAACCCCCCCTACCTGAGTGGAGCGAGAAGATGTCCCAAGGCATCCTGGCAGGTATGGGGGTGTGTGTCTATGTGTGTGTGACTGTGTGTGTGTGTCTATGTGTGTGTGACTGTGTGTGTAGGTGTGCATGCACTTGTGAGAGAGAGCGGACATGCAGTCTGTCTGTCTGTCCCTCCTGCAGGTGCATCATGGCTGAGTAAGGGGTTTGTGCGTGGAGCGGAGGCCACAGGTAAGGCCATTCATAAAGGAGCGTCCAAGCTGAGAGAACACATCACCCCAGAGAACGTCCCAGCTGAGGTCAGCCCTGGGGTCACTAAGAGCCTGCACCACGCAAAACAGGCCACCGGGGGCGCTGTTCGCGTCAGTCAGTTCCTGGGTAAGGACATGGAGGGTATAAAACAAAGATGATATCTCTACTGGATGGAGGGGGCAGATAAAGGTCACCAAAACACATGATGTAGACACTTGGTGTGTGTGTATACTAACACTCTTGTAAACTTGTGTTTGTGTGTTTGCAGTGGACGGAGTGTGTACCGTAGCAGGCTGTGTGGGGGAGAAGCTGGCTCCTCATGTAAAGAAACATGGCAGTAAACTGATCCCTGAGTCCATGAAGAACACTAAAGATGGCCGCTCCAACCTGGACGGAGCTATGGTGGTGGCAGCCAGCAGCATGCAGGGTAGGGAGAGAGAGACACACAGTAGCGACCGTGATCCAAACACAGAATATTTTGATTATCCGAGTGTACTAGGGTGACCTGCCTATCTAATAATCAAACTATTCTCTGTGTATCGCTGTCTAAGGTCTCTCCACTATGTGGACTGGTTTGGAAACTGGAGCAAAGAACATCGGCAAGAGTGTCACCTCTGAGACGGTCACGACCGTGAAGCATAAGTAAGTTCCCCTCTATCATCCCCCTCTTCCTCTCTCTCCGCCCTCCTCGCCCTCCTCCTTCGGCCTCCTCCTCGCCCTCCTCCCTCGGCCTCCTCCCTCGGCCTCCTCCCCCCTCCTCCTCCTCCTCCTCCACCCTCCTCCTACTCTTCCTCCTCCTACATGTAACCATCATTAGATCTTCTATCACTCTATTTTAAGGGGCTATGCTTTTCTCTTCTCTTTGTTTCACCCCTTTCATCATGGTCTTTGTATTCTGGGTGCCAGCTAGTGTCTTCTTTATCCCACTAGATGCGGTCTTTGGCAAGGCAACAATGTAGTGTTGTTATTAGAGGGAGAAACACACTGGCAGCCAGGCTGAATTCTAGAACTTTCTATTTTTCCACACCTCTCCTTTCCCTCCTTCCCTCTCGCCATCTCTCTTCTTCTTTTCCAGATTTCGGGGTCTAGAGGGTCTTTTAGACAACCCCAGCAACTGACGGGTCGGGGAGTAAAGACAGAGACCTTTGAACTGTAACCTTTGACCTTTGTGACTGAATACTGACTGAATCATCCCTATGTGAATAACTCTGCTCTGGCCTGAAAATGACCCGTGATCCCTAACCCCTAGCTTCTAGCTCCTAGTCCCTAGTATCTAGCTCCTAGTCCCTAGCCCCTAATCCCTATCTCCTAACCCCTAGGCCCCTAATGCCTAATTCCTAGGAACTTGTGTTGATCTAAGTCCATTGAAAGGCTAGGTGGTGGAAGGTGGAACCATCCAATATGGAAGGTCCAACCATCCTCATATTGCTCACACCTATCCTCGGATCAAGGCAATGGAAGGGATTATTGATTGTTTTCAGACAGGCAGGGGTCCTGGCAGGCCTGTGTGTCTGTGTGTTTTGGGTGGAGGTACCGTTCTTATGTGAAGCCTCTTTCCTGCTTTGTTACTAATAAACCTAATATGAAATCAAATAACTTCAGTGACTCTGTCCCCTCTTTCACTGATTGTGCATCCCAAATGGCACCCTATTCCTTACATAGTGTACTACTTTTGATCAGGGTCCATAGGGCTGTGGTCAAAAGTAGTGCACCAGATAGGGAATAGGGTGTCATTTGGGACGCATTTACACACACTGTATCTTTACCATTATACTGGGCTGGGCTTATTACCATAGAACCATTCCATTGTGTCTGTCTGCCTGATCGTATCTTTTCTACCATCCTCTGCCTTGGAGTTAATGCTCCCTCCCTACTCCCTCCCTCGCTCCCTCCCTACTCCTCCCTCCCTCCCTCCCTACTCCTCCCTCCCTCTCTCCCTACTCCTCTCTCCCTCTCTCCCTACTCCTCCCTCCCTCTCTCCCTACTCCTCCCTCCCTCTCTCCCTACTCCTCCCTCCCTCGCTCCCTACTCCTCCCTCCCTCGCTCCCTACTCCTCCCTCCCTCGCTCCCTACTCCTCCCTCCCTCGCTCCCTACTCTTCGCTCCCTACTCCCTCCCTCGCTCCCTACTCCTCTCTCTCGCTCTCTCTCCCTACTCCTCCCTCCCTCGCACCCTACTCCTCGCTCCCTACTCCTCCCTCCCTCTCTCACGACTCCTCCCTCCCCTCGCTCCCTACTCCCTCCCTCGCTCCCTTCTCCTCTCTCTCCCTCTCTCCCTACTCCTCCCTCTCTCCCTACTCCTCTCTCCCTACTCCTCCCTCCCTCTCTCCCTACTCCTCCCTCCCTCTCTCCCTACTCCTCTCCCTACTCCTCCCTCTCTCCCTACTCCTCCCTCCCCTCCCTCCCTCTCTCCCTACTCCTCTCCCTACTCCTCCCTCTCTCCCTACTCCTCCCTCTCTCCCTACTCCTCCCTCTCTCCCTACTCCTCCCTCTCTCCCTACTCCTCCCTCCCTCCCCTCCTCGCTTCCCTCTAACCCTGCCCACTTCCACCCATCCTATGATGAAGGTACGGCGATGACGTGAGCAAAGCCATGGACACGGGCATCCAATCAGTGATCAACGTGGGCGTGGCCGCGTTCAATGTGGACAACCTGGGTATCAAGGGTGTCCTGAAGACTGCTGGAAAACAGACCGCTAAAGCTGTGTGCAAAGAGCAAAACAATACCACACAGGCCACAGTCGGAGACCACAACCACACAGTCAACGGAGGCCCAGCGGAGAAAGAGATGAGGGAGAGGAAGAACAATGAGGAAGAGAAGAAATAGATGTCATAATTATTTAGTGGCTCTTGTCTATTTGGCCTCTATATCTTTTGGCCCCTCTCTGTGTTCATAGGCCCCTATATCTTTTGGCCCCTATATCTTTTGGCCCCTCTCTGTGTTCATAGGCCCCTATATCTTTTGGCCCTACATCTTTTAGCCCCTCTCTGTGTTCATAGGCCCCTATATCTTTTGGCCCTACATCTTTTAGCCCCTCTCTGTGTTCATAGGCCCCTATATATTTTGGCCCCTCTCTCTTTTGGCCCCTCTCTGTGTTCATAGGCCCCTATATCTTTTAGCCCGTCTGTGTTGGTAGATCTGAACGGAGTAGATACTGTAGGTGTAAGAGTCATGGTGATCGCTCCACACATAGCCCTCCTACCTCCAGTTTGCAAAAAAAGGTAATTGCATCATATTGTTTTTAATCTATCCAGACCTTTCGGTGGAGGGTGAAGTTGCCCCTAGTGGCTGATCTTGGGTGCAGTTTTGTATTTCCCCCCACTAATGGTTAAGGTTAGGATTGAGGGATGGGGAAGCTGGTCCTAGATCTGTACATAGGGGATACGTCAGTTCTTTCAGACCAGTGAACACTGAAGAGCTCAGGATTATAAGAGATCATGGCTATAGGGAAGGGACTGTTGGAGACCGGCACCGATTAGGTTCATTGTGCTCTCTCACCTTACTGTATGTAGCCTACTTAACTGTTAATTCCTCTGAATGTTGAAGGCATATTAAATGAAGGACATAAAATGTGTAATATATAAATATTTGTATCTGTGCCAAAATATACCAATATATCTCTGACACTGTTGTTGAGTTTCCCTGTGGGGTTTGTAATTAAACTGTCCATTTTAATATTGTAATTTGTTATGAAAGGATTTTCTGTTCATTATTTTGTTGCTTCGTGTTCTTGATTGTCAGATCAGATGGATCAGAAATAGCAGATTAATAATCGACTCAAGAAGAAGAAGAATTCCAGTGCGTTTATTTGAACCGAAACGCATGTGCGAGAAAATACCAATCTTTCCGCATTGCCAGGCGCATACAAGCGTACTACCGTTTTTCAAAGCGCAAGTGACGCGCCACTCCTTCAGATCCTCTGAAATCAACTTCCGACAACATGCAGGACACGACTGTCTCCATTGGCAACGAGAAGAACAAACTTAGCATTGATTGCAACTTTGAGAAGAATAACATGGGAGATGCAGACTTCAGCAAATACGATTTAGCCCGTTTACAGGACGAATTGGAGCAGGAGAGAGAGATGAAGTAAGTACAACGTGTATTGTAAGGGACTATACTTTATTTATAATGATGGATACCTGAAGAAAATCGGACCTCTGAAATGGAAATGGATGGCCAACTCTTCAGTAAAATATATTTTATCCAACCCTCCCTGAACGCTTAAAAAATAGAGCCCCCCCCTACACCCAAAATAATCATTAAAACAAAGTCGATAGCAGAGAACATGCCTACTCCTAGACTCAAGTGAGCCTACACTCACAAAATGCAGTCAAGCCATCCGCTCTTCAGTTTCTGCTTGAATATTTCAGCGCGAATAAACGACACTTTACTGTATCGCGTGTTTTCTGGTAGGGAAACTGTCAGATACACTCTCGTGCACCGCTACAAATCATTCCGAGCAAACCGTTTGAAGCGCACTTATTCAATTATCCATAATCAAAACTATACCAAATCGTTTATTTCATTTTTACGCCTTATCAAAAATGTATTTGATTTCACGGACAGAGTGTGGCTGCAGCGGCTGCAGTAGCCTAACGGTGGTGCTGTTTAGGAAATGTTAAATTGTTAATGCAAGATATGTTTACAGTCATGACATACAAACACAACACACACACACGGCTTCACAGGCAGATCTAAGTGATGGTTTTTAGTAGATCATTAATCTAGTGTGATGACCATTGTTTACCATACAATGCCCAGATTATGCCATCTTAAAATATGGGTTAATATAATTGGTTATTCTATATTAACAGTTCACTTTTAAGTAGGCTAACATAATTCAATTTTAACACAGTAAAATTGGATGGTAAACATTTTGTCATGTCTGCCACTAGTACATCACTAATATATTTCCATTAACATTGTAATGCTTAAGTGTGTATTCGCGCTGACAAATTCAGGCGGAAACTGAAGAGCGGATGGCGGATGGCTTGACCGTGTTTTGCGAGTGTCGGCTCACTTGACTGCAGTGGACAAACTCTAGGGGTGAAAAGATCCCTATTATAATAAAAAGGACTGCATGAATCTATAATCTAATTGAAAAAAAAAATCCTTCTATAAACTCCTTTCATGCAATTCTACTCATTTTACATGACTGGAAACAAGCAGAATCTTTTTTTAATACCACAACAGAGCATGACAAGGAATGAGCGCATACTGCAGCACCAGAGACGTTTTGATTTCTATACAGGCTATTGTTAAAAAAAAAAGAGAACAGTTTGGAACAGTGCTAAAGTTGTCTATCAGCTGTAAAAATGTAGCGCAACAGAACCAGTTACAACTGAAGTATCTGATCAATGAATCGGAGAAAAAGCCACTAGTTCCTTAACACAGCAGCCTCATATCATCAGGTAGGCCTATGTTCCCTTGCAACTTTTCGAATTTATTCTATTTTATGTGTTTTTTACAAAATAGATTTGTGTTTTCTGTGATTAGGGCATGGGAATATAAGAGCATCTGATAGGCTAAATTAACACAATAGGCATGCATCTCACCTCACGATCCTTAAACCAAAGACTGGCCAAACTCATGTTTCTGAAAGTAATTTCAAAGGCACTGTAGAATGTGGATTTTTTTTGTGTGAAAAAACTAACAAAAACAGTCTAAATGCGAAATGTATAGGCATGTTGTTGAAGTGCTGTTGATGTGTTGAAATGCTGAGCTCTCCTGCCAGCCTGTAGCTGTCACAAATGCTTCACAAATTATTTCTTAAACGGCAGGCTGTAGCCTTGAAATAATAATAATAATATGCCATTTAGCAGACGCTTTTATCCAAAGCGACTTACAGTCATGCGTGCATACATTTTTGTGTATGGGTGGTCCCGGGGATCGAACCCACTACCTTGGCGTTACAAGCGCCGTGCTCTACCAGCTGAGCTACAGAGGAAATGGCATATTATTAATAGCCTGTTGAAATGTTGAACGTCAATTGATAGTGGCAGAATCACACATTACTTCCCAAGCAAAGTAAATGTTTTGTCTCCTCGGCTATAGAAGGTTGTAGCGCAGCCTCTGAATTCCATAGCGACAAACCAAATATATCTCATATGCATCGGATTCGCGTCTTTCCCCCACATCTTACTGCTTGTTTCTAGCATAAAGCATCACGGACTAAAGCGTCGTTTTATATAATCAGATCCATCATTTTATTTTCAAAATCATAAGCTAACAAAGGGTAGGCCTCTGCTTTTATCCATTGTCTTTAACAAAAGCCACAATACCCTCACACAACCCCCTCAATTCAAGCCCTGGTTTCAACTTAACACACCAAGCCCTTCACTGACACTAAGATATTTAAGGAGTGCATGGTGACTGAAGGAATAGGCTTACTAAATCTATGGATAGTAGACTATAATTTTGTCTGTCGAACAGGTAGGCCTACCTCTTAATTGTGGTCCTCTGTAGCTCAGCTGGTAGAGCACGGCGCTTGTAACGCCAAGGTAGTGGGTTCGATCCCCGGGACCACCCATACACAAAAAATTTATGCACGCACGACTGTAAGTCGCTTTGGATAAAAGCGTCTGCTAAATGGCATATTATTATTATTATTAATTCTTGAATAGGAAGAAGTAGGCTCCAACACAAAGCCCTCTTGTTGTTAGAAGCCTAAAGTCAAATGAAAATGAAGACTGTTTAAATGAATTAGCCTACGTTAAGCACCCATGCACTGTACATCTCTGCGGCTGCCGCTTCATAGTAATGTAAGTTATTGTGAGGTCAACTTTGCTCTGTGCTTCTCCCAGCATGCTCTTGGTATAGCCTAGGCTTGTATAGGCTATGGATCATTTGATAGCAACTACACTAGGTGTACTTGATATTGCACGCCCAGCAGAGAATCAAGGATGAGGGGCAGCATCAGGCACAAATCGAGATACAATAAGCAACTGATTCTCAAACACTGAGCAATATGACATTTTATCGATTACAAATTAAATTATCCTCCCCTGGACTAAATAAAAAAATACTAAACCCTCCCCCTGACTGAAATTGAAAAAGCATGACACTTACCAATTTTCCTCCGGGTAACACATTTCGACCGCTCCCTAACTACATGATGAAGATAATACCACTTAGTCCGTCTCTCTCGTCCTCTCGTCTCATCTCTCCTCTCTCCTCTCTCGGCTCATCCTCTTTCGATCTCCTCTCATCTCTCTCCGGTCTCTCTCTCTCTCTGTCTCTGTCTCTGTGCCTCTGTCGTCTGTCTCCTGTCTCTCTCTTCTCCTCTCGTCCTCTCTTCTCTCCTCTTCTCTCTCTCCTCTCTCTCCCTCCCCCCTCTCTCTCTCTTTCCCCCGGCCTGTAGAGAGATGCTGCAGGAGTCTGTGTGTGATCTGAGGAGCACCATGACAGAGTTGGAGGAGAGACTAAACAGTGTGAACCTTGAGGGTGAGTCTGGACAGGGAGGGTGAGTCTGGACAGGGAGGGTGAGTCTGGACAGGGAGGGTTAGTTCTGGACAGGGAGGGGAGTCCTGGACAGGGAGGGTGAGTCTGGACAGGGAGGTGAGTCTGGACAGGGAGGGTGAGTCTGTATGGGTGAGTGGGACAGGGAGGGTGAGTCTGGTCAGGGAGGGTTGAGTGTGGACAGGGAGGGTGAGTCTGTATGGTGTGAGTGTGGACAGGGAGGGTGAGTCTGGACAGGGAGGGTGAGTCTGTATGGTGTGAGTGTGGACAGGGAGGGTGAGTCTGGACAGGGAGGGTGAGTGTGGACAGGGAGGGTGAGTGTGGACAGGGAGGGTGAGTCTGTATGGTGTGAGTCTGGACAGGGAGGGTGAGTCTGTATGGTGTGAGTGTGGACAGGGAGGTTGAGTCTGGACAGGGAGGGTGAGTCTGGACAGGGAGGGTGAGTCTGTATGGTGTGAGTGTGGACAGGGAGGGTGAGTCTGGACAGGGAGGGTGAGTCTGGACAGGGAGGGTGAGTCCGTATGGTGTGAGTCTGGACAGGGAGGGTGAGTCTGGACAGGGAGGGTGAGTCTGTATGGTGTGAGTGTGGACAGGGAGGGTGAGTGTGGACAGGGAGGGTGAGTCTGTATGGTGAGTGTGTGGACAGGGAGGGTGAGTCTGGACAGGGAGGGTGAGTCTGGACAGGGAGGGTGAGTCTGGTCAGGGAGGGTGAGTCTGGACAGGGAGGGTGAGTCTGTATGGTGTGAGTGTGGACAGGGAGGGTGAGTCTGGACAGGGAGGGTGAGTCTGGACAGGGAGGGTGAGTCTGGACAGGGAGGGTGTCTGGACAGGGAGGGTGAGTCTGTATGGTGTGAGTGTGGACAGGGAGGGTGAGTCTGTATGGTGTGAGTTTGGACAGGGAGGGTGAGTCTGGACAGGGAGGGTGAGTCTGGACAGGGAGGGTGAGTCTGGACAGGGAGGGTGAGTCTGGACAGGGAGGGTGAGTCTGTATGGTGTGAGTGTGGACAGGGAGGGTGAGTGTGGACAGGGAGGGTGAGTGTGGACAGGAAGGGTGAGTCTGTATGGTGTCAGTGTGGACAGGGAGGGTGAGTCTGTATGGTGTGAGTGTGGACAGGGAGGGTGAGTGTGGACAGGGAGTCTGTATGGTGTGAGTGTGGACAGGGAGGGTGATTGTGTATTTTAGTATTCATTAGGATCCCCAATTAGCTGATGCCAAACAGGAAACAAAACAAAACAAAGAATGTCTTGTGTGGTACAGATGAGTGTCCGAACCGTGTGCCAACTGCATGAACAGGCAGTTCGGTACCTTCAACACCTCACACGAAGACCAATAGTGATCCAGTCAATCTCTCCTCAACTTTCAGCCAGGAGAGATTGACATGCGTACCACTGGGCCGTAGTCCAGGTGCGACAAAACTAGGGCCTGTAGGACCTGCCCGGTTGATTTAGATGTCAAGAAATCAGAGCAACGCCTTATCATGGACAGACCACTTCCCAATTTTAGCAACCATTGAGTCTATATATTTTGACCATGACAGCTTGCTATCTAGGGTTACACCCAGCAGTTTAGTCTCCTCAACTTGCTCAATCGCCACATTATTCAGTAATAGATCTAGATGAGGTTTAGGGTTGAGTGAGTGATTTGTCCCAAAAACAAAGCTATTGCTAGTTACCCATTCTAAAACTGACTGGAGCTCTATGTTAAGGGCGTCAGTTTTTTATTTTACTGTTGCAGCTGACGTGTATATTGTTGAATTGTCAGCGTACATAGACACACGCCTACATTTTTTCAGCAATAGGTTAAGCCGCACTGAAGTCTAACAAAACAGCTCCCACAGCTCCCACTTACTATATATTTATTTCAGCCAATCATCAGTCATTTATATCAATGTCGAACATGTTGAGTGCCCTTCCCTATAAGCATGCTGAAAAAGTATGTTATTAATTTGTTTTCTGTAATATAACATTTTATTTGGTCAAACATGTTTTTTTCCAAAAGTTTACTGAGCACAGGCTGATTGGAAGGCTGTTTGAACCATTAAAGGGTTTTGCCTCCCTCCAGGCTTCAGGACACACACTGTCTTCTAGGCTTAGATTGAAGATGTGGCAAATAGGAGTTGCAATGTATTCTGCTTACAACCAAAAAATTGAGCAGTTTAAAAGCTAATTTCCTGCAATTCTACACGTTTTCCATGTCTTATGTGTGTTCATATGATAGCAGGAGTTGAATCCCGACCGGAATCCCCGCCCCCCCCCCAACAAATGTTTAGAGTTTTACTATTGGCTGGCCTAGGTGGTTAGTAGTGTTGCTATGGCAGCTGAAGCATGGGAAAAAAAACACACGCCTGTTCACTTTATTAAATATGAATGAATGTATCCTACATGTAGTGGAATACATGTTGAGTGTGGGATGGGATGTGAGTCCTCTCCCCACTGCTGTCTCCTAGGTAACGAGTGGAAGACCCGGTACGACACGCAGGTGGAGTTGAACGGTCAGCTGGAACGACAGATCACACTCGTTCACGAAAGACTGGAGGACTTGCAGAGAAACCCCATGGGTAATAGGAAGGAACTGTCACACACACTAAATAATAATAATATGCCATTTATTAGACACTTTTATCCAATAGCGACTTACAGTCATGTGTGCATACATGTTTACGTATGGGTGGTCCCGGGGATCGAACCCACTACCCTGGCGTTACAAGCGCCGTGCTCTACCAATTGAGCTACAGAGGACCCTAAACACCCTAAACACACTAAACACACACGCACACAGGGGAAATTATTTTGTGGATTTTTAGGGTGCTTTTGAGGTGACACCACATATTTTCTATGTGTCTTTGCAGATCGATTAGCCTCAATACGATCCTATGATGAGATCCCAGTGGTGAGTACTTATACACTGTGTGCACAATTATTAGGCAAGTCAGTATTTTGACCATATCATCATTATTATGCATATTTCCCAACTCTAAGCTGTATAAACTAGAATGCTTATTGGATTTAAGCATATCAGGTGATGTGTATTTGTGTAATGAGGGAGGGTGTGGCCTAAGGAGATCAACACCCTATATCAAGGTGTGCATAATTATTAGGCAGCTTCTTTTCCTCAGGCAAAGTGGGTCAAAAAAGAGATTTAACTGATTCTGAAAAGTCAAAAATTGTAACAAGTATTTCAGAGGGATGCAGCACTCTTGAAATTGCTAAGATATTGGGGCGTGATAACAGAACCATCAAATGTTTTGTTGCAAATAGTCAACAGGGTCGCAAGAATCGTGTTGAGAAAAAAAAGACGCAAATTAACTGCCAAAGATTTGAGAGGAATTAAACGTGAAGCTACCAGGAACCCATTATCCTCCAGTGCTGTCATATTCCAGAACTGCAACCTACCTGGAGTGCCCAGAAGTACAAGGTGTTCAGTGCTCAGAGACATGGCCAAGGTAAGGAAGGCTGAAACCCGACCACCACTGAACAAGACAGATAAGTTGAAACGTCAAGACTGGGCAATGAAAAATCTGTCTTCAGATATTATGGACTGATGAGATGAGAGTGACTCTTGACGGACCAGATGGATGGGCCCGTGGCTGGATCAGTAACGGGCACGGAGCTTCACTTCGACTCAGACGCCAGCAAGGTGGGGTACTGGTATGGGCTGGTATTATTAAAGATGAGCTAGTTGGACCTTTTCGGGTTGAAGATGGACTCAAACTCAACTCCCAAACCTACTGCCAGTTTTTAGAAGACACTTTCTTCAAGCAGCGGTACAGGAAAAAGTCTGCATCTTTCAAGAAGACCATGATTTTTATGCAGGACAATGCTCCATCGCATGCATCGAAGTACTCCACTGCGTGGCTAGCCAGTAAAGGCCTTAAAGATGAAATAATAATGACATGGCCCCCTTCCTCACCTGACCTAAACCCTATTGAGAACTTGTGGTCCCTTCTTAAACGGTCGATTTACGGTGAAGGAAAACAGTACCCCTCTCTGACCAGTGTCTGGGAGGCTGTGGCTGCTGCTGCACAAAAAGTTGATCGTCAACAGATCAAGAAACTGACAGACTCCATGGATGGAAGGCTTATGACTGTTATTGAAAAGAAGGGTGGCTATATTGGTCACAGATTTTTTTTTGAAATGTCAGAAATGTTTATTTGTAAATTTTGAGTTTGTGTATTATTCTCACGTTAACAGATGAAAATAAACAAGTGAGATGGGGGTACTTTCGTTTTTCATTTAATTGCATAATAATTCTGCACACTAATAGTTGCCCATTAATTGTGCACACATAGATATTCTCCAAAGAAAGCCAAAACCTCACTTTTACTTTACTTTACTTAAATATTCAGGTTTGAGGTTTATTAAACATTCTGGAATGACCGAGAGCACTGTAGTTGTTCAATAATAAAATTAACCCTCAAACATACAACTTGCCTAATAATTGTGCACACAGTGTATATACTGGACTGTATATTTTATGGGATATTCTATTATATACTGCATATTATAGATATTATAATATATACTGCATATTATAGATATTTTATTATATACTGTATATTATAGATATTATATTATATACTGTATATTATAGATATTATATTATATACTGTATATTATAGATATTATATTATATACTTATATACTGTATATTATAATATTAATATATCTGTATATTATGATATTCTATTATATACTGCATATTATAGGTATTATATTATATACTGTATATTATAGATATTATATTATATACTGCATATTATAGATATTCTATTATATACTGTATATTATAGATATTATATTATATACTGTATATTATAGATATTATAATATATACTGCATATTATAGATATTCTATTATATACTGCATATTATAGATATTATAATATATACTGCATATTATAGGTATTATATTATATACTGTATATTATAGATATTATATTATATACAGTGTATTCGGAAAGTATTCAGACCCCTTCACCTTTTCCACGTTTTGTTACGTTACAGCCTTATTCTAAAATTGATTAAATAAATTGTTTTCCTCATCAATCTACACACAATACCCCATAATGACAATGCGAAAACAGATTTTTATAAGTCAAGGGGTCTGAATACTTTCCGAATACACTGTACTGTATCTGTTGTGGAATGTTATATTATATACTGTATATGTTATATATATATTAGATTGACAGTCAGACAGATCCACAGAGGTGATTATATTGACAGTCAGACAGATCCACAGAGGTGATTATATTGACAGTCAGACAGATCCACAGAGGTGATTATATTGACAGTCAGACAGATCCACAGAGGTGATTAAACTGACAGTCAGACAGATCCACAGAGGTGATTAGACTGACAGTCAGACAGATCCACAGAGGCGATTAGAGAGAGATGAACACATTACACCAATAGAACACACAGAGAACCAACCAGTGCTGCCAGACCAGACCAGACCAGCTGCCACTTTAGATGACTGTGCTGATGTAGACAGAATAAACCTGACTTTAATCACAGCTCAGTAATCACTGGATTACACACTACACCAGAGGACACACTCCTTACTGTTTGTTGTGTGTGTGTGCGCGCGTGTGTGTGTGTGTGTGTGTGTGTGAGAGCAAGAGAGAGACAGAAGAAGAGATACAGGCTGAGAGAGAGAGAGAGAGAGAGAGAGAGAGAGAGAGAGAGAGAGGGGGGAGGAGATACAGGCCTAGAGAGAGAGAGAGAGAGAGAAAGTGACTGAGAGTGTGTGACAAGAATGTAAATCGATACATAGCGAGTAGAGAGGGAATAGTAACCTTTCCTCGAAAATGAAAGGAGAGATAGAGAGAGTTATACATTCTACCTGCTATTATGCATTCAGAATAACAGTTGTTTGTTAGTTAGTGCTAGGCTAACAACAGAAGGTTAAAGATGTCATCCAGCCATTAAAAAAAAAGATATCCCAAGTATAAATACAGGAAAGCACACACACTAAATACTTTCAAGTCCAGTCTCCTTTCCACCTCATTTAACACCTGATTTCCTTAACAAAAGGCACACGTCAATAGGTGGTCCAGGCAAGTGTGTGTAGTTATATTAAAACGTTGCAAGAAGAACGATTTCCCCTAATAATCCTGTTTACAAGGACACATCTGAAATCAGGCTACCTGATGGCACTCTGATAAGTGCAGAAAACCGGCTATCAAAATAAAAGTTCTACCACAGCGACCATGTTATTTTTGGGAATAATATTTGATGCTGAATTCGGACATATAAAGTTTGTATGTGACAATTACTTCTAAGAGGCATACATTCAGTTGCTCCGAACTCACTTTACTTGCGCTAAAGAGGGAGGCTCGTGCTAGCACATGCGCAATTTAAATAAACAGCTGGAACACCGATTAAGGTGTTTACGTGGCCTAATAATTCAAAAGATTACTCAGAAAAAAGGTGTTTTAATCGGAGTATGCTTACTTCGATTTTGACCTTGCACCGATTAAGATACAGTGGGCAAAAAAAGTATTTAGTCAGCCACCAATTGTGCAAGTTCTCCCACTTAAAAAGATGAGAGAGGCCTGTAATTTTCATTATAGGTACACGTCAACTATGACAGACAAAATGAGAAAAAAAATCCAGAAAATCACATTGTAGGATTTTTAATGAATTTATTTGCAAATTATGGTGGAAAATAAGTATTTGACCTCTTTCTGTTCTCTAGTCTAGCGGTGCGATGCTAGCTAGTCTCGATGTTACTGATGTTACTGATGTTACTGATGTTACTGGCCTCTCTCATCTTTTTAAGTGGGAGAACTTGCACAATTGGTGGCTGACTAAATACTTTTCCCCCCCACTGTAAGCAGAGTAAGGTGTTTACATGACTAATGCATAATCTGCCTACTGCCATAATCAGTTTAATATCGAATTATTACTGTGCATGTAAACATACTCACTGAATGCCCTACTCCTAGAAGTTTGCGGTTGTGTCTAAAAAACACTATATTGCTCAAAACATTTTTACCCTTTAGTGTGTGTGCATTTTACTGTATTTGTACTTGGGATATCGCTTTTCAACAGTAAAAGTTCAAAAATGGTTGGAGGACGTCTTGCAGTGGGACCAGACCATAATGTCTGCTCTGTGTTCTCTAGTCTAGTGGTGCGATGCTAGCTAGTCTCGATGTTACTCATGTTACTGATGTTACTCATGTTGCTGATGTTACTGATGTTACTGATGTTACTGATGTTGCTGATGTTACTGATGTTGCTGATGTTACTGATGTTACTGATGTTGCTGATGTTACTGATGTTACTCATGTTGCTGATGTTACTCATGTTGCTGATGTTACTGATGTTACTGATGTTACTGATGTTACTGATGTTACTCATGTTACTGATGTTACTCATGTTACTGATGTTACTGATGTTACTGATGTTACTCATGTTACTGATGTTACTGATGTTACTCATGTTACTGATGTTACTCATGTTACTGATGTTACTGATGTTACTGATGTTACTCATGTTACTGATGTTACTCATGTTACTGATGTTACTGATGTTACTCATGTTACTGATGTTACTCATGTTACTGATGTTACTGATGTTGCTGATGTTACTGATGTTGCTGATGTTACTGATGTTACTGATGTTACTGATGTTACTGATGTTACTCATGTTACTCATGTTACTGATGTTACTGATGTTACTGATGTTACTGATGTTACTGATGTTGCTGATGTTACTGATGTTACTGATGTTACTGATGTTACTGATGTTACTGATGTTTCTGATGTTACTGATGTTACTGATGTTACTGCGAACAACAGACATTTATTTGTCTTCTGCTGTCATTATTCGACAATCATGACTCTGTCTCTGTTTGATGACTAGACTAGGAGTTAACCTGGCCAGGGAAACCTCTGGGCCCTGTACATGACTAGACTAGGAGTTAACTTGGCGAGGGAAACCTCTGGGCCCTGTACTTGACTAGACCAGGAGTTAACTTGGCCAGAGAAACCTCTGGGCCCTGTAGTTGTAGTTCTAGCTTATAACTGGGCCCAGTAGTTGTTCTTGGTCAGGTGGTCATGGTGTGTCTGACTCTATTTCCCAGGATGCACTGAGGCAGAGGCTGAAGGTCCTGACCAATGAGAAGGCAGCGCTGCAGGGTCAGCTGTTAGACTGCGGACTGAGGATCGAACAGGAGGGGAAGGTCTATTGGCCTCTCTCTCTCTCTTTCTCTCTGTCTCTGTCTCTGTCTCTGTCTCTGTCTCTGCCTCTGTCTCTCTCTCTCTCTCTCTTCTCTCTTTCTCTCTGCCATCTGTCTCTGTCTCTGTCTCTGTTATCTGTCTCTGCCTCTGTCCTCCTCTCCTATCTCGTCTCTCTCTCTCGTATCCGTCTCTTCTCTCTCTCTCATCTCTGTGTTTCTCTCCTCTCTCTCCTCTCTCTGCTCTTATCTCTTCTCTCGTGTTTCCTCTCTCCCTCTCTTTTTTTTTTTCCCCTTTCTTTTTTTTTTTCTTCTCGCCTCTTATCTCTCTCTCTTGTTTTCTCTATACATCCCTCCTCTCTATCCCTCTCTCTCTCTGTTTCTCTCTCTCTGTTTCTCTCCCTCCCTCTCTCTCGCTCGCTCTCTTTCTCTCTCTCTCTGTTTTTCTCTCTCTCTTTCTCTCTCCCTGTTTCTCCCTCTCTCTCTCTCCCTCTCTTTCTCTTTCATTGTTTCTCTCTCTCCAGTAGGACTGTTTATCCATTTGTTTATTAGTTTACTGTTTTGTCCGATCAGATTCCGGCGTGTCACGTTTATGAGAATAAGGCTGAAATCGGCCAGTATTAGCACCCACTAATCTATAATCCCGTTCTGAAAGGACGTATCTGTATTTCGTCAATGTAGCCACACAGCACACCGAAAATCCCGTGTGCCATTTCAATCTCGGGAATCGTGTGACAGAACAATATGTCATTGTGAATAGCATCCCCCGACATGTATAGTGAACAAAAGTCAATGCATGGTCATCTCGGCCCTCACAGCTAACGCCCATTTGGAGAGCATAAGCTGGGGAGTCTTTGATTCGTTCAGTCAGTTTCCTCTTGATTGCTAACAATAGCATCAATTCTTAGTTTCACAGTGTCATCTGACAAAGGTATTGATCAAATCAAAATCAAATCGAATTTTATTTGTCACATACACGTGTTTAGCAGATGTTATTGCGCGTGTAGCGAAATGCTTGTGCTTCTAGCTCTGACAGTGCAGTAATATCTAACCAGTAATATCTAACAATTTCACAACATATACCCAATACACACACATCTAAGTAAGGAATGGAATTAAGAATATATACATATATGGACGAGCAATGACAGAGCGGCATGGACTAAGATACGGTAGAATATTATAGTATACAGTAAATACATATGAGATGAGCAATGCAAGATATGTGGTCCTCTGTAGCTCAGCTGGTAGAGCACGGCGCTTGTAACGCCAAGGTAGTGGGTTCGATCCCCGGGACCACCCATACACAAAAATGTATGCACGCATGACTGTAAGTCGCTTTGGATAAAAGCGTCTGCTAAATGGCATATTATATTATTATATTATATATGTAAACATTATTAAAGTGACTAGTGTTCCATTTCTTAAAGTGGCCAGTGATTTCTATAGGCAGCAGCAGCCTCTAATGTGCTAGTGATGGCTATTTAACAGTCTGATGGCCTTGAGATAGAAGCTGTTTTTCAGTCTCTCGGTCCCAGCTTTGATGCACCTGTACTGACTCGCCCTCTGGATGATAGCAGGGTGAAGAGGCAGTGGCTCGGGTGGTTGATGTCCTTGATTATCTTTTTGGCCTTCCTGTGACATTGGGTGCTGTAGGTGTCCTGGAGGGTGGGTAGTTTGCCCCTGGTAATGCATTCAGCAGACTGCACCACCCTCTGGAGAGCCCTGTGGTTGCGGGCGGTGCAGTTGCCGTACCAGGCGGTGATACAGCCCGACAGGATGCTCTCAATTGTGCATCTGTAAAAGTTTGTGAGGGTTTTAGGTGCCAAGCCAAATTTATTGTTTCTGTTGCGCCTTCTTCACCACACTGTCTGCGTTGGTGGACCATTTCAGTTTGTCAGTGATGTGTACGCCAAGGAACTTGAAGCTTTCCACCTTCTCCACTGCGGTCCCGTCGATGTGGATAGGGGGGTGCACCATCTGCTGTTTCCTGAAGTCCACGATCATCTCCTTTGTTTTGTTGACCTTGAGTGAGAGGTTATTTTCCTGGCACCACACTCCCAGAGCCCTTACCTCCTCCCTGTAGGCTGTCTCGTCATTGTTGGTAATCAAGCCTACTACTGTTGTGTCGTCTGCAAACCTGATGATTGAGTTGGAGGCGTGCTTGGCCACGCAGTCATGGGTGAACAGGGAGTACAGGAGGGAGCTGAGTATGCACCCTTGTGGGGCACCAGTGTTGAGGATCAGCGAAGTGGAGGTGTTGTTTCCTACCTTCACCACCTGGGGTCGGCCCGTCAGGAAGTCCAGGACCCAGTTGCACAGGGCGGGGTTCAGACCCAGGGCCTCGAGCTTAATGATGAGCTTGGAGGGTACTATGGTGTTGAATGCTGAGCTATAGTCAATGAACAGCATTCTTACATAGGTATTCCTCTTGTCCAGATGGGATAAGGCAGTGTGCAGTGTGATAGCGATTGCATCGTCTGTGGATCTATTGGGGCAATAAGCAAATTGAAGTGGGTCTAGGGTGACAGGTAAGGTAGAGGTGATATGATCCTTGACTAGTCTCTCAAAGCACTTCATGATGACAGAGGTGAGTACTACGGGGCGATAGTCATTTAGTTCAGTTACCTTTGCTTTCTTGGGTACAGGATCAATGGTGGCCATTTTGAAGCATGTGGGGACAGCAGCCTGGGATAGGAAGAGATTGAATATTTCCGTAAACACACCAGACAGCTGGTCTGCGCATGCTCTGAGGACATGGCTAACATGCTTAAATGTCTTACTCACGTCGGACACGGAGAAGGAGAGCCCACAGTCCTTGGTAGTGGGTCGCGTTGGTGGCACTGTGTTATCCTCAAAGCGGGCGGTTTTTAGCTTGTCCGGAAGCAAGACATCGGTGTCGGCAACGTGGTTGGTTTTCCTTTTGTAGTCCGTGATTGTCTGTAGACACTGCCACATACAGTTGAAGTCGGAAGTTTACATACACCTTAGCCAAATACATTTAAACTCAGTTGTTCACAATTCCTGACATTTATTCCTAGTAAAAAGTCCCTGTCTTAGGTCAGTCGGGATCACCACTTTATTTTAAGAATGTGAAATGTCAGAATAATAGTAGAGAGAATGATTTATTTCAGCTTTTATTTATTTCATCACATTCCCAGTGGGTCAGAAGTTTACATACACTCAATTAGTATTTGGTAGCATTGCCTTTAGATTGTTTTAACTTGGGTCAAACGTTTCGTGTAGCCTTCCACAAGCTTCGCACAATAAGTTGGGTGAATTTTGGCCCATTCCTCCTGACATAGCTGATGTAACTGAGTCAGGGTTTGTAGGCCTCCTTGCTCGCACACTCTTTTTCAGTTCTGCCCACAAATGTTTCTGTAGGATGGAGGTCAGGGCTTTGTGATGCCACTCAATACTTGATTTGTTGTCCTAGCATTGAAGCACTTGGTCG